>JAPWTK010000223.1:0-734931 GCA_029963805.1 Aromia moschata
AGAATAATAGCTTTGTTCGCGGAGCCAGTCAGAGATTAATCCTCGACAGTTGCGCATGCGCAATACATTAAAAGGCGTTCGCGGTGCGAGAAATCCATGATTTCGACAAAAAGATTTGTCGTTCGCGGTAACTTTTGAACAGATACCTGACTTGTCGATAACTCATCAGAACGATCCATGAATTAAGCCAAGAACTATATGTCAGACGCATGCGCCTTATGAATTCTCAGCAATCTCAGCACGCTGACAAAATAATAGACTCTATACTGTGAAATTAGTTAGGTTATCTGCTCTTTTAACTTTTAACACAGATATACGATTTTATATAAAGAAATCATATGATATCTGTAGAAATTCTACATAAGATACAAGAGATACAAGTTGTATCTAATGGTAAGTAGTAGCACAAGTAGGTACATCTGTTGTTGAAAGATAGAAAGTAATTTTATGTACAATTATTTGTTTACCTAGATGAGTGATCATTTTACATCAAGCGGTTAGGAAGAAATGCTTGAACTCATTGAAGTTCCAAAGAATGTGAATTATTTTGAGGTGAATTATTTCCAGTTTTGAATCTTTTACCCAACGTACATATATCACTATATGTACGCTGTTTCTACGCCGAAGGTTCCAGTACCCACTCCAGGATGTCAGGAAATAGTTCGCGGTGTATTACAAATCCGGGTCTTGTCCCAAATTGAGCATGCGCATAAAGGTAATTTACTGTTTGCCATGGATTAGTCATGTACTCGTCAGAATTGTTTTCCGCGAACAGGGCTAATATTTATTCTGTAAACTTTGATATTATGTATGTACATTTTTTTCAAAATCATTTTGATTTGTTTATTATCTGAAAAATAACAATTTGTAATGTACAGATAATGGAAGTGTAGGGACGATGTTTTTTCAAAATTTCAAATAAATTGTAGAATTTAAAGACAGGTTTTGGTTGCTATAAATAAGTAACAGACCAAAACAATGAGAAATGGGAAAACAGGGAAAAAACCAATATCATTTTTGTACCAAATACATTAGAGAAGCACAAAATGGGATATTTAAAAGGATTTTATGAAGACTGCAACGATTGTGAGGCGTATTATATTATAAACGACAAGGTTTCTAATAATTTTACGCAATGTATAGGTTATGTTGGAAAAAATTTGAAATACAAGACTGAAAAGAGTTTGTTTATTAATACTTCTAATGGAAAAAATAAGCGTAAACAATTTTTGTAAATTCAAATCTGTGATGGAAGTTGTTTATGACTAGAAAGGTTTTAATAATTCGGATTTTTGTGGAGAAACACAGAGTTACGGCAAACATTTTAAAACCTTAAGTGGCAAATTGAGAGCAGAAAGACTTCAATCGAATGAAAATGGACGATGCAGTATTGCAAGATCGTTTAACTTTATATATAATTGCTTTATTACATTTCATTGTAAAGGTAATGCTTTGGAAATGGTAAAAGCATTGTTATGAAAATAAGTCATTATCTGTTGTATTCTTAGGGTCTGAGTCTTCTAAAGTCAATTTTGAGGTATTCCGCAACATTTTTACACTTTGAGGATAACATTGTCAGTTTAAAATGGATATTAACTGATATTTTAGAAGAACGGAAGGTCACGCCGAAACTGGTAATGCCCTCATGGCAAAATTTATGGACATACTTATAGGCATAATGTTGCTAAATTGGTTTTTGGGATATGAAGATGATGTTGTTAATATTATCCACTCAACAATAGAGGTATGTAAAAGTTTTCTAAAAGGGTAATATGTTTGTATACGAATGTACTCTTTTAACATTTTCAGGATATCATAACAAATCTGGAAAAACCTCCTTACTCTATCTCATGGGATCTCCCATCGGGTTGAAACTAAATTATTCGCTCAATAAAACGCTGTGTAAATTTTTCTTTTACCACATATCCCCGTGGAGAGTATTCTTTGCAAGGAATGGCACCACTCTTGAAGTCCTACTTCCGTTTCCTCATATTGCCTGGGGCATTGGGGTTTTCCTTTCAGGTCGCCATGTTCTCTGATATAATTCCGGTCATCACCTTCCATGTCTACTGCATATACGGCTATGCGGCAAGGTGCGTAAAAATTTTGTGCTCTGACGTCATAGTGCAGTAGTTAATTAATAATATACAGACTGTGTCCTTTGGATGGTAATGGGTACAGATAGTAAAATAATGAGTAGGTGTGGTTTTGGTTAGACATAGGTGAGTGGTTATGCCTACTTTTGAGAAAATGGGCGTGGCCGACATTATCATTGAAGCCACCATCCAATAAAATTGTCAGTAAAGGGTCGATGACATTAGGCGAGTTTACTGGCAGCTAGCCAGCGAATTTACTAGCTGATTGTAAACTAGCCCAGTGTCATCAGTTCACTAGCACAACTAGCACATTGTAAACAATCTGCGGGAAAAGTTGACAGCCCGGCTACTTTATTCGCTACTCGCTGGCATGAGGGCGTGCTAGCTAGTAAACTATGCTATGTGTCATCATAGTTGCTAGTAAAATAGCGGCGAGCATCAGTTTCAGTTCATGTCTACTAAATGTGGTACACACATTTCGTGATTTCTAATCGCTAGCCAGTTGGCTACTGAGCAAGTGGAAAGGTTTTACGTGTCATCATACTTCCTGACTCGGTTCACGTTGAACTTGCCGGCTAGTAGCTTGTAAACTCGCCTAATGTAATCGACCCATAACTATAATCACCCCTATCTATTATTTTACATCTGGTAATATGATTCGACATAGTCTGTAGTTTTGAAGGCATTTTGAACTATCTGCATTATTTTAAATTATTCTACAGAACTGATGTTTTAGGCTTTTTTCTTTGCAAATGAGGGGACTGATTTCCTTGTGGAGGCTATTCATCGGTAGAAAATATAACCCACTCAGAGCGAGAGTGGATTCTTGTCAATATTCACAGGATCAACTGTTTATAGGAACCTTGGGATTTACTATTTTGTTATTTTTGTTACCAACTACTACCATGTACTACACTGTTTTCACAACCGTAAGTGTATTATTATGGGCTTTTTGTGTACTGATTTATTTTATTTTTAGTTTCGATTAGT
The DNA here is from genome assembly GCA_029963805.1 of Aromia moschata. NCBI lineage: Eukaryota > Metazoa > Arthropoda > Insecta > Coleoptera > Cerambycidae > Aromia > Aromia moschata. The sequence continues at coordinate 3,087 of JAPWTK010000223.1, forward strand.
CATTTTGTTAGTCGAAGGGTTACTACTTAGGCTTAGGTATATCTTAAATATCCTACCTCTATACGTATTGACACTTTGGATTTTTAATTCTTCAAGTTTAGCAGGTACATTGTCAAATCATATTTAATATCAACGCTCTTATGTATTTTACGCGCTTTAGGAACCATCTACATAAACTGGAGGAACTCAGAGGATGACAATGTTGTCATTGAGGCAAAATTGTAAACACTGCTCATGGAGCACGAGCATCAGAAAAATAATTCCAGATACGAATGCGTCCTCTGAAAAGCTTGTTCTCTCGGGCATGTATTTCATTGTATGTTCACTGGCGTGCTAATTTAAATAAAAGTCAAGTCACATGTATCGGTTTTCACACATTTATTTTTTCTTAAATTTGCAGTATTAATAAATATTTCACTTTCTTAATTATGGAATATACTTTAAAAAATATAAAAACTTTGTACCTACGTTATGTAAAAAAAATTGGAGGAGAAAAATACAAACTATTTACAAGATTACATGAACAATTAAAACGCAAAACCCGCTTTAACTAAAATTTACTAAGGACCTATGTTGGAAAATCAATTTTCGGATGTATAAATTTGGCGACCTCTGTACAATTTTTACAAATCTACACTCATTTATTTAATATCGTTAAAAAGCTCTAAAAAAAACTAAGTACTAGACACTTAATATTTTATAGATTAATATATTAGTTGCCAAAATTATACAAATCCTCTGATTACACAAACAAACAATTGACAAACGCTGCACTTCATCTGTTATTCTTTAACAAATTAATACCCTCTGTTGGCCAATAGATGTCTCTGTACAACATACCCCATCAAATCGTCTTTCCACAATATTATGATCAAATACAGTCTTACAAAATCTGTCTTAAGATTTTATGAGGTTATGTAACACAGATTTTAAGGCAAAAACATGATTCATGCATTAATAAATTCAAGAACAATTTATCTTCTGTCAATCTATTGTTCCCCATAATCAGACACACAAACGTAAAATAAATTAACTTATTTGATTTATGTCATCGGCAAATGACATAAAAAAATAAAACAATCACAATTGATCATTCACAATAATATTTACACCATGTTACAGGAATAATATTTGCAGACAGTGTAACGACGTTAGGCATCGCTTAGTGTTATAGCAAAATTATTACTAGTTATTTTTTTTATATATTCTTTTTATATAGACCCCTCACGAAACAATTATGCTGTAGGAACTAAGTCTGACTTATGGTAAAAAATAAATATAGGACGATTCACTCACAGACTGTTGATATCACAATAGAACTTAGTGTAAAAGTAGACTGGATATGCTAGAGTTTGTTCTATAATAATTATGAATTCTACAATGCTCACTTTTACTTATACTGACGGAAGTTGGTAGTAGTTCATAAACATTGGTTTGACAGTTAGTTATATTCTTAATTTATAGGTTACGTTTTCTATCAAATGAGTAACTTTTATAGGTTATATTCCAGCGTTTAAGGTTATGTTTTCTGTTAAATGAGTGACATTTGACAGACGATTATATCATGTCATGACAAAAAAAAATACAACAGTAAAACCCTTGGCGATAGCAAAAAAATCAGTATTCCTCACTGGTGTTACATATATCCTTAAATTGATTTAAATTTATTGACTAAATTGGTTTGCTAGATCGAAGCTATACTCAGACGCACTCGCAAGAAGCATAAAAAATTTAAGTCGGATAATAGAATTACGGTTTAACGATTTATCAGATGCTAGGTTACCGCCTTGTCGTATTTACTAAACCACTCATCTGTCGGAGTCGGGAAAAGAAACCTGGAATGTCTCCTTTCTCAAAAAAACTTTTCAACCCCCTCAACGTAATTTAAATAACACTAAGATTTCCTAATACTGATCGTTATCGAGATTTGGGTAAGCCAGATGGCAGCATAATTCTTTCATAAAGCTAGCTCAACTTTTTCTTTAAGTAGGTGCAGTTACTAAGAAGTGTCTGTGTGTTAGTAATTCTCATTTGGCGATCCCGTGGAGGCTCGGAGCGGGGCTGCTCTTCGCTGAATGTCTGCCCTTGCTGTAGGTTTACAAACAGAAAATTCAAAGAAAAATTCATTTCTTTTATACATACACACGTATACATAAATACAAGTAATAAAATGTATAAAGTCACTACATTAAAATAATAAAATTTAAATATTCGTCGGAACTCACCGTAGATCGTTTGAAGAAATGTCTCTGTAGTCGTACCTCGATTTCTCTAACCTACGTCTAAGCCCTAAAAATAAAAACGTGGAGAAACAACAGTACTCATTAACAAATATCTGTAAGAGGAGAATTGTTCCAAAAACTTTTTTACAAATGAATACTGCATTGATTTTAATAAAAATTGTATTAAGTACAAATTTTTAGGTAGAGTAAACAATGCAGTAATCAAAAGGTTCATTTCATCATTAGAACCAAAATTCTACTATAACCTATTCAGCACCCATATTTTTAAGGTTATGTACATAAAAAATTCTCTCCCGAAAAGCTTTAGCGCAGAATGGCTCGTCTACTTGAACACAGGGTTTCAATTTGTACGTTTATTATGTTCGGGGTGTTGTTATGGTAAAGAAAAATTGGATGAACGCACCTTGACAAACTGTGGTTAAGGCTGCCATTTTTCGCGTTGTTGGGCAGGCATGCGGTACATTTTACCTGTCCGCACTGCGAACACAGCCACCTCGACAACTAGAAGCAATAACGTGCAGAAAAAACATGCAGAACTAAATAAAATCACATCTACCACTACGGTTAATTGCCTAAGAAATATTGTATAAACTAAGAAATATGATTTTCTACTGAGTCATAAGGGCTATGAAATACAAAATTACAACAGAAAGGAAGCCAGTTGCTGAAAAAATAATGTCTGTTGTCACCTGAAACAAAAAGCCAGTGACACTTTCGGAATTTACTTTCACTGGCAAACAGATCTGATTATATTACAAGATATTTTTTTGGAAATTGACGAGTAAAACGTCACAAAACACATTTAAAGCAATTTTTAATAAAGCAAGCATTATTGTATTCACAATACCCAAAAGAAAAAGAAAAAAGACCACCTCTTAAAAAATATAAAGGACATTTATAACTGCAACATTATTAACTGATTCTATCACATGTCCCTTTTTAAGGAAAGACTTTTTTTTGTTTTCTTAAAACAAGAAAATAATCATCTAATGTATTGCTTTACTTTGGAAACACCCTCTATAAATCTACTATTGTTTAATATTCACTCTACAAAGATTTGTCATCATACCAAGGCCAGTTGAACATATAATAAAAAATGCAGAATCATAACCAACATAAATAAATACGGAAATAAAAAATTTTGTGCTCGCAATTCACCAAAAAAAAAAAAAAAAAATGTAAAAATAACCCACCAAAATATTCCATGCATAAACGTAACGAATTTACTTACGCCAACTTTCCTAATGAGGTCACTAACTATATTCAAGGCCATCACCCTGGACGCTGGCGAAATTGGTGCTTGGAAATCGCCTGAAAACAGGCAACATCTGTAGCCTCTCACTTGGCCTGGGACAACTTTTACAAACATTTTTATATTTTGGGATTCTACAAGGTACCATACCACCATCAACACCTCATTTGTAAGGAGCAAAGGCGACTACAGGAATGCAACGAGAAGAGAGAGCACGACATGCAGGAGACATGCAAAGGTTTGCAACAAGACTCAACACAAAAAAATTAAACAAAGCACAGTTGGTGAAAATAATTTATTGTCTTCAGTTACAAAATCAAATAAGTACATCGAAGTTTGTTAATCACAAATGGGGGTTAACGATACTGCTAGTCGTGTTATTTTTAATGCTTATTTGAGTCTTGTTACTTGAATAATGGAAACACAGAGCAACGTTAGCAACAAAACTAGTAGAAAAACATCGCTAAACATTAACATGCTGTAAAGTATAAAGGACAACAAATTCCGGCAAGTAGTGCTAAGGCATTTCATAGAGACTATGAAAAAAATCACATTAGTTAACAAAAGTACATAACGATAAAAAAATACTAAATTCAGGCCATACAATTTACACGATATGTATCACAAGGTTTCACAATAAGTCTTGCAAAATAAAATTAGTCTTAAAGAATTAGTTAAGTGCACTTATGAATACTTGGTTACAATTAGGCAGAAGGATTAACAACCAGTGTGGGGCCACGCGATCCGCTGTTGCAATGATCACGCCACCCCCAGGCGTCAAGAAATTATATACAGATTACTTGTTTTTCTTGCTTTTGCCACAGAAAGCGGAAAACGTCTTAAAAGCTTTATTGATCTTACGTTTTATCGGCGTGGTTTGTGTTTCGTTCTCTTTGAGTCGATTTGAATCCACAATGGGACTCCTTGTATCCGTTCAGGATTCGTTCGTTGTCGGGCCCCTTTTCTCTCTCTTTCACCAGGAGTTCCTGCTTCAGATCTAAAAAGAACAAGTCAAAATCAGCTGTGATAACATACAAGGTTATTTTATTACCTCTTGTTTCATCTGCAAGTCTCTGCAACTTCTCTTTGAGGCTCTCCTTCTCGTCAACTTCAGACTCGAGCATTGCGCTCCGTCCAATCGCAGAGTGAAACGCAGCCTCTATCCCCGCAATGCTCTCTTCTATTATTTGCCACGACTCTCCAGGTCATCATTCTTCTGCTCCAAGTCACGGATATACTGAGCCATCTGGGACTTGTCCTTTTTCAGTTCTACTATTTCAGTCTCGAGGGAAATGTTTTCCTTATTGCACTGTTCCAATTTATTCTGTAAAAAGAAGGTCATCAAAGTTGAAAATATTAAGTGGTGGAGACTTACCCTTAACGAGTCCACTTCATTTTGAGCCCTGTTATTAGCTAAAGTCAGTTCTTTGATTTTCTTCTCATTTTGATCTATGGTAGCCTCATATTCTTTGTCTAACTGCTGAGATTCAACGATGAACTCATCGGACTCTTTCTGTATTCGCCGGCACTGAAAACAATGTTGCAGCAGAAAAGATTCAAGGTAGTGATCAACATAAACTTACTCTTGTAGATATTCCTCAGCTAGACTTTTCCAATACTGTATTTCTTCGCCCTTGTCCTTAAACTGTGGTTGGTCACTTTTACTCATTTTGATTACTTATCTAACAATGGCATACCCTGAAACTGAGCAAATAAAATAATCCAAGCCTATTTTTCTTGCTATATGAGTCTATCGTATGGAAAAAGTAGCATCCTTTTTTTATTAAATATCGAACTGTCAAATTTGTAAACATGACTCATTCGCTGTGAAAGACACCAAATTTAATTACACCGTACCAAAATTAAATACTTCTGTAAAATTAAACATTGTGTGGTCCTATTGATAAAATGATTTACTTACAAAGTAGATGAGAAACACAATGTCCACCTCTTTTTAGTAAATTCTATACCATTAACAAAATGGTGGCCTACTTAGTTGTCAAACTCGTTGTTTTTCAAATTTATTTTGCCTGCACCATCTATGATATTTCATTGTCATTTTTATTAAAATAAATACAGAAAGTTTTATGTAATCGTACATGTTTACAAGTAATTACATTTTGTGAATCATAGATGCCGTCAAGATAAATTTATAACCATTATAAAAATATTTAAATTTCATATCCTTGTCACACTTCATACAAAGCACTTAATGGCACTTATCGATCAACATCCAAAATATAGACATCCAAAAAAACGTCATCAAAGTTGGCCAAGAAAAAAAGACGTATTTCTATTCTTATTCGAATTTATAACCTTATTTACTTATCAAAACTGTCAGATCATATGACAGCTATTGTTTATTTTACAAATTGTGACAGTCACTTGTCAAAAGTTTGATATAACCGAAAAGCTTAGACATGACTTCTATTTCCATCTCTCTCGTTCATAACCAGAGTTGATGACGTTTTTTTGGATGTCTGTATACTACAGCACTACATAAAAGTATAGAGACATCCAAAAAAGACGTCATCAACTCTGGCTATGAACGAAAGAGATGGAAATAGAGGTCATGTCTAAGCTTTTCGATTATGTCAAACTTTTGACAAGTGATTGTCACAATTTGAAAAATAAACAATGGCTGTCATATAATGTGACAGTCTTGACAAGTAAATAAGGGTTATAAATTCGATTAAGAATAGAAATACGTCTTTTTTTTCTCGGCCAACTTTGATGACGTTTTTTTTGATGTCTATAGTTTTTTTATATAGTACTATACTATATACATTTGACACTCTATATTTAATTAAATTCTGTCATATATTGCATTCTGTCATATATTGCTCAGTGCGAGTATCTATCTGTCAGTTATTTATTCTAACAGCGGTGGGCAAATAATTATTATTTGATAAATAAATGTTAAATAGTTATTAATTTTTGTGTTCGACGTACATATAATTTCTTAAATTGCAATGTATCATGAATGAATGAATAATGTTCTGTTTTATTTCAAAACTATTTTATACTCTTTACACTCGAACCCCTCTTAATTCACCTTCGCTTAATTCATATCCTCTTATTTCACCACGTTTCCCCCTGTTATGTCGCGAAACCGTCCCGGTTAAGTCGCCGCCTGTAAAAGTTTTAGAACTACGTTTGGAAATTCGAATTCTCGCATGAATACAATTTTTATTGAAAAAATAAATGATTGTGTAAACATTAAATATGGACACCTTTAAAATAGGTTAGGTGTCTTTTAAAAATATTTAACCTTTAAAATATTCATTCAAGTGGAAAATTGAATTTTGTCACGCACGACTGGGTATACTTACGTTTATTTTTTTGTTCAGTTCAAAAAGTTGACGTTATGATCGCGACTTAAGCGAGACTAGATTTCGCTACTTAAGCGAGGTGATGATGCACCGATTTGGTGAATTAAAAGGGGTACGAGTGTACTTTACATCGTCAATGAATAATGGTCTAGTAGGTATATGCAATCCATATACAATAGTGTATTTTATGTTGCCTAATTATTATATCTATGTATGTAATGTATGTATAGTGGTTCTAATTTTAATTGAAAATGATAAATACGCCTGGGGAACAAAAAAAGCGGTGCAACTTTATGATTCCATGGGCGTGCATATATCTTTTTATAAATTCGAAAATTGTGAAATTTTTTTTTTCATTTAAATCAATATAGGAGATTAAAATTAGCCTGCATATAAAACTCTTAATATTTGTAATATAATTTGCTGTAAATAATGCTCATTTAGCCAGACAGTCTCAAAAAAATTGTCTGTGTTAATAAACCTAGCTGAAATACACGTCACTGGCGTCTTAGACAAGTATTTTAAGTTCCTAATTCATAAAGTCGTAAATCATTTTAACGACGTCGTTAAAATTTTATGGCACAGTGGACCGAACAAATATTAGCAATGTATTATATGCAAAGTGGTTTACCGACAGTGGTTTACGTTGCGCCACCAGCGGCCTGCTGGTTGGCCGGCCAGCGCGTTGCCGGCTCTTTAAAATTTTCTTGAGTATAGTAAAATATATAAAGTTGTTTTAATTTATAATTATTTTTTCCAGCATTTTTAAAGCTTTATTTTAATGCTAACTAATAAATTTATATCTATGTATTTTTTTAAAAATATTTCCAAACTAGCTTTCTAAGAACGTCACGAACTAACAGTTTACTGAAGTATGAAGTATACTTGTATAGTGAGCTTAGCAATTTTAGAAAATAAATCTTGACAACCTTGCTTTTTTCTACCTATTTTCAATTTAGAATGGAAAGATAGTACGTCGTACGTATACATAATACATACGTATACATATGTATGTACACTCGAACCCTCTTATTTCACCTTCGCTTAATTCACATCCTCTCTTATTTCACCACGTTTCCCCCTAGTATTTCACGAAACCGTCCCGCTTAAGTCGCCGTCTGTAAAAGTTTTAGAACTACGTTTGGAAATTGGATTCTCGCATGAATATGTACAATTTTTATTGAAAAAATGATTGTGTAATACATTTATTGATTTAAAATAGGTTAGGTTTCTTTTAAAAATATTTAATCTTTAAAATATTCATTCAAGTGGAAAATTGAAATTTGTCACGCACGACTGGGTATACTTACATTGATTTTTTCGTTCAGTTGGCTCATTTTTCATTATAACAGTGTTGTGGTATATCTCTAAATATTTCTTTTTTGCAGCTAAAACACGAAATGCCAAATCCGTGCATCATTACCTCGCTTAAGTCGCGAAATTTAGCCTCTCTTAAGTCGCGATTATAACCTCAACTTTTTCGTGTTTTAGCTGCAAAAAGAAATATTTAGAGATATACCACAGCACTTGTTATAACGAAAAATGAGCCAACTGAACGAAAAATCAATGTACGTATACCCAGTCGTGCGTGACAAAGTTCAATTTTCCACTTGAATGAATATTTTAAAAATTAAATATTTTTAAAAGACACCTAACCTATTTTAAATCAATAAATGTATTACACAATCATTTTTTTCAATAAAAATTGTACATATTCATGCGAGAATCCAATTTCTAAAACTTTTACAGGTGGCGACTTAACCGGGACGGTTTCGCGACCTAATAGGGTTAAACGTGGTGAAATAACAGAGGATGTGAATTAAGCGAAGGTGAAATAAGAGGTGTTCGAGTGTATACGTTTTCTATGGTAGTTTAGCGGCTGTCAAAAACATTTGGTTAGGTTAGGGAGACTATGTACTTATGAAATTTGCAATTACAAATAAAAATGTTCCGTAAAAGTGCTATTAAGTTTTTATCTTGCTCAAAGGCTTGCAATATAAAAGTGAGTTGTTTTGTCCTGTTAAATTATGATTATCACGTAAATTATACAGATTCCAGTGCGAAATTACATTCCCAGAAGAGCCTTAATGTATGTTCCCGGAAGTGATTTTAAAAAAATCAACAAAAGTTTCAGTTTAGAGGCTGACTGCATAGCCTTAGACTGTGAGGATGGTGTAGCTCTCAACAAAAAAGTAAATAATAAAGCTCTGACATGTTATAAGTATAAGTATAACAAAAAAGTAATTTTAGGAACAAGCTAGGACAAATATTCGGGCTGTTTTAGACCAAGGCAAGCCAGAGAAGAGCAAGTATTTCGACCTGGGCGTGAGGGTGAATTCTATAGAAAGTGGACTCTGTCACCAGGACCTTGAGTACTGCTTGTCTGGTAAGAACTTACCAGATACGATATTGTTGCCTAAAGTGGAAGAAAGTGATCATCTGAATTGGGTAAAGTACCTTGTAAACGACCCAGATGATTATTTAATTCACATAATTTAGTTTGCAGACGAACTGAGCCATTTGGTCAAATCCAACAATAAAGTAAATTTAATAATTTATATCGAAACTGCAAAGGCATTTATTAACGTAGCGGATATTTGTAAAACTGCGATGCAGCTGTCAAAACGTTTCAATTTCGAACCGGCAGCTTTAGTCTTCGGTAGCGATGATTTTTGTGCAAATATAGGTGATCATAACGCACCTATAATGGAACAAAGACCTAACTGCAAATAATACAATTGTTAGAAAAAGCTATTTAAAAAGTGGGAAACTATTATACATTAAATTAATACATACGTTCGCCATACGCAAGTAAAATCTGGAACAGTTATAACTATATTTCAGTACTTACTAGCAACATAGTTACTGTTTTAATTACTTTTTGATTTGGCCAGTACGAACATGAGTTTTGTAATTGTGACGTTTTTCTTTTGGAATGAAGTTTCATTATTTTTCAGTTATGTCGAAACAAAAATTCCATTTAGCTGGATATTGCTTTGTATTTATATAAAAAACAAGCTGTACAAAACAAAGTATTATTTCTAAGAACTGAAAACACAAAAACTTAGTATTCTACGGTACGTAAAAATATATGAAATGAATTGGTCTTCAGCTTAAGCTTATTTAAAAAATGTAATTATTAAAAAAATGATTCGTAATAGTTCGGCACCACGTGAGCCTTTATTAAAGCTAAAATAGCCTCTTTCTTGGTTTCAGTGAGAGGAAACTTAGAATTATAAGCTTTTTTCAAACCAATACTTTTTCTCTCACATCACAAGCTAGTACGTTCAGAGCACACCTGTACAGACTTCCAGTCTGTATCCTTATAAGATGTCTTATAGAAAAACTTATTGTTTACAGCCTTTTCTACTCGTAATTGTTCCGTATCACTTATACTGAATATTTCTTTTTCAGTATTTTTTAAATAATTATTACCAATTTCTTCTGATAATAGTCTGAGGTCATAAAAGTCACTGTGGGTCATTTCAATAACTGAGTAAGGCTTTCCCTTTTTTTTTGCACTTCTTATAATCGTTATGTACTGATCCGGAGTGTAAATCGGTCCGGCCTTCTTTGCTCTTCCGATAGCTTTCTCAATCACAGAATGGCGCCATATGCACAGAATAACGTCACATGCATCTATGCATCTATGCACACATCTATGGTTTATTTGAGTAATTATCTTTATGACATTTTTCCACTTGAAAGAACATTATAATTAAATACGTTTGCCATTATAATCTTAAGTCGACATATTTGCAGTTAGGTATTTTTTCCATTATAGATGCGATAATATAGCAATATAGATATTCAGTTTAATTTTTACGTAACAATTTTGTAGGTGCCACTAGAACCAACGATTCCATGGAAATATTATACGCCAGGCAAAGACTTGTTCTCGTGGCCAAGGCATTTAATTTACAAGCAATTGATATGGTGTATATCGATTATAAAGGTAAAGGTTGGAAATACATAGGTATTGTACATATACAGCTCTGTGCATAAAAATAGCACCGACTGTATTTTACATTAAAAACATGAAATATAAAAGGCAAGCCTTTTGTTCCATCTGTTTAGCTTTTTTATTACAAAAGAGTAATGATATAACAAAACATTATATATAACATATTGTTCCAAATAAACTAAAAATAAATGTAGTACATTCAGTTAACTTATAATATCTCGTTTTTACTTTGCAAAAAAATAGCACCGCTCGTGAAACATACAAATTACTGTACAAGGAATCAAATAAAATTAAAAAGTTAAACTGTAACATATTAATACTTTGTTGTATAACCTTTGTTTTTCAAAGCAACAGCACAACGCAGTGGCATAGAGTCAACCAGCGCTTGACGACGCTGTAATGGAATAGCCTCCCACGCTGATTGCACAGCATACCATAATTCTGCTGTATTCTTGGGTTTTGCTTTAAAAACAGCTTTTTTAACATCTGCCCAAAGATTTTCAATTGGGTTCAGGTCTGGTGACTGAGAGGGCCATTCCATAACCTGAACTCGATTTTGTGCAAAAAAGCCTTTTGCTAGCCTGCTGATATGTTTTGGATCATTGTCCTGCTGTAAGACCCACCTGAGCGGCATATTCCAGTCCACATAGGGCAAAATTACTTCTCTCATTATATCAACGTAGACTAATGCGGTTATCGTAGGCTTGATCCAAAATATTGGCCCAGTACCATGATACGAGAAAGAACCCCACACATTAATTTTTGCTCCGCCATGTTAAACTGTCTTGATTGTATACTGGGGTTTAAGTTCATCTCTTGTTGGTCTGCGGACAAATGTTCTACAGTCTGGAGTCCCAAATAACTCAATTTTCGTCTCATCGGTCCAGAGGATATTTGTCCATTGTGCGAGAGACCAGTTTAAATGTTCCCGAGCGAATTTGATTCTATCACGAAGATGTTTCTTCTTGAGTAACGGTACTTTCCTAGGAGTTCTCTGGCCATCCAGTTTTTCTCTATGAGCCTTCTTATTGTAGGTGTGTCTACATTGAGATTTAATTCCTTTTTAATTTGAGTTGACGTTATAAAAGGATTTTTTTTGTTAGTCTTAGGATGCTTCTTTCATCAGTTAAAGATTTTAGATCAGTTAAAGATATAAAGTTTTTTCTTTCGGCCTCTTTTTTTCTTCTTTTTCTTTAAATTTCTTGGCATTACTGATCATTTTGTTAGAACATCCGACCACTTCCCTAATAAATTTGTATGTTTTTCCTTTAGCCAATAATTTGTATATGAACAAACGTTCTTCTTTCGTGCAATGTTTTCCGTGACCCATTTAATATTTAAATTAAATTAAAATTCAATTCAGATATTAACTATGGGCTTATATTATTTTACCTTTGACTTCATCGTTCTATGATGAAAGATGTTTAGATGTTACCGGCGTCGAACTGCTATCATAGACAGAATTTGTGCTATTATTTTACACAGGTCAATATTGATTTTATTTATAGAAACAGGGATTTCCCCTACCGAAACGAGAATTTTCCGGACTTCATTAGTTTCAGAAACGCAGTGGATCTCAAACAAATATCTTGAGAACACTTTTGAATGCATATAGCAGAGCAGTCAATACGTGATTATGGAGTTAATTTAAGTATTCACTATGGTGCAATTTTTTTGCACATAGCTGTAATAACTATTTGATTTTTTAATGCAGACTTGGAGGGGTTAAAACTCCAGAGTGAGCAGGGTATGAGAATGGGGTACACAGGAAAGCAGGTCATACACCCATCTCAAGTACCCGTAGTTCAGGAAGCTTTTCTACCAACTAAAAGTCAGATAGACTGGGCCGAAGGTTTGCTGAAGTCTTTTGAGGAGCACCAGAAGTCTGGGGAAGTGAGTGAAATTATCTATTTCTTTAAACAAGATGTACAGAAATAGATGCGAAATGAATTTAATGCTGTAGAATCAGACATTTCATTTGGTAAATTTTAAGTATGTGAGAGGTTTGTGATTTGAGAGATTTATGTATTAGGTTGAAAGGTAGAGAGCTGAAAAAAATTATTATGTGAATTGAAAGTATATACAGAGTTTTTAACCTCTAGAGGGCCGGAAACCAATATTTTGACGCACCAGAATGTTTTCTTCCATTCTCTTTTTATAGATTAAAATATTCATTTTTCCAATATTATTACTTTATTTTAATACAATTAAAGGTACATTTTCCCCTCCCCACCTCTTTTTACCTACCCTATATCGCTTAAATTTGTAATTTCTTCCTTATAAAAGCGGTACATTGTTTTGTTTGCATGAGGCTATAATTACACACAAATATATTTTATAGAAGGTTTTTGATATTACTGTATAATTCAATGTAAATTCCCCTCATCCCCCTTTTTGATAAAACAATGATAAAAAGTTATCACGTCAATGTAATTTATGCCTTATGCTCAATAAGAGAAGCCGATCTATATACGAGTGTAAAGTATGTAGTAAAACTCTATGTATTGAACGCTGCTTTGAAATTCATCACACTAAAAAATCGTCATCGTAATTTATAAAATTTTTATAAATAATAAATAAAAAAAAAAAACAAAAAAAAACAAAAAATGAAACGTGAGTCTGCCAAAGTCGGTGCCAAGCCCATGTTCAAAAGAGGAGGGTGTTTCAAAATCGTTCATGCGAGGCAAAGGGGTAGAGTTTTTACCCTATTGTAGTGGTTGTTTTTTTGTTTATTATTTTTTTTATTATTTTTTGAAAAATACATCGAAAACTATGTTTTTTCGAATTTGAAATTTTTAACAGGGGTTGTTCCCTTCCGGGCCGGAAAGCCAATATATTGGCTCACCCCATGATCGACACTTTGCCTATGATCAATCAATGATATAAGATACTTTTTTTACCAGTTTTCTGAGGGCGATATGCCCCCTGGAAATTCCGGCCCTCTAAAGGTTAATAGAGTAATGGATGTTATATGATTCTGTATACTATACAGAATCATATAACATCCAAAAAAACGTCATCAACTCTGGCTATGAACGAGAGAGATGGAAATAGTGGTCATGTCTAAGCTTTTCGGTTATGTCAAACTTTTGACAAGTGACTGTCACAATTTGTAAAATAAACAATGGCTGTCATATGATGTAACAGTCTTGACAAGTAAATCATAACATAGTATAAAATAAAGTCGCTTCCCGCTGTCTGTCCCTATGTATGCTTAGATCTTTAAAACTACGCAACGGATTTTGATGCGGTTTTTTTTTAATAGATAGAGTGATTCAAGAGGAAGGTTTATATATATAATACATGCATAATATAGTACAGAAATACTGATAATTTTAGAGGTTTCTAATGTGATGTCGTAAATGAACACATTTTTTTGCGCTTACATTGCAAACGCTGGCTGAACCCTACGAGATAGATCAAAATAATGTACTACAATATTGTACACCTTAAAAAGGTCTACAAAAAAGTCCGCGATGGTATATGTCTATCTCTTAGGGATAACCCACAATAACCATTTTTTATATTTCCGTGCGAAGCCGGGGCGGGTCGCTAGTAAGGTTATAAATTCAATTAAGAATAGAAATACGTCTTTTTTTTTCTCGGCCAACTTTGATGACGTTTTTTTTGGATGTCTATATAACATAAGCTCCTGCATTGTAACAATCAACAACTGTTCACAATGGATTAGGTCAGTTTTGACATTTTACTAATCAAATATATTTGTAATTTGAAGAAAAATGTGTAAGTGTTCGATTTATAAAGAGACCTCAAAAATTCCCTATACAGAGTATAAGGAAAAATATAGTTTATATGTAGACATCTAGTTGAAAACATTTTTAACATTTCTTTTATTAACACGTAAATCACTGTCGGAACGTACTTTATTGTATTTTGCCTTATGGCCAGGGGTGTATTTCACATAGGATTAAAATTTTCATTTTTTGAGTCATAATGCACATAGATAGATATATGCAAATAATGAAATTCCACGTAAGAAATATTCTAAAATTTATCACCCCTGCGAAGAAAATCGAGGAAATGTGTCTCGGGGAATGTTTCACACCGGCGTCATTTGTTTATCGTTAAATTTGTACGTGAGAAACTGGCACTGCCCAGCATTTCCTCCAGGCCGGCTGGGGCACTCTGCATAGTCATATTGACCAAGCCGGCGTATAGGTCGAAAATATGTTCTCGGTCATATTGACCACGTCACCTGGGAGGAAAACTATTTTCTCAGTCATATAGACCGAGACGGCAGTGAACGTATTAACTTTAATTTTTTTTAGGGTGCTTTTACATATAGGGGCAGCATGATCGACATGCCCACAATGAAGCAAGCCCAGAATATCATGAAGTTGGCCCAATTACCAAAATAATTGCACGTAGGAAATTATACATATTTAGATAGACATTTTATTTAATCAAATTAACTTTCGTGGACTTCAAACCACCTTGTGATATTTTACAATAAATAAGACCAAAGATTCGTTTGATATGTTTTTAATAAAATGTACACAAAATCCAAAACATTGTTTCTATTTGTTGTATTTATAACTGTTTTCCTTATATGGGTCTAGAGGAGCCCACTGGGAGGCCTCAGGTGCTTCTTCGAACTCAACATATTGGGAATTTTCAGGGTTATACTTGTCAAAGAAGTCGTGCTTCATCTTTTCCGTGGCATGTCCCATGAACGGTGTCAACATCTCGTCTGTCATAATCATGCTAGTTCCTAAATTATGATCTTCATCTACTTGGTGTTGACTGTGGCTGTGTTGTTGAAACATTGAGTGGGGTGACTCGTTGCCATCTTTTACTTGCAACGTTTCTTTAAACATTCGCTCGAACATCATGGGGTTGATCGCGCCTAATACTTGATCTAAACGCCTGTCAACCTCGCTGGGATCGGCATTTTGTAAAAATACTTCTTGATTCTGAATCACTTCCGAATTAGGAGAAGCAACCAGGCCATCTCCGTTCATGTTGTTTAAAGGTTGTTGTGTTTCATGCTCCTTGTGTCGTCCCATGAAAGGATGCATTAATTCTGGGGGAAAGAAGCTAGCCTGTACCCAGTCCTGATCTGGTTCTTGTTGATTTTCTGCATTTCGAGAGTTTCTGATGTTTTGCTGGTCGTCTAACTTCTGTTTGGTGTTACTCAGATCTACCATAGGATCATGAATATTGTTTTGAGAAGTCAAGGGGTTTTCAGACTTAGGAGAAAATTTGGTTGCTGATACGGGGCTGTTGAGTCCGCCTGAAAATGCATATTATTTTGTTATTACTTTTGCTTATTTTTATGTAACATAAAAATATTACTTACCTTTCTCTGTTTGCTCTTTTTTCATTAGTATCTCCTTCATCAAAAGCGCCCCCACTCCTTGTTTCATCTTCTGAAGTAGATCTTTTACGCTGTCGGCTCCCATCGAAGCTCTAACTTCATCTAGCGAGTTTAGAGTGCTTCCAATGATATCGTCTTCTTTGGCTTGTTCTACTCTTACGCTATCTAAAATGTTTCTGAACTTTTTTAGAAATGTCGGTGGCTTGGGCGAATGGAAAATATCGAAATCAGCGAAGGAGCCTTTCGGCTCGATGATTATCTTTTCGAATTCCACATCTCTGGCATTCGGACTGGATAGACCGACGGCGTCAAAGAGGTGTCCCACTCCCACGAAATTTGGTTGAGGAGCACCTAAAATCAAGAAGAAAATATTATTCGGTACCATTGTAAACACTTTCACAGACGATGGTGTTACCTAACACATTTTCTTGCTGACCGTTGTCTTCTGCTATATCAAAAATCCTTGGCGCGATTATTATGGCCTTCTTTTGTTGGATCTCTGGTAATATGGGCAATTTGTTTCAGTGTCATTCTCGGTGGGAAATTAGCACTGCTATGGATAGCGTTTTTCGCGTGGTTGGCTATCTCGCCTACATGACCTAATGCCTCTTGACCTGATAGAACGCTCCCACGGACGGCAGAGCCAACCTTAATTAAATTCTACATGAGCACAATACATATTTCTGCTTTTTGATTACTCACCTTATTGAAAGTATCGATAATGCCATCGTTGGCACCTAGATGGTTTGAGTGTTGGTCCAAAAGGCTCGGATTTAACGCTCCCAGGTTTTCGATTCCTTCTTTGGTGTTTACTATTTCGTAATCAGAGGGAATAAGGAAATTCTTCGTGGGTATCTTCATAGTGGCTAATACAGCATTTTGAGCAGATCCGACCATGTTTCTCACGTGGTATAGTGGAGCTTTCTGGTGCTCAAAGGCAGACTTGGTGATTGCTCCTAAATTTTCTAGGGTTTTTGGTATGTCTAGTCTAGCCCTTGGATCGGTAAATAATCTGTAAATAAATTCTGTAAGATATTTAATAAAAAAATGATTTATGGCAAAAAAAAGTCAAACGGCATTGCTTTAATTGTGAATGGTGATTAATGAGAATCATTTGAAAATATCATTGACATAAACATTTTCTTTTTTATATATTGGTTAAGTGATTGCAGTAAAACAATATCTAATTTTTTTAAATTATTTAAATGGAATATAACGTTTGTTCAGCAATTTTTTGCTCTCAAAATATTCCTCTTTTTGTTGTATGCTAAAAAAGCATAGGTTTCGTTTGATTGTATTTTTTAAAACATTTACAATGCTTTGTGTTCAAAAAATATTCGTATAAATGTCTTACACTTGCTGTCACTGAGCTAAAAAAATAAATATTTTAATCATATGATATAGGGTGTCCCAATCGAATATCAAAATTTAATTGGGGCCCATGTCGTAATTGATTAAATTTAGTACGGTAGAATTTATGAATAAATACATACTATTAAAAAATTGGAAACCTTATTTTGAGATTAAATCAAAATTACAGGGGTGGCATAAGCTCACACCCTATATGATACAGCTTGAAAATCTACAATGCTTCATATCACGAAGATTATTTTCGAGATTTAATAATTCAGTT
Organism: Aromia moschata; assembly: GCA_029963805.1. Lineage (NCBI taxonomy): Eukaryota > Metazoa > Arthropoda > Insecta > Coleoptera > Cerambycidae > Aromia > Aromia moschata. Next base: position 20,849 of record JAPWTK010000223.1, read on the forward strand.
TACCGGTTAACTGGTAAATTTCTACCCCCACTTCTCTCTTTCTTCTTTTGGTTCCATTTATCTTCCTTTCAAAGTCACTAATTAAACTGTCTCCAATGTATCCGATCATCATCAGGTCCTCATCATGTTTAGCGTTCTTTTTGAGGTCATTTATGAGTTCTCTCTCTTTCAACAACAATTCGTCCAGTTGCTTAATCGTAGTTCTGTTGAGAGATCTCGCTCGACGTAAGTAATCTTCGCTATATCGCATTGGCACTTCAAATAAATTACCCAAAATGGAATCCTCTTCGCGCTGGGGCATTCCAATTCTCTCTTGTACCCCATGACCGTTTTCGATAAATTTTGGGGGCGTACCGAAATTATGATCGGTTTGCGTCCATCTCTCTTCCATGTTTCCCTGGCGGTTGTTTCCTAGCGTTTGATCGTTGAAATTTTGCACTCCCGTATGCAGGCCTGGAAGCATGGAATCCCTATTAGGGTTAAGGTTGTCAAAATGGGTTGAATCTTCCATTTGGTGGAGATTTTCTTCGTTCTCGTGGGGTCGCGGGTCATTGTCAAAGTGTTCCACGTCGTGTTGTTCTAGAAATCTCGCAAAAGCTTGTGACCTTCGTTGCTGTTTGTCAATTTGGCTTAGAATATTTTGGATGTTCCTTTGTTCTGTGTCCAGAATATCTGTGACAGACTGGCGTTGCTCTTCTGGGTTCAATTCGACGAAATTCCCCGGTAAAGTTGGCATGGGTTCCAACTGGGTCGAATCCAGGTGAAAAGTTCCCAACTTAAAAAAAAATGTTAGCAAAGAAATATTAATCTTTACTACTGTAAGTACTTACTTTTTGGTTTTCAAAGTTAGTTTCGCCCGATCGTTTATCCCAGTTTTCAAAATTTTGCATTTCTTGAAAATCACTTCTACTTTGTCCATTATCAAAATCTTCCTGTGGTTCTACCTGCATCCTCACGTATTCATTGTTACCGTCAAATGGTTGCAATAGACGTGGGTTATGTCCGCTTTTTTGTTCTATAGACGGCACGAAAGCCTTAACGCGACTTTGCTGGCTTTCGAGGTATCTCACAATTCCTTGACGATTCTGAGGTTTGCTGAGGTCGTGATACCTTTCGTACTCAGGTGTTTGTATATGTTGATTAAAAGGCATAAGCTACAAATTGAAACATGCATATATATTTGTCGTCTATCAATGCTTCTAATACACTTACCACCTTTTCGTTGTTAAAATTCCCAGTCAGATCGTTTCGTGGTTCGCCTAGCGTGTCCATGTGATCCAGTGGTTCTGCCTCCCGCATTCCTTGAACAGACTGCGTCTGAACCACCGTCGTTCCTGGTATGCCTGAGTCTGTTACGACGTGGTTACTGTCAGATAATACACTTTGTGGGATACCCCTAAAGGCTCCGCCTCTATGCCCTCTGTTTATATTGATACTCAAACCTCTGTTGTGCGAGAAGCCTGTCTCAGGACCGTGAATTACGGGCATGGGGTTGACTATAGCGGTACCAAATCCGGGCTGTACGGTGGCTTGGGCAAATTGCGGACTTACTGCCGCGTTTTGATTCTGGATCACGTGTACGTTGACTCCTGGGGCGACCACTTGCCCTGTGGGTATTTGGACGGGGGTATGTAATGTATCTAAGGGTTGTATACTGTGTGAATGTGAGTGGGTATGCGTGAACATGTGTGGATGAAAATGTGGGTCGGCTGATCTTACACCCTCATTTTCGGCCTCTTGCAAGCTGTGATACAAAATTAGAATCAATGCAGTTGGGAAAACCAATGAAAAATTTGATGAAACCAAACAAATGAAAAAACCAAACAAGCGGCCATTAAAATCTTACCTCAACGCTGCTTGGCATTCTGGACACTCTACAAAGTTCGCACCAAAATGTTCTACATTTAGGTTTCCATTTTCATCCAAATTATCTCCACCACCATGCTGCTGATCGTCCTCATTAAAACTAGCGAGCGTCGGTGGCAGACTATCCATTTTTGATATCTCTTTGATAATGCGCAAGTACTGATCATGATTATCCTTCACTTCAGGCACATTTTCAAAATTAGCTCGGCTTCCCAAACGTTCCCACTTTTGAAATTGCGGTGCCTCGACTTCATCTAAGCTCCTCCAATATGGGGTTTCATCGAAGGTCTGAGCCTCAAGCGGCTGTAGATCGGGACCGTGTGTATGGTCGCCTTGATTATGCAGTACATTTGCATTCGAATCTCTGATAATGCGATGGTCGCGAATACCCCCATTTGAGGCACGTGATTTGGCCAATGCTCTGTAATAAGCTTTAGTGTGCAAATTTAGGGCTTTAGCCACGGCTTTGGCCTTTTGGTTATTTAGGGCCGCCAAGGTCTTAAATGTGGCCGGGAGTAAGGCGCTACTGATTGTAAATAAAACAATGATGCGATGATGAGACTGGACAATTGCTAGAAGGATAAAATAAATTTGCAACAACTGTAAGAAAATACTTTTATAATAAAGGAAACAAAACAGTGGTACAAAATGTAAATGTAAATCTACAATGGAGAAGGCAGTGGAAATAAGACTAGATTCTGTTGTTTATCTTTTTATTTATTTAACTCCTTTTATTCGTTTAACTCCCCACCTGGACACGCCACAGGTGGGAAGTTTCCCTGACTAACACCCTACCACGCCTTTACTGAAAATAAAAAAAAAGAGTAGGTTATGTTGTACCCCCATCAAATTTAACCAACCCCCCAGGCAAATTTATGGGCACGCCACCGGGAAGTTTTTTTAGAAATGATTTTTCTGTTCTCTTTCTAGTTTTTCATCTCAACATTTTGAAGTTCCAAACGATAACATATGATAATTTATTATTGGATTTACTATTAACTGTATTTCACGTAGCTCCAAAAAATGTAATGATAAATGTCTTACCATTTTTATATATGTAAACACTCTTCACAACACGTTATTATAGCACACCTTACTAAAACGAATGAGTCTACATTTTAGCTCTTAATAATCATTTTGAACGGAGTTTTGCTGATGCAGCAGTTTTACTGTGCATTTGGCGTTGCAACTATTTGTAAATACTTATGGCATGTTTAAAAGAACTTGCTTTCGTTGAAGGCTGGATGTATTCTTTTTATTTTAAATAACATGCAACAATTTATGCAAGCACGTTAAAAAAAATTCTGCAGGTAATTTATCGTTTATACATAGCTAAATTTTAGGGAATATACATATGTATGTAGGTATAATAGATAAAAGCGAGTGTAGATTTTTAAAACATTTATTTAAAAATACATACTACTTACATTACCTGAAAGTCAACAGTTTCATTTGAAAATTTACATTATAATTAAATATTTACCATATTATAAGACATCTATTATATACATTAACGTTACGTATTTTAAACTTTTTTTATATATGTATGTATATCATAATCTACAGAAATGATGAAGCAGTTATTTTCGAAATCAAAACTCAACAATCCTTGCGTAATTATAGGTGGTAAGTAGACGAAAACGTACATCCTTTTTACAAAAAAAATATCTATTTACAAAATCCACTTGCCCAATAGAAAAAATCAGCTAAATTAAGAAAAAAATGCGTAGTAATTCAGTAAGCGAAATCTGAAACAATCACACATTATTGTTTCCAAAAAAAGCACCGTTAGGTCATCTTTAATGGAAAATATCCATCGAAATACCAAGAAGGCAGCTGCTACTACGACTTAACTTCTTCGGCTCCGTCCCAGTCGAGATGAGGTTTTTAGAAATCGGTATGATCTGGACCTGCGACAGAAAAAAATACTCAAAATTGCCAAAAAAAAGATGCTTGCTTAAGAGGGCACAACATAGTACATATCCAAATAAACATAATAATGTTCAAATAAAATCAGGTGCTTCCCAGTTCGTAATCCATTTTCAGTCGAAGACTGCCCAATATATTCTCCCATCCACCACATACAAGATACATTAAATTTTATTTGCATTTGATTTGAGGTTATTAACGACAAGTAGGACAAACGACAAATACGATTAAAACAAACGGTTAAAATGTTACAAATGACAAAAAACACACCATGTCACATCCAAATGTATGTGTAACGTATTAATAAAAAAAATCATATTAGTGAACAACATTAATTTTGTTATTCGTTGTTAAATATCTCTTCGGTAGCAAACTACACCTTTCAGATAGGACGAAACATTAGAAATTAATTTGTTAAGGCCGCCTGTAGTCACTATCAAACTACAAAAACAAAAGAGAAATCGATTTTGTTAATCATATTAATGTTTTAGTTGCCCGGACCCGGTTAAAGTTATTATAATGATGATTGTGATATTACAATAGTGACTTGATCGTCAAATGCAAATAAAATGTTAAATTGCAAAGGATTCTGTTAAAAGGTGGAGTTTACTCCAAGAGATCGAATTTTATCATCAGCTGTAATATGCATCTATGAATGTGAAGAGGTAATGAAATCGTCATATTAACACAGAAAACACATGAAGTAATGCAAGGTATTGAAAGGTTCGCAAGTATTATACGCTTTGAATTTTGAACAGGTCCGTATTTGGCCCAATTGTTAGGATTTTCTGACCTCCTGGGTGCTTATTCGTGGCTTGTGAATTTAATTCCTTTCTATCTAACTAATTTTCTTGTTACTTGAATAAGACATAGAAGATATACATTACACATTACAACAGAAAAAACTGTTTTTTTTTATGATTTTTTTACATTAATTATGACTTTCGGCTTGTCCTTTAATACTCCGCTTAAATTTCACCTGTTGATATTACTATTCCGCCTACTTCACTTCATGTGTTCATTGAAATCGAAATAAAAAATAATTTACTCAGTAAACCTAAGCTCGAATTTACTTTCTGAGATCCATAGATGGTATAACAGCTAACGCAATTTAAAGCCTACCAAAAAATACAAAAAACTCTACAAAAAAAGTGACCCTACGGGCCCGTAAACTGGCAATATTTGTACCTCCAATAATAACCGGGATCCGACAAATCAAAAATTTTTCGCAAATTTCTCTCTTTGGTTCGTTTCAAGAGGCGCTCGTGACTTCGTTCGATTCTAGGGGGTTCTCGGGAGTGGGGGAGGGACACTCAGAGCTCTCTAGGAGTTTCATCAGCCTCTTGTGGATGTTCTTGGACGACAGCACCCTGGGGCACTTCGCCAGCAGGCCCGCCACGGCTCCGGTCTTGTTCAGGTTCGAATGCTCCTGGAGCAATTTGAACGCCTTCGAGGGCAGTATGTCGTAGTTTTCCGCCTCGTTCCACGTTTCGTAGTACTGCCGGTACTCGTCATAATTCCCGTTGAATTCCTGGGGAGTCTGAGCCGCCGTGGAGTAGCCGGTGCTGTCTCTCAGCGGGGACATGAAGCTACTGCAGTCCGACGGGGTCTCTGCTATCAGGTCCAGGTCCTCCTGCAATATCTTCGCCGCTGCCGCGTACAGTTTCACCTTGGGCATGTTGCGGAACATCTGGCCCTTCTTGTGCTTCAGCAGACTCTGCACCAGCTCATTGACCAGTTTCTCGTTTACCGGAGAACCGGGAGAATTTACGCCGCTGGAGCACAGGCTGTCCGACTCGTTGGTTTTCCGCAAGGGTAGACTCAGCTGGTCTCGCCTAGGCGGTTCTTCCTTAGGCACGCTTTTCTCCTTCGTCGCCTGTTTCTCCGCCTCGCTTAGTGTGACTTTCACTTCGTCTTCGTCTTCTGCGTTCTCGCATTCGTCTTGGAGAAGCTTGAAGAGCCTGGAGTGCGTCGCCGCGCGCTGATACCTGGTGAGTTTCTTCAACTCCGGGAATTCTTCCGTATCGGAGATGTGCCTGCTCATATCCGAGGTGACGCCCGAATCACCTTCCTCCTCTTCGCTGTACTCCTCGAAAGACTTGACGCTGCTCTTTGTCGATGTAGTTTTGCTCCTGCTTTGGCTCGTGGTCTCTAATGTGTTAACCTTTTCCTTGACAGTGCTCTTTATCTCTTGCCCTTGCAGTTTGCTTTGCTTCAGTCTGATGCTCTCTTTCAGGGCCTGGATGCGTTGCTTGATCGATTGGATTTGCATCGCCGTTTCATCCTCGGTGGGTTCTTTCTGACTGATCTCGCTTTCGTCTTCCGATGATGAATCTGTGTCGTCCGAGGTTTCGTCGTTTTCCTCGTCGTTATCAGCTGTTTGTTGAGTTATTTCCTCATTCTTTACTGACTCGTTATAGTTACCATTCAACTTGGCGCTCTTACTAGAGTTATAATTACTATAACTAGCAGAACTGTCGTTGTTATCATTAGTAATAAGTTTAAAATTAATATCGTCGCTTTTAATTGCAGTACAAGAGTCAGTTACCTTGTCATTGTAATTCATGTTTTTATTGCCCTTTTCTGGTTGTGATGTCTGGTCGCATGTGTCTTTTCTATTGATGTCTTTAGACGAATTTGCCTTTACTAATTTCGATTTACTTTTGTTTCTGGCTATCTGGATGTTCCACAGTCCAGATTCCTTCTGCATCTGCTCCAATCTAGCCACGAAGCTCTCCAGCTCTATTAACTTACCGGTGTTCTCTTCTTCCTCGAATTGGTCCTCGATTTTATCGTAAACGCTCTTGATTGCTCTGGCATAATTATTCTTTGGCTTCTGATCGACTACTACGCTGTTGTTTTCTATTTTTGTCTTTTGATTTTCAGTTTGATCGTGAATAACTGGTTCGGTTGTTTCGGAACAAATGCTATTCTGTTCTACTGCTTCCTCTTTTTTTCTTCCGAAGTATCGCTTACATTATTTTGTGCGTTTGCTTGAGGCATTTCCTTAACGCTTACCTCTCTTTTCAATGTGACGACTCTTGGCTTTGGTAGATCGTCCTCCTTACCTATAATACCCCACCAGTCTTCGCTTTCGTCACTCTCTTTACCCTCTTCTTCTTCTATCTCTTCATTTGGTGTCGTGTCGTCATTTTCCTCATCTTCCGTTGTCTCGGCTTCGTCTTGAACGTCGTCTTCTTCATCGGAAGTATCAGTTTCGTTCCTTGGTGTTGCTGAGGAACTTTTTTCCTCGAACGTTGTGATTTCTCCATCGCCAACTGTAACAATTGTTTTCACTTCGTCCTCATTTTCTTCGCCAACGCTGACGCAAAACTTGAACGGTTTACTAGGGTTCTGAACCTCGGGACTGTCCTCTTCGTAATCGCTTTTCTCCGCAATTGTCGTAGAGTCACTCAGCGCGCTAGCGCAACGCATCCTCGAGTCGGTGCGTTCGCTTTCTTCGTAAATCACGCTAAGCTGGTGAGGGTATGCGTCGTCGTCCACGATGTAGACGGAGCCTTCTTCGTCCACGTCCTCGTTTGCTTCCTCGGAACACTCCTCTATGTATACTTCGTCGTCGGAGCAGTGGGAGTTGGTTTCTTCTTCTGCGTACACCTGGATGTTGCTGACTGACCGGATGGACCGAAGGGGATTGTTGCCTTGTGGTTTGATCACTTCTTCTTCAGTTTCTGTTTCGGAGGCTGAGTCTGAGGTATATTCTACGATTTCTGGATTTTGCGTGTCTGCTTTGTTATTTATTACAGTTTCTTTGACGTTGATAGTTGGGGTAACGATAGTTCTTGGCGTAGAAGACGACCTCCTGTTATTCCTGCCCTTTTCCGCGGCCCTTCTGTTGTAGTAAGCCATCTCGTCCGTCGAAGAGTAACCAGCCATTTCGTCGGTGTCGCTGTTGACCCCGTAATATGGGTACGGGGGGTACATTGGGGGGTAACCGTAATAGTAATAATAATACGGATCGTAATACGGTGGCGGGTATGGGTAAACCTGGGGCTCCTCGCACGCTTTCTCCGCCGGTTCTGGGAATTGTTGGTACCCGTAGCCCCAGAAGGGCGAAGGAGTCGATCTACCGTTGGAGGGTGTCGACCGAGGGTTGGTGCTGGTCTCCGCGTCGCTTTCGCCGTCGGTGGTGGACTGCCTCCTAGGCGTCTGATACGGATATGGGGACATGGCGTACCCCCAGAACGGCACCGGCGTTTGCCTTGGGGCGGGCGTTTGCCTGGGAGTGGGCGTTTGCCTGGGGTTCGACTTTGCGCTCGTCTCGTGCTCCTCCTTGGAGAGCCCTGGCTGGGGTTCTTGGTAGTAATAATTGTAATAATAGTCGTGCCAATAATTGGGAGGGGGATAGGAGGGGTAATTAGGGTCATAGCCCCATTGCTCGTAAGGGAGTGCTTCGTATTGCTCGTCGACATTGGCTATAACAGAATCAATAATTTTTCGATAATTACATTTGCGTTCAATTTTTCGAGGGGTGTTTTGATAAAAAAATAGGTAGGCTAAATTCGCTAATTTAACAGTTATTTTATGTCGTGGAAGTCTTGTGGATGAAACACAAAGTAAGTGTAAAGTTAGTTAATGATAATGTATGTGAACATGCGTCTGTTCGGTATGCAATTTTGAAAGAAAAAAAATTAGGTATGGAACTGTTAACCGTTTCTGTCGGGTATTTTATTTGTCGGGGTGCATTTTAGGGAAAGAAGATCGACGTACCACAATTATCCGGTGCAGTCATGGCCTGCAGGATTTTGAACGATCTACTGGGGATAGAACTTCCCGTGTATTTCTTAGGTTCCGGTACCACTTGCTCGCTAGGGTGCACGTAAGGTTGGGGTGGATCGTCACCTATGAACACAACGATTTCACAGACTAAGAAAAACGAGTTCGGGACATTTTCTCAACATTTTCAAGCGGATGCAGAAAATCGAAGTTTACCTTCTATTTGAACCGGTATCGTCCTGACCTGAGGCCCCTTGTTTCCTTGTGGTTGTGGACCGAGTGGTACTAAAAAAATGAAGTTCAGTATACTCATATACATATATTTTTTATATTATAAACAGGTTATGTGAAAACTGTTCTTTAGATTTAATATTATGTAATAGAATTTTGTTGGATGTTCTTTAACTGGCTGCGTAATTAATGTAAGATTGAAGTTTTGAGGGTGTGGTAAATTGTTATTAATCAGCTCTTATAACATGCACTAACATGACCTTTTTGTTTAAATTTTGCATGATCAATAATTTATTCACTGTTAATTATGTATAAAATCATCCCACCACCAAAAAAAATATTAAAAGGTATACCGCTTTCATCGAGAATTTTAAAAACTCTTGATGGTATGTGGCCACCTCTATATCTTGGGTTTTCTTCGTCGTAAAGTGCATTTCTAAAATATTTCAAAATATTTTAGCAGGACAAAAAAAAAATGAATTGCAAATACAAAATTTCCCCGCTTACCTTGTTTAAACTTATTCGCGACATTTTGATCACCCTCGTTAACCTTCATTTTCCTCATCTGCTCAGCGGGGGTTGCTGGAAATTCTGGGGATACCTGGGGGCATGTTCCGTAACAGGCGTGTTCTCATCATCCTCGTCGTCATCCGTGTTGGTCATCTTCTGGATGATCTTGAAGGAATTCGACTGGGTGGGATTGTTACTCCAGCTCTGCTGACGATTAAAATTCCTAACAAGAAAAAATAAGTGGTCCTTTTAATTCCTTTAGCAACTGTTGTTAGTTTATCTACAGGGTATAACTAAAAAACGTTCACTTCAAAGTGCCATCTAACACAAATTCCATTTGAAAAGATGCCCCTCAGTGATCGCCACTGAGACCGTTTCCGTTTTCTATAGCATGTATAACACTTTATGACAAATATTACCTTTCATTCCCTGGCGTAGCTGGTGTCTTAGCGCCCTCTACTTGTATCGGTATCACTCTAGCTCCATGACTGTCGACCCTGTTCTGTTCTTGCTTCTGCCGCTGTTGCTGTTGTTGCTGTTGTGGCTGTGCTCTAGGCCCGGGGTGCTGCAATACGATCGGTTGCGTTATGTACACGGCATTTGGCTTCATCTCCTCTGGTTCTTGCGAAGGTTGCTGGTATGGTGCGGGCCTCGTATTGGTGCGGATCTCTATGCGTATCGGAGCCCCGCCAGGAGACTGTTGGTTATACTGCGGCGGCGATTGTGGTTTATACTGGGGCTGTTGGTTGTACTGCTGCTGTTGCTGATTGTACTGAGGCTGCTGAGGCTGCGCGGGTCGGGACTGCGGCCATCTCTGTTGCTGAGGTTGACTTGGAGGCGATACCGTCTGCTGAACAGGCTGGAAGAAGAATTTAAATTATGTATCCAGCTCCGAAGAACCGACAAATATCGAAGCATCGTACCTGCGTCTCCTCCGTTTCGACTGGTATCTGGTTCTCTCTCTTAGCCCACGGTGGTATCTCCTCTTGTTGGGGTTTCTTCGTCTGCCACGGCCTTGGGGCCTCCCTCAGTGGAGGGGTCTGCAGATTGGGGCTGTCCAGGTTCCTCTCCGGAGGTGTGGGGGGAGAGACGCGCCTCTGGGCTTGCTGTTGCTGCTGTTGGCCGGCTGGCGGTATGTACAGCGAGCCCAAGTGGGCGGTGCTTGTCTTAACCTCGGGTTGGCCGTTGTTTTGGCGCGGTAGCGTCTGTTGGCGTTCTATGACTGGGGGCTGGTAGCGCGGTTGTTCTGGCGCCGCCTCCGGAGAACGCTGTTGCGGGGGAGGAGGTTGGTATTGCTGCTTGGGCGGTTGATATTGCTGTGGCGGGGGTTGGTATTGTTGTGGTACAGGCGAGATTGGAGCTCCTCTTTCTGGGGGTTGGTATCTGTTGGAAAATGTCGGAAGAAATAATGATTTACCATATATGTACATATTGATTGTACTTAGTTGATTCGTTTTTGACCTAGTTTCCATACGCGGATAGAATTAAATATTCCCAAAGAGTTGGTTGAAACGCAGATGCAAAATTCAAAAACGGATAAGAAAAATTTTGTTTGTAGGTAACTGGATTTATTTGTCAATTACTAAATTATTATTATCAACATTGTGAATTTAGAACACACTTTAAAGCGTATTTCGGTAAGCTTTTACATATTTTGGTTACAGTAGATGACAGATAATATGGACGTTACCGAAGACGTTTAAAAGTTAACATAAGTCTTCTTTTTTAAATTTCACGAATGGGATAGTAATATAAGGAAACATTTTATAATATCATTTAAGTAAAAAAAGACGAACAGATAGGTCATCGTGCGAATAGGTTTGTTTTTAAAACGCATTTTCAGCTCAACATCTGCATAAGATTATGGTGTATGGTGCATCATCTAAGAATTAGTCATCGCTATGTTTGAGTAAACCTCGTGGAATCATCGCAATGAATAATCGATGCTTTCCAAAAAAGACCCTTTCAACATTTTCTCTAAAACGAAATTATGTCAGTGTTATATCCTTGGTAATATAGTATTTACATTGATCGTTAAATTACATACAGACTGCGTCCGTTGATGTTAACAGATAATAAAATAGTAAGTAGGCGTGATTATGGTTAGCGGTTAATCTCATTTTATTGTTGCTTGTATCCACGCCCAAGAAAGTCGGAAGAAAGTGAGCGTAGCCGACAATCCATCCCATTACGCCACAGAAGTCACTATCCAATAAGATTATCGCTAACGATAACCATACCTACTACCAGCGTAGTACATTCAGTATGCATATATACCTAAAGAATGACAGGTGGCAACTAATATTTTGTTCATTTGCATTTAATCTACTAAATGTTGCCAAACTTGTTATTATTATTTTTTAATTTGTAATTTGTATTAAATATAAGTAACAAAAAAAAAACAATCGTGAACATGATTGCTATAAAATTTTGTTGTCATCTGTCGTTTTTCGTTTCGTTAGATTGTACGTATTCTACCTTGGCGGTTCCTGTTCGTACTGGGGCGCCCTCTGCTGGCTTGGCGGCGTGGTGGGAGCGGGCGCCGCCTTCCCCTGCTGCGTGAACATGTCGTCGATGAGGCTCCTTCGTGGCTGGGGCCCGCTGGTCTTCCTCAACAGCGCCATCGGGTTGTCGGGTATGATCTTGGTCATGTCGGGCCTTTCCAGTACCTGGTTGTCGGCCGTGCGCACCTTCTGGGTGGGCAGCGGGCCCGAGGGGAGGCGGGGGCGGCGGCGGTGGCGCACCGCCCGGTGGCGGAGGCGGGAACGGGGCGCCGCCTCTCGCCATCGATGGCGGCGGTGGCGGCGGTCCGCTGGGGAACACCTGCACCTGCGGCTGCGGCCGCATCACCGCCTCCACGGAGGGCGGGAGAGGGCCACCGGTGTGGTGGGGGCGGCGGCGGCTGGGGACGGTACGGATCCTCCCCGCCCCGCCCAGGTGGGCGTTGCGCTCGATACGGCGTTGCATGCGCGGTGATCTGACTTCCGACAGGTCTATGCCTCCGGGGGTGTATGTGAACGGTTTTTTATCCTTGGTCATCATGGCGTTCTGGACGCACTGCGGTGGATCCATCGTGTCTTGTGTCTTGAAGGAAGAAGAAGAAGGTCAGGTAGAGTTTATTCGGTAGATCCAGAAATGTAATGAATGTATGTTTCGCTGGTCAGGATATAACCGACACGCGCGTTCTTCGTCATTTGCCGTCAAATACGAGGATAGTCTCGGAAGTACCCGACCTGACGTATATTGAAAATAATGACTATGGCAGAAAGTACCAACTTTAAGTTCGAAACGTTAGTTTAAAGTTTGGCGACTTTACGTTGTTTAGTATTTGTTTGGTAGCTATCAATAGTGAACGCTTTCAGTGAGTTTGTAGGCATGGAAGAAATCAGTCATCGTTATGTGATTCAATACTTTCATTTAAAAGGCCTCAGTCTAACCAATATCAAAGTGGAGCTAGATTCTACTCTGGGGAGTCTGCTCCTTCGTTTACAACAGGAAAATATTGGGTGGCAAAGTTTAAACGAGGCCGTACGAGCTGCCAAAACGAACATCGCTGTTTTCGACCAAATGAGGTGACCCAAAATGGTGAAGAAAATCCACAAAATAGTATTGGAAGACCAGACTGAAAGTGCGCAAGTTAGCAGACATGGTAGGTATTTTAAAAAGTGCTGTACATCGCATATTGATTGATCATTTGGACATGTGAATGTTATGCGCAAGATGGGTGCCGCGATTACTCACTTTGGAACAAAAAACAGCGTCGTGAGGATGTTTCAATTGAGTGTTTGGCAAAGTTTCACCAAAATAAAACCGAGTTTTTGCGTCGATTTTAAGGCACAAAAGGAAAAAGAACCGTTTTTGGGATTGCGAAATATATTTCAAAAAGAAAAGAATTGGCAAGTATTATGCGGAATTAATCGTCATCTTGGCGAAAAATCCGCATTTGGCGAAGAAGAAAGTTTTGTTTCATCAAGACAAAGCACCAGTTCACACATCCGTTATCGCGATAGCCAAAATCAATGAGTTAAAGTTCGAATTACTTCCTCACGCACCCTATTCCTCAGATTTAGCCCCTTCGGATGATTTTCTGTTTCCAAACTGAAAAAATGGCTCGGTGGTAAAAGATTTTCCAACAATGAAGAGGTGGAGTCTGTCGTTGATGGTTATTTTGAGGAGATCGACGATTCTCACTATAAACAGGGTATCGAAGCTATTGAACATCGCTGGGAAAAGTGTATCGAACTAAAAGGAGACTATGTAGAGAAATAAAGATATTTTTTCCCAAACTTTTTGTGTTTTCTTTCTTGAGTCAAGTATTTCTGGGACTACCCTCGTATATCACACTAACGATAACATCCAATTCTGGATTTGTGGCTTTTCACGTCTTTTCACGTGCGAATGACGAAGAAAGAGAAGTCTTCTTTACTTCAGCTGAGTTTAACGGTTTTACCATTAGAGTGCTTTAGCAAGGACATCTGGCAGTTATCGACTTTGCCGGTCCTGCAAATACTGGTTCTGCGAGTACTGAAGTCTGAATTCTGATATTGAATTCTGGTCCCATTACAATGCACTGAGAAAGTAACGCTACAGTATGTAATAAACAATATAAAATGGTACCTAATTACTTAGGTATGCCCATAAGCATATATGACATGTTTTTTTTTGATAATTCAAGTAAGAGAAATATGTTTCCCTATTTATCGATATCCGCAGAATTTATTTTTGCCGTTATTTCTATAATATTTTCGTAAACAACGAGCCATCTAAAAAAAAAAACGTCATCAAAGTAGGCCGAGCAAAAAAAGACGTATTTCTATTCTTAATCGAATTTACAACCTTATTTACTTGTCAAGGCTGTCACATCATATGACAGCCAAAAAACATAACCGAAAAGCTTCGACGTGCTCTCTATTTCCATCTCTCTTGTTCATAGCCAGAGTTGATGACGTTTTTTTTTGGATGTATCTTTATACAGACAGCGATAGAGAGGTGATAGAGCCTAATATAAATAAGCCGCTGTCAATAATTTATTAATACGAAATATGTGAATATAAGATAAAATGTATCAATAATATAAGAAAAGGAAAGAGGACAATTAAGAAAATTCAACGAAGAAACAAAAATCTGTCAGTTCTAATCATTTTTCATAGACAATAAAACGAACCATATTCTTTTCAAGTATCTGCCTACTAGTTGACTAATTGCTAATCCTATCCTACGGCAATTTTTTTAGTTATAGTTAGTAGAGATTCTGGAAAAGGATTCAAAATTTTTAAAATTAAAAATAATTTTTTTATAAACCAAAATTTTACAGTTGAAATTTGACAATGAATTAAAATGTATTTTAAAATTATTTCTAGTACTTCAACTTAAAAAAGGTATGCTTTGTTTATTATAATATATACGATATATATGTATATGCAAGATGCTATCTTCTTTAACCCCTAGTATGTACCTAATGTATTATAACTATTCTGCCATTATATAACAAATTTCTGAGATCATAAATCAGCCGTATGAATACATTTTCCATATTTGTCAGGTTTATTTAATGTTACTATTTGTCTAGACTGCGGTTAACCTCTAACATTTTACCGGGAACACCATATAATATTTTAAATGCAATGCGAAAAAAAGAAGTTTATCTTGTACTGGATGAGATAAAAAAAACTAGAAATCCTGAAGAAATATTCATGCATTACGAAGAATAATGTAAAAACTGGAAATAGAAGTATAATCTTAAAGAATGTTTCATGCGTAAACATCTTATCTACTCGACAAATGATAACATAATATACATATACAAATAATTTTATTAACCGGAATTTACAGGCGATAAAACAATGCGGTAGGAAGCGACTCGGTTTAAGGTGAATAATGCAAAGATAAACATGTAACACGAAAGGGGAGCTGGTATTTGAAAAAATTATATGAATAAGAAACTGTTCACATTTCATTATTAAAATGCGTCATAAATATTTATCAACTTTTGAGTTATATTCAGAAATAAACAAATTTAGTGTAGATTCTTGGGAGTCCAAAATTTACTTTGTAAAAAAATAATGAATTTTTGGCACTTGTCAATAATGGCGATAATCATAAGAACATACGTTTTTTCTTCATTGTTTTATTTGTTTTAAGTTCTTTGACTTAAATTAATTAGAAATATTTTTTGTGATTGAAATGTAGTATTTGTTCTGTAGTTTGTCGCTAGATGGAGAACGAGAGACGTTTGACATTTGACAGATTAAAAAAAGTTCACATATTTGTGAAAACAAAGCTCTGTTCGCAAAGGCAATCTGTGATAGTTTCAAGTCACCAGAAGTGAATCAAACGAGTTAAAAAGTCAAACGCAACTGGTCTAATATCTCTGACGGTTGGAAACTGTCAGAAATGCTTATACGAACAGACCTAACAGTATGAAAAACTGTCAACCTAATATAAAATAAGATCATAAGGATTTCCAAGCAATCATATCAAGAAATAGGTTTCAAAACCTGCGTATTAAGTAACCTCTTAGTAATCGTGGATTAGTTACTACGAGGGCAAGTCAAATATAAACCGGAATTTCCTTTTCAAAGCCAGATGGCGTATCGGAGGTTATTAGGTATAAAATTTCTGTATGTTGAAGGTGTGCTACCTTCTGTAATTTTGACGCGTCTTCAAGTCCAGTTCGGAGATGAAACCCTTTCTAAAACGTAAGGGCATGAGTGGGCATAAATGTTTTTCAATGCGACACGAAAGGGTAGAAAATGAACCAGATGATCGTCGTCCTCAAACCTCCATCACGGAAGAGAACATATATGTCCAGTACGTGAGCTTTTGAGGGTGACCGTCGCCTTACATTTGAAAAAAATTGCTGGATCAGTGAGAATCAGTTATCGGAGTGTTCATTCAATAATCCACGACAAACTTGATTTCAGGAGGGTCTCAGCTCGATGGGTTCCTCGACATTTCACCTCCACTCAAAAAAGTGTGCGTTTTGAGGTTTGTCAGAGGCTTTTGGCTCGTTATGAAGATGAAAGAGAAGGGTTACTTATCGCATAATCCCTTGTGATGAAACATGGGTTCACCACAATACACCAGATGATTGAATTGGATGATGACAGAATATGATTGACAACTTTTGGATAGGACAAAAGCTGCCTATCGCACCAAAAGGCGTCGTTCTCCCATCAGGAAAGTCGTTCTTCTCCATGACAACACCAGGCAGCCGTAACTCAGGCCAAGCTGGAGGAAAGCAACTGAAGCAACATAAATTTTGACAAAAGGATAGGGAGATATTTGATATGATGAAGAAGTTGAACAGTTCGTGCACAACTGCTGGCACAATCTGTCACTTTTTATGTCTATAGAATCAAAAAGTTGCCGATTCGGTGGGAAATTGTGTTTAGATTGAAGGAGAGTATTTAGAAAAAAATAAAATGTTAGTTTTTAAATGTTATCCTACAATTTTGAAAAATTCTGTTTTAAATTTGACTTGCCCCGTATATTACCAATAAAGCAATCATGATCATTTGTGTCCGTAATTCAGACGCTTTGTAACTTTTAAAAACAGGAGAATTATTTGAAAGCGGAGTCATACCTGAAATTGAGGCCTTTATTGACGAAACAAGTCAAATGCACATTGCCCATCATTTAGCTATAAGTACGTAACAGCAAAACATTTAATGGAGGAGAAACGAACACGTTATGGAACAGAAGAAAGCGTTGGTTTTCGAAATAATTGCGAATCCTATTTTTTTTTCTTCGAGTATAAAATAAAATAAATTTGCATAACAAATATGGGTAAGAAAATTAACAACGGCAATTAATTATCAGTATTATCACATTATCCGAATGTCCTACGAGTCTCACACATACGCCGCGCATTCCTCATGTATGATATATAGTGTGTATGTGCAAGAGAATGTGTAAATGCGTATAAATAATTACAGTCCGCTGGCCGGCGATTGTTATTTTAATAAAGCGTGCCGATGTATGTAAAAACGAGTTATGGCAGCGCGCGGTTTTGCGAATAAAACGGAATCGGACGCTAATGGGCCAGTGGCGTAGTTGCGGGGCGTTAAAGGGGTCTAATGTCTCGTTTCGTAATATGGAGGAGTTATCAAAAAGACATCAAGTTAAGTTTTCAGATTTAGTCCATCTGACCACTCTCAATCATCTGAAAAAGAATAGGGTACGATATTGGTGTGATAGTTATATTATTCTACCTCAAAAAATTTGAATAACCTTAGATGTTTTTATATTTTATTTTTAGTTAACCCTTGTACCTTCCAGGAACGCATTTCTAAATTATGCCCTGGGTGAATATGATGGGTCGCCCCACTACCTGTCAGTAAATGTAAAAAAAATTCAAAGCTGACAATTAAAACGCTGCCATTTGATATTTATAGTTATTTATTACTTTTATAAATATATGTCACAACTTGCAAATATGAAAAAATATCTTATCTAATTTTTATAAGACTAATTTAATATTTACAAAGTTGTTATACCATTGAAGGGCAGCCGTTAAAGACAATCGAGATTGTCAGCAAAACACCCAGAACAGGCCGCCTCAAGCAATCGCCCCCTATGCCCTTAGTAAAATACGTCCCTGGTACTCTCCACGGGAGGACGGTAGAATAGTGGTCATATTTTTAAAGATTCGTACTCTACATTGTGTATATGGTAATAATAAACAATTAATTTGACGTAACTTTTAACCCCATCGGTGCATTAATCTAAATTATTAAATTAATCTGTACTAGCAGACAATATTATCTACGCGAGTTTCAAATTTGAGTGACTTCAATGGTTCCATCAAAAGGACCTCCCGTTAACTCTACATCTCGTTGGGATGCCTAAGGGTTTGAGTTTTCAAGATGACATCTTAAAGCGTTGTCGAGTTTTCATCCACTTGTATACGTCAAAGATTAACAGACAGACCGACAGACAGACGTAACTGTTTTCGTTCAAACTTAAAACCTTTATGAGTCAAAATACTGCAACAATGTTTTTAAAAAATATTTATTATTAGTATCACTGCTCCATTATGTAAAATATATACATATATGTATGTGGAGGTAATTGTTGGTGACGTGCGCCACTGGTTATTGTCTCGATAGCGACACGGCGCCGCTTCGGTCCCTGACTCATTGTGCTGAGGAGAGCGCGTAGGCCACAATGTTTACACTGCGAAAAATCGACAGAATTCGAGTTCTTTGACCAGCCGGATTGTTCTAAAATCTAAATACACAGCCCGATTTCAGCTTTATACGTTCCATTCGTAATAATTATAAGTTATTACGGTTCATCGGTTATCGTATCGCAGACTCTTTTTCTGTGACAGTGATTTAAGAGCGACAGAAAAAGCCCCGGCTATTTGCGTGATAGCCACTCGCATTTAGTACGCTTGTCTACTTATTACTTCTCCTTTCGCTGTTCTTCGTTTGTTTTAAGCATCGTCATGGGCTAATTGTTACGAATCGAAGCAATCACGTGAAAAGTTCGAGTTGAGAAAAAAGATTATTTGTGTGCTTACGTCTAGGTTGAGGTTATCTGAGGGAATGTGACCTGTCGAGTATCGAGGTGGAGAGGGTCCAAGTCCCGGACCTGTACCAGGGAGCTGCGATGACTGCCTGTAAAAAAAGAGTCCGTTTTAATGCCGGTTGCTACACGGAAAGATGGAAAATCGGTTAATAAAAACATAGCCATCTGTTGTAAGGACGGTGACCGCGTCATGACCGGTGTCATTGTGCTGGATTTGTATTCATACGTCACATCTACATTTAAAGCCGTTTGGCTAAAAACAAACTTAGAAATCGATAGAGATAAAATAGCTATAAATATAGTATTGTGACTATAATAATATTGTGACTATAAATATAGTATTGTGACTCATGTCAGTGACCGCCATCACTTAGTAATCTATATCAGTCATTTATTGACCAGTCAATTACGCTTTTCAAATTTTGAATTGGGAGTAACATTTTGCATTTTTTGCGCGGACATTGATAATAAATGACCAGTCATTTAACAACATTAATAATACTTAGTGTTCCTTACATATACATATGTATTTCGACCTAAGACACGGTATTTTTCTATACGTATAGATACATATAAACCGACATTGTATCTTTCCTTATTCTGGAAAAAGTGAAAGAGCTAATTTAATTACATACAGAGAACTAAACTTAATTGTCTAATTAATCGGCTCTGCTATAACATCGCGTTCTACATGTGCCAATTCGACCGTACAGTGCCGTGTTCGCAGCACCACAATGGGGATGAAGACCAGTATAAAGTCCCTCGAGGCTGAAGTGGAAATCATACTCAGCGTGTTGTGCCAAAGACTAAGTTAAGCAACATGGGAGCTTGGGTAAGACGTATTCTTTCGAAAGAAATATTTCAATAACTTTAGTTTAATTTCCAGGTATTAGCGAGTGTGATCTACCCGTGCCTGTTACTGGTCGGAGTCAGACACGCCACACCAGCAGCCGTGGAGAGCATCCCTTCGGTTCACGTCCAGGATACTAACGTGCATGCCGGCAATGGAATCGTACCTGACAGGGCCGTACACAGCGCTGTACCCATCGCCAGGAGGCAGCTTGAGACATCCCCTGACCAACTACCAACCGTACAAACTTTACAATTTCAACCCCGAGGACGCTCTAGGAAAAACCGACAACCATTACAGCGAGGGTGGCGAATTCTCATCCGTGGAAGCGGAATCCGGGGGCGGATATAATGAGAGAGAGTACACAGACACAGCAGGTTACGAGCACTACAAGTCGTCCACCAGCTTCAACTTAGAAGGGCCCAAACAGCTGGAGACCATCTCCACGAATAGCTACCACAAGGAAGTGGAACCGTACGACGTGGGCGACTTCAACAAGGAGCACGACCACCACGAGCAGGAGGAGCACGCCGAGGTGCACTACCACCAACACAAGCACCTGCACAAGCACAGCCACAAGCAGGAGCACGTCCACAAGCACAAGCAGGAGCACAAGCACGACCACGGTCACAAGCACGACCACTGGGCGCAGCACGAACACAAACACGACGCCCAGCACAAGCACCAGCACCAGTCCGAGCACAAACACGCGCACAAGGCTGAGCACAACCACAAGCATCAACAGGAGCACAAGCACGCCCATCATGCGTCCCACAAGCACGACCACAAGCATCGTCAAGAGCACAAGCACGACCATCATCACGGTCACAAGCATAGTCATCACCACGACAACAAGCATTCGCATCATGACGATCATAAGCACGATCACCAGCATTCACACAAACACCAGCAGGAGCACAAGCATAAGCACGAGCACCGTGCGGAGCATAAGCATCATCATGGGCATAAGGACGAGCATAAGCATCACCATCACGACAGCCACCATCATAAGCACTCCTACTATAAGCATTGAATACGTGGATGGTCATCATTGTAGTGAGATAAAAAAAAAGTTGTTTTTATATTCTGTTGTACCTATGTTGAAATATATTGTTTTGTGTTTTTTGTTTTGAATAAATATATTCTAACAGTTTAACATATGTCTTTTTAACATTCTTGGTATTATATGCGTTCGTTTATTCATCAAAGAGATTGATGTTTTTGTCCAGCTTTAAAAAAGATAAAAATGTTCACATTTCTATGAAGGATAAAAAATGTATATAGTATAATCCAAAATATTTTTTTTGTGTACAAATAGCATTCTCAGTTATATTTTTTATCGAACAAAACGTTAATGAATGAGGGAAATTTATTTCTTACATTTTCAAAATTTTCAAAAATCTGCTAATAAATATTGTACAATTTCTAGTAATATTAAATGTTATATATTTATAGAAACACTGAATAAACCAACTAGTTTAAAGTGGGTTTGAAATGATAACTAACTTTTTATTTCATCATATTTACAAATCATATGATATTTTGACTTGAGGTTATTTTGCATCTTACTTCAAATTATCTACTTAACAATTGCAGCAAAAATATTCTGGTTCTTACATATATACAAATTTTACAGTTCAGAAAATGGTAAAATAAATAACACTGATTAATTAATAAATTGCGTAAAGGCTGTAATTCACAAACATTGCAAAACAAATATAAGAATAGGTACTAACAATTTTTTTGTAATAAGTAATTTTTTTCATAATTCTTAATTATAAACAATAGTTTGAAAAATATTTATGTTTTCGAGGTACTTATTCCAAGGTTCTACTTTTTCTGATTTTTGTTTTGGCATTTTTTATCATAATAATTGTTTGTTTGGAACCTATGTTGTATAAAGATAATAAAATTTTACGTTCCACTAATCGTCACGATTAAAAACTTATTTACACTAATTTGCATTAGCTTCAAATTTTTCCATTTCAAAAAAAAAAATCCAAAATGCGATATGTTCCCGTTTATCAGTCTAAACCTCCCAAAAAATTAGAAGAAAAGATATATACGAGGTGAGTAAATTAAGTAATGAGACTGGCAACGTAGCGCCCGATCTAGCAACACTGCGGAGACGGGACTTGGGAATTGTTTTCGTAACCGTGGAAACGGTTTTCGTAAACCGTTTTTTTCTAGTGCGTTTTAAAAATGAGTGACATTAATTTTGAGAACCAGTGTGCTATCAGATTTTGCTTCAGATTTGGACACAGCGCAACGGATACTTTTGCAAAACTTCAACAAGCCTACGGAGACAGTGTTTTTTCAAGAGCCCAGGTTTTTCGGTGGTTTAAGGCATTTTCAGAAGGAAGAGAGTCGCTTGAAGATGAACCACGCAGCGGAAGGTCTTCATTTTCAAGAACTGTTCATCAGATTTTGACTAACGAAGTGGAGATGGCATCAGATTTGACTAACGAAATGGCGTAGAAAAATCTACGCCATTTCCAGTAAACGAGTTTTTGGCCAGTAAACACATTATTGTGGCTCTTCAGCCTCCTTATTCGCCTGATTTGAGTCCGTGTGACTTTTTTAACTTCCCGAGATTGAGAAATCACCTCAACGGAAGTCATTTTGGGATAATAGAAAACATTCAAATGGCTGTAACTAACCGACCAGCTATTTCAGTATATGAGTTCCAGCACTGCTATGAGGAATGGAAGAAGCGTCTCCAGCGCTGTGTGGCTTCCCAATGATGTTATTTTGAAGAAGACAATACTGAATTGTAATTCCATTCGAATAAGAAAATTAAAAAACCAGTCTCTTGACTTAATTTATATACCTCGAATGTATGAGAAATTTCAAAGATTTACTTTACCAGTGTGCTTTTAGTTTCCTACACTCATTCAATTACGAGTATGTTAATAAATAATTAATGCTATAAAAATAATTCATTAGGGGCAATGGATGGAAGTACATACATATATACATACATATGTACATGTTTATCTACAATTATAATATTGTTTTCATTCATGATTACTTTTCACGTACATTCATGAGTACGTTTACATCGTGTTTTAGCTGACGCTATGCTTTGCAGGAAAAACATTTTCTGTCACGCGATAAGTAAGTGGATCGCATTATACATAGTGTTACGCATAAAATGCGCTAATTATGAGTGTGTCCGATTTCTAGACACACGCCCTATTGCCTTCATAAATTGACCATGGCACACGAAATACACTCGATAATGATTTAAGCTCTTATTAATGAATGAAACTCAATTACCTACTATTAACATAAACAGTAGTAATTATTTTTTCATATCTATATCGCTGTGAAAATTAATTAGATGAATCGCGAGACGCGCTTACGATGCCTCTTGTCGTGCGTTAAGTCATGGGCGTAGAGAGAGGAAGAGGAAATGACCAAAGGGGACACAGTGCTATTGAAAAAAATCGTCTTGAAGATACCCGTGGTATAGTTTCTAAAGGAAACAGCTGCATCATAATTTTTTACTAAATTGTATTGTAATAATAGCACTTAATCAGTGGATAATGACTTTTCAATTTATAAATGTTACAGTTTTCTATGCGTCTATTTTAAATACGAGGGTCAGTCAAATATTAACAGGATTTCTTTTCTCAAAGTCAGTGGTGATGTCTGATGTCTTACATATTTAACACCCCACATCATTATTTGTCTTCTAAAGCTAATTTAGTACCGTACGTAATACAATAAAATCCGTCAAACAAATTTCTAGAGTATGGTAAAAGTATAGTTCTTTTAATTCCCCACTTGAAAGTCAAAATTCTTGAAGGTCTTCACTTAAATTATGAAAAGATATTACATAATATGTAGTGATTCATAAAGTGGAAATTGGTTTGGACAATAAATACAACAAAAATAAGTAACTAATGTTAATTTTTAATAGCTTTTTCTAGTTTAGTTTTATATGATAAATAATTTACAGAAAACGATAATTACTTGAATATCGTCTTTAATTTTTCCCTGGCACAAACCCTGAAGCACGCCCATTCCTGCTGGAAATAGAAAACTCGCGGCAGTAGATGATTTCCATTTTTATGGTAAATATAAATACCATAATCCGAAGAATCGCTGTTCACTCTCAGCTTGGTCCGCTAACAACATCTATGTTTAGCACCATGGGAGCTTGGGTAAGTACCATTTTCATTACTTGGGCGTATCGTAAGGCGAAACCAAAACATAGTCGGTGAATTGTAACTGTCGAAGATGTGTGGTCGAGTCTTTAACCTCAGATATTTCGTTAACTTAGAGTAGTTAAATTAAAAAAAAAATGTGAATTTTTGGACTGACGTGGCAAGTTATTTCGTCCAAAGACTAATCAACAGATTTACGTATAAAAATAAGTTTGGTCTCTTGAAAAATATAGAATTTGCGTTAAAATACGCCAGTAGAAAGATTCTTCTTCCGAATGAATAAACGTAAAGAGTAAGTATATGTATATATTTTGTGTATTTCAGGTAATATTTAGTATGTGCTGGTCCCTTGTCGTATCATCGGTCCACTCCTATCGAGTAGAAGAAGCCTCAACTGGCGTGAAACCTCTAGGACAACACGACTTCTACAGAATTTCACATCCCGACCTTGAGACCCTCAACTCAAACTTCGGCAGCTTCCCAATCCAGTTAGTACCCTACAAGCAGCTCCACGACAACATACTAACGGCACAGAACTCAGAAGCACTCCAGAACTACGATCCCGAACACAGCTCTATTAACAATCAAGTCGATTACGACAACGCAAAATCCTACGAGGACAACGTGCGGGTGGACAACGAAGATCAGAGACTCAGTGAAAGCGCAACGTATACCAGGCCGGTGCGGTACATCCACTACGAAGGCGAGTATTCCGGCTTTCACGACAAGAAGAAGAAGAAGGAGGTTCACTATCATAAGCATAAGCACCTTCACGAGCACGATCACAAGCAGGACCACGTGCATGACCATCGCCAAGAGCACCTCCACGCGCATAAACATGGACATAGGCACGAAAATAAGCACGATCATAAGCATCATGCTGATAACCACCACCAGCATAAGGAGCAACACGGTCACAGCCACCAGGACAAGCACAATCACGAGCACAACTCCCACCACGACCATGAACATAAACAGGAGCACAAGCACGAGCATGATCATCAGCAGAAGCACGAGCATCACTCCGATCATGACCACCATCATCAGCACAAGAGTCAGCACGGCCACCAGCATCACGGTGAGCATCACCATAGTCATAAGCACAAGCACAGGCACGAGGGAAAACACTCGCATTCTCACCATAGGGAAGAGAAGCACCTTCACGGCCACAAGCATTCAGGATACCATTCTCACGATCACCATGGTGAGCACGATCATAAGCACACGCACCAAGGTCACCACCACAAAATCTACATTAAGAAGTACCTCCATCATTGATGGATATTTTACGATTTTTATAGTTTTATTTTTAAGCGTTGTTCTTGATGTATTGGAATTAAATCGTTTTCGTTTGTTATGCTGTTGGTGAATGTTGGCCATCTTCGATCTTTGAGATATTTCGAAGAGTGTCTTGATACCCAGTTGTCACGAAATATTAACATTTCCTGTAGTGTAATAATAAAAAAAGAAAGTAGAAGGTGTAATCTAACGATCTGTATTCCATTACGAATAACTGAAATATGCCGAGAACGCAGGCACTAGAGACAAAGTGGGTGTACGAACGTAAGGAACTTTGTGTGAAATATACACCGGTTCGTTTGTATGTATGTATTTTCAGCCCAGCTGGCGGCGTTACTCACCTATTACAGGGACAAAATGTAAAATTTAGATTGTAATCATTTGTATATTGAATAATATATTTTTTTTGGGATCGTATGAATAATGTCTGGTTGGTCGCAACGCTAACGAACGATGATTCGGCCACATTGTTTAGTTTTAATTCGGTCTGACATGTTATTTACATTGCCTGTTGGCACGTCCGACGACTACGGGGTGCGATAAATAAGTAAGACGTAATGAGCGTTGAAAAAGAAAAAACAGGAGATCGTTGCCACAGTAAGTAATAAAAGCTAGTTGACAAAAAAGTTTGAAAGATTGTTGAATACAGCGTGGGAAAATGCCAACACATCAGTAGAGAGACAAGATCGGGCGTCCAACAGTACCCAAGTGGAATTGTGTGCCGAAACTCAGTTAGTTGGAAACTGAAAACGAAATCAGAACCCTAAGATCACTTTTTAGGACGAAAAAACTGACGAGGCCTGGACATGGATGGATGAAAGAAGTAAGGAATTCTCCTAAGAAAGCAAAGGCAAAGTTGCCACGAAACAGACGAACAGAAGAGCGAAGGGGGCCAATCTAACCCTGATAAAGACTGAAACAATCATAGTTGTAAATCTTAATAGCTCATAAGTAGAGCTCGTGCGAGCGCGGAGTGTAACAGAACCGTAGTCAGTTTACGAATGAAAATGTTAATATGTTCACAGAAACTATGTTGCATCATACCTAGTACATTATTAAATATTATTACTTATTACCAAACGCGAATGTCACAGGGCCGACATTGTGCATGTCCTGCCCTTGACTCGCTGGCCTTCACAGCTCACAGCTGACTTGCATTACGAAAACTGCGCTAGCAATTTTAGTTATTTATGGCACGCTGTAACAGACAGTCGCCGGTATTGCATCGCGTTGATACGTTTCGTTTTTACGTATTCGCCGTGTGTTTAAGTAAATTTATAAATATACGACTCCAATAATATACGCCCAGTCAGTAATACAATAAAAGAAAAAATGCAAAGCGTGTTAAAAAAAATCCAGGATATTTCATTTTGGAAAACATATGTAAAGTTTTAGTTGGTACATATCAGGAGTTACCAGAAAATATATTATTATATAGTTCATGCCTCAACAATTTCTCATACTGTCCATTGTCAGTATGAGAAATGAATGTATGAGAAATGAAAATGTCAGTATGAGAAATGAAAAAACAGTAGACGTTGAACGGTCCTTTCCCATACACAAGTTAATATTAAGTGATAAACGTCGCCGTTTCACTCCAGGACACTTAAAAAAGCACATAATAATATGTTTTAACCACCGCCAACCTGCCATGGGAAACTTGTCTCAACACTGACGTTTGTCTGGTAAGTGTTTCCATTGTTACGTGTTATCTTAATTTATATAGGTATTGTATCCTTAACTCAACCGTACTACTTGGTATAAATAGTACTATGTTGCTACATAATTTATGTAAACATATTAATATTTTCATTCGTTAGCTGACTACGGTCATGTTACACTCCGTGCTCGCACGAACTCTACTCATAAGATATGAAACTCAGTAGTGAAATAGCATCATTATAATAGAGCCGTCCAAAAAAAATACATCATCAAATCTGGCTACAAACGAGAGAGATGGAAATAGCGGTTGTTGATGTCGAAGCTTTTCGGTTACGTCAAACTTTTGACAAGTGGTTGTCGCAATTGTAAAATAAATAATGGCTGGCGTATAATGTAATAGCGTTGACAATTAAATGAGGTTATATAGAGACATCCAAAAAAAAACGTCATCAACTCTGGCTATGAACGAGAGAGATGGAAATAGCGGTCATGTCTAAGCTTTTCGGTTATGTCAAACTTTTTGACAAGTGACTGTCACAATTTGTAAAATAAACAATGGCTGTCATATGATGTGACAGTCTTGACAAGTAAATAAGGTTATAAATTCGATTAAGAATAGAAATACGTCTTTTTTTTTTCTCGGCCAACTTTGATGACGTTTTTTTTGGATGTCTATATATTTAAGATACGTTTTACATTGGAAATACGTATTTTTTTGCTCGGCCAACTTTTGTTTTTTTTTTAGATGGATCTTTAGTTTGATCAGCGAGAATATAACGATGAGGAGTCACAATCATCGTAACAATTGTCTGCTCTTTGATGTTTTCGAGGCTTGTTCTCGAAAGTCAACTAATCAAAAACCAAAATGACGGTTACAACCATTGTTTTTATATATTTTACACCCATACTAATATGATTTCCCAACATTAACTGCGTGTGTGTATACACTGCGACCTCTAGAAGAAGATAGATGAAGTATCGTCAAAGTCGGATCTTGCGCAGTCGAACATAACTTTAGTAAATTCGACGAGTGTACCTTCTCGCTAGATTGATCTAGGCGTATATTGGGGTGAACTTAAATAAAATCGTTCAATAAGAAAACCGCCCACTTCACCCTTCTCTCTTTCCTTCGGCCACCTCACTCGACGCTTCTATTTATAAATGACCCGAATATCGCGGCCATTTCTAATTTCGCGAATTACTCGCGTGACTCATCCGGGAGCTCTGCAAATGCATACGGTTACTTATACATAATTATCAAGTCTCCCGTGGGACAGCCGGTCTCCCAGGTCAAATTTAAACTCGGTGTTTGCAGCGCGGAGTTGCCAACTCGGTAGAATTCTCACCAAATCTGAATAAATTAGTCTAGCGGGTAAACACTTATGTTTTGGTTTCTGTTGACTTGTAAACAAACGAGTGGGGTAAAAACTAATGTTTCCTATTTAACAAAAACAGATCATAATACGTAGATATGTGACGTGTGCCGAATCTATTGTATCGAGGTCATTGGTTAATGGGATTTCTAGTGTGGAACATAGTGAACCTAATGATTTACTGGTGGAATTATTCTACAGTAACCAGGTTCCTTTGACCTAATACATATCTTAGCAAGTTCCACTAATGGTGTTTTTGGGAAACCCGTACTGGGTTACCACGGTTAATAAGGTTGTGTCTTTTTTTAATGTCAGTAAGTAGAGCAAGACGAATATATCACTTAAGTCACGCAAATATCACTCAATCGACCGTCTATTCCCTTATGTTCGTGGTTTTATTTTTTTATTTGAACATACCCCTGTACTTTTTTTAGTGTAATCTCCCCTTTTACTTGTTATATAGGCAGTATTTTTTACCTGATATATCAGCAGGTATCACTAAATCTCAAATCTGACTGTGAGAGGTTACAGTAGGATTGATTAATTAGTCCACTTAATAAGTCGGAAAAAGGGGAAAAGTTGATAAGCAGCTCCGATTTCAAAAATTTTTGTTTGTACGTATTTTTTAGACCTTCAGGAACATTCATCAACACTAATATCTGCCTTGCTATGAAAAATGAAAAAATTAGGGTATTCTTCATTTGTTGGCTCTATTCCGCTACGTGTAACTTCTCCCTAAGACCACGCCATCGATGAAAAAGGACTACTTCTTTCTTTTCTTTTTGTTTTATTGGCCTTGAGTCACTTGTGACTTCGGTTTGCCATATGAATCTGTATACTCGGGAACTAATATTTCGAGGCACCGTTGATTCTTACTGTTCCGACGGCAAGGTACCCATTACACCGCAGAACCAGGCACCGTTTCCTTTATTCTCAGATGACACGGTAAGCATTACGCCATACTGACGAGGAGCTACTTTACAGTGATAGGCACATATGAAAAAAAAAACATAGAGGTGCCAAAGTGGTTGGAGCCGGGATTTGAACCCCGGGCCTCTATTGCAATGGAAAAAGGCATACTATAATACCGCGGGATAGTATAAAAGTAGTTGCAAGTATGCATATAGCTCCCCTTTCATAAGCAGGAACTATGTTACCGACTGCAGAGGAAGGTAAACAGATGAAGAGGGAATTTTGAATCATAGATATTGATTTTTTCACGGCAAAAATCTCATACTTAAAAGTAAAATCCTACAGCTTACAAACGAATCAGCTATCGAAAACTTGAAAGTGGAATTATATTGCTCCGTTGAATTAGACGTTTAAATGTTTGTAATTGAACTTAAGATTCTTGACCAGCGACCCCGAAAACCCCCGAGAGACGATTTCCGAGGTGAAATTTTAATTTTTTTTATCTCTGTCACCTCTAGGGGTGGTTTAATGGGGTGAAACCACCCTCACTAAATTTTTGACCTTGGATTCGTAATCAGCGACCCCGAAAACCTCCGAGAGACGATTTCCGAGGCGAAATTTTGAACTTTTAAATTTTTTTATCACGGGGTGGGAAAACTACCCTAATTTTTTTCATTTTTCATAGCAAGGCAGATGTTAGTGGTGATTAATGTTCCTGAGGGTCTAAAGAACACGTACAAATAAAATGTTTTGAAATCGGAGCTGCTTATCAACTTTTCCAGATTTTACAGTATTTTCCGGCTTATTTACTGTACTAAATATAACTACTTGTGCATACTAAGGATTTGATTATATAATAGCAGATATTTAATAGGTTTGTTCGCAGAAGTATTTCTGATAGTTTCCAACTGTCAGAAATACTGGACCAGTTGCGTTTGACTTTTTAACTCAGTATATTTACTGCAAAACTTAAGGTGGCCTACCACTTCTGACGGTTAGAAATTATCACAAACTGGTTTTGCGAACAGAACAATAGTTTTTATACATTAAAAGATACTACTATACTTCTAGTAAAGTGAAAATGGCGGTCTAGTAGGTTATTGTTGGGAGTTATTGGCAACACTGTTACAGAAGACCGCCAGACTTTAGAGTTGACGAATTTATGCCAATGGTAAATAAGGTCGTCTGCGTACGTCTAAATTTACGCGTGCTTTCTGGTTGCCCCGGACTTCCTGCTTCCACGGCCAACTGTGCCGAAGCCCAAAAATCGAAAGAATGCCAGAAGGACTTGTTATTGGAGACCAGGTTCTCGAAACACGAAATATTTCTCTCACAAAGTATGTTAAAATTTACTTTTTATTCGTGCATGTCTAGATCACAAAAAGTTAAATTTCAACTAGAAATATTTTAGCCAATGACACCTTTTTTTTCAGTTACCGTGAAGATCCTCTTATCTTCAAAGATCACCAAGATCATCAAGCACACAATTAATTTCTTCACTTGCGATTTTTAAAGCTTAAAAGGCGATCAAGGCCACTCAACATGGAAATGAAGGTACCAAATTAGATAGCGGTTTGAAATTTCCTGGATACTGTACTGTAACCATTCTTGTTACGTTTATTGCCGACATGGAAGTTTGAACGTTTGTTAAATGGCAATTCATGCCATCTTTCACGCGTACCGATAGTTGTCACCTTAACTTTTTTTAAATACCTATATGCTATTTTCATATTTCCTTGCCCCCAATTCACCTACGTGTATTTTTTTAGCGTGCGGCCCTGCTTAGTCATATCATATCTCTTCGCGATTTATTTCTGAAACGAAAACAAACGGGATTGTTACCGGCAGACGGCAGTGGTTCGAATCAAACAATACAAATAGGTGTGGATATTTTTTTTCGGCGGCTCGAGTTAACAACAGAGTAAGGACGGCGCGATGTTTTAATGTTTTTCTAGCCTACTTATCTTTGAGAGATTGTGGGTTGTTAACAGAAAACACGGAAAAATATCCAAACAATAAGTCCGATTGGAAATTCATCACTTTTACTCGAACTAGAACAAAACAATTTTCAATCAAAACAGTGTGCGAGGTGTCTAAATTTTTATTAAAACAGACATAAATAAAAAGAAAGAAAAACACAGATAAAAAAGAAAGAAAAAGCAGTTTTTGTAGAAGTAAAGCTTTTCCAACTGTTTGAATTTGAATTTGTGTAATTCAAATATATTTTTAAATCGTAGATAAATCGTACATATATTTTTTTGTGGAATTAATTTTGCATATATGTGTATTATCTTCTATTTAATATACATACAGGGTGTCCCATTATTAAGGGGCTACAGCGAATCTACAGATTATTTGGGTAAAAATATTACGATTTAACCAAACTTACCTTGGTCAAAATGTTATTGGTAAGATACAAAATAACTTCTTTAAAAAAATTTTTTTTCAAAGATTGGTGATTGGAGGATGGATGTTTTGAGGAGAGGAATTTTAATTTGTTTATTAGAGAGTTTAAAGTGGCCAATGCAAATACATACGAGGTGTGTAAATTAAGTAATGAGACCGACAACGTAGCGCCTGATCTAGCAAACTGCGGAGACGGGACCTGGAAGGATGGTAGGTTAACATGTAATGCACCCTCATTACAAGTTTGAACTTGTTAGAGTCATTTGTTTGTTCATTGTGACTGTTTTCGTAAACCGGTTTTTTCTAGTGCGTTTTAAAAATGAGTGATATTAATTTTAAGTGAGCAACGGTGTGCTATCAGGTTTTACTTCAGACTTGGACACAGCGCACCGGATACTTTTGCAAAACTTCAACACGCCTACAGAGACAGTGTATTTTCAAAAGCCCATGTTACGGTGGCTTAAGGCATTTTCAGAAGGAAGAGAGTCGACTGAAGATGAACCACGCAGCGGAAGGCGTTCATCTTAAAGAATCTATGAAAATGTCGATAGAATACGGGAGCTTGTGCGTTCAGATCGTCGGTTGACGACAAGAATGATCGGGGAAGAGTTAAATTTGAATCACACCACTGTTCATCAGATTTTGACTAACGAATTGGGGATGAGAAAAATCTGCGAAAAAATGGTTCCAAAAAATCTTTCGCAGGAACAAAAGGGCATCAGGAAAGGAAGACGTCCTGACTTTTCACTTTTGACTTTTTTTGACTGTCAAGCTCTTCAAGGCCCAAAAAAACAAGAATGAGCAAGTCGAAGATCAAATGCATGCTGATTTGCATTTTTGATAGCCAGGGAATTGTCTACAAACAGTTCGTGCCTCTAGGCCAAACAGTAAATCAACACTTTTATAGAGAGGTTCTTGAACAATTTCGAAGAAGGGTCATGCGTGTGAGACTAAACATCAAGAATAACTGGATGTTGCATCATGACAATGCGCCTTGTCACACAGCCATTTCAGTAAATGAGTTTTTAGCCAGTAAAATATTCCTGTGGCTTCTCAGCATCCTTATTCGCCTGACTTGAGTCCTTGTGACTTTTTTTCTCTTTCCAAGATTGAAAAATCACCTCAAGGGACGTCATTTTGGGACCATAGAAAATATTCAAACGGCTGTAACCGACCAGCTGAGGGCTATTCCAGTATATGAGTTCCAGCACTGCTATGAGGAATGGAGGAACCGTCTCCAGCGCTGTGTGGCTTCCCAAGGAAATTATTTTGAAGGAGACAATACTGAATTGTAATTTTATTCGAATGAAAAAAATTAAAAAAAAACCAGTCTCATTGCTTAATTTACACATCTCTGTTATAATACTACAATAAAAATGTAACAATAAAAAAGTATTTGCTAGATTAGTGTTGTAAAAGAGCTTACAATTTTTTGTCAAATAATCTGTTTAGATATACTCTTTTATATATGTAGTCAGAAAATCTGATTTTTCAACAAATTGTCACTTACGATACTTTGGTAGAAATCGATCGATATACATATATGTACATTGTACATATATGTATGTACATATGTATGTATTACTAAAACAGCAAAGGAAATCAATGGTTTAATTTATATAATTTTATCGTTGACGTCTCAGAAATAAAAAGTTAATTTGATAATAGAAATAACTCAAATAAATGCATATTGGAAATACTGTGTTCAATATAGTTATTATTAGTACTGCGCAATATTGGAAATACATATGTATTATGAAACGTACGTGTTAATGTTCATGACTAGACTGGTAATAATAAATTTTACGTCTCTGGTCTCCCAAAACGGCGGATTCCTTCTCAAGAATGGACTATTGAGCTAAATTGTTTATGTTGCACGTAATCTTCTTAAGTGGTGACGTATTTCCGGTTACGTACTGGTAATACTATTTTAAGTATAAGTACTCAACTATAAAGCATAGCTTTTGAGATACAGATACACATACTCTATTGTTTCTAGTAATATCCAGAATTAGGAAAACTGTGGTGGATTTAGATAGAGGGTCGCTCTTACAGAATTTAAAAATGGTAACTGAAAGGAATGTGCTGTGTTTTGTTTTGAGAAAAATTGCGAAAAAAATCGCGAGCAAAAATAAAATGGATATTATAAGTATGTTTAATTTTGCGTAGGGTACACATATTTTTTGCTTGATTGTCTGGCATCAACAGCTTATTTTTTTAAAATACTCTAAGAATGGTCTAATTCCTGATGTACAATTAGACACAGGGTTGGAAATTGTACATACATACATATGTAAACGATAAAGCGTTAAGCGTATACGTCTATGCCCTCTTCCTAAATGCTTTTTTTTACCTCGCCGTGTTATATCATTCATCAATTCGTATTGTGCAAAGTTAACTGTATCCGTCACAAGCGGTTGAGGGCGTGGCCTATTCCCTTCCACGCCGAATCTTATAGCTGTAATCTACTAATAGTTAAAAATGTACGTTTTCCATATCTGTTTACATACATATGTTCTTTTCTTGGCATAACTAAGAGAATCACAATAGTCGCTTTTTAAGTCCAAATAAATACGTGTAAAGGTATCGTAATAACTGATTATGGCTCAAAATTGCCAAGGTCAAAATTTAATAGGATACTCTGATAAAGGGCGTTTATAATACATAAGGAAAACACAAATATGGCCAAAAATATTGTTCTACATTTATGATTTTTTCAGTTCCACATTTAAAGCCACTAGAACTGTTGAATTGCAACTAAACTGTCGAGAATCAAGTGCGTTTCTGTCAACCAACAAGTCACGACTGGATGTAACCCTAACATTCTAAAAAAGTTAACAAAAACCAGCTGACGTTATTTAATGTATGTACATAAAAAGTTTGGAACCATGTTTGATTCTCCCTGAGTTATTGCTTTAGTGACCTTCAAAGTTTTTGTTGGCGGCCTTTTCTGGAATACGCGGCCTTACCCGCTTATTAAAAACTAAATTTAACCTACCTAAAGACGCCGAAAGTCACACATTTCACTCTCCCGACACCTCGTCCAAAAAAATCTCCAATTATCGGGACGTCTGTCATCGTACACAGTCAGCCGAGTTCATATTAATGTCGTCAAGAAAATGTCGCGAAAACTGAGAGCTATGTAGTCGAGAAATTTCCCGCCTCACCGCCTACCGAGATACTGGAACAAGGTATCGGTACTGTGAAGTATTGGAAGACTCGAGCCTTGACATCATGTGCTCTAAAGACGTATAAGGAGGATCAATGCCGCCAAAAGGAAGAAACCAAGTTCGGCACGTCCATAAAGTTTTATTCCGTCATAAGATCAAGTGGAATCAGAGGCGGCTCGTGTTTAGACGTGTTAAATAGACTGATTTGAATAAAAATATACTATATTTTGAGCGTCCCCAGTATTAGTTCAGCAATTTATTTGAAAGTTTCACATAATGTGTAGTTTAATATACCTAAAAAAGGAATTATTAAAGTTTTAATAAAGTTATCTGGGTATTTGTTGTGATTTTCATGAAAATAACCGCATGTTTTGAATCAGTTTTTGTAACACGCAAATCAATTTTTATAGGTCCTGCATTTACATTTTTATAGTAAACATTATTCACAATGCCTAGTATTCAAAAAAAATTATCATCAATTAAATGATTTTGAACGTGGCCGGATTGTTGATATGAGGAAGGCTGTAACCTGTAAACCGTAACGTGACAACTGTTTTAAGATGTTGGGTCAGGTGGTCTGAAGAAGGTGTTCATGTGCGTCGCCGAGGATCAGAACTTCCTAGGAGGACATATTTTTCTCAACAAGAGCTGTGGGAAATTTTTGGAGGGAAACTTTAGAATAAAGAGTATCTATGACGTCCGTATATCGACGAATAAGATCGAACCTACGAACTTATATACCTACGACATTTTTACCGAGCGTTTCCATGCCTATCTTTTACCTACTCCAATTCATCGTGTTTATAGGCTGGAATGGTGCAATGAATGAATATACTTGAGTACAGGCATTATATGATCTTTAGCGACGAGTTCCGATTCTGTTTGTGGGCTCATGGTGGACGCAGAAAGGTGAGACGTTTCCATGGGGAACGGAGGAATTTACAACTATCTGTTGAATGGCATACGACCCTTACATGTGGAATGATGGTTAGGGGTACAATATGTTTTGGTAATAGGTCACCTTTAATTTTCCTTCTGGGCAATTTGAATGTAGTCAGTCACATAGCTGATGTTTTTGAACCAGTCTGCAGTGTCATATCCTCGAGGGTTGATTGAACCAATTTCTCAACAACATAACGCCCAATCTTAAGAGTGTCGTAACTCTTGACGTGTTACTTCAAGAGGCTCAGTTTTTGGAACAAGCTCATGCACAGGTGCTTCCCCAGATCTCTCACCGATCGAAGGTGTTTGAGATATGATCGGGATAAGACTGGATCATTTACTTCATCCCCCAGACAATTTCAACAATATTCGCTTCACATACAAGATGCTCGAAATGATATACCTCAAAGCGCCGTTGATCATTTCATTCAGTGTCCCTCACCAAGTAAATGAGTGCATATTCAATCACGGTGGTGCAACTCAATACTGAATACTTTTTAACTGTTGTTTTATTTAACACACTTTTGATAATAACTCTTCTGTAAAGATGCTAGCATTACAAAGTTAACAAACAGACATCATCCTGTGACCACACAATTTCAACATGTTCAAACAAGTCTTATTTTTATAGGGTATACTTGTTTTTCTTTCGTTGATGTCCTCCGTTTTTGACTATTTATAAAATAAGATTTGGTTCAGTATAAAGATACTGAATAGAATATGAAACATGAAACTTCACTTCAAGAAGTTTTATTACATGCATACTGTCCTCTGTAGCCCTTGAAAGGACCACGCACACAATACACAGTATTTTGGATACCGGTTAAATTTTCCGGAGAAGGATAACTAAGGGGTTTTTAGGTCGCAGAATTTATTTTTCTGGTTTATTTGATCATATGAACCCTGGTAAGGGGGTGAAATAGGGGTTGTAGAGGGTGAAAAAAGCCATAAAACTGGACGTTTTCCACGAAACACCGAACTACTACACTTTTCTCGACGCGCGTTTCGCCAACCAAGTTTTAATCTTCACCTGAAGATGCCAACTTGCTTGGCGAAACGCGCGACGAGAAAAGTGTAGTAGTTCGGTGTTTCGTGGAAAACGTCGAGTTTTTTGTTTCTACGCCGAAGGTTCCAGTACCCATTCTAGGATGAAAAAGGCATATTTAAAATGGATCAGATTTGAACATTCAAAACTATTTCGTGGAGATTTTTTTATCGGATTCTAGTTTCGGGTTCTATTTGATCTTATGCAATTCTTTAAGCTGATGAAATCGGTATTGCACATGGTGAAAATGCAATATTTTTAAGAGAGATTGATTTAAGAGAACTTCCAAAACTGGTTCTTTGTTTTTTTTTGTCATCTACACAATTTTTTCTGGTCCATTTTATGAAAACCCACCAAGAAACAGTTGAAGTTGAATTTTCAAACCCGACCTTTTTTAAATATGGTATTTTCACCCTATTTCATCCCCTTACAAGGATTCATATAACCAAACAAACCAAAACAATTATTTCTGCGACCTAAAAAAACCCTAAAGAGTGCGTCTACGGAAAATTTAACCGATATCCAGAATTCTGTGTACTGTGTGCGTGGTCCTTTGTATTTTACTTTTTTACGAATTTAACCTAGTATGATATTTTGTATTTTTTGAATTACAGATTAGCACTTGGATAAATATTTTTATAATTCGCTGTTCCAGGCACCAGAAGCGTTCTATTTCCGTCGATTTTACTATTCGCCACGAGCAGCCACTGGCCGCTCGTGATTAATTTATTATAATAATTATCGTTAATGCTGTGACAGTCGTTAATATTGTAAACAGTTTTAACATTTAGTGGACTGCACAGATTCGCGAGGTTGCGACTGTTAACTGCAAGTTATGGTTTTTTTATGGGATTTTAAGTGAGAAAGAGTCGATTGTCGTAATTTTAGACTTCCCCCTCCCAAAATAAAAAAAAATCCGACCGTTTATGTTTCAATACAGATCCAAGGCGAAGTGTTTTCTTAACGATCATGTTTATAATAATTTAGGAAATATCGAGCATATGTAAAAAAATAAATAGATATGCATCTGGATACAGGGTGTTCACAGTTACGAATAATAATAATTTGATTTATCTCAAAAGACCTCCTCAGTATACCTACATGAGTTTGGC
Source organism: Aromia moschata (assembly GCA_029963805.1). Classification (NCBI taxonomy): domain Eukaryota; kingdom Metazoa; phylum Arthropoda; class Insecta; order Coleoptera; family Cerambycidae; genus Aromia; species Aromia moschata. The sequence goes on from JAPWTK010000223.1 coordinate 58,596, forward strand.
ATAGGATAGGTCAAATACATACATTATATACAGGATGATTGATCAAAACCGTTCGTTAAAAGTATTAGAGCTTGTAGAAGTGACTGATATTTGGAAATTTGGACTTTTGATAATAGGCCTATGGTGAACTTGGTGAAAATATCTTCAAGATAGCTGCACTTCCGATTGTACCGGAAGTCGGCATCAACTTCATTATTTTAAATGGAATAGTACCTTTTTTTATTGCATATTCTACACGTTATTTTAGTTAGATTTTCATTAGATTTCCCTATACCTATCTTTTACCGTTTTTGAGTTATTTCCGGTTTTTTGAAATTTTGTTCATTAGCGCCATAACATTCGAAACTATCTGTAGTGGGCATTTTAGAAAATTAAGTATCGGTGTTAGCACTGTTGTTAGTACAACCCTAAAGCTATGCAACAATGCTTTAATTATTTCTCAATTATATAAAGGGTGTTTAAATAGAACTACCATTAGACCAACTTCAAACCATCCAAACTCAAATTTTGTAAATACAATGATCCATATTTTACTTCACATTTAAATGAGGAATTAAATTATGCATCGATCTACATATATTAGCATTCACTGTACCTATATTTACTAGTTTATGAGTTACTCTATTAGATTTCTCGAATATAAAACCATGTCGGGTCCGCATAGAAGTCGGTCTTTAAAATAAACACATACCGGTCGCGTTGTACGCTGATACAAATTTGGATATAAATTGTTGTATATAAATTAGTATTAGTGTTACTCAGTAGTTTATTTCTTTATTGTGTTTAGTTAAATAAATTGTGTTTTAAAAGTGTGTGTTAAATTTTCACACTAAAACGAACCCGATTTGGACGTACTTAATAGCATACTTCAAGAACGGTACTTATTAATTGAGGAAGGCTTCTATACATTTTAAGGAAGTAGAATGGTACTAAGGCAACTTTCAAATTACTGCTTCGGTTCTATCCGTTACTACATGTATACAAGCCTGTATACAAGGCGAAGAAACGACAGCGTGAAAAAATCGAATTAAAACCAAGGCGCGAAAAAATCGTTCTGGATTTCAATACCCTTTCTAAGCGTGCAGCGTAATTTATAATGTAGTTCACTCGGTGTCGGTGTTAGAAATTTATGTTATTACCGAATAGGTAGGTATTTGTTACGGCCCATAAAGTCAAAAGGCAAATAATACTGCCTTGTCATACGCGCGTATAATTATATTGGCTTTATTTATAACCTCAAAGTACGGTGTCGAGCAACGTTAATATCAAGACATCGTTGACTACACGGCGAGTCGACCGAAAAGTTTTGTCCGATCGCGATTCCGAGGGTAATTATCAATTGATTATTATTCTCGAGGTGGAGATGTACTGGAGCGTTCACTTGTAACAGCACATCCAACATGCTAATAATGTGGCCAGATCTAGCTCTAATAATGTGTCAAATATTGAAACATTCTGTGTGTTCGTGCTAAAACGATGCATCACTACCAATAATACGTTTGAAAATCCACGAAATGTTCCACTATCTTCTTCCGTTTGACACACCTGTTCATATTATTGCATGCTTCGTGTTGTGTTATGTTATAACTTCTAAGTTATAAGTTATAGGTATATGCTTTGTTAGTGTAATGAGCGTTGTGACATTTTTCTAAACGTTCTCAATCTAGTGAGCATTTGGTTGTAACAAACAATTGCACAAATCTGTCTGTACCTGTACTTTTCCATTAAGAGCAGACGAAATGTAGCCAAATTCGAAAGTCCACAAATTCGATTTTCTTTTTATTTAAAGCTCGGTTTTGGATCAGACCCAAACATTATAAATGATTAACACAAATATAATTGGTCGATTTTAGTTAGAATTATTGAATGAATAAAAGCTGTAATAATGTATTTTTGGCCTATACGACATCTAGAGTTTTTAGTCGACATGCTTTTTAGGTTAATTTTTAGGTTAGGTTAACATTTATTTTCTGATACATGGAAGCAACAGTTGAACACTTGGCGTCAATGTAAGTCATTTAAATATAGACACATAATTATTGCATGTTTTTCTCCAAAACTACAGACCGAGACCTACTGAAAGAAGTATGTACTTAAAGACATATTCTTAACCTTAAAATCCATCATATGGTTATATAGGTACGAAAAAAATTTAAATTGTGACTAAAGTAAAGTAATTGTGCCTAAACGTACGTAAAAGGTCTTCCAGAAAACTGAAATTTTCTAAACGAAATAATTATCTTCAAAATATTTTCATCCTGATTTCCATTAACGGAGTACTGTTGAAACATTACGCTGAAACGCTACACTTACAGCACTCAACGAACGTCTTTCGTCGATCATGTTGGCATAATCAGAATTTAATTAAAACCGATTTTAATCTAAACCAGTAGAGCGATACTTTTAAGCGAGTGAAGTTGAGCATATATTATAATCCTAATCCATCGAGTTATTTTCGTACTTTCCTATGTCCCCCTGTACACCGCCAACTTTATTTATAGCGACAATAAAACGGTCTATATAAATAGGAAAAGGCGATGGGAAAACACTAAGTGTCAACATGCATTTGTTTATTATTACCCCGGCGTTGACAAATTGTTTAAATAGGAGCAACTGGAAGCGGACTATAAAAAAATCCGTAAATAAACAAAATTACGCTACGCAATCATCTGTCTCGCGATCTGCAGCGTAGATTCGATTACATAAATGATTAGAGATTTTATTATAGGTGCTAATTCGTGTGCGATTAGTGATTAGCCTTGCAATAGCGAAACAGTGGTTAGAAATTTTTTCTTTTTAATTTCCGACGAAGATATCCGCTAAAAAATGCTGCGGGAGAAATGGAGAGAATGCGTGAGAGTTACAGAGGAGTATGGAAGCGAAAATATGGCGGCTCAAAAATAAAAATCGTCGTCGCCAAGCAAAACGGTTAGCCCCGGCGTATTTTCGAGGCCCAAGTCGAAAAAACTGCACACGTCACACCACACTGCCAAGCAGCAATTATTACAAATATATATTTTACAAAATTGCGCTATTCCGCTCAGCCTTAATACTCACTCAAAAAATAATTATGCCAGTGCAAAAACTTTTAATCTTAAAACTAAACCTAAATTTATAAAACTGACGAAACGAATCGACGCTGCAATTCGCGCCGATGTGGCCCGAAAGCCGGGGCTCGGCCGTGGCTAAAAATGGACACAAGTCGGCGGGCGTCGCGACGCCCGATTCCACATTATGGAATAGACGCGACGCAGGCGTCATGCGGCGCTAAGTCACGGGTGCGCGCATTAGTCCATGTTTGAAAATAGCCGGGATGATTCCATGTTTGGGCGAAAAATGGAAAATCCCGCGGGACGGAGCGAGAAGGGGGTGAGGTACGACTCAGCGGGTGTGATTCAGAAAACATTCCAGTTTGAAAAAGAAAAATACCGGTCATTGTGTGGAAATTATTACTCGCCCAGTGAATAATGAAATGAGTCATGTCATCATAAACCACGAGCCACGCGATTGTATTCGGAATCACATGCTCATAGCGCGCGGACAGCATCCCCTTCCACAATAGTTGAGCTATTCGGTGGTAGACATTTTCTTTTACCGTATATGGGAGGCCTTTACACGGACAGTCCCTCACTGACGCTTCTGGGCCCATTGTGAGCAACCTCACGTTTGTAGATCAGAAGGAACAGGTCCACGATATATCGTGGTACAGGTCCGATCCCTGACGAAGAACAGATTGATATTTAACGCCGCCACCAGCCATTGCCGGACAGGAAGCAAATAATATGGGGGTTCTCGTTCTCTTCTCCACACACTCTACAAGTGTCATCAGCAGTGATGCCGATGATCTTCAGATAACACTCATGGGACAGTATACGGGACAGGTCACACTGTCATCCTTGCGACAGGGCCCTTAATGAAGAGTCCTAACAAGAGCTACCAATTTGAGAGTCTTTTGTGTACACGGTGAGCTCACATATAAACAATTGTGTTATTGTGACCATATAAACTGGAACAAAATGACTACAATTGAGTAGAAACCCGTTTCTTTAAACATTTATTGTAACTTTTAACAAAAGCAACTAACCCCGAAATATAAAGTTGTGTTATTAATTTTAGTGATCCAATTCATATGCGATCGGGCTCGTATATAGAAAACTCAACAGTTGGCAGCTCTAGTCCTAACTGACGGAGCCTTTGCACAATATTGCCCATTCTTTAGAGTGGTTTTCTACCGGCTCTTGGGAATCGGAAAAGTCGTATTCCGTCATTTTTGAGCCCTCTTTTGTCAGTGTATCAGCCCTCTTATTGTCCGTGTTGTTGTTATGGCCAGGAGTCCAGCAGAGTACAACTTTTGGTTGGAGTAAGAATCTATTGTATTTATTCCACTATTCCAATGATTAGGCATTTATTCATTTATGTATTGGCATTTTTATGCATGTGTTTGCTACGCCACAGAAGGGCTCTGATCCTATTAGGGTGTTTGGAGAGCCTTATTAGATTAGTTTGTCAGACTTTTTATTGCCTTTATGTCTTTCCTGCTCTGGCACCTAATACAAAGTCATTCTGGTTTGGCTTCCTAGTTGTTTTAACTCCTCCACGAAGTCGCATACCAATTTTGATGTAATCTGCATGGAGCTTATTGGTTTCAGTGCTGCTTGGTTATCGAAAAGATGGCAATCGATTTATTCTCATTTTCCTGCCTTATTTCCATACGGAATTATTGGATTGCGGTCATTTCAGCCTGAAACACCGTTGCATATTTTCCTAAACATAAACGAGATATTTGGTTTAGGTCTTGTCCCCGTAAATCCTGGCTCCTACTGCCTCTTATGTTTTGGAACCATCTGAATACCAGTTTATCATTATTTGGATTAGGACGCCATTATTTCAGTTCATTAGGTACTAGTTTATTTGAATGTTACACTTCGGAACCATATTATCCGTGGCATTAATTCGGTGTGTACTTTCTGATGCTCTGTTCTGTACTGCTTCGTCCTGTTTTCGTCCACTAGGCCACTGATCAGTAGATTAAGATAGGTTGTACTACCTTTGTATAAATGGCACACCGTCATTAGGGGTTTAATCATCCATTTGCTCCGTACATGGTCTTGCATATTCCCAGGCAATTCTTGCTTTCTCTGCGGTCTCCTGTAGGTCAAACATTTTGTCAAACATTTTTCCGACAATGGTTTTTCAGTGATTTATGCTTATCTTTCATTTTTGCACCTTCCTTTACGTATGACATTCACAAGAATGTACAACGTCCTTGTCAATGGCCCATGCAATATTAAAGGTATTGAAATTTTTGTCGCCTTTGTAGGTTGTAAAATGAAGTAAGTTCTGCGTATCTACGCACCGAGAAAATTGTTTTGCGGAGTGTAGGAAGTGACTTATCTCTATGCGAGATACTCGTATGTGTTGACCCCGCATGTCAACCGGAAACAGTAGAGAAAAAAGATCCCATCCAGATTAAGCGAGGAAAGGTCATGACGATGTGCAGTTATTGGGAGAGCCGTCAAGCGTACTTATATGGAAGAAACACTTCATTCAAATACGTTTTTTTTTTTGTGCACTTCGACATTGATAAACAAGTTACTATTCACTTTCGTTTGTTGCTGGACTTTTATTCGCTTTGGCGCCTTGGCGATTGCTTCTCCGCTCTTAACTTTTTCCATAGCGAGCTTAAAGGTCAAGAGTGAATTTTATATTATCCTGTTATATGAATGCATGCATACGTACATATGTATGTACTATATCATTGTTTGATTTATATTTTTTAAGTTCTACTCGTATGAATAAATATTTTAAAAATTACGTAAGGATGATATTTGGATATTTTCCAAGATACTTAAATGACAAATATGAACATACTAAAGACAGAATCAAATGCTGCTTCGTGCAACTTAACGATATTACCAGATAATTTCCGTAGGATATTCCTTTGGGAATGGGAGGATATCGCATTCTTCCCGTGACGTAATCACAGACTTGTGATATATGATACGAATGCGAACGCTGTATACAACTTGATTGTCTTTTCACCACGTATTTACTGGGTCCATCTGGCAGAATAGGAAGCAATATCAAAGTTTATAGTTGCACAAATTAACGATTGCTTCTGCCCCTAGTACATACATTGTATAGCTTAGCTCAATTTAAAAACCTCTGACTAAATAGTTGCTCCTATATCAAATTTTCCACTTATTGTTACCTTACATTAAAAAACATATTTTATTTATATTGTTTAAACCGGTCTAAATATGTCCTCTTTGTGGACAATTCCATGGCTATCAAAAAAGCAAATCAGCATGCATATGATCTTCTACTTGCTCATTCTTGCGTTTTTGAGACTTGGAGAGCTTGAAATGTGCCATTCCATGCTTTGGCGTTTAGTTTCCGGGTCCTACTCAAACAAGTCTCATCACCAATAATAACACGTTCCATAAAATGGGGATCATTTTCAATCGATTCCAAAGAGTCAAGAGACCTTTCTCTCCTGATGTCCTTTGTTCCTGCGAAAGGTTTTTTTGGAACCATTTTTATGAAAATTTTTCTCATCCCGAATTCGTTAGTCAAAATCCGTTGAATAGTAGTGTGATTCAAATTTAACTCTTCCTCGATCATTCTTGTCGTCAACCAACGATCTGAACGTACAAAATACTGTAGTCTATCGACATTTTCATCGGTTCTTGAATATGAAGGCCTTCCGCTGCGTGGTTGATCTGAAGTCGACTCTCTTCCTTCTGAGAATGACTTAAACTACCGAAAAACCTTGGCTCTTGAAAAAACACTGTCTCCGTAGGCGTGTTGAACTTTATTGCGCTGTGTCCAAGTCTGAAACAAAACCTGATAGCACACCGTTGCTCAAAATTAACGTCATTAATTTTTAAAACATATTGGAAAAAACCGGTTTACGAAAACAGTTACAAAGAACAAACAAATAACTCTAACAAGTTAAAACTTGTAACGTTACGTTGCCAGTCTCATTACTTAATTTACACACCTCGTAAATAAAAGTAGACAGTATGTAGATGAATATTAAAAATAGTTAAAATATGTAGTATATATTGAATTTTAAAGTATTCATTTTTTTCCCAAGGTGTTTACTCTTTTAATTGATTATATCGTTGAGGGGTGGGAGGGGCGTGTCTTAATACAAATAATTAAGTATTTACATATGTCACATAGGGTCTAATATGGTTTTAAAGTAGACGAACACAAATAGTAGGTACTTTTGTAAATATGTATATACATATGTATGTATCTCATTGTTTTCTATTTTACTCAAAGGGTCAATTTCAAAATTGTTAGAATTATATGCATGTGGAAATAGTGATTCCTTAGGCTCCTATTTTTTTTTTTACAAAGGATATCATGGGAAAAAATATTTAAGATTTCATAGCTGACGGCAAAGGAATGATCATAAAGATCATTTATAAAACACTACCCTCTCTTGAAATACTTCACTGAGAAACGGACATGCTTAGAAATAAAAAAGTTAAACCAAAAGGATAGCTACATAAGTTTTAATGACCCTAAAAAAAAGTTTTGCCAGCTCAACGGCCATAAGGCGTGTCTTCGAAAATTGCCAGACACAGAGACTAAACTACGCTACCAACAAATTACCATGAAATTATAGTTCCCGATGACTCATATAACGTAAGTTAAAAAGCCATGAATAGATAATCTAATGTGCGGTTATGTAATTATGATAATTTCTTTTAGTTTTTTCACGATATTTTCCGATAATATTAACTGGAATAGTCGCGTAGGTAGGTCAACAACGGGAAGGAAAAAACAGCTGTGTAAAAATTTGCGTTTCCGTCAAGGCGAAATGTGATGATTCAGACAGAACATGACCATAAGATATTCGTCATTATGTTGTGTGTCACATAAAAACAGACGAGTATATGGTGCGATAACAACCATAATAATAACGCGATGTATGAGTTTGCTTTGTGGTTAAAACATGGACACTCATCGAATATTGATCACAGTACATTTATTTAATTTCCATACAGTTGATATTTCACTATGGTTCTTAACCCTCGGCTTAAATCTAAGAACGATATTTTTAACAGCAGACTTTTTAGAATGTCAGCTTATCGACCACGGAAAAAAAACACTGAAAGCTCAAATTTTGTAGAATTGATTTCATATGGGTATGAAATCAATTTTACGTACGAGGTGTAGAAATTAAATAATTAGACTGATTTTTTCAATTGTTTTATTCGAATAGAAATACAATTCAGTATTGTCTCCTTCAAAATAACTTCCTTGAACTCACATACTGGAATAGCCTTCAGCTGGTCGGTTACAACCGCTTGAATGTTTTCTATGGTTCCAAAATGACGTCCCTCGAGGTGATTTTTCAATCTCGGGAAGAGAAAAAGTCACAGGACTCAAGTCAGGCGAATAAGGAGGCTGAAAAGCCACAGGAATGTTTTTACTGGCTAAAAACTCGTTTACTGAAATGTATGACGAGGCGCATTGTCGTGATGCAACATCCAGCTGTTCTAGATGTTTGCTTTTACACGCATGACCCTTTTTCGACGTTTTTCAAGAACGTCTCTGTAAAAGTATTGATTTACTGCTTGGCCTGGAGGCATAAAATCTTTGTGGACAATTCCCTGGCCATCAAAAAAACAAATCAGCGTACATTTGATCTTCGACTTGTTCATTCTTGCTTTTTTGGGTCTTGGAGAACTTGAAGTGTGCTATTCCATGCTTTGGTGCTTGGTTTCCGGGTCATACTCAAACACCCAAGTCGCATCACCAGTAATGACACGTTCCATAAAATGCGGATCAATTTCAATCGATTCCAAAAAGTCAAGACACCTTTCCAAGAGCCATTTTTGCGCAGATTTTTCTCATCCCCAATTCGTCAGTTAAAATCTGATGAACAGTGGTGTGATTGAAATTTAACTTATCCCCGATCATTCTTGATGATCTGAACGCACAAAAGATCCCGTATTCTATCGACAGTTTCATTGGTTCTTGAAGATGAAGGCCTTCCGCTGCGTGGTTCATCTTCAATCGACTATCTTCCTTCTGAGAATGCCTTAAACCACCGAAAAACCTGGGCTCTTGATAAAACCACTGTCTCCGTAGGCGTGTTGAGGATTTGCAAAAGTATCCGTTGCGCTGTGTCCAAGATTCAGACTTGGACACAGCAAAACCTGATAACACACCGTTGCTCAAAATTAATGTCACTCATTTTTAAAACGCACTAGAAAAACCAGTTTACGAAAACAGTCACAAAGAACAAACAAAGGACTCTAACAAGTTCAAACTTGTACTGAAGGTGCCTTACATATTAACCTACCGCCCTTCCAAGTCCCGTCTCCGCAATGTTCCTAGGTCGGGCGCTATGTTGCCAGTCTCATTACATAATTTACACACCTTGTATTAGAACCATGCAAAGTGATGACGTATAGGCGACATGCCGTTAACCCTTCTGTGAACGGGTGAAATAATTTTACATAACGGAACGGGTTGGGTCTCATGGACACATACTTAAAAACAGACAGACAAAGAAAACAAAATATCACATATAATTCTGGTAAAACAACAAAAAAAATTATCAACTGAAAATATATTCTATATTAAAAAAAAAAATAGTAAATTGTGTCATATAATTATGAGTCTCCCCGTATATCAATTATTTTTTTAAATTTTCCGTGCATACTGGACAAATAGGTTTAGAATGTTCCATACAAATAAATTTTTTGCAAATTTGACAAATAAATTTTTTGCAAATTTGGCAAATAAACCTAGTTTTGTGATCTTTGCAAAAGGCACATCTGCCCCTCTTATTTTGCTGCTGTATAATAAAACCATTGATAGCAGCAACATTCAGTAGACTATAGAAAATAGTCATTGGCCATCTTCTTGTTCTTCTGGCTACATTATAAGTAGAACACAGTTGGCCTACTAACTTAAGATTACCTATACCAAGAGTATACTCATATCAGTGTCTCTGTAGCTCACAATGGTGCATATAAATACATACTGTATTTATTGGACAAGTGTATTTAAGCAAATTAACATACAGTCAAATAAATGGCTAAATATAGCAGTTTTTAATCGAATTTGCCTAACAACAACCTCTTAAGTTAAACGCGAATTTATTGAGACATATTAAATTAAAATCAATCTAAACAGTTGAGGCAACGATCGTTGCATGCAATCTGATTTGATAGAATGTCAAATGCAAATCTTGCAAATCAGGGAAGTTATCGGTCATAAATATTTTTTAAAGGATTCCAATACAATATAAATTAATAGTTTCATTGAAAAAAATATTGTTCCTATTACTAATAAAGAATATTCATTTTGTTCAAATGTATCGCTATAATGTGTATTTCATTAAATGAAGCAGAAAAAAAACTTAAGACATAAAAAATGAACGCCAGAACATGAAAAAAAATCAAACTATTTTAATTTGAAGATATAGGATTATTCCAGGCTTTTGCTTAACCCTGTAGGTATATAGGTATGTATGCTATTTGCACTAAACCGTCATTTTCAATTCGGCAAAACCAGTCTGATAATTACAAAAAAAATGCACAGGTTATAAATAGATGACCAGTCTGTTTCCTGTTGAAACGCACGTTGATATTTTATTGGTAACAGATTTTAATAAAATCGGTTTATAGTAACAAGGATATGTTTTAACAGGCGTTCTAAGAAAAAAGTCGTAACCCATTTTAATGCAAAAGCGATTCTTTTTCACTGTTCACTTCGAGTAAATTACTTAAATATCCTGCAGCGCGTTTTTAACAATGCGAATCCGATTTCAAGGGGTAAAGTACCGATACCAACGAAATGTCTGCAAGTTTTTATTGCCTGGGCAGATGCAACACAGAATTATTTTGCAGAACGACGATAGTTTTTGCAGAAATTAATGAAATTCCACCGGCGACCGAAATGTATCAAACTATCAAATAAGTTAGATAATGTTAAAAAAAACCTGTTAACTATGGTTACTCAGCACATCTATGGAAATTAGAAGTTCAGACACCGTGGTATATTTTTTTGAAATACTGCAAATGAATAAATCTGTGTGTGAATAGGAGAGACGTTTTTACAGGGTGTCTACTGAATATCCTTTTAAATATTTAGTTTAGACAACATTTTCTAAATAATAAACACATATAATTGTGGCGTTAGTTAGGAAATGCATTTTCATGAGTTAAACAAACAGTTCTTAACGTGTTTCATACAATGTTTTTTGTAATTTGGACAAAAATATATATTCTAGATTAATTGCTTTCTTAATCTTTATGAGTTGTACAAAAAATTAGTAGACAATTATTGGTTTTGTTGAGGTTGTCTGCAAGTTGTCAGTTCGACGTTTCATATGCTCAAAATTGTTGCGTTAGTTAAGAAATGTAGAATATTTCATACCTAACTGCTTAGGAAATATAACACATTTCAAAACTTTTGCTTGTCTATATAACTTTATATGTCTAAAGTATAAAACAGTTTTTTTTTCTTTCTTTGGGAATTAAATTATAAAATCATAACAGTGGTTTATTTATATTTTTATACATCAGCTAATTTACTGCGATAGAAATTATACTGATGAATTCAAATAAATCTTAACTTTTAGATCTGATGATGTAAATTTTGTTGTGCTTTTTCTTATCATTGTACTCTTAAAGTGAGTTTTCGTAAAATGCTTAAAAGGTTTTGAATAATAGTTGGTCTCCCCAACAATAGATGGCGCAGAGTTTGCAAATTTTGGTACATCATTTGGATGGTGGTCATCATTTCTCCTTAAGTTATAGTATGTATTCATTTGAACAAAATTATATATGTGTACATTTTAACAAAAATACAAAATAGGTGTCATTTAATTATCGATGTTCTTCACAATTATGCAATTTTTTTATAATACATACCTTATTATAAATTTTATAACAAAAAACATATAAAATGAGATATTTCAATAAAACAAATCCTAGTCCCAGGCTATTCTTACAAAAAAACACATTTTAGCGTTTTTCTTCACTGTTTTGCATCTTTTTTTGCATTCTTTGCATTTCGCATCTTTATAAAATAATGTGCGTGTCATGACTGGAAACGATGCTGAATTCGAATTCGGCAACCCAAGAAATATAAAAAATGAGCTATCGGAGTCTTCAAAAAGTGGGTATATGATGACTTTCGTCGCTGATTGTATGTCGTTTGTCAAACCTTGTTGAAAATTGAGGTGAACAATTATTAGGTTGCTGCCAACACAAAGGCTTAAAAACGGAAAAATCCCCGACTGGTGTTGCTGGTCAACGACGTCGTTCCCTTGGGGGGGAAGACCACCCTATACGATCCCGATCGTTAACATTCCTGAATACTTACGTTAAATATTTACCGGGTATCTGGTACGTGTAATTACCCTTTTAGATTTACTTATACGTTCCTCCAGAGACTATTATAGGCAAATTGCGCGTAATCTGTAATTTATATTGTAATGCCCGCTGCCCGAGCGGCCCTAATGGTTTTATTTTAATTTTATACGGGCCGTAAATCGACGATGTATAAAATACGTTTTTTTTGTGTTAAACCGTTTAGAAATATCGGCTGAAATAATGATGGGATGTCCGAGGAGTCGTTAAATTTTAAATTTATGTTTTTGTGAGACAGATAGAATATAATGTGATGGTGAAAAATTATTTATTTCATATTTTAAAGAGTTACGAAATTGAAAATTAAAGTAGATATATGCCAATGTGTTGTGTGCTATCCATACATCTACCAAAGGCTTTGTTGGTACCAAGAAGACAGACTTCTTGGTTGGTACTATCCTTGTTGTTTGTCAACAAAATAAAACACTTTTGGACACCCCTATAAATAGAAATATACTGCCTGCAATAAAAATTACTGGAAATTCCTTCAGTTATTTCTAAGAAGTGCCCAAAAAGTGTAATAAGGTTGGGTAAGCTGTTTCGGGATTTCTGAGGTTCGCAGGTGCCGTTGATCACCCTCTGGGTGCGCCCTCAGAGAAGAGCATTCTCTAAAAATGACATTGCTCGACCGCTTCGCATCGGCAACCGTCTTTGCTCAAGAATGGTGAAGAAGATAAGAAGATAAGTCGATAAATGAGCTTAGGGATGTTTATCGGCATATACATATGTCCACCATTCCTCTTCTCGGGGTTGTCTTATACGCCCCGACAGCGATTGCAACCCTAATACACCCGGTATAGCATACCCAACCTTATTACACCTTTTTAGACTCCTTCGAAAGGGTTCACAATTATTTTGCCATATTTTTACTAGTGGTGTTATTTCAATTGCAGACAACGATTTTAAAGAATACTAAAAAGAATTCAATTACACAGCATTACTTTATACACAGCAATACTTTATTTATCAGGTTGAAAAAATTATCCAGCTCGAAGTAGTCCAGTTTGACACCTCGATTTGGTACATTTAAACGAAACATTTCGGAAACAATTTTTATTTCGTAGCAAGAGGAGAGTACATTCTGAACGTGACGGATATACAGTCTTTATTGTCCGAAATGCAAATATCACTAAGCACCAATCAAACTATAACTTATGATAAAATATATTTTTATACTCACAGTAAGAGAAACGTACTATTTATAAAATCTATTTATGTACAAAAACATCTAAAATAAATCTACATTATAGCTATTAAGTGGTACTAAATATATGTATATGTACAATTTTCACGGAAAATAAATACAGGGGGGAGAGAGGGGGAATCCTTTGTTAAAAAAAGAAGGAACTAGCGTCTATTCGTTTTCTACGGATGGGTTAACCCTGCCGTTCAACTTTTCCAAGCCACCTTGAGACCTACAAAAACATGCAAAAGATTAGTATTTTCCTTTTCTGCTCACTTAAAACTAGTATTGCACAAAAATGGCGACCCAAATACCTTTTAAAAAAGTTTGAAAATTATAATAAATTAGATAAACGATAAAGCGCTGTTATATAGGGTGTTTCTAAAAGATGTATTTCAAACTAGAGATACTGGAGAGCAAGTGAAATAATGACGAATATATGAATCTTAAGAAAAATTGTCCTCAAGGGACAGGAAGCATTTTACAGATAAACTTTTTGGTTTTGATCATTTCTCTTGATCTACATTCGCTTTAATTTTGACCACATATTTTATAAACATATTTTGTATTACATAACCTGCGAAAAAAGGAGCATTTTAAAATACAAGCTTGTGAAAGCTGTCTTTTTGCACTTTTAGGAGACATTGGTGTAGCCAAATTTTTCGTGGTTTCTGTTATCTTCCTTTATGATTTATATACTTAATAAAAAATTCATAGCAAATATACAATGGCTCAGAAAAATCTGCGTTAACTTGCAACAAAATACCATCGGAAAAACAATAGTTTGGCGAAAAATAAGTTTATTTTGGTATCACATTTATATTACATATACTGCTCTACTATGCATGTAATACGTTTTAAGATAATTACGTCAGAAGTACAGAAATGAAAAGAATGTCAATGTCAGGAAATGGCGGTTGTAAAATTTGGTCACATAAAAAGTTAAAAAACACGAAAATGCATTGATTTGCGTCACGACAGTCAGAAAATAAGAGAAAAGGATGCGAACTATCTACAGAAACTCGTAGTATCATAATTAAGCTAAGAGATAGAGACAAAACACTATCGAAAATTGGAAATACCCTATGTGAACACCAGATATTGGACAGTTAAAAAAAAGACAAATTGAAGCGAGACAACAGATAAGAAGCAACGATATACTCATAGAAAGAGAAGTGTAGCATGTCTTTTTTCCAACCGGCCGATGTCTGCAGTATACATACAGTATACTAGGAAGACATCATTTCAAAGAGTGGTTGACAAATTTAAAACTGCAAGAACTGTAGCTTTTAAACTTGATCGGGACGTCCAAAAATGTTTACACCCCATGATGTAAAACTAGCAGCTAACGTGGAGGCATTGAGGCAAAAAACATTCAGACGAAACAGTATATTTGAAGAAGGGCTAATTTGAAGTGGCTGTCACAGTTATAAAATAAATCATGGCCGTCACATACTCTGACAATTAGAACATTAAAACAAACAAAATAAATACATACTTTTTTACCCGGCCAACTTTGATGACTTTTTTTTGAATGGCTTATTATTACATATACCCAAAGAAACTTTATTTTTCACCGAACTTTTTTTTATATGCTATTCTGTTGCGAGATATTTGTACGCATATTTTTTGAGACACTATACGTATTTATTTGTTCTTGGATCTTTAGAGAATTACAGCAACTCGATGCAACTCGAAGCATCGTTAGTTATTTTTACAGAGGCGTGGCAAGGTTCGAATCGCGGTGAGAAGCTGGTTTCTGGCGACGACGCCATGTGATATTGGCCATAATCGGATAATGGGTTGGCGCAAGAAACTTGAATTCAAACGTCCAACGGGCCGAACCGTTGAAATACAAACGCGATTATAAAGGCGAGGAAACAACCTTGATTTAGTAGGTGATTCAACTCGGAAAAATACCGAATACCAGTTTGATATTTGTTTTATATCTGCTCTTGCTCTGGACGTGCTCCGTACATTACTTTTAAGACGTTTGAGAATGTTTATTAAATCCTCGTACAGAGCGGCGTATTCTGTTTGTGTTAAGTGAGTTTTTTTAGAGGATAGTAACCAGTAGCTGCTTAGGAAATTTGAAATTCATGAATCTTCCAAGAAAGCTGCAAAAACCTTAAAAAAAAGCCTGTAAAATTTTTTAAAAAACGTGAGTCATAGAGATGTCGAAAATTTACGTAATTGACAATTTGAAAAAATAACGAATAAATAGGTTTTTTTCTGTTTTAGTAAGACTAAGAATTGTTCCAAGGTTCGATTGGTTATAGAATGATTTCTTTGGCTATAATTTTGATCCTAACAATCATCCCTAAAATATAATGTGGGTCACATGCTTTATTACCAATATAAGATACGTTCGAATTTCACCCTTGGTGCATGGTGTGGAACAGTTAACAAATCCTTCAAACGATTAAAAATGTATGTGCATGTAAGTACATTATTTGTATTTCTCATTGATTTTTGACTTTTTAAAATAAAGAAATACCGTTTTTAACATCTTTTTAAATGCCTCTCCAAACTTTGGCTATTATTGGCACCGTTTTAAATGTTTTCTAATTAGAATTAGCACAAATGTTCCCACCGAGTGAAATTAACCACCTCCAAATATATTTCTATTGGCCCAGATTCGATTTTTTTCGTTGAGATAAAATATATTTTTTTAGTTTAAGTTCAAGGTTTTCGCAAATGGTATAAAACCGAAGTTTTGTTTGTGGTCCTAGTGCACTGACTAAAACTTAATTAGACGGCAAACACAATTCGCTTAACCCAAAAACATTAACCTTAGAGTTACCTATAATTGTCCAACATCTTTTGTTAGGACAATTTTGCAGCTAAAATTTGAATCAAGTTCAATTGTTTTGACTTCAAGTTATATTTCATCTCTTTCTAACATTTTGTCTCTGTTACGAAACGTCAACTTTATATATTTATGATATACAATCGGAGACACTTTCACCATCTTTAATTGTGCTATACCAACACAAAACACAATTATTAAATTACAACAAAGAATATTTAATTATCAACCTACAATTGACATTAGTGAACCCATGATGTTAACATTTTCAACTGAAGAAAAGTTGTCATGTACAGTTACTGTTTAGAAATGGCAGTAAAACTAAAAAAAAGTCTTATAAAAAGTTGTGATGTATGCTAAACTTTAGTCACCGAACTCTGAATTTCGAAACTTATTAGATTTCAACAATAAAACAGGTCAGACAACTTGTAAGTTATAAGTTATGTATAGCAGATTATTTTTTTAAATAAATCCAATTATTCTCCTTACTCTCTCACGGTATCGTTAAAAAAATCGAATACGAGTATTTGCCCCAATTTAAACCTGACATTTAAAATTTAATCCGACACTCACGTCGACTATTAGAAAGTAAACACCAGCAATAAGAATTGAAATAACAACAAATAAATGTGTTCGATTCACACGGAAGACTGAATATAACGAACCAAAGGTCAACCTAACAAATATTCTATTCCTAACCGGAAAAAAATAACCGAACGCCTAATAGATATAACTTTCACACTCAGAGGCAGAAAGTCTAATGGATTTTTCCCTAGTTAGCGTTTCGATTATTGATTTCTACGTTATGTTTCCGATATTGAATTTTTATATAAGTGCGAGTTGTGACCTGGTTTAGTGCTTTTGTTTACATTTTGCGTGTGGGAGGTCATGAGCCGCAGGAGGTGTATTTTATATACATACATACATATGTACATATGTAGTAGAAATGTAGTTATTCACTAAATTAATTTCCTCATTGTGGGTGATTATTATTAATAAAAAATGTAGTATACAAAAAATTAAAAGTATACAAAAAAAATTAAACCAGTTTGAAGAAAAGTTATAACTTACAAAATAATGGATTACATTCTTTTTTAAGAAGATTGATGACAAGAGCTTGTCAATATTAATACACATATATTAATAGGTATTATTTTTCATTAAAGCAACAATCTACTAATGACATTAAATCTGCTGATCAACTAGACTAGTTAATACAACTGTCACATGAAATTGGTTGATATTTAAGTTCGATCAGTTTTTGAATTGACAAAGACTCATCGAATATTCATCTCGTTTGCTCTTGCCGACATCTATGCAAGTTTTTTACAAGTTAGAAACCACCGATTATTTTATTTAACTTTCAAATGTATATCAAACGTCTATTATGTTCTCGAGTTGTCGAACTTGAACATTTAGCTTTAGCCTCGAGATAGGTAACCTCAACTTCTTATTTCAGCTAACAAATAAATATTTATGCCGCTCCCTGGCACAGTATAATAACCTCCACGGGTTGATGCCATTCGATTCCAACGAGCCGAAGGTTTTTTTTAGCAACGTACGGTACATATTAACGCATTACTAAGCGTATAAAAATAAATCCATCATCATAATTTCAACTCAATTAGTCTACAAGTCCGAGCTACTCCACCAGGCCGGATATCCTTCAAATGCCATCTGAAGTATGACACGTATGTTACGACGAATTGACAATAAACTAATTTTTATTTTAATACTATCAAACAATGGGCATCGATTTATCATCATCTTTGTTTTCGAATAAGTCACGATACGGATAATTTTCTTAGATAACTAAATAAAAAAAAACATATAAAAACTACTTACGCTATGCTATTGATGATGCTATCCAACCCATTGTTCTTCTTCACCCGATTTCTCGGCAAGGTGGCTATGTAGTCGTTGGCCTTGTCGTGGTACGCCCCGTACATCTCCCTCAAGGCCCCGTAGACCATCCTCTTCACCCTCGGATCGTTCTTGTCAATCACGGGCACCTGGATTCCGTCCACATGGTCCTTTTGCCTTCCGTTTTGACCGGCGGAAGACATCTTCGGCAGAGAATGTCTCGGGGCGAAATTAGCTGGGGGTTGAGGAGGAGGTGGAGGGACGTTGCTAGTCAAATTTTGAGTTTGAGGAGGTGGGGGAGGCGGAGGAAGATTTTGAGGAGGTGGTGGAGGCGGAGGAAGGTTGTGAATTGGAGGAGGTGAAGGAGGGAAGGTGATAGATTGGGGTGGCGGTGGGGGTACAGGAATTGTACTCTGCTGTACGGTCAGTGAGCTTGGAGGGTTGTTGGAGGTTTCCGTGAATGTTTTTGGTGCAAGCACTGGTTTGATAGTGTTGACTGGTGGTTTTGGAGCCGCTGATCCGTTGATTTTGGAAGCGGTGAAGTCGTCTTTTTGTTGGAAGGTTTTGGAGACTTCGTTGAAGGAATTCTTCTTACCTTCTTCGAACAGCTTGGTCTTTTCGTTGATGCTGGGGGTCTTCTTGAGTGGCACCTTGTGCGGGAGACCGTTCGACGCCTGACTTTCGAATTTTTTCGAAATTTCTCCAATAGAACCCTTCTTCTGGTCTTGGCTTGCGGTACTCTGCCTATCCGATTCTTTTTGGTCGAATTTAAAGGTGTTCACTTTCCCACACGGCGGGACGGTTTTAACTGGTTCGTTGAACGAATTGTTCCTTTCGAAAATCTTCGACACTTTGCTGACGTTGCTGGACTGAATGCTTGCACTCGTTTGGACGTTATTTATTTCAATTACCTTCGTCACTTGACTCGGCGCGGCTTGGGCGCCGTTTATCTCAATGTAGACTTCGGTCTTGACGGTCTTCGCGTCCTCGGGCCTATCGCCCTGCTTCTTGATGAACGCCGGCTGCACCGAGCTGTATTTCTTATGGCTGTACTGCTCCAGGTAGTCCTTGAACCCGTTCCTGCTGGCCGCTGGACAGTCCGTCAGGTCCGAGTTGATGCTGGACGAGGAGTTGTTCGTGGAATTGCTCAGCGAGAAACTCACGCCGCTGTCGTTGGTCGCCACGCTACATTGGTCGTCCTTCCTGCCGCCGGACTTGTAGTTGCCGAGGAAGGTGACGTAGTCCTTGTACTGCGGCCTCTTCGGCCCTTTGTTCTCGGCGACCGTTAGCGTGGACATGGCGACGCCGCAGAGGACGGACCGATTCACTTCACGACTCGTTTCTTGGTCACTGGGTGGGCGCTGTGCGGTGTCTATCGCGCGACGTATCGTGGTGTTTTGTGACTCTCCGGCTCCGCTTACCAAGTCTGGTATTTCAGATGATATCATCGCAGCGGCGGCGGTGGTGGGGGCAGTAGCGTGTGTCTCTTCTTATCAATGCACGTCGGTTTCGTACGTATGCGAGGTGTCTGCATTTCCATGCGCACCGGGGATGGGGAGTCTACGCGCTGGTGCACCCTCGGACGCGAGAATGGGGTTCGCGCCATTGTCTAACGGGTTCAATGGAACGCCCTCGAAGGGGTAAAGCCGGACAGATACCGGTAGAAATCGCGCGCCGAAGATTTGAGTGTTTTATACGGGGTGTTTCCGTTTTAAGTAGCATAAATGATACCAGGTCTTAAATATATACATATATGGGTCATTCTCTGTCAACCGGACCCCTCCACCTGTCCATTTCAGGTTTTGCGTAAAAATAATTACCAGAGATAATTGTAAAAGAGTTAGGGAGGGTTAAAATTTTCCTTAAGTTGTCTACTTTACAATGACATTAGTTTTATTTAAAAATTCGAGATGGTGGTTTCAATATGGCGGCATAAACAGGAAAATTTACCAAAAAAACGACCAAATTAAGAGATCAATCCTTAAAAAAAATTACTATTTAGGACGTACAAATGTTCTGTAGGGATCCAAGATTTTCCTTGAAGTGTCTACTTTAATTAATGTAATGTAATTTGATGTTTAAGTAATGTAATGTAATTTTTTTAACGATTCATCTCTTAATTTGGTCGTTTTTTGGGAAATTTTCCTGTTTAAGCCGCCACCACCATCTATTATTATCTATTGGAACCACCATCTTGAATTTTTAAATAAAACTCATTTTAAAGTAGACTCTGAAGTTATTAACTTTTTTAGGTAGTGTTCTCGTTTAAGCCGCCATATTGCGACAGCCATACAGAACACCCTCGTTTAAGCCCCTACAGAACACTTTTACTTAAAACCTGAATTGGACAGGTGGGAGGAGGGGGGGGGTCTGGTTGACAGAGAATGACATTATATATATTTAAGGTCTTAAAGATTTTCCAGTCAGTGTACTACATTTTTATCAATTAATAAATTGGGGTACTCATTTAAGTCAATTCGTTAAGCAGTGGCGGCTGGTGAACTTGAAATTCTTTTATTTTCGTAAGGAAGCATGGGATCCACATCATATTTTAGGGAGTGGTTACTAGACCTAAGTAAGAAGGCTATAGCAAAAAACCTTTCTAACGAAAAAAAACGGAACATGTACCATACCAGAACATACTCAACGGCTTGAAAGTATTTTCGATTTTTTTTCGAGATTTCGTAACCTTGAAAGGTACGGTAATTTGAATTGCTATTTAATTTCAGCATTTCGTTTTCAATATTTCACAATAGCTGTATCTTTAAGCAAAATGAAAATTTTGAAAAAAAAAGAACAAGAATAAACTTTAAAAGACATCATATACACTTGATAATTGTGAATAAAAATATTTCGTAAATATTTTGCAAGCAGTTACCAGCATCTTCTTCTGGAGCGCATAATTTTGTTTTGCAAGTTTCATTTGAAGTTTTTATAGCCTTCTACTTAGGTCTAAGATAATCACCCCCTAAAACATGATGTGGGAGATTATCAAATTCCACCAACCGCCACTGTCGTCACCGTCAAGTACACCGTTCCGTTGTTGCATTTCTAGGCATGCCCCAGGCGATAAAAAGAAAACATGTTAAATGTTTACTGTTATTTATATTTATTTGGTTGCAGAAGCTCTAAAAATATATTTATTTTGATTACATTTTAGTCCGTACCTAATATTGAACTGATAACATAAAAATGTTATCACTAAATAAAAATACCTAACCTTTTTATTATTTCCTTTATTGACTTAAAAGAATGTGTTTTTTTCTCTTTTGTTATACGAGTATAGGTAAACCTACTTTTAGACATGGGGAAAAACATATCGATCAGTTATAAAAATTACATAGATGTGACACACCGACAGACAGCAAGGTATCAAAACATGGGTTTCTCATTGGGCACAGGGAACGCTATAAATGATTTAATATATTTTCATTTCTTTCTAATTAAAAAAAACTTACACTGTGCCACAAATTTATATACAATATGTTTCTAAAATATGTAGGTGGTCAAATTTAGATAACGTGATATTTTACCACTAAGTTTGGAAACACCTTGTATAATAAAAAAAATCTACAAAAAACATACAAACGCATTTTGATTCTTAACTTAAGAATTCGGAAATATGAAAAGTGCCGACAAAAGTCTAAAAACATTTGCAAGCTTGCAATTTTATTTTATATACATACATACATACATACATACGTACCTTAAAAATTTTATGAATCGGGTATTAATTTTATCTGCTTGGAATTACCTTATTTATTTGTACAGGTATAATAATAATGGATAACAGGGTTATTGTAGGTATCGTGATATCTGGTGGAAATCTAGAGAGCAGATCGTGTTGTCTCGAATGTTTATTATTTTAAGTAAAAATAAAGTTAACCCCCATCGGGATTCTATTTTCGTCTTCTCTTTTCTGCTCTTCATAAAGTTTACCTCATCGTCACTCGTCGATATTCAAGAGAGTTCAAAGCGTACCGACGTGGGAAGATGATAGAAATTAAGAATATACGCAAATGTTTTAATAACGATAGATAGAAAATGTTTAATTTTTAATTGAGTGAAGAAATAATAATTTACTCTAAAATTAAAAAAAATGGTTCATTAACACCTTCATCTCGAATTTTTCATCGTTTCTGTTGTGTCCTGCTTATCCTGCTTATCATGCTTATCCTGCTTAATTTTTATCTAACACGATTTTCTATTACTCCAACAGGATGTTTTAAAGTACCTACTATTTTTTAATCAATATTAAAGAACGTGTATCAATCGTAAAAAAATATATGACCCACCCAAAAAGGTTTTATTTACAAAAGAAAATAATATATACTTACTATAAGTAAGGTTACAACATATAACTATTTATTGTTTGTCTATATTTATTAAAATTCTAAAGCGTCAACCTGTCAAATGTTTACAATAAAATGGAAAAAGATATTACAACGTTACCAGGCATTAAAATAAAATCATAAACGCAACAAATTAAATCATAGGTTATTCTAGATACCAAGTCATCTGCATAGTGTAAGTATTCTAAATCTAAACAATTGTTTTTCCTACAATTTTATCACATTATCGGCACTGATTCATGGTCGAAAAATACATATCATCACTGGAAAAGTAATTTGTTACCGTTCAATAAACAAAATAACTCCGATATTGTTAGTAATTATTACTAATATATCCGAATTAATGATGGTGACTCATTTCGGCGGTTAGCAGATAAATATCGGAAATTACTAGAATTTATGCGCTCAAGGAGAAATTACAGCGGACCAGCCGAACAGTGGACCGAAATGTGTTGCCGCGTCTCTTGTTAACTGTCTGGCCAGCCAGGATCAAATTCAGGTACGGCATTCTTAAAATAGCTTTCGGTTGTTTCAAAAGTCGCTTTCATTTTTTCCTCCTTTTGCTTTTGCAGCCAACGCGGGAGGCGTTGCATAGGTCTGGTAACTGGTAAGTACCTAACCCTGACGTACAGTATAGTCGGAATTCAATGTTGCGCCGTTTAACCCTTTGGTCTTGGTTCTTACACAGAAAAAAATATTTTAATTAAGAATCACCGCTCCTGTTAAGTTAATAAAAATCAATTTGTTTAAAGAAAATGCGGAAACGTTTTTGTGATTTCTCTTAATGTCAGTTATTTGAATAGACAGTGCTTTGGTCATACCAACCAATAAGAGAGAGCGATAGGGTCATCGCTGATGCATGCCTTTTAGTCTGCTACGTTCGCGTTGGAATCCGTCATATTTTACACACTCCGTCGTTGTTTTTTTCTGTTTTTGGAAGAAGAAGACTTTTTTGAAGCTTGATGCAAAGAACAGACTTTTTTGCTTGCAAACATATGTTGTATTTGAAATATCAGTTATTGTCATTTTTTTTTGTTTCGATTAAGTAAGATTTAGTGAAATCTGTTGAGATAAGATCAGGTTATCATATCAGAACAGTTATTTTTTCAACATGATAAATTAGAGTAAGAATCAGCTGTCGATATTAACATCCAGTTAAGGAGATGTGTATATATGAGATAGGTATATAAGAGAAAAATATACCTGACGAGAACTTGACTCTAATAGCTCTATTTTGCTGATTATTTGAAATAATTTGTTTGAGTACAATTTTTACAAAGGACCAACGTGTATCTTTTATGAAAATTTATCACTGGTAGCACTTCACCTTCTGTTAGGAAAATTGAAAGTTATCGTAATGACGTCAGTGTAATGGAGATATGTTTAATTATTTTTTTTACAGTGAGATGGTAGAGTCACCTTTTTTAAACAATACGTGAAATAATGTTACTCTTGTTTTGTCATTATCGAATACGCAACAGATTGTAAAGAATAAAAAAAATGTTTCTTTTTTATGTCTTTCAAAATTAGGTGCCAAAAAGTTGTGACAAGCTTCAAACAAACGGAAACCCATAAATATATCTTGTTTAAATTACATACAAAATTTGTTGCCATATTCTGTTCGAAAGTTTATTTAATTTTCGTGTCGTGATAGCGATACGACATTTATAAACGACAATACTGTACCTTTTAGGAGTTTGGAAGAAAGTAGAAATGAGATAAACGTCATACGTCAACAGAGAAGACCGTGGCTCCTGGCTTCCCAGAAAAGATTATTTTTGTCGGTATCAGTCAGCTGACAGGCTCTTACAACATTCCTGGTCAAGTGATGACGCATCCTTGCTTTTGTACCTTATAAAAATTATTAGCACTCGTATATAAACTATTGTACAAGATATTAGAGTTCTAGAAACTATTATATTAAAAATGTACACAGTCTTCAAGTAACTAGTTTCATTTTTGGTCAAAAATTAAGTGCTATTAGTATCGCTTTCACTTTCGACACTTTCGAAAGCTCGTTGCTTCACAGTTTGAAAGCATAATAAATTAATTTTAATAACAATATTTGAGTTACATTTTTCAGTAGCCTTTAGTTTCCAATCGTAGGTACTTATACGACTCTTAGAAATTTAGTTCGTGATAAGAACTTTTACTCAATATTGTGTATCAAGATTATTATTATTATTGTGTATCAAGACTATTTAAGATTAACAGTATTACAAATTGAACATGTGTATTTTTTACATTACATTTTCTATAAATAAATATCACAACTTTTCGTAATAATTTTGTTTTTTTTTTAAATTCTGAGAAACGGCATTGATTTCCTAATCAGCTTTCCTTCCTTGAAGCTTTCAAATGCACTTTCATGGCTTTTGATTCATTCAGTCCCTCAACCACTACGATAGATTTTTATGTTCTGTCATTTAACATGCGTTGTTTCGTCAACGCCAAGACATATAGGTGTATCGTGCAATTCCGAGACCATATTTTTGATGTTCTCACACAATGCTGCTATGTAAAATCTAAACTATGTAAAACAGTTGTTTCTGCAGGTAAACTAAATTCGTGTACTTTCTATTCACAGCGTTCTTTGACAACTTGAACTGAATTCGGGATGATCTATTTTAATTTGGCGAATGGAATATTACACGCTACCGTCATTTTGACTAAATCCAAGTTAAATTGTCTTTGTCTGTCTCGCGCACTCACACTACCACTTACACGAGCTTTATGTTTGTCTGTGCAATATGCTGAAAAACATTTGTTTTTATATCAGTACACTGTCACACACGGTACAACGCATTTCACTGCCATCAAAGGTCAGTTCCGCAAAATTGTTTATTCAACGCTCCACCGTAACATGTGACGGACGCTGTCCCGACATTTTTACAAACTTATTCGATGTTTCATGCATATGAATGATTGATCGATTAGCGCAGGTTAACTAATACTAAAAAAATACGTTATCAAAGTTGGCCGACCAAAAAAGACGTATTTCTATTCTTGATTTTAAATTTATAATGTTATTTAATTGTCAAGGCTGTTACATTATGTAACTGCCATTATTAATTTTACAATCGTGACAGTCATTTGGCAAAAGTCTGACAACAACAATGTTTCGTTTCGAGCTTCAATATAACCGCTATTTGAATTTCTCTCGTTCATAGCCAGATTTGCTGACGTTTTTTTTGGATGGCTCGTTATAACAATATTCCAGTCATGTTAAGACCAGTTCTGGAATTTATTATTAACCTACCTGCTCTATTTATTAGTTTTTTATTCTTTAATATCAACAAATCAAGAAAAGAAAATTAACATTTTTTGGAATCAGTACGTTTTTTTGCTTTTCTCTTGTTTAATGTCGAAGCCATCTTTGATTCTGGACTCTAAAAGGATTCTGCAGGTGACAGACAGACACACATGCAGATAAATAAATGATCCTGCCTAAAGTTGTAATTTTTGTGATCTCAACTTCCCAGAAGTCTTTTTTTTTTTTAAAAAAAAAAAAAAAAAAAACCGCTACACGACTTAACAAAGAAATGAGACTTAAAATCTCCCATTCACCAGAACTGAGAGCAATAAATAATATTTATAGAGGCACTAAACACTTTTTATGGTTCTTACAAAATACGGGCGCGTCCACTTGTCGATTTAGAGGTTTTCGAATGACGTCACTCAACGTACCACCGTTAAAAGTAAAAGCGCCTATACGAAAAGTGAAATTCCGATTGCCTTATAGGGAAAGTGTTTTTCGGCGTTTTTCGTATTTGGCAAGTCAAGTTTAAGATAAAGAGCTGTTGGCTCAAATCTTGACACGACGTCTTTTGTTCATTCATTTATTTTGTGTACTGAAAACAGATAGGGTTGCCAATCGTACTACACAGAGTGCTTCACGGTGGATGGATTATTAAACTCGTATCTGGGGATTTTCGGGGATGCTTTACACACTAAAATAATGACGACTTTCTGGCACTTCCTGGTTATACCGGAAGTGAATACTAACTTTTTTTATTTTTAATGGCATGCTATACTTTTTATGCCATATTTGGTTTCTACTTATTAATTTAAAGTCACCTAATAAGCACTTTCTACCTTTAAAATGAACTGTTTTCGAGATGTCTAAATCTTAATCTGGTGGACATTGAAGAAAAATCTTCTCTCTTTGTTCTTTTCACTTTTCAAAAAAGTTGTTTTTAGTAATTGTGTTTCTATGAATGATTGAATTTAAAAGAAAAACTAAAAATAGATGGACGAATTGTATTTTGAAAGAACTATATTAAATGCAATAAAGGACACCTCTGATTTTGTTGAAAGACGTACTGATCAAAAACGACACAATGAAAAAAGACAGCTATGAGAATGTTTTACTAAAAGTTAACTGCAATATTAAATATAAAATGTAAGATCAAATTTTGAAGATTTTGGCCTTCAAATATCTCCAAATAGGCTAGGGGCGTAAGATCTGGAGATCTCGGAGGCCATTTAATTGCCTTCTTCTACCAATCCAGTGACCAGGAAAAATTCCACTTAAATAATGTCGAACAGGTTAAGCAAATATGTGATATGACAGTCAAAGCATGCATTTTTGTAATTAAAATTTGACCTTTTTCGAGGTTTTAGCGAAAACTTGCTTGTTTCGGCTTTGTTGAATTTGTGGCGACAAAAGTACTGTTAGTTTTGGCGGTCTGTGTGTATTTTTGGAACTTTAATATTGGGAATACTATATTTCATTCAAAAAAAGTGGGCAACCCTAAGGACAGACTTATAGAAGCTTCTTACTGAATTACAAAAATTAGCATCGAAATACTTGGAAAATTCATTGAAACCGTTCCTGTTTTAGTGAACAATGCTGAGGTAAAGCAGCTAATAACTTGTTGGGGAATGCCGAGGTTACAGGTAATTTTAGAGAAAGAAAAACAGCCTATTGTTTTTCCTACAAAACGTTGATTGATGGGTTCGGCGTTGAAAACTTTAAGTAGTTGTATGATTGTGACTTTATTATCTATTATTTTTTTATTGTTACAAAGTGATCCACATTTTTTTACATACGTTATGTCACACTGTACAAAAGATTTGATGGCATTGTTTTTTCTCTGATTTTTTTCATCAAATAGAATTTATATGAACAAATGCTTAAGGAAGTGATGTATGAGAATCCTAGCTAAAATAAAGCTCCAAGAAGAATTACGGACGATATTTTTGTTCGCAGGAATTTAAAAAGGCACAGAAGTCAGTGCCAGTATTTTTTTTATAAATAGTGGGGGTGGTATTAGATTTAGGAGTAGACCACATGTTTTATTACCAGCATTATCCTGCGTACATACCAATTCTTTCGTATGTACGCAGTTAGTTACATTTTTTTTTCCTGTCCTCATTCAGCAGTGATGTATGCCAGAAGGTAATCGTATTTGAATCTTGGCTGACTATAAAAAATGGATATTATACCAGATAGATTTATAATACGGGCTGCTGTCGTACGAATAAAAAAAATCAACAAAACAGCTGGAGGTATTGCCAAAAACTCGGAGTATTTTTTAGAGCTCTTCCGTCGTTATTCTTTATGTGACAATTTTTATATAATTTTATGTAACGCAGACGGAAGAAACACGTTTAAAAATCATGTCAGTACCCACAAACACAACTGAACATTCGTATTTTTTTAATAATAAAGTTTTGGAAAAAAACTGGAAATCTAAAAAAATATAAATAAACCTAGTTACTTTTTTTAAATACCGACAAATCACGCTGACCTATAATGCTATTATAAAACGTTTTTTAAAGGCACACCAGGAAATACACTTAATAGGAAAGTCAAAGTCGATTACAAGAAAATAAAAAATGAACTTGACCTCAGATGGTGAAGTCGATGATATTTTACGTTGGAAATTTAACGAGGAGACATTTTAATACCGATATACGGTGGGTGTCGGTAGTGACACACATGCAATTGCGTGGTAGTAAATAATTGACATATTTATGAGATTTTATTTTAACGACATATATTTTAAATGTGAAGGATTATGTAGTTTTCGTAAAAAAATGTAGGCTATGTTTAACTTCCATCGATAAAAAATGAAATTTAAAAAAAGAACAAGATGTTTAACAGAAAAATATAAATTAATGTTTTACGTTATATAACTTTGAATACATTATATAGAAACTTGGTGGATCTTTCTAACAGTGAGATTAAAGTAGAGACATCTGCCGCAAAGAAAAATAAGAGAAATTAAAATTAATTTATATTTGTTTCATATTTTTCCCAAGTTAGTTTTGTAACCAAGTAGTTGTAAATAAAGCAAAGGATGTATTTACGTTGAGGAATCGAATAATAAAATTCTTTTAAAATTTCGTTCTTGG
Source organism: Aromia moschata (assembly GCA_029963805.1). Taxonomy (NCBI): domain Eukaryota; kingdom Metazoa; phylum Arthropoda; class Insecta; order Coleoptera; family Cerambycidae; genus Aromia; species Aromia moschata. The sequence goes on from JAPWTK010000223.1 coordinate 87,570, forward strand.
CACGGCCTAAGATCGTCTATTCTAATCATAATATATTCCTAACGTTTTTTATGTGGTATTAAGTCATAGGATGATGATCTCTAATGTCAATGACATTGTTTTTTTTAACAACATAATTTTGCCGTTAGATGTTATACAAAGTGCACCGTCACTTGGTATTAGATAGTTAGATAGCATACCTGCGTTTTAATATCTAAAAAAATTGTTGCAATTAATTCTGATGACAGTCTATTTTCCGGAACAGTCAAAACTTCTTAAAGAACATCGCACACATCTAATGGTTCTGAGAAAAAATGATCTAACGAGCTTAGTAATAAAAATGTAGGTCAGTGGATATGCTACAATTTTTTTTTCATGAAAAGGTGTGAGTAATGTTCAGTGCTATAAGAGTTTGATTTAGTTTGAATTAGGTACTTTTTATACAGAATTGGAAATTCTACAGCTTTAACGAAACATTTTAGGCGATATTAATATTATAGTTATGATATGTATAAACGTATTCTAACGATTGTACGGACAATACAATAACACAATAATACTACAATAATTATAGAATTCGTATAATACCATAAAAGTCACGTAATACAAAACTTCTCTTAACTACGAATGTTGCTAACAATGTATGTTGTATGAAAATTATCCCTCATTTTTGACTCGTTTTTTCGATAATTTTCACAAGATTCCAGACCTCGAAAAAGTTTTCAGTTCATTCAAGCACTAGGGAGATTACTATTGAAACAATTAAACCACTGGCAAGATTGACATACTGTCGATATTGATGATACCGACAATTCTGATTCTACAATTTCTACACTCATAGACAAATCCTTGTTTTTATTTATTGTTTATGTCCTTTTACCTGCTTCAAAACATATTTCCCAAGATCATCAAGAGAATTATTGGTGAGTATTTTTAACGATTTTTTTATTTTACTAGTGACATTCGTTTTTATTAAAAGTTAATGAATTTATGTTTCAAAAATCGTCACTTAACTCAGGAGCAAAAGAGAACTCAGAACAAAATTTCTTTCCGCAGAGATCACCGCTTCTATTTTTTTTAAAAGCATTTCGTTGTCAAATCGCCTTTTCATGAGTGAAACCCGGTACTTACCAGCAGCGTCGGTCACGGCGGTGCGGCAAGGGATCAGAAAAAAACCACCCCGAACTCAGGAAAAAAAGAAAAGAGAAACGAACCGATCACTCGCGCTAGAAAAGTCGAGCCAGTCGCGTCTGCACAAGTTGAAAAACTGGCAGGCCGTTTGCCTCGCAGAGTTACGGCGGCTGCTGTGATCTTGGAAGTCCGCCAAAAAATCGTACATCCTACTTTATCCCGGTCGAAATAGACGCGAAAAACGTCGAAATTTCAAAAAACCGCAAAGTATACGGAATAAAAAAAATACATTCTTTACAATCAGGTGATTTCACATCCTCGTGTTGGACTGAACGTATTGTACTACTGATTTTTTTTTTAAATTTCATTCCGCCTAAATAGTTTTAAAATGTTTTGTCTGAAACAAAATATTGTCTGTTTTAATCCTTGCCCGTTTCTTTGTTGACCTTTTTTTGTGTCCATGATAACTCCAGAACGCTTTGAGAATTTTTAACACTAACGTATGATATCAAGAATTGGAAATTATTGTTGTGTATTTTAAGCTTCATTGAGGGATACATGGGTTCAGTAACTTTTTCTTTGGTTATGTAAATAATTCGCAAATGTTATACTACAGCAAAGGTTGCATATATGCAAGGCGTTTCTAAATAAAATAACATAAGGTTTGTTCCAACATGTACCTACTGGAATCAGTTCAGAACCGTGTGGAGTGTGCGCAAATTGAAATTTGCGTTTCAGTGGACACAGAACTGATTCTGGTATTAGTTCAGAGAACGTTCCAACACCAACCGAATTAACTCCGAATTGGTTCGAGAACGGTGAAATTAGTTCCTGGTTCGAGGCTGGAACTGCAAGGGTCTACTTTGTAACGCATGCGTAGTAACAACGAATTCGAACTTCACGTAAATGAAGCCTGAGATAGGTCTGAGATAGAACAGATGATAGAAGAAACTTATAAATATTTTTTTTTTTTTTTTGTGTGTAATTATTTGGTTAAAAGCGACTCTATTTTATTTATGCATATATTTAACATGAATGGTCAAAATATCGGTGATTATTTGTAAAGCGAATCAAGTGAAGACAACGATTGAAAACAGTCAAAGTTTGCGTATTCTATTTCCATTCTAAATTGAAAATAGGTAGAAAAAAGCAAGGTTGTCAGATATATTTTCTAAAATTGCTAAGCTCACTATACAAGTATACTTCATACTTCAGTAAACTGTTAGTTCGTGACGTTCTTAGAAAGCTAGTTTGGAAATATTAAAAAAAAAATACATAGATATGAATTTATTAGTTAGCATTAAAATAAAGCGTTTAAAATTGCTGGAAAACATAATTATAAATTAAAACAACTTTATGTATATTACTATACTTAAGAAAATTTTGAAGAGCTGGCAACGCCTGAGCTGCCGGCAGCCGCGAATGCACCAGCAAATGCCGACCATTATATGTACTATAGGATTGCTTTATATGTAATACATCCAAATACATATTCGGTCCACTGTGCCATAAAATTTTTACAACGTCGTTAAAATGATTTACGACTTTAGAAATTCTACGTGTTTAAGGCGCCAGTGACGTGTATTTCAGCTAGGTTTATTAACACAGACAATTTTTTGAGATTGTCTGGCTAAATGAGCATTATTTACAGCAAATTATATTACAAATATTAAGAGTTTTGTATGCAGGCTAATTTTAATCTCCTATATTGATTTGAATGAAAAAAAATATTTCACAATTTTCGAATTTATAAAAGATATGCACGCCCATGGAATCATAAAGTTGCACCACTTTTTTTTGTTCCCCAGGCGTATTTATCATTTTCAATTAATTATTTATATATTATATACTATTCAAAAAAAAATTCAACATTAAATTTTTGATACCAAATCTAGAAGGACTATTTACTATTAGAAGGACTATACCTACTAACCATATTATATTGTTGACCTAATTCTCTTCTATACTGTGACCTAATTGACTTTAGCTTCTACACAACCTAGACTGATATGATTGAGGACAAAACGCAAAGGAATAGTTACTATCATTCACATAATATTAAAAAAAAAGATCTTTTAAGAAGGTAGATTTAAGGTTATGTTGACAGCACTGTTTACTGATTTTTTTTTGTGGAGCGAGGAATCCGCTGTTTCATCATGGAAGAGAGATTAGTTCTGAACTAATCCTAAGTTGCACATGCGCACAAAATAATTCATTACTCGTTCAAGAACGGTTCGTAAATGTTCTGTTGGAACAAATCTATAAATAATACCAGTAGCATAAATAAAGATAAACAAGGACGAACAATGTTACGGTTCTCCGAAGTCTAAGTGTTTCGCTTTTCCTTTGTTGACCTTACTTAAATATAGAAAAAACATGTCATACCTTTAGAGAATTCATGTACTATCAAAAACAAACTATCAGATTAAAATTTATAATTGTAACAATTTCAACGTATGGATAAAAAACCGTTATGTCCGAAATTCCTCACGAATATATTGAATTACCGTTAAAAAAAGGTTTCCGCGTAATAGGTGACAGCGCAGGTCACTCTAAATCAACTTTTCTACCAATCGATTGTTGGTAATTTAAAATGGCTATGACAAGTAAAGTGAAATGCTGGAATACCGTCTTGATCCTCCTGGTATCCATAATATGCATAAACATAACAGCCAGTGCTGGAATAAGGTCATTTTGTAAAAATCTAAATACCTTTTACCGTTTAAGGATCTCACATTACACATAAATAATACTCCTTTTATATGATTTCAAAGAAAAGTAGTTCTAAACCTACTGGTCGTAAACCCCACATTAGCCATCATTGACATCGGAAAAATGAACACTTTCGTTTCTTGATATAAAAATTAAGGTCTTTATTAAAAAAAACGTTATGGTAATATTTTTACCAAAACTACATACGATGAAGAAATTCAAGAATAAAAGTTGTCCAATCATTTTCCTCCAAAACCATTTATCAAAACCATAATATGATTTTTTGAGATACACTGTATAGTTAATTGGTAACATCTTTTAATTTCTGGTTTTATTAGATTCGCGTTTACTGGGTGGGTATTTATATCGCGTACACAGGCATCGATTTAATATGCGTTTAACGTGAGTCACATCTTTAAATATATATTTTTTTGTATATATTTATACGACGTCGGAGGAGACAGCAGCACCAACCCAATGGCGGATGGGCGATATGGAAGTCATTGGCAAATAATAATAAATGATCTTGAGATATTTCGGGCGCAGAAAAATGGTGGCCGGGTTAAGTTTGTGGCTGTCTATCAAAACGCGACGCACGGTGTTTAGAATTATTTTCGGCGACTGTAATTGAGTGCACCCAACAGAAAATAGAACCACGTTACACTGATGAGGAACACAAATTAATGGATATTTGTTAGCCTAGGAGTAATCTAGAATAATAGATTCAATATCAACTAGAAAAAGTTTCGGTGTCGCCATTTTATATTTTTACACCTCTGGTACTTTTCTTCTGTCAATTTTTGAGAAAACTATTCATAAATCGAATATACGAGGTATGTAAATTAAGTAATGAGACTGGCAACGTAGCGCATGATCCAGCAACACTGCGGAGACGGGACTTGGAAGGGCGATAGGTTAACATATAACCTTCAGTAAAAGTTTGAACTGTTAGAGTCATTTGTTTGTTCTTTGTCACTGTTTTCGTAAGCCGTTTTTTTTTTTCTAGTGGATTTTAAAAATGAGTGACATTAATTTTGAGTAACGGTGTGCTATATGGTTTTGCTTCAGACTTGGACACAGCGCAACGGATACTTTTGCAAAATTTCAACACTGCTATGGAGATGGCGTTTTTTCAAGAGCCCAGGTTTTTCGGTGGTTTAAGGCATTCTCAGAAGGAGTCGAGACGGGAAGGCTTGAAGAACCGATGAAAATGTCGATAGAATACGGGATCTTGTGCGTTCAGGTCGTCGGTTGACGACAAGAATGATCGGGGAAGAGTTAAATTTGAATCATTACCACTGTTAATCAGATTTTGACTAACGAATTGGGGATGAGAAAAATCTTCGAAAAAATGGTCCCAAAAATCCTTTCTCAGGAACAAAAGGACATCAGGAGAGAAAGGTGTCTTGACTTTTTGGAATCGATTGAAAATGATCCCCTTTTTATGGAACGTGTCATTACTGGTGACTGGTGATAAGACTTGGGTGTTTGAGTACGACCCGAAATCCAAGGGCCAAAGCATGGAATGGCAAACTTCAAGTTCTCCAAGACCCAAAAAAGCAAGAATGAGAAAGTCGAAGATCAAATGCATGCTGATTTGCTTTATTGATTAGTCAGGGAACACTTTTACAGAGAGGTTCTTGAAAAACTTCGAAAAACGGTCACGAGTGTGAGAACAAACATCAAGAACAACTGGATGTTGCATCACGACAATGCGCCTTGTCACACAGCCATTTCAGTAAATGAGTTATTAGCCAGTAAAAACATTCGTGTGGCTCCTTAGCCTCCTTATTCGCCTGACTTGAGTCCTTGTGACTTTTTTCTTTTTCCGAGATTGAAAAATCACCTCAAGGGACGTCATTTGGGACCATAGCAAACATTCAAACGGCTGTAACCGGCCAACTGAAGACTATTCCAATATATGACTTCTAGCACTGCTATGAGGAATGGAAGAACCGTCTCCAGCTCGGCGTGGCTTCCCGAGGAAGTTATTTTGAAGGAGACCATACTGAATTGTAATTCTGTTTGAATAAAGAAATTTAAAAAAATCAGTCTCATTACTTAATTTACACACTTCGTATGTGTCCAAATTAAGATCAAAATCAATTTGTGCAACTCTCAAAACATGGAGTAACGTGGATTTCAATTTGGCATTTTCTTTTTTAATACGCTCCACATAGCCAAGGACCACTGGAAGCCCTGGAGGCTGTAGAAAAACACTTCGAGGTAGTTAAAGACTGTGTAGGTTCGAAGAGCATCTCTTTGAAATGGGTCCAGGAACGCAGAAAAGGAACCAGAGTCTCGAAGGGAACGAAAGAGCGGACTTTATCGTGAAGAAAGGGACGTCAGTTTCACTAGTAGAACCGGAACCCACCTATGGTTTGGCCTACCGGACAGGATGGCCTATAAAGGACCTATTAAGACAAAAACATATTCCTCACTGGGCGGAGGCTCCTTGTTTGAGGAAGTCGGGGATTTTCACTGATGAACCGTCAAAGGATAAAACACAAAATCTAATTAAATCGAGTAGAAACAGTTGAGATTCCAGTGAAAGATGATCCCCTGGATTAGGGATCCCCATTATTATAGAGAGGAGGAAGAAACTCCCTTCCACATATTATGTAAATGTTCAGCTCTGGTAGCTGTTAGGCTCTCGATCTTTGGAGCTGTAATAGAATTAAAAAGAGGTAACAGATGCTCAATTTGAAACTGATGTCTTTAAATTCCTTAAGGAAACAGGACTAACGGAGTGAGCAGCCTGTGGGGACACAATAGGCATTGGCTGCAGTGCACAGGACTTGTAACTACACATTATAAATGATAGGTGCCTAATATTGGACAAACAAGGGGAAAATCTCCACCTTATAATATATTTTGACTCATGTCCAACCAAGTGATGTAATTTTTTTAGAAGCATTACCATGTACTTGCATGAGAGACATGAAACATGATTACATTCGTTTTGGAAAAAGTCCAATAAACCCCGAAAACGACTGGAACGAAACTGACGACTTTAAAAGATATTTCTAATATTATTGACGTATTTAAAAAAATCCAATAACGCAATACATTTATATCACAAATAATATTGTTACAAAATAAAGCTAAAAAAATATTTCCAGACAACGTATTATGTAATTGAATTTCGGGCTAGACTTTTGAAAACAACGCCTTCAAGTGGGGTTAACGACATTTCGTTTTCATTTCGGAGTTTTTCTAGACCAGTAGAAGCTGTTAAATTTCAGTGAGCTTTTAGCTGCTTGCAAAATATGAACAAAATATGAACTCCATGTTGGAGACTCACTGGTTGTATTTAAAGAATACTTTAGCGTATCTAGAAGGACTTATTCCCAGTAGAAGAAATGTTAAAATTAACGGTTTTTAAGAAACACCTAAATTTTCGAAACAGTTACATACGGAGTAACAAAAAAAATTAGAGATATAATAGATATGGAAAATATGGTAGATTTTTGCTAGTTCTCTTAAATGTTGAGATATTTAAAATTGTTGTTTCAAAAATTTTAATTTTTAAAATAAAATAGTAATTTTATATTCAAATATATTTTACTTTACTCGTATCTGAACAGTAAATTTAATGCCACATACATATTATTATCAATTTTGTGTAAACATTTGTCAATTTAATACATAGATTTAATACAAATCATAACATAGTATAAAACAAAGTCGCTTCCCGCTGTCTGTCTGTCCCTATGTATGCTTAGATCTTTAAAACTACGCAACGGATTTTGATGCGGTTTTTTTTTAATAGATAGAATGATTCAAGAGGAAGGTTTATAATATGTACATGTAATACATGCATAATATAGTAGAGAAACACTGATAATTTTAGAGGTTTTTAATGTGATGTCGTAAACACCGTGCGAAGCCGGGGCGGGTCGCTAGTACTACTATGTAATCTTATGTTTTATGTTTTTGTAATGTTTATAAGATAAAGAAATAGATAAATTTTAAAAACATTCCGTATTTATTTAAAATGTCTTACCTTATTCCGTATGATCTAAAAATATTAAACAAAAATATACTAAACAAATAAACATACATGAACATATTAGTTTTTAAACGAAAAACATAAAAAAGTAGCCAGACTAGATTTTTTTCTTTAAATTGAGTCTGGACTTGAGATTGAAAAGAACAATGCTCCCACTTGCCGTTTTCGTTTGACTACCGGGCCTATATTTAGTTTTCGCGTAATATTTGCGTACACACGCAATCAAATAAAATCTATTATTGTATCTTCTACGGGGAGGAGACTCAATAAGACTCCTGCTTGCTCCGAGTAATGTTTGTAGCAACTAATATTCCTGGAAAAATAAAAACGATCCGTCGTCCGTCGTCAGAGAGTTGTAGTCTGGAGATCTTAAACATCGGTTTCATTATGCGAATGTGATAAAAATGTATTACAATTTTTTTTATAATCTTGTCCATCCAGTACACTGATTCGATCTGGAAGTAATACGAGGTGTGTAAATTAAGTAATGAGACGGTTTTTTTAATTTTTTTTATAGGAATAGAATTACAATTCAGTGTTGTCTCCTTCAAAATAACTTCCTCGGGAAGCCACGCCGCGCTGAAAACGGTTCTTCCGTTCCTCATAGCAGTGCTCGAACTCATATATTGGAATAGTCTTCGGCTGGTCGGTTACAGCCGTTTGAATGTTTTCTATGGTCCCAAAATGACGTCACTTGGGCTGATTTTTCAATCTCGGGAAGAAAAAAAAGTCACAACGACTCAAGTCAGGCGAGTAAGGAGACTGAGGAGCCACAGAAATGTTTTACTGGCTACAAATTCGTTTACTGAAATGGCTATGTGACAAGGCGCATTGTCGTAATGAGGCATCCAGTTGTTCTTGATGTTTGGTCTCTTGATGAATTACCCTTTTTCGAAGTTTTTCAAGAACCTCTCTGTAAAAGTGTTGATTTACTGTTTGGCCTGGAGGCACAAACTCATCAACTCGTCGTACTCAGACACCCAAGGCCAATCACCAGTAATGACCAGTAATGATCATTTTCAATCGATTCCAAAAAGTCAAGACACCAAACTTGTCGTCAACTGACGATATGAACTCACAGATCCCATATTATATAAACATTTTCATCGATTCTTAAAGATGAAGGCTTTCCGCTGTGTGCTTCATCTTCAATCGGCTCTCTTTCTTCTGAGAATGTCTTAAACTACCGAAAAACACCTGGGCTTTTGAAAAAACACTGTCTCCGTAGGGGTGTTGCGTTGTGTCTAAGTCTGAAGCAAAGCCTGAGAGCACACCGTCGCTAAAAAATAATGTCACTGATTTTTAAAACGCGTTAGAAAAAAACGGTTTATGAAAACAGTCACAAAGAACAAACAAATGTCTCTCACAAGTTCAAACTCTTACTGAGGGTGCTTTACATGTTAACCTACCGCCCTTCCAAGTCCCATCTCCGCAGTGTTGCTATATCTATTGCCAGTCTCATTACTTAATTTACACACCTTGTATGTAGATATTTGGGAGGTAATTTTTTTGTCATTCCACAAAGTGATCAAATGACAGAAGAAAAAATACCCATCAATTTTCTTTGTAAACAGTGGTTTGATTATGAACCATTGCTAAAAAAACTTACATATGCTCGCAGCACGCATTCTTATATCACAGTTTATTGCTGTACCGTTCTACAACTTTAAACTGTGATTGTGCTATATCGTTTTACGTTATATAAAACAGGTCTAACCGTTAAAATTGACCTTCAACGGCTCGATTCTCAAGCAATAAAATTTCACTTTTGATTTTATCTGATTTAAAAGAGGATTTTAATATAGAGGGTTGATTTTTGCATTGTTATTTCAATTTTTTCAGAAAAACTATAATAAAACTCGATAATTGGTTTTCTACCACAAGTAATTATTTTAAATAATGAGCAATAATGAGCATTAAAACACATCATAGAATCTGGCTATGAACTAAAGAGATGGAAATTTTGCTGTTGCCAAACATTGTTGTTGTCAAAGTTTTGACATGTGGCTCTCATAAATTCCAATAACTTTCACATTACTTTCACATGACTTTCATATTACAAATTCCAATAACAAAGAAATTGTAAAAGAAATAATAGCTGTCACATAATCCGACAACCTTGACAATTCGATAAAGTATAGAAATACGTATTTTTTGGTCGGCCAACTTTGATGACTTTTTTTTAATGGTTCGTTATTTATAAACAACGTTTCAAAGTAAACGTTTCAAAGGAATCTTGTTTTATGGTCACCATTATTCCAGAGTCTGTGGTTCTTTGAAACCTTAAATAATTTTTTCACTCATTTTTTTTATAAAATGTGTTTATATGTCACGAGCTCTTGGACTATTACGAATTTTATAATATGTAATAGTCCAAGAGTTCGTGACAAAAAACTGCAAGTGTTTTGTAAAGGCCGAATTTCAATATAGTAGTATATTTCAATATTGTAGATGAATCAGCAACAACTCACACGATTAATATACCTCGCTAGATAGCAGTCACTAGAAGTAAGTACTTCTAGCGACTGCTGACTTGGTTCTCATGACGTCACTATTTTTTTCAATCACTATATTCAACAAACAGACATGTGTAAAATTTCAGCTTTTACAAAACACCAACGTATGTATATTGACCCTATTTTTGCATCAAGTGCTGATGCCCTACGTTTTAGAATTGTGCTGTTTGACCAGTGACTACTATGTAGCAAATTTATATTCAATATAGGTACTATTTACGTATAAATTATAAATCTTTACAACACGCTTTCGTGATACCTTTTTTATTACTTCCTTCACAGCATGCCATTGTCAGTCCCACTATCTGATGCGACTCATGCGATGCGAGTCATCTACACCCTGAATAAAACACTATATTGATAATGTGCCTTTACAGTTTTTTGCCACAAGCTCTCCGACTATAAATGTAGCTATCGTCTAAATTAAGATAAAGCTAAAATACTTATTAAGATTTGCCGAATGTTCGAATGTAAAAACGATGTTTGCAACACTTTTTTTTTTAAATTGACACTTCTGCTACTTGTTTTCTAACCAATGAAGTAACGTTATTTAGACGGTAGTCACGATTTTGCTGAAAATTGCAATCCGATCGATTTAGTAGCTACTGAATCTATATAATAATCTACTGAATGAAAATCACATGGTTCAAAAGTTGTTCAAAAAATTTTGTTTTGAGAAAAACGATTATAAATCTCCTTAGGACATCACTCCAATGTACTCGCAATATACAAATAGTGTTACTTAGATTCAATCTGCAATTTTGGGGCTATAAAGGGTACCTACTTTCCCCTTTCTCACAGAGATTTTCCATCTAGTACTAGTTCTTTCTTTTCTATTTCTGGGAATAACGCAAAAACCATATTTTTTACGTTCTGCACTAGAATCTCCCTCCTAAAATCCAGATTTCCTTGTGTTTTTAGTGCAAAATCACGCAAAATAAATTATAGATGAGTCACCCATTCCTGCTGCAGACCGTGATGAGTTAGTTGTGTACCCTTGTGTAGTACCCTTCCCCACTCCCAGCTGAAATTAGGTTCAGGCGAGGGGAGGAAATTTATCGTGTTCCAAAACCTTTCTTACAATGTGACAAGTTTGTAATACAGCTGCCTTCTGGCCACATCTAATGTTATGAGTTATGAGGCAGTAGTTCCAATGCCGCGATGATGCCTTGGTGAACCTAGTTGTCAACTCCCTCCGCCGATATTAGTAGGGCGTATGTCTCCACATTCTCCAGTCTCCACAGGCACGTCAGCTCTTCAGCTCTATTGATAGGTTTTCGTATTTTCCGATCTTCTACCGTTCTATCTTCTGGATGTTGTGGGTAAATGTCACTGTGATGTCTATGATGATCCCTCTTCGTTCTTCCTTGTTTATCAGCACAATACCTGGTCAGTTGAAGTCCACTGTTCGGTCGGTGTTGATTAGCCTATATATCACTGCTGCTTCTGATTACAGCACAGCTTCTGGGGTATATGGCGGAGCCGTCGCTAACGGGCTGTACTTGAATGCTAGTTGTTGGCGGACAATCTTCGCAAGTTAGTTGCACCTGCCGATATATGCTGACTGATGTTCTGCTAGCACAGAACATCCTCCTATTATGTGTTCTATAGTTTCACCTGCATATGCACATTTCCTATACATGTCTCCGACGTCGTCCCTCAGGATATGCTTCTAGTTGTTTCTTGTCTTTGTAACCCAGTCGTGAATAGCTGTCAAGAAGCCTGTACCGGTTTCGGGGTACAGATAGCCGTCGGTAAGCCATTCTAATGAATTATCTTAAAAACGGCATGTTCCATCCACCGCGTCTTGAGCGTCCATTTCGCCGACTTTATAAGTCTCACTTCTCAGCGCAGACGCTGGGAAACATTCACCCATTCCTGCTGCAGACAGTGTTGGGTTGAAATCTCATCCACGCCTCCAGCAGAAATTAGGCTCAGGCGAGGGGAGGAAATTCATCATGTTCCAAAACCTTTCTTACAATGTGACAAGTTTCTAATACAAATATTATAAGGCAGCCCAAATGCCACGTTCTTATTAACTACAGAAGTCATGTAACTACAAAAGAATAATTCAGCTTCGAAACTAAAAGTCCTAAAAAAGGTTCGACGTCCTGAACTGAAAAAAAGACTGAAAGTCCTAAAAGTCAAGTTCTCCATGGATTTAGAACAGATGACGATCGAGTCCGATACCAGAGCCGACTTAATCATCCGGAAAAAAATTGGGGCGAAACTGCTTTGCGTACCGCCGACGAATCAAACAGATGTCCAGCCCGGCGCATTTTCAAGGATAAAAGTCCTATTAGTAGTTGGCCCGCACGTCGCCGGCCGAAATAAAATAATCGCCCGGTTTATATTTAGAGCCGCAGAGTGGACAGGCGGTGGCTGGTCGATCTACACAGACCAACGACCTTTTGCGAACGCCGAAATGCGTATTTGCACCCGTTTGGGCCGCTCTGCTCTTTTTTCTGCTTCTGTTCCTCTCGCGGCATGGCCGTCGCCGACGATTCTGCCCCGAGGAGTAGCAGAATTTTCTTTTTGCGCAAAAGAAAACAAATCTTTGCAAGAGCTTGATGTAATGTCAAGTTGTCAAGTCAAGATCGACACACGATACTTTGGTCATTTGATCCTTCGAGTCGGATGGCCGTTGGTCCTTCGAGCCGGATCCAGTGTACCAAACCAATTATGACGTGAAGGATGCGCCCAACATTATACTTACTGGCTTCTTAGCAATACTCTTTGGAATTGGAGTGAAAAAATGGACCAAACTGTTAAACGTACGAAGAAAGAATTTCGTATATTTTTGTTCGTTTTGTAATACGCTTAATTTTTTAATAATTCCGAATTTTTTTGTTCGTCTTGTAATACGCTTTTTGAATAGTAAAATCCTATTTTCTTTTCAAAAAGCGTAACGTTTAGGCATAGCCTAGGCATTAGCTCATTTGAATTAAAATTACGGTTACTTTTACGGTTATTTTCATTAATACAAAATAAAAAAAAATTCTTCAAGCTGGACGAACATCATTTTGAACCAGTAGGTTTTCTATTTTTTTGCAGAAATAGACTATGCATATAGATTATGATCATTCGTAGATTTTTCCAGATTTCTTTTTCACAAATTTAATAACTTTTTCAATTTCAAATGTATGTACCAAAAGACTTTCAATGAAGTCGGACCTTTAAGTTGTTTAATGAGTTTTCCCGGCGTTACATCCCTGTGATATGTAACGAATTCGTATTAGTAACAACCTTTCTTATTGAAAAACGATTATTATAAACTTTATATACATATATGCAAACAAAAGTTAACTGTGTATCAAACTTATGTATATAGTTTGTGTAAGGCCAACATCGGCCGGTTGTGAAAAAGGACAAATGCTACACTTCTCATTCTAAGGACTAGCGCAGGTGATGAGAAGACTGGTCTTATTCCCTCACTACCTTCGATGCGTATGCGAATGCTTCTTATCTGTCGTCGCACTTCTGTTTGTCCTTTTTCTTAACTGGCCCATGTCGGCTTTACATACACGGTATAATTATAGTACTCATAAACTGCTTAAGACTCCTTTATAGCAACTAATACTTTCTAAGCTTGTATGTAGGTCAGTATATGAATTACGTTTGACAACACCGCTTCTTTTGTCTTCATCTTAACGTGTCTTAACATCCGATCCACCGACATTTCACGAGAATGACCGAAGGACCCCTTAAACCCTTTAAATTAGAGCTCTCTTTTAACCACCCTTGAGAAATTAGATTCTCTGTATGAATGTCTCATCTTGTATGATATATGCTTAATGTGTGTGCTTTATCAATTTTTCCATACATTTCCACCTTATTTAAGAACATTTTTTCAATTATGATATAGACCCCCTAATAATGATGTCCGCCTATGTTTTCGCATCTGGTATCTTGAACCTGGAAATGAACTGAAATATTCAAATTGCTTGTGCAGATAAACATAGTTCGTGGCATTAAAAAAAAAGAAATTACGATTGCCTGATTGAAAAACATGGACTCAGATAATGCAAAGTTTTTTGCGCAGTGTTGTCGATTAGCCCAGTGAAGAAGAAAACTATCAATCATCGTTACAATAACAAAATATTTAAATCATGCCTATCATTGGTTAAATTTTTATAATCACTTAACGGAGAAGGAATGTAATAGCCATTTAAAATGTGCATACGTTTCTTCTTACTGTCTTCCATCCCATATTTAAAAACTTTTTTAACTCTCAAAATAGCGTACCAAAATAGCGGTACGACACAGATAAAATTAGGTCTTTTTACACATCGCTTTCAAAAATTAGTTTCTTTAAAATCACTATCATTACTTATACATAGGATATTATATTTTCAAATCATAATGCGTGGTTGTTTAGGTGTTGCTTTCTGTACACGAAGTTGCCCACGCGTTTTTTAAGGATCTTATTTTAGATAGCGAATTCTTTTGGCAATTGGACAAGTTTTTTTAACATTAATTTTGAAAATACACCACAGTGTAATTCGATTTGTGTATAAAAATAAAGATGATCTTACTCGACGAACAATATTCACTTCCTACAATTGTAGTAACTGTCGAAAGGCGTTCGATGAAAAGTTATTAATTAGGACAAACCGAAAACAGACGTTAAACTAAACAGAACATTAAAATGTACCTAAGTATTTATACGAGCAAAATTTAGAACAAGTTAAAACACTTTTTCTCTCTAATGTAATAATGTTATAACAAATAATATAATTATTATTAACAGAACACATTTTGATTCCTCAAAAATTATTATAAAATAACTTTTGTGGGTATAAAATATAATTTTAATTGTAAAAATATTCTGTTGTGGGTAAAAAAAAAAAAATTAAATTGTAATTGTCAGCTAGGCAACCCTATATACTTTGTTGATAAATTAAGTAAGTTAAATGAAACACCGGTAGATGACGACACCGACACATGCGAAACATAATTTGACATAAAGAATTAAGAACCGAAATCTCAAAATATGTAAAACATAACGAAGCCTAAGTGGTATTTATAAGTTTTCATAACATATAATGTGGTCACAGTATGATGAAAATTTAGGTGACAATCTCTTTTTTAAAGAAGTTCAGCACAGTCACAGTGATATAATAGAAAAGGCGTCAAAGGAAGGCTGGATAATATGTGTCCCCCGAGTGGGAACACTTGAATTGGTCAACATTCCCATAAAAACGATCCTAGACCACATCTTAGTGCCGAGCGATGATCAAAATTATTGCACCCTTAGTAAAAAGCACGTCAACGTCCACAACAAGCATATCACCATCGATTCTAGTCAGCTGTTTACCGAAAAAATAGAGATTCTTTTCGAAGAAACGTTTTATGTGGAAAATAATGCTAAGTATACTGTGTGGTGTCTCGACAGGCCGTTATTCTTAAAATACAACTACTGTAATTCGCATGGCACCGTAATTTTGGAAAATTTACATGACTGCATCGATTTTTTATGGGTAGAGAGCCACAGCCATGGAATTTTAGACAGCACGAGGCAGTTAACTGATAATTTTACACATGACCATGGAGAACTTGAAGCGGAAAGTTTGCAAACGCAGAAAGAACTAATCGGTAACCTTTACTCACATTGTTTACAAGCCTGTTTAAAAAGTGAGGTTATGAGAGAAAAGTGTTCCAAGAGTTCACAGTTTCTTGAAAATCTAAAGGTATCGGTCGAGGCATACATGCAGTACTGTCTGGGTAGGAAGCTAATATTCAGTGTAAACACTTTGCAGTATCAAACGGATGCTTGCATCAACAAAATAACAAGAAACGCTAACGATTTGCAGCTTCACGATTTGGGCATATCAGATAAGTTTTGCGATGTTATAACCTTAGCAAAATGTGAGCTAAACAAGCTGAATAACTATATAACGGTTTTAGATAAAATATTCTGTTTTAGGCGGACTTTTAACATAATATACGAATCTGTAAAAGATGCATATATCACCTCTGACGATTTACTTCAAATTTTGGCATTCCTTGTCGCAAAATTAAATGTTACCAATTGGGCCGCAAACTTGACTTACATAAAAGAGTTCAGATATAGTTTGTTAGACAATTCTGATCAAAACAGCTTTGTCATAACTACATTAGAGGCAGCATTAGAGTTTATCAAAAGCAATCAATTTTTAGAAATAAGGAATAAGGCTCTTGACTCTTCCGTCCACTTAATTTCTAGTCACTTGTCTGTACAAAACGTTTTTGATCAAATTAAATCGGGGGAAATAAAAAAATTTGAAGAAAACCTCATCGAGTTGGAGCAATCCTTGGATTCAAAATTATGCCATCCCCTGTGCTCTTGTGAGAAATGTCAGGACCTTACAGAAAATTATGATAGTAAATTAGGTTTCGATCCAAATAATTGTAATGAGAAAGGTCAAAATCTACTAATAATAGCCACTCTGCTAGGAAATTGTGATATAGTAGAACTTCTGCTAGAAGAGAATGTCAACGTGAACTTTTCCGACTGCCTTGGAAGAACAGCTCTCCATTATGCAGCATGCAGAGGCCATCAGGATATTTTACTACTTTTAATTAATAGCGGAGCAAACGTTAATGCTATAGATTCCGATAAAAATATGCCGTTGCATTTTGCGTGCAGTAATGGTCACGAAAACTGCGTCAAAGGCTTGATATACTCCTCAGCGGAGGTAGAATTGAATATAGGAAATTTTTTTGGGGATACTCCATTAAATTTGGCTACTAAGTGGGGCTATTTGGACATAGTAAAGATACTTCTTGAAAATGGGGCTTCTGTTATAGTTAAAAATAAAAGGAACCAAACCGTGGTGCATTTAGCTCCGAATTATTACATCCTTAAGTTATTAGAAGAGTTTGCGGTGCATAAAAGTGCTACGGTCTCGAAGGGCCTTAAAGAAATTTCTGACGTCACGGTAGATGAGAAAAATATTCCTGATAATTCAAAAGAGCATGGTCTAAGGCCGAAAAATCTGGACCAGTTTAAAAAAATTGACTTGTTACTGAAAGCGATCGAAAGCAACGATCTGCCTTTGGCTTGTTTTTATTTGGGTTTCTCGTGTGGTCCTTCTAAAGCTGTAGAAACTCAAACTTGTCATCCACTATGTAATTGCGAGAACTGCCAGAACGACCTAGATTTTGAGTCTGAATTGATCCGAAAACCCATACATTCCATCAATATAAACACTTGTAACGTATACGGTTATACTCCATTGCACGTTGCGGCTAAATTTGGGCGGACTGATATCTTGAGGTTGCTTCTGGACTGCGGCGCCTTGCCTAATGTTCAAGTGTACAAATCTCTGTACACCCCGCTTCACCTCTCTTGCATACACCAGAGAGTTCAGGTTGTTCGAGAGCTAGTCAAATGCGGTGAGTGTAAAGTTGATGCTCAAGACGCCAAGGGAAATACGCCCCTATTTTATGCCTGCCTAAAAAACGACGTAAAAATCGTGGAGATTCTTTTGAGTAATGGTGCTGATTGCAATAAGAAAAATTTTGTTGGGCGGAGTGCTTTGAACGAAAGCGAGGAAAAATTACAGTACAGGGTGTTCAAGTTGCTAAAGAATAGCTTGGTTATGGTAGGTGGGATGGATAATGATCAGAGCATAATGGCTGACGATAAGTTGTTTTGATTTTTCTTTGTTTTTATGTTTATTGCGTTTTATACATTCGTTTACAAACTGTACTACTTCCGCTTTATATATTTTGAACGACTTCTTGTGTCCCTCACGATAATTTAATTGTGGGGGTGACTGAAATTTTGTATCGATAAGGACTTTATCGCAATAACTGTATTATGTGATACCTTCATATAAATTATATATTAAGTATAATAGTTATTTACTTAAAGATTTACATATACTGTTCTTCAATTCTTATAAAATTATTTCATTGAGGTTTTCTTCTGAAAAATATTGCCTTGCTCTTACTAAGTGTAAGAGTCGGCAAAAATTTAATAGTCCGATTTTTTAATTATTCCATTACTTACATCATGTTTTGTTTTTTTTTGTTGGGTATTTTATTGTTTATTTTTCAGTGTTTTTTTTTTATATCTATTAAAATTATGATTTTGTATAAAAAAAGTTGTTTTTTTTTTTATGTTGTCTAGGCATTGATATACTTATTATCAGTGTCTACAATGATAATATTGATGTACTTTGTTTTTATGTTTATAATATTTTTTTTCTGTAACTTTATATACATAGTGTGTATTATTGCATTCTATTAAAAAAATGTATTCTGAGTATAATTTAAAAAAAAATGGTTGTTTATCAATGTCACAAGAAATTATTATTGTATTATTTATACAAGAAATTATTATTAATTATATTGCTATTTTCTACTGGATTAATTAAAATATAATCAATTTTACATTCTATGTACTAAAATGTTTATATTTTAATTAAATAAAATGGTTGTTTACCAGTGGTACAAGAAATATATTTTCTACTAGATTAATTAAAATATAATCAATCCTACATTCTATGTACTAAAAATATTTATACTTAAAATAAGAATATAATATGTATTTTTTCACATAACAGTAAATAAAGTATTTAAAGTCAACCGTTTTTATATCATTTGAATGCAATTTTTAAACTTAATTCTATTTGGGTGTCATGTATATCCACCACTCTGTATATGACAGCAAATAAAACAAAGTAACACCTGGAGATTAAATAATGTTGGGTATTTACTCATATTACACTATATTATAAAAATAAGATGGTACTTGGGGGAATTTTTGCCTATGTTTATTTTTGCCATATACATGATAATTGGTTTAGCAAACATTGTTTATATTAAAAAACAAAATATCTCCTACTTCTGTTTATTTTAATAAAACTCGATGATTATTAATAATGAGCAGACAAAGGCGCTTGACGTACATACATATATAGAAATTCACTGCAGTTATATTTTAATAAACTACACCCATTTTTTCATTCAAAAGAAAGCAAGACGTGTCCACATTTAGATGTACTAGATATATTTACTGGAATTCTGCTCTAAAATTGTTTGATCTTGCAAATTAATTTGAAAGTTAACATAAGTTTTTGATAAATTATAAGTAAGCTTTATTATATATGTGACAAATACCTTTGTAGTTTTCTGTTAGTTTGTCTGTTGCAAAGATATACATATCTCGTGTTTTTTCTTAAAGGATGTGCTTATAATTATAACTAATATGATAAGATAATTGATGTGAATTCTAAGGACTACCATAATTATTATCTAAAGGTGCTAAATAGACGGGCCGTATAATGAAATTCCCGATGATGTTAATTTTAAGTAAACAGACACATGTAAAGGTAAAATCATGACGGATTATATAAATAGGACCAACCGAAATCTAAAATGTTACTTTGTACGGTTGTGTTACTAAAGTCGGTCATGAATTTCATAATTTTGTTTTTGGTATTCTGCGTGCCCCTTATATCTGCCTTCACGTACTTCCCTGTAATTGTATTGCAAGGTAAGCAAATTTTTTCATAGTAATTTTTTTCTGTAACAATTTACCTACAATAAAAAACCTAAATAATCTATCTTGGTGACTTAAAACTGGTGACCCAAATATCTCCAAAATGACTGTCTATTGCTGTTCAGATTTAACTGGCTTATTAAAAAAAAAATAAAACTTGATATGTCTTGATCAGTGGATCGAACTATGTGAGCAATTTTTTACCTAACAAAATGTATTTACATTGTCTATTTTGTTATTTAGAAGAATTGGTCATTCAATAATGTCTATCACGGAAGAGCAAAAAATAACACTGGTTTATAACTTGGTCAATTGGTCAATAACTTGGTCACTTAATTTTAACTTGGTGAAAACATAATTTTATCTCCCCCCCCCTTAATTATGCTTGATTTAATGAAAAACTTCATATAACCACTTGGCCAAGTAAGTAGCTGCATTTAAATATTCGCAAAATATTCTTCCAAAGATATTCGAAGCTAAATTTAAAGAAGGCATATTTGTTAGCTCATAGATTAGAAAAAAAAGGGTGAGAAATTTGAAAACTGTTTATTTGAGATTACAAAAGATGCATGGGCATCTTTTAGAATGGTGGACAAAGAATTCTTGGGATATAAAACAGTGAGAACTATAGACAAACCAACAACCAAGCTTTTGGTGGCCTACTTAAAAATCGAATTTCTGAATTCACATCTTGATTTTATTTCGGAAATCAGGAAGTTTGAGCGATAAACAAAGCGAGCGAGACTTAGAGCAACTAGAGTAGCGATACCATGGACTTTTGGACAAGCACTATTTTGGCTGATAATAAGAACATTAAATTGACTCGTTGACTTGTCTATTTTGTTATTTAGAAGAATTGGGCATTCAATAATGTCTATCACGGAAGAGCAAAAAATAACACTGGTTTATAACTTGGTCAATTGGTCAATAACTTGGTCACTTAATTTTAACTTGGTTAAAACATAATTTTATCTCCCCCCCCCCTTAATGATGCTTGATTTAATGAAAAACTTCATACAACCACTTGGCCAAGTAAGTAGCTGCATTTAAATATTCGCAAAATATTCTTCCAAAGATATTCGAAGCTAAATTTAAAGAAGGCATATTTGTTAGCTCATAAATTAGAAAAAAAATAAAGGGTGACAAATTTGAAAACTGTTTATTTGAGATTACAAAAGCTGCATGGGCATCTTTTAGAATGGTGGACAAAGAATTCTTGGGATATAAAACAGTGAGAACTATAGACAAGCCAACAACCAAACTTTTGGTGGCCTACTTAAAAATCGAATTTCTGAATTCACATCTTGATTTTATTTCGGAAATCAGGAAGTTTGAGTGATAAACAAGGCGAACGAGATTTAGAGCAACTCGAGTAGCGATACCAGGGACTTTTGGACAAGCACTATTTTGGCTGATAATAAGAACATTAAACTGACTCAAATTTATACAAAAAATAAAGTAGAGCAGGGCTTTTTTGTGTAAAAAACGTGTATTTATAAAATGGGACTAACATCTTGTCTGTATTTTGAAAATGTGGCGTGATCAAACTCTTTTTGACAACTAGGATTCTGCGACTCAAACAATCAACAACTCCCAAAATAATTATTTTCCTTACTGGGGGAACTAGCCTGTAAACTAGTGTAATTGTTCAAAATATATCATTAGATGATAAATTTTATAAGTAGAAGTTAATAAAAAACATAGATATGTATGTAAGTAGCAGATTTACAAACATTACCGAATGTTTGTAGACCTGACTGAACCAAATTGGCATGAAGACGGTGAAGTTGTTAAATGTTATTTTATTTTTCTTTCTTTTTTTGGAAACTTGTCACCGATTTTGTGCAAGGAAAAATAGTAGGTAAATGTTTTAGAAAGATAACTTGTAGCTTTAAAAGTACTTTGTAAAAGTGTATAGTTAACAGTGTAAGTTTCTCGACACTTTTCAGATGACGATCAGCCGCTAGTTAGGCAGGTCCGGTCGCCTCAGTTTGGAGGCGGTTTTGGCGGCGGAGGCGGGTTTGGAGGCAGTAGCGGTGGTTTCGGGGGCGGCGGCGGCGGCGGTGGCTTCGATGGATCCGGTAGCGGGGGTCAAGGGGGTTTTGGAGGTGGTAGGAGGTCGGGAGGTTTTGGGGGGAAACGAAAATAGTGGAGGAAGAGGATTCAGTGGTGGTGGTGGATCCGGAGGCGGTTTCGGGGGTGGCGCAGGAGGTGGATTTGGCGGCGGCAGAGGGTATTGATATTGAAATTTATTTTTAAAAATCATTTAGGTATGGATTAAAAAAAGAAAAGCCTTATTGTACTGCATCATAAGGGTTAATTTCAATCAGATATCTGAATACCTGACTATACATTATTATTTTTATTGACTATATATCATTACATTTCTCATTAGTGTCGTTTATTTTTTTGTCTTTCTTTTTATCTCTTAAATTGAAACATTTTATATTCGAACGAGTTCTTTTTTTTTTTATAACAAGGAATTCGATTTATTTCTAAATAACTCAATTAGTCATCAAGTATTTGATCATCTTTTGAATTTTAGGTGAAAAATGTATTAAAATATAAATGAAAAAACATTTTTTAAGAAAGGACAATTCGAGTTTATTGAATTTTAATAAAAATGTTATTGATAAAAGCAAAGTCGTGTAAATTGAACCTCACTGTATCTAAAGTTCTTTAAATTCGAAACATTCTGAACGAATATTTCTTTAACAAACAATATTGTTAATTTGTAAAAAGATTTTGTAGACCATTTCGAATATTATTTTTTCTTTTTCCATTTTGTTTGTTGAAATAATTATGAACACAAAATCTGTTCATACTGTATAGTCAGTAAACATAATTTTGGTCCTGGCATAGAGGTGTGAAACTGTCATCTAAATTCTATTACAATACACAAAAATAAATTAATATAATTTGTGTATATGATGATGATGATGATGCTCATGATGTTATATGATGTATAGTCCTTCTATTTTTAATTGAAAATGATAAATATGCCTGGGGAACAAAAAAAGCGGTGCAACTTTATGATTCCATGGACGTGCATATATCTTTTATAAATTCGAAAATTGTGAAATAATTTTTTTCATTCAAAACAATATAGGAGATTAAAATTAGCCTGCATACAAAACTCTTAATATTTGTAATATAATTTACTGTAAATAATGCTCATTTAGCCAGACAATCTCAAAAAATTGTCTGTGTTAATAAACCTAGCTGAAATACACGTCACTGGCGTCTTAAACAAGTAGAGTTCCTAAAGTCGTAAATCATTTTAACGACGTCGTAAAAATTTTATGGCACAGTGGACCGAATAAGTATTTAAGCAATGTATGTATTCGATGCATACTCTCACATCGCACAATAGTCTATTGGATCGTTGGCCAGTGTGTAGTCTAATGGAGCACCGTCCAGCGCGTTGCCGGCTCTGCTCAAAATTTTCTTAAGTATAGTAATATACATAAAGTTGTTTTAATTTATAATTATGTTTTCCAACAATTTTAAACGCTTTATTTTAATGCTAACTAATAAATTCATATCTATGTATTTTTTTTAAATATTTCCAATCTAGCTTTCTAAGAACGTCACGAACTAACAGTTTACTGAAGTATGAAGTATACTTGTATAGTGAGCTTAGCAATTTTAGAAAATATATCTGACAACCTTGCTTTTTTCTACCTATTTTCAATTTAGAATGGAAATAGAATATATTTGATAATACATTAAGTATATTAAACAAATAAAACAATACATTATTGAGGATATAAAAAAAGATCGAAAATTCTGCTTCCTCTTATCATTTTCTATTTTTTTATCGTGAAGTGATTGATATTCTTGTCCTTTTTCTTTCACAATGCATGGCATATCTGACCATTTATTTCTTTATAGGAATTTTGGCTGAACACTGGAAGGGGATAACCTTTTAGCACTTTTATAATTACCTCTTAGACTAAAGTTGAGTTATAATATTTACTTAATAAATTTCTTTCTTTGAAAAGAGTTTTTTTTTTTTGAAAAGAGTCTTCGTTTAAAGATCTTCGGTACCATTAACCCTTCAACTGCCCTCATATAAAAGGGTTTTCTTTTTTTCCTTGAATTTAATGAGAATAAAATAAAGCTTGGCATACCTTAATCAACTCTTTTTACAAATAAAGTGATATATTTTTTTATTGCCAATAGACATCCTGAAAGGAGTTTGAAGGAGGCCAGTCGGAAGCCAAGTCTACAGCATCGGCAAATGTAGAGTCCTCTGGAAGTGGGGCGCAAGCTACCTCTAAGGCCGATGCTAATGTAGAGGGTGGGAAAGTCTCGGCTTCTGCCAGTGCTAGCGCAAGTTCAAAGGTCGTTTACGGATATTGACAAGACTTGTACAAATATATTTAAGAATATACTTTATCAGAATACGTTTTTGAATCTTTTTTTTTACCTAGAAAAAATAGTTTTCTTTGAGATCAGGAAGAAATAGCAACTCAATAATCTGAAGTAGGTGTTTTAAAATGAGGCAGAAACCGAATAAAAATGATCGAATGTACCTATTTTTAATCTAAAAGTGGGTGGTACAAAAATATATATTTACACAGGAAAATTAAAATACAAACAAAAGTAATTTATATTCCGCGCAATGCCATGGTCATGGTCCATGAGATATACTGTCTTTGTATGTCTTTTCTAAATATTACCTGTATATAAATTTAATGATATTATAAAAATGTAATACAAATAAAATGTAGATGCTGTAATTAGGATTAGACTAAATACTTGCCAATATGCAAGACTTAACTTTCCAAAAAAAGTGCATATTATATAACAGTGTGAAATTTATATTCTATACTTTGATTGACTTTTACGCTATAATTACGTTATCTGCTCTCTTTAGTTCCGGTTCCTACTTTCGTTCTATTACATTTAACTACAAAAGTGATTTTATAATGTAAAAGTAAATTTATTGATTCACATAAATCTCGATCACTGCCCTGTACAAAAGCACCGTCACTGCCCTGTACAAAAGCACAACCTTCTATAGAGGAGGTTGTGACAAAAGCACTGTCTTTTGTAAGTTCTTGTAAACCAACTTCTAAAGTACGGTTTTTCACCTTTTCTGTTATAATTTAATTGTTCCTAAGTATTGAAGACGTCTTCTAATTGTGCTAATGATTAAAGTGAACTTGTGGTGTGATTCCCTCCACTTGAATAAATACCAACATATAGATGTGACCTGCGTTTTGTAAAAAAACACGTCTATAAAAGGAATTTGAGAAAAATAGACGCTTCAGAGCTATTTTTGCTATCTACACGTTCAACATGAAGAGTTTGTTGTACATTTTATTGATTGTCTTATTGGTTATATCGATAACGTGTGAATCTTTGCAAGATAAAAAAGGTAAGTTCAACTAGTATTCCATATTATATTTTTGTAGACTTTCGAAAGCTTATATAGATATATAAAACAAAAAAAACCTATTATTTGAATGTTTTGATCACAATTTCTTCTAAAGTAAGGATGAATAAATTAAACCGTTAGTGATTTTCCGTGTTCTTTATATGTTTTTTATTCGCCAATATATTTTTCCAGATAATGAGGTCTTGTTGAGTAGACCAGTTCGATCTCCGCGTGGTGGGGGTGGTTTCGGAGGTGGCAGGGGAGGCTTTGGCGGTGGTTTTGGTGGTGGCAGAGGCGGATTTGGGCATGGAGGATTTGGACATGGAGGATTTGGATTCGGAGGCAGGGGTGTACGAATTGGAGGGTTTGCTCCAATAAGGTAAAATTTGTTCTGTGTGATATTTGTAAATATGTATGTATATGTAAAACAGTTTAGGCTTTTATTCATTTTGAACAATTACTTTCATTATTAAAAGGGTATTCTTTTGATTGAAGTAATCCTAGGTATTCTTTCAAGAGAAATAATGGTTTCATTAAAGCAATATTGCCAATAACAATCATATATATTTTTTTACTACTAAAAGTCCATAATTATTTTCAAGCACGTTTATATAAACTCTGCCTTTTATTTACTTAAATTTAATGAATCCACGAGACCTAAAATATTTTATGACTTACACACATATTTATTTTTATGTTAATTTACATATTTTCTAGGGGTGGAGGATTTATCTTTCCTCTTCGTTTCAGAAGGTTGAGACGCTTCTAAAAAACCAAACAAAAAAATATTGCATGCAATATTGCAGTTCCTACTGAGAGGACTCTTACGCGACTGAACATATTTAATTTATAAAAAATCTTGTGGAGCTCTGTTGTGAGCGATACATACATAGGTGTAATGTGAGACTAACTTATACAATATTAAATAAAGTATGTTAAAAGTATATTCATTTGAGTACCTATTTTTTTTTATTATTATGTTTAAAAGCTTAAAAATTGAGACAATTCGGGAATAAATTTTACCTACTTACTAGGTACTACTTTACCTAGGTACTTACCGAACCTCTAGTTTTAAATACTTTGATTTCACTTACCGTATTTACCGTAACTCAATCAAAATGAGCTCGTAAATACGAAATTATGTGATTATTACATGTAAGACTTCATTATTTACTTATGGTTAGATTATTAATTTTATTGTACTAATTCAAAATGTATTAGTACAATTACTCATAAAATAAAAATTCATAGCAATAATAAAATGTTACAAGAGAAAGAATTGATATACTAATAATACCTGACTTTTTTGATTTTTGTATCACTCTATTATGTGTAGATCTGGCTAAAACTGAACATTTCAAGGAACTTAATGATGAAAACACCTTAGATAATTTATTATCTTGCGATAATCCGCATTTTGTTAAAACTGTGCGAGAGTATTTAAACAATGTATCTGTTAGGCATTGGACTGGTTGGGTGATTTAATTAAATAGCCTCCTCGATTGCCAGACCTCACTTCAGCATACCTTTTCTGTGGGAGTACATACACATACCCGTTGTTTATCTGACAAAACCAGGAAACTTTAATGTTACCTTTTTTGTTGACTTTTTGGGTATTAAAAAATACTGTTGTACTAAATGATGATTGGTGATAGGTATGGTTTTCCTAGTTATTTCTCAGACAAAGGTGTATGTGTAGTACCTATTATATTGCGTACTCTTAAAATGATGCTCTACACCAGCAGTCTTACAGCTTTTTTTCATATAGTATGCAGTGTAGGTCAATCTCATGCCACTGAACTAAAAAAATACATGGGGTAAGGGGGGAAAGGGGTCTGAGATACCAAAAAAAGCATATTTTTGTGATTTTTTTTTCAGAGTACCTTGTTTATTAATATTTTTAAAATGTTTTACATTATTAAGCATTATTCTAAGATTATTCTGCTAAATTTTCATAAAAAATATTGGAAAATAAGCCAGTGGTAGGGGTGAGAACCGAGTCACCTCAAAAAAAGTTTTCATGCGGTAGTCCGGATAACTCATGATTGCTTCATCCGAAATTAAAAAACCAAAAAGATTTCTTTAGTACATAAGTTTATCTTGGATTTCAACGAAGGAATTAACAAAATATTCATTTTTGAATTGGTGGTAAAGGTGCAATAAAAAAACTGATTTTTGTCTAAAATTGTTCTTTTTGTTTAATTAAAAAATAAGTTGTAATTGAAAAAAAAAAGAAATCCTTCGTTCAGAACCGAGTATTTAGTATGTAAAAGAAGTGTGTAAAGTTTAGGCGAAATCGGTCCAAAGGTTTTCGAGAAATTTTGACTACCGACTTAAAACAAAAGTTTTGAGAAAAAATGAGTTTAAAGTTTGATACATGAATAATGATGCCAACGATGGCAAACTAACTCGGTTTAATCTTTCAAAAAGGCCGTTTAGCCCAATTGATGCATAGCCTCAGAAGGGTTCAGCCTGCATAATTAGGGCAAATGATTTTTCTTTCTAGGATTGTTTGATATAAGGTGGGAAGTGTGAAACTAAGTTTTCGACCTCGAAAGCTGGGGGGAGAACTTTTGGCAGGCGAAAAACTACGAAATTTTCGCGTTTCTTTTAGTTTTTTGCTTATATCTCCTAAACGACTCATGCTACAGAAAATTATATACGTTCCGAAATTAAAGTAGGCAAAATGTCCTACAAAATGCAATGACCAAAGGTAATTGTATGTCATGTGGTTCATATTTTACCGAAGTTTGAAAATCGAGGAATTTAGATGGGTTCGTTGTTTCAAAATCAGTATATAGACATCACCTTCGAAGAAATAACTCTTCCTCCTGCTGTGTCCCAGAAAAATTTTTGGGTAATGAGAAAAACAAAAACAATCTAATCCAGATGTTGAAAACACACTTCGAAGCGAATTCCATAAATATGTTA
Source organism: Aromia moschata (assembly GCA_029963805.1). Classification (NCBI taxonomy): domain Eukaryota; kingdom Metazoa; phylum Arthropoda; class Insecta; order Coleoptera; family Cerambycidae; genus Aromia; species Aromia moschata. The sequence goes on from JAPWTK010000223.1 coordinate 115,727, forward strand.
CAGGCAGCAGAGGATGCTGATGTTCTCATTGTGACAACAGCTTTGTCTCAATCTGCCAATTTCGATTGTGGATTTATAATCAGCGAAGATGTTGACGTTCTTGTGTTGCTAACTAGGATTCCTAGTTCAACCAAAATGAACTTATACTCTGAAACAAGGAAAGAGTGCAAACCTGGCACATTCTTCTCAACATCATCGTATAAGTATGATCCTGACTACATTCTTTTTGCTCACGCCTTCTCCAGTTGTGACACAACGTCATTCCCTTTTGGACATGGCAAGATCAAAATATGTGCCCTACTTGAAAACAACCCTGCATTAAAGGAAGCGGCATCTACTTTTTATGAGGCAACAGCATCAACGTCGATTTTTAAACTTCCGTAGAATGCGAACCACGCGACATACAATTAAATTTGATATTCCATGCATATTGTAGAACATTTTGGCTACTTCAATTTCGGAACGTATAAAATTTTCTGTAGCATGAATCGTTTAGGAGATATAAGCAAAAAACTAAAAAAAAGTACGAAAAATTTCTTGGTTTTTCGCCTGCCAAAAAGTTCTCTCCCCGGCTTTCGAGGTCGACAACTTAGTTTTATACTTCCCACCTTATACCAAACAGTCCTACAAAAAAAAAAATAATTTGCCCTAATTAATGCAAGGTGGAGTATTTTTATCAATAGGACTACTTTTAAAATCAGGTATATTTTTAAAAATATAACGAGTATATTAATGCCTATAGAAATTAGAAAAAGAAATAGAAAAGAGCAGCTGCTACAAACCACTTCCCGCGTCGAGCGTAGTGACGGTCAAGGGAGACCGAGCGCCTGGAGACTCAATTGTCTATAACTCGAAAAGTTTTGTTCCTAATGACTCCAAATTTTCTGACAATATTTCTTATAAGTTGTAGTATCACAGAAAAAAATAAAAAAATCGATTTTCCGACCCTTTTCCCCCCTTAAATTAATTAACTCAGCTTGTTTGCGTACCACCAATTGGAGGCTATAGGCGCACTGGTGGTACGATGGGAACCATTCCGTATATGTTTTGTGGTGGGAACTGCCGCTCTACGCTTTCTAGAGCCTCAAAGGAGAGAGTTGCCAACTGCTGCGCGCTGATAGGCCCGTGGATGTTTCTCTTAGTTCGGCGTGTGTCTGCCCTGACGAAGCGCCGCCATGTCTGTCCTCTCCTTTGAGGCTCTCTAACGATTTCTATAGGAGTGTAGAGTTTTCGAAAATGCAGGGTCACCATTTAAAAAAATGGTCAGCACATCAAGATTTATAATAGACTAAAGGGAATGCGCATATTGTCACATTTGCACACCTAATGTCAAGCGGCCATATTGGCGTAACCGCGAACGATCCGAAGTGTTTTTTTTAAATTTTATTTGGTTTCATAAGTTAAAATTAGCGCTTGATTGTAATGGTTATCTGTCTTTTTAAAGACTAAACACTGTTATAACGAGCCATTAAAAAAAGTCATCAAAGTTGGCCGAGCGAAATAAGTACTTACATATATATAATCTTAAGTTTATAACCTTAGTGAATTGGCAAGGATGTCACATTATGTGACAGTCATTATTTATATTACATTTGTGATAGTCACTTGTCAAAATATTGACAACAAAGTTTCGCCGAGCTTCGACATAACCGCTATTTCCATCTCTTTCGTCCATGGCCAGATTTGATGACGTTTCTTTGTTGAACGGCTCATTATAATAATATAAGACATCCAAAAAAAAAAGTCATCCGAGAAAAAAAGACATATTTCTATTCTTAATCGATTTTATAACCTTATTTACTTGTCAAGACCGTCAGATCATATGACAGCCATTGTTTATTTTACAAATTGTGACAGTCATTTTTCAAAAGTTTGACATAACCAAAAAAGCTTAGACATGACCGCTATTTCCATCTCTCTCGCTCATAGCCAAAGTTGTTGACGTTTTTTTGGATGTCTATATTAAATGTATAGTGGCACAACAACCGAGCAAGCAAGGTATATATCCTGGAAGTGACATTTCACAGGTAATTTGATATTTGACAATTTTAGACTTAATTTAGTTTTAAATTGTATTAAAAACATTGTTTATTATTAGGTATTATATGATGATTGAACACAGAAGCACTCTTGAGACCCTCTCTGTACCTAATGAAGTGTTTCAGAGCCAATTTCAAGTTTGTTTCTGGCGAAGCCGCAATATTATTATCACTTTGTTTTTCCACGCATAGGACAAATGGGATGCATTCCCTCTTGTCTATTCTAAATCTTGGTGGGTTAGCATTACTCTTTGCCTGTTAGGATAATATGACCTGTTTGAGAACTTCACATAGAATCATTTATAATGTGAGTTATGGTATTTATTCCACACTTCATTTGCACACAGTGTAAAAAGTACGTGCTAAGCACTTGATGTACCTATGGTGACCTTTCTTGTGGGGCCCAATTTTAAATAAAACTCTGAACGTAACAATACTTATTAAAAATTTAATTTATACAGTTTAAAATATATAATACAGGGTGCTATTTATAATGTCTATCTACAATATATAGGCACATAATATCGCAAATATACAAAGTGTAACGTTACATTAATAAAAACATAACAGTAGTAATGTACACGTGAGTTAATGATTCAATTAGATAATCGGAAGGAATGGGATGCGAAATATATCGATGGGAATAATGTTAAAGGGGCTACAAGTCTTAACTGTCGGGTTGGAAGTTTCAAAGTTTGGAGTTAAGCGATGAATGTATTATAGTGCATGAATGGCATCTCTTATTTGGTTAAAAAAATATACAGGGTATCGCATCTGGAAGTTTTGAAAAACATAACTTTGACATTTATACAAAATGAACTGGTTGGGTGTAAGCACCAATACTTGGAAAGATGCTGTTTTAAAAAATATAATACATTAAAAAACATAATTGACTCGTACATAAAATGTATCATAGGAGAAATTGTTTAATTTTTGCAGATGCATTACAACTAAACTATATAAAATAACTTGAATTCGACTTCTACTAATTCAATTCTTAAAATTCATTGTACGAGAAATGATTTTCCACAACTAGAAATTTTTACAACATACTACTGACTGGATAACTTGTAAATTATATAAAGTAAATCCATTGATTTATAATCCTAAATATTCACGAAAATTTTAAAGAATACATCAGGAAATTCAATATTTTGTGGAATAAGTTGTGTTGTTTAAAATCACAGGTTTTTGTAATGTAAGGTGTATTATTTCATTATAGTGTTCCTGTAACAATTTTGTTTAGCTACTATCTAATAGATGGCGCTCTGATGGTGTGTATACCAAAAGGAAAGCGTTTATAATTTAGGTGACATTAATTAGCTTTTTAAAAAGTATACAACGAATTTATTACTACACAGTTTTCGTTTTTCATGTATTTATGTGTAAAATATATAAATTATTTAAACAATAATAAAAAGATCTGAGAAAAATATATATAAAATGTAAATTTTATCACATAAAAAAATATTTCATATGATAAAATGACCGTTTGATAAAAAAATGCGGGTTACCCTGCATATAATTTTAAATAAATTCAAAAAAACAGGGACTGTCTCAAAAAGTATCTTCAAAGTTGATAGTACCGGAAAGTGCATTTTTTTATGCGACTACACATTCAACAAAACAAAAAATCATGGCATCGCTGCTTGAAAAAAATGACATTTTTAAAAATGATTTCTATATGTATGAAAGAATACTTTTTTTTATTCCCCCTTGAATTGAAATTTCACTCAATGTCTAAATTCATTACGTTTGTTAGATAAATTTAATTGTCATTTTGTAGAATGTCCTTTCACATTTTCACTTCATTGAATAAATCCGGCTCGAAATACCGAATTATATGAGGTTACCAGGAGAACTTTTTGCTGAAAAAGTAAATCCAAATAACATAGATCTTTCATACACTGTAGCTAAAGTGTTTCCTCTTTTCTAACTTTTGAAGGGAAAAAGATAATGACGCCGAGTAGGAAGCAGACGAAATGGAAAGGGAATTGCAATGAGAGCGTCCTCTGAGTGGTGGATCAAGTGACGTATCTCACTTTTATATTAGAAAGTACTAAAAGTCGAACGATTTCGACTGGCTTTTACGCAGCGCTAATATCTTGCTCTGTTCAAAAGTTAGAGGGGGGTACACTTTTGAGCCGTTGACGCGTCCTCAAAAATGAAATTCCGCTCTAACGGCGGCCCTAGTCAAACTTGTACTCCTCCGGTCGACTATCGACTATAAATGCGCTAAGATCTCCATCTCCGACGGTATCTCCGTTATCTGCACCGAACTCTGCCCGTCCACCTGCGAGCTGCCGCTCACGGTCACGATCACCGGACTCTGATCGCTCGTCTGCACGATGGTGACCAAATTGCCGTCCTTGCTGCCCTCCAGCTCGCCGGCCGACGACTCCCGGCCCTTCAGCAGCATCTTTACGGGGTTCAGCTCTGCCTCGGGCTCCATCTTGAGCGAGTCCAGCGTGATGTTGTCCAGGGCGATGTCCTCCTCGGCGCCGCCTAGGATGTTTACCACGTTGACCACCGAGCCGCCTTGATTCGACTCCGACAGACTCAGCGATTGCTCCCTGCTGTGCAGCACCGAGTTGGAGGGGATGGTGCCGGGGCGGTTTGAGCTGTTCTGCGATCGGTACGACGGAGGGCAGCTGTACTCCGAGTGAGCGGCGTCCCGCCTACTAGACAGAGGGGCCCTGAAAGCACCAAAAAGGATTAACGTCTTCACGAAACATTTATAATTGAGGGGTACAGATGCAAAACCCGCATTATCCATAATTTTTCGAAATAGAGTTAGTGGCGCTATTTTGTTCATCGTGTTGAACTAAACTTTTAAAGTTTAAGAGTGGTAGAAAACTCAGATTTTGGTATTTATTTTAAATTGTGGAATCTGTGAATTGTTTCAAAAGTCACATTCTCCAATGATCTGAAGTTGCCAAAACTCGCATTATCCATTTCCACCAATGAAAAAGCTTAAAGCGATAAACCAATATGGCCGACTGCCTAAGGAGAATGTGAGTTTTGCTTTTCTAGATGGTTGGTTCCGTGTTTTTACGATATACAATTAAGTTTGTTTCCAAGTTCCTTTTCTTAGCTTAACTTCATGAATTTTAGCGTAAAAAAATAATATTACGTAGAATAATTTGGAGCAAAACTACCATTATCCAAAAAGTTGTATCAAAACCCACATTATCCAAATTTTAATTCACTTTCTTGGAGTCAAATATTGTTGCGCTGTCATTTCACCAGTTGAAAAGCAAATTTAAAGTTTTAATACAAATACCAAAAAAAAAAAAAATCAGAGCCTTAAGTCGCTCGAAAAGTGAGAAATCAGTTATTCCTCCTTCCTGAAATTTTTTTAAAAGTGAATAATGTGAGTTTTGCAATTGTACCCCTCAATTAAAGTGGACGTAACGCATATGCAACTCGTATAGCTTGTGATGGAAGTTGCCTCAATTTGATTTGATTGAAGTTTCCTGTGACAACTGGAGCTGTTGTACAACCTCCGCTATACGCAGTACGTTAAATAGTGTGGTATAATATCATATTAAAATATAGAAAACGTGCGAAAGGATACTAGTTACTTTCGTGTGTATTTGCGCCAATTTTATTTATAATTTGGTTTTTATGTAAATCTGTTTCAGAGGTGAAATTTTTGGCAATGCAGTGCCGCTAGTATATTTTTGCAGTTAGCTGTGTTTAGCAGTGGTGGCTGGTGGAATTGGTGGACATTTTTGCATTATTTTTGTGTGTCGAATGGACTATTAAATTTTCTGTATTTAAATTTGGACTACCCATATTATTACGACCGTCGAATAAACTGTGTAATAACACATTCTTCACACATTCACACACACACGCTTTATTTTTTATTCTTAAATAGCAACTAAATATGCAGTTAAGCTGTTCATAAAACAAAATAATGTGTTCCTTAAAGATCCCACCCGGTAAACATGATTTTTCACCTGGTATTAGGAAAGTTAATGTGATCATGAGTTTAGTGGAAAACACCATTATGACTGCAATGACAGAATGCGATGCAGTCTGACAGAATGCAGTCATAGAAGTCGATGTTCTTTAAGAGGGGAGATACAATTAGAGGGTCCAAAAAATCCATTGTTTTTTTTTTACCTAAAAAGATAGTAAATGTATCGTAGAATATGCATGCAATGCGCAGAATGTGTCTATTTTTTTTGGCCATTCTTCGAAGACAGAGCGTAGTACGCATTTCGGCGCTCAGGGGACCTTTTGTCTATAGTGTCCTCTTTTGATATACGTTGGGACGGATTTATATAGGCTCGCCAAGAGCTTCAGCAAAGTACAAATGAGTTTTATGAAGAATCTGCGAGATACTGATGAACCTGGCATCACTGATTAAGGGTGTAAGTATAGTATCATTTTCAGGTAGTCAAAACTTTAAACGCGTTTTTCTAAAAACAACATTTTTGAAATTTGCGGGAAAGATATTCGAAAAGTTCTCAACCGATCTTGACGAAACTTTCAGGATTTCTTGTCTATATAACTAGTTTCGATGTGAACCAAGAGTTTATACAATTAGACTTCGCAAAATATGAAAATTATTGCAAAAAGTCGACAATTTTTGGTAAATTTTCGATTTTTTTCGAAAAACGTGCCATTTCTTCAATTTTTTTTTGGTTCACATAGAAACTAACATTAATTAACTCGATTTTTTTTACTGGACTGTTTCAAATGAAAATTGCGGCCTCCAGAACGCCCGCAAGTTGATGCCTCATTCTTGGACGTGCTGCCTTTGACCGCTTATAAATCTGACCGCTTATAAATTTTGAAATAAAAAAAAAAAAAAAATATATTCTTGAAATATGTACAAAAAATCATGCCAAAGTTCAATAAAAATCAATAATTCCTTCATAGTTAACAAAGAGTTTGAAAAATGCTTGAATTTTGGCCTTCTAACTGTATCTTCTCCCTTAACTTTTTCGCGCCGGGAAACGGACTACTGGAAATATATGTACGTATCCGCGTGTTAAATATTATTAGTTCAACCTTTCCTTTGCTCCTCCCACTATTAGTTCTAATTGGTTACTTTTCCTTCGATATATCCTCGAAAACCTGGAACTTGGATAACCCAAAAACATTGTGTGTGGTTTGTGCCAAAAAAAAAATAGACGCGAAACCAGTTACAATTGCGTCCAATGCAGTGGCGGTGGGCTATAAGGTGCGCTGGTGCGCGCGCACTACCGACAATTTAGCATTAATAATTTTATTTAGTAATTAATGGATGCATTCTTAATTTATCGCCTTGCCGCATCCCTAGCGTTAATACCATCTCAATATTATTTGGCAGCAGCGTTACGAATCCACTAGACGCTAGGTCTCTATCTCCAAGGCCACTGGTTTCCGATCGCGGCACGGGAATCGACACGCGCAATACGAAAAAAGCGGGACGACCATCGCGCTTCCGTGCAATACGAAAAATCGAACGCGTATTGTTACTGCTTGCCCCTCCACAATTACGAAAAGGAGTGGGCGAATCCTATAGATATGATGTGCGGAGTTTAAGAGCGCACGAGAGTGATCGATTAGTTTGTGAATTGTTTTCGTACACAGCTGTTTTATCGCTCACGTTTTATAAATATAAACTCGGGTTTTCGGTTAGAATCTAGTTTGGAATAATGAATTCTATTCAAAACTTATTAAAAACTCCATTCTCTATCTTGAGTTTGGAGGAGAAAGTGCAAATTAAAACTCTAGTTAGGCCCACTCAACAAATTAATTTAAAATTAGCCGTGAAAGGAAAAAATAAACAATTTGTAAGAACATTTAATAATGACTTATTTAAAAAACATTTGTGGTTAAGTGGATGCGATGTATTGAACGCAGTGTTTTGTTTTCCGTGTGTTTTGTTTGGCGGAGAAACACCTTGGACCAAAACTGGAGTAACGGATTTAAATCACATAAACGAGAAAATGAAAAAACATGAAAATTCTGCTGGACACATGAATAATGTTTTGAATTTAGCCATGCTAGGCACTGCAAATATTGCGACAATGCTCGATTCTGCTCATCGACGAGCAGTGGCAGCACACAATGAAGCGGTTTCAAAAAACAGGTATGTTTTAAACATTATTATTAACTGTATTCGTTTTTGTGGAAAATTTGAAGGCCTTAAGAGGACACGATGAATCGGAAACATCATCCAATCCAGGCATTTTTCGTGGGTTGATTGATTTCAGTGCCGAATTAGACGAGGCTATGAAGTATCATTTACAAAACGCGGCGGCTTTTAAATGAACTTCTAATACTATACAAAACGAGCTACTTCAGTGCATGCTTGAAGTTTGTCACGATGAAATAACCATTGAAATTAAAAAATCCACTTTTGTTGCTATAATAGCAGACGAAACTACAGACGTTTCTACAATTTTTCAGTTGGCTTTAATATATCGTTACATGGTGGGTGGAAAGCCTGTAGAAAGATTCTGGAGTTTTTTAAAACCAGTAGGACATGATGCAGAGTCATTGGCGGAGTGTTTAAAAAGTGAACTAGACTAGATTATCGTTATTTTTATGTATGGTGCACCCCCAATCTTAGGATCACGCACCGCCACTGGTCCAATGTGATGTGCTTGTTGGTTGCTTTGAACGTCACCACACTGTAGTAAAATTTTAATTTTAATTTTTAAGCGTACAACATTTTTACTTACCTATCTATGTACAATATGTTGAAATTTTATATTTTAATCTTACTTTGAAGTATTTACGTTTCGTTTTTATGTCAGTATTATTTCAATGCTGGTTTTTGTCTTTTTTTAAATCTTTTGTATATTTAAATGTTACTTATGGTACCTAAATAAAAGTCTGATTTCTATTATTAGTATTTTTTTTGTTGACATTTGCCCCAAATTCATAAAAATGTTTAGTTTGTCAAAAATAACTAATATATACGGTTCACGGCGGGAGCCGTCTGCAGTTTGCATCCGACAAAGGCGGTTCGCGACGGGAAACGGACGAATCCGCAAGCACCGTCTGCTGTCGCACAGTGGGCGAAAACGGCAAAATTTTTCTCAAAATAAGATAACTCCCCACAGAAAACTCCAATCATTGTGATTTTTTTTTTATTTTACAGGTTTTGGACAGTAGATTAAAGGAAAATTGGTCCCACACACGTTTGAGGTTTAAAGAGGGGGGAAGACACCCCATAATGGACCCCATATCCCATTAACTTTATAATTAAAGCTTTTAAGCTACAATAACCGCATATCTCCAACTTTCAAACCCCCCTGACCTTATAACATAAGCTTTCAAAACCTCGTGACCCCATAACTTGAAATTTTAAACCCCCATAACCCCATAACCTCAACTTTTAGACCCCCATCTACGCAAAAATCAATTTTTTCGAGCCCGACAACTCTAAAACTAAAGCTCTTATGTCCCAATATCTCTATTGGAGATATTAGAGAGTTATTATGGAGAGTTGCGGTTATGGGGTTATGGGGATGTGATAGTTCAAGTTATGGGGTCATGGGGATTAAAAATTTAGATTAGATAGATATTGGGGCATAAGAGCTTTAGTTTTAGAGTTGTAGGGTTCGAAAAATTGATTTTTGCTTAGACGTGGGTGTAAAAGTTGAGGTTATGGGGTTATGGGGGTTTAAAATTCCAAGTTATGGGGTCATGGGGTTTTAAAAGCTTATGTTATAAGGTCAGGGGGGTTTAAAAGTCGGAGGTATGCGGTTATTGGAGCTTAAAAGCTTTAATTGTAAAGTTACTGGGATATGGGGTCCCTTATGGGGTGTCTCCCCCACCCCTCTTCACCCCCCTCTTTAAACCTCAAACGTGTGTCGGACCAATTTTCCTTTAATCTACTGTCCAAAACCTGTATAATAAAAAAAAAATCACAATGATTGGAGTTTTCTGCGGGGAGTTATCTTATTTTGAGAAAAATGTTGCCGTTTTCGTCCACTGTGTGCCGTCTGTGCAGCGCTGTGCGCTAAAACCGTTGCCGTCCTGAAAGGGTTAAGTCTCGTTGTGAGCCGTTTCTTTGTTTGCCCTATGCGAGAATTGCTATATGTTCTGAAACGAGATGATGGTTAATGAAAGAGACTTTTTGCGGTGTACCTACCTGAGCAGGCTTCCAGCGTGGCTCCTGTAGGTCGGCGGGGGTGACACGGCGTTCTGGATGCCCGCTTGGATCTGCGGCGTGTTGCCCCTTTCCAGCAGCAGCAGCCGCAGCCGGTACTCCTGCATGGAGGCCTGGTAGCTGGGCGGTGGCGGCCTGTACTGGAACTCAGGGTACATCATGGCGGCGTAGGGGTGGTGCGGACGGCCGTAGGAGGGCGGCAACCGCGGTACGAAACGTCGCGTGCACACGTCCACCGACTCGGTGGAACCGAGACCCAGCATCGACCTGCAGGTGGAGGAATCGTGAGAAGTCAGTCGCCACGCGACGCCGCTGACGGTCACCAGGACGATACCCACACCTGAAAATAAAAAATTCTATTATACAATGCGGTTAAAGATGTGAATTTATCGATCTGTAAAGTCACGTGACGTTTCGTCGTCCTTGGTTATTAATTTAATCATCAATGTTCAGTTCTTTAGGTTACAACTTATCCAAGTTAGCTTGGCGCGTATTTCACTGCGCAGATCGGTAAGAGAGAGAGTAATGTTAGACAAAGACGCTATATGCCACGACAATGGGAAGTACTATGAGCGCTTGTCACATGTCTCATTCGCACCCGACCTTGATCGCCCATCCTATTTTGGGCAAGCTGTACTTCTTTATTAGAAATCACTTCCTAATAGTCTTCTCAGCCAATAGCACCGCGAAAAGAGCAAAACACTTCGCATATGTCCTTATGTACTTCAGACAAATTCAATGAAACTGGAATATAGTGTAGTTGAGACTGTACTGACTAAAAGTTCCCAAGTCCCTAAAGTTGAGGGTTTGCAATTACCAATATATATTTAATTCTGCAGCTGGTAATTACAACAGGATTTTTCAAGGAATAAACCCTGAATGATTACCGAGATTTGAATATACTTGTTTAGTAAGAGAAGGAGGGTTTGAGTAGTAGGGGTAGCATTTGTGGGATGTAAGAGGGAGCCTAAACTCGTTGATACACCTTCATCATCACCTAGGTCATGAAGCTGAAAGGTTTGTCGAGATAGTATGGATATCCCTACCCCCGTACCGTAGGTCTGGATACGTGAATGGCATGTGAAGGGGAGTCTAAATGCACCTTCAGAGTCCTCGAGAGTTGAATCCTGGAAGGGCTGCTGAGGTTATATAGAGTTAGTAAAAAGTATGGAACCACCTGGTTATCTTTGAAGTTTTCTTTTGATAAAATTCGGCATGCATTTGTAAAAAAAATCAAGAATTAAATAAATCATAACAGTTTTATTGTATTATTTCCAGTTCAGCCGGAAGTGACATTCAACTTATTTTTTTAAATAGAACACGCTGTATATTAATACAGTAATATATAAAATTTTTGAAATCCTCGTAAAATTCCAGATACAATAGACTTCCGCATTGATACCTTCGTATACAGTTGACTATTTCAATATCCAAATAGCCTTTTATGTCGATTAACCCGGGCAGTAATGAAACATTTTGCTCATTAGCGTGTAGTGATTAAATGAAATGGACCGTACAAAAAGTATTCCAATAAAAATTCGGTAATCATTTTCCCACGTCTTCAGAAAACCGATCGAAGTCGTTACTACATAAGAACAACATCCGCCCAGTCGATTCTATTCTATTTCGACAAAACACGATCGGGATCGGGCATCGCCAGTCATCGCGGCCGATTCATCAAAGTTGGCCTAGAGCTCCGTCATCTCGGCCAACGCCGGCGATAAATACGGAGTTTCTCTACGCCGAATAGAACATAATAGCGACGTATCCTCTCTATGTATACGGTTTTAAGGTCTAGGTCACTTTGGGCGTCCCAGATTTCGTACGCCTCGAGACTAAATAATAAATAGCCGAATAGAGTAGTGCTCTATTCTATGGACCGTATCTTTTGTGTCGGGCGCTGCGGGTAATATTAAACGACGTTCATTCGTCCGCATTAATATCACATTAATGCGACGGGACGTCATCGCTCATCGTTCGGTGTTCGGTCGCTATAGTAGAGCATGGATGCTTTGTTCGTTCTTGTTTTTGGTCTTCAGAGGACGGATAACCAACAATTTTTTGAACGCAGGCATACACAAATACACATTGTGAGCAGTGGCGGTTGGTGATATTTCAGTTAGCCATTTCTTGAAAACCACCCGTTGGGGCCCCTTTTCTTTTTTTTTTGTTTTTTTTAACCCTTTAAAAAAACGGATTTATAGTGAATAATGTACCATTAAATTTTAAGAAAATAATAAAAAACCAAATTTTTTTAAAAAAAATTTTTAAAACTCTCCTTTTATTTAGTTTCGATTATAAAAAAATATATACTTAAAATATTCCACAGAGCGTTACTGAGATCCCAAAGTGTTCTGCTATTTATTTTGAAGTTACTTTTTGTTTTTTTAATTTTTAAGAGGAAAAAGTATACCAGGAGCGTCACTATAGAGGACAGGAGAGGAGAAGGCAATGAAGTCATTATTAAATGTAAGCCACCTTTTTTCTTACAGCGTTAACATTGCATTTCTTAACGGCATTTTGAGTGATTTTTTTTTTCTTTTTTTTTTTTTTACTTTTAGTATATAAAAAGATCAGTATAAACATGTGATTGGATTGTGTAGTGCAGAAGATACACATTCGCGGAAAAAGCTGTTAGTGTAGTTAATGGTTTAGAAGCAAACTGAAGAAAATAATAAAATAGATGCCGTTGCCACACCTATCAGGCACGTACCACTCAGAGGATGTATCAGTGGTTACGTGGTGGGTGAGATTGGCATTTGTTGGTGATTTTGTACCCTCTCTATTTCAATGAGCGCCGAACCCCTGTACAGCCAGAACCAAGGACAGGAGTGTGAGTAGTTCGGTCTGCTTTGTGTAACGTCATAGCAACGTCTGCGTTCATCTCACTTAATGGAGGTCTCTCTTCACATTTCGAGAGTAAAATTTATTAAACATATGGTACATGTATAAGGCCCTCCCGCACACGAGGCGTCAAGAAAAAGATGCGACAGCGACACGACACGCGCTCCGTGACTCTATTGGAGTCTATACATATACTAATAAAGCTCTAAGCTGTCAATGTCGTATCGCTGTCGCGTCATTTCTTTGACATCCTGTGTGCGAAGTGACTTAGATTATACGTTATTCTCAGATTTACGGACGTTCGCCTACCCTTTACGACGTTTGGCGAGGTGGATACAGTGCATTTCTCCAGTTTCACGTTAATAAGTTACGGATATTTATTTGAATTCAACTGGAAATCATGGAATATAAAATACGAGTAATAATTAATAATTATTTGAAAGTCGCTTATTCAGTTAAAAATGGTAAACACAAAAGGACGACGTTTAGCCGTTCAAGTTATTCAATTCTAGATACCTAATCTGGATAGGAATCGACTATTATAGATTTTATCAATGCGTTGTGCAAGATTCGATATAATTGGATTGTGCACCGTGCTCGATCTGAGCGATTAGTCGCATCGCATCGTGATCGCGTCGTCTCCACAGGAAAATATTAATCCTTATCCGATGATAAATAAGGATCTACCGTTGTCAAATGGTCGGAAATTCTGGAAAGTTCAGGAAGTTGTGCCAATTCTTCTGCGAAGTCTTCTGTTTTGATATATCCGAATGTCAATAAATTAATATTTTGAAACTTTGCCTCCTCAGTTTTTTTTTTTCGTAATTGGAACTGAAAGTGGGGGCTGCTTAACACTCCATTGTCGACATATAAATGAATAAGCCGTTACACATGTTTTTGATGTGTCACCTCTGCATTGTATTCTAGTTAAGAACCAGATAAAAATTCCAGCTGTATCTAGTAGTAGTTTTGATCCAAAGGCAGCTCGACAGAACTTTCTTTCACCCTTTTATAACCTGTAAACCGATTAAACTTTCTGTGCAGAAACTCGTAACTCCGCAAACTAAAACCAATCCGTCAACGAGAATACTCGACAAGAATCTCTCGACAAACCGGAAAATAAAGAAACTTCAGGTCGACTCGTTATTGTGGTAGGCGAGAAATGAAAGAATACAAAACAGGCAAGGTGTTAAATAAATACGGTATAACGAAGGTGGATGGATAAGTGGAAGCGTCACACGCAAGCCATCCTCCTCATCACTTCGAACGAAATGGCGAGCCTGTGTCAGCGAGAAGAGAGAGCAGAACTATTGCGAGGTTATAACGGGTTATATTTGATATTTACCGCAGAAATGTGGAGGAAGTGCCGAGGTCTGCTAGACGGTTTATGAACTCAGCGGCGTCTCGGGAAGTATTTTTAGGGCACCGATTTAAAGTTTTCGGTTTTTGACTCATTAAAATAAGGTGTGACAAGGCGCATTGTCGTGATGCAACGTCCAGTTATTCTTGATGTTTGGTTTCACACGCGTGACCCTTTTTCCAAGTTTTTCAAGAACATCTCTGTAAAAGTGTTGATTTACTGTTTGGCCTGGAGGCACAAACTCTTTGTGGACAATTCCCTGGCTATCAAAAAAAGCAAATCAGCATGCATTTGACCTGCGACTTGCCCATTCTTGCTTTTTTGGGTCTTGGAGAGCTTGAAGTGTGCCATTCCATGCTTTGGCGCTTGGTTTCCGGGTCGTACTCAAACACCCAAGTCTCATCACCAGTAATGACACGTTTCATAAAATGGGGATCATTTTCAATCGACTCCAAAAAGTCAAGACACCTTTCTCTTCTGATGTCCATTTGTTTTTTGGAACCATTTTTGCGCAGATTTTTCTCATCCCCAATTCGTTAGTCAAAATCTGATGAATGAAAATGAAAATCTGATGTGATTCATATCTGTTTCCCTGATCATTGTTGTCGTCAACTGACAATCTGAACGCACAAGATCCTGTATCGACATGTTCATCGGTTTCCGCCCTCCCAAGTCCCGTATCCGCAGTGTTGCTAGATCGGGCTACGTTGCCAGGTCTCATTAATTGACACACCTCGTAGTTTGCAGTTATTCTGTGTTGTACTGAATTTCGCTGGAATGAAAGATCTCTGGAACGAGCTGTGTTTCTTTCGACAGTTTCTTGATTACCCTCAGTTTCGGTTACCTAGCCGAATTTTTACCGCTGACCAAAACTAGATTTATCTTCATAGTCTAACCATATTAAACCTATGGTTACATAGAGATCAAGGTGCGCAACCTGTTGTAAAACTTAAGTTTGGTAGATTTGGGAGATTTTGCTTGACTTTGAGCTGATTGTTGAGGGTGAAGGTTATCCTCTATCCTTCTGTCATAACTTGATATAATGTCTTCTATCTTGGAACAACGATAGACTGCTGTAGTCAGTCAAAGAAGAGTGTTCATTCAGGAGGATAACGGAAGACGGATAACGATCCAACGAATTTAAGATGGTGGAACTTAACAGGATCCAGCTGTTAGCCTACCTCACCTATAGTCTCGATTTGACATCTATTGGATTAATACAATAATAACCTTAATGACACTCAGATAATTGAACAAGGGTGTCCACAGTTTTTGATTGCTCTTGAATATGGAAAGATTATTTTTTATGTCGTTTATAATCCTTCTATAATGTACGTCCTCCCCGCCGCTGGCGGGTTGTATTAGTGTCTCTCGCGGAGTCGAGAGCGTTCAAGTACGCGCTACAGTGTACCACTAATTTCCGCGTTTTCATCCATTTATACTTAATAGGCTTTATGTCGCCGATGAAACCACGAAGACGTCGGTGGTCTTTTTCATCTCCGACTCCGCTCTCCACAGTTGTTCCGGCTAAGTACATTTAAGTAGGGGGACTTTGATAATCCCTCGCTGACCTATTTGACACGAGTATATATTTCACAAAATTATGCACAGCAAACGTTTCGCCAACCATATCATCAGGAGATTAGAACTAATGTTAAATACGAATTTAAGTTAGACTCTTAATCATCTCCTGATCATGCCAAGATGGTTAGCGAGAGGCGCACGTTGAGTACACTTGTTACGGTGTTAGAAGAAACCTTCCAGGTCAAATAATTATGTTTTTTTTTATCTTTTTAAGGGGTAAGGCGAAAAAATGCATGATTTTCTTTTTCGGTTTATAAGACATTTTTATTGTTTTTTTCCAGATCACATTTTTGGAAATATAAATTATACCGCTGTTCTTTAAAGATTTGAGGGGTAGTTTTCTAAATGTCTACAAAATCGAAATAAATTAATGAGTCTTCGAGATATTTTTGTCACCGAATTCGAAAATGCGACTAGGAGGAGAAACGCATTTAAAGCTTTACTAAAATTTATAACTTACATAGTCATCTCAATTACTGCGACTCGCTTTTGGTAGATACTATTTTTTTTATTATTTCATGATTCACACCACCACATGTAATACAGCTGCAATAATATTTTTGAATAATTGTTTTTTTTTTTTTGTAAGTTTGTAGGGGCATTCTTATATAATATTCACTGTAGATGATGTATATTTACAGAAATTTCATTTCCTATAGTTGCATATGTTCTTTGACGGAAAAAAATATATTTTTTATTTATTAACTACCTATTTCCTACAGTTGATAAAACAATTTTCCGTTTTTATTACCTCAAATAAACAATAGTAGGTACTCGTAGAAAGAGTATCGTAAGTCTGCTCTTAACTGTATTAAATAATAATTTCCTCTATTGTTTTTTTAGTAAAATACTTATATATAAGACTAATAATGATTTTATCAATGGTGCAATCCCTATTTGCCTGAAAAAGCTTGTTTGCTTTTTGTGATGGCCGGTATAGAAGTCGTGACCTGGCACCACATTGGGGGATTTAGTTTATGTTGACCTGGGAATTGAATCGCTTCACGTCTCAGCTTTGTGTGAATATCAAGATGCAAGAATTTAATTACAGGATTTAAGAGGAACTTGAAATATAACTTAACTTAAAATATTAAATGTGGTATATTTTTATCATAAATTTCAATTTTTCCTCCTAATTGCATTTTTGAATCAATGACCAAAATATCTCGAAAACTTGTCGATTTATCTCTAATTTGTAAACATTTTACATAAAGAAAACTAGGCCTTCAAATATCTGGAAGAATAGCTGTATCATATATATTTTGATGCACCGTCTGCATCAGGGTAATAAGAATGTTACAGAATTAAGTGGGATTGACAAGCGAATTTGACTCTTACAAAAATGCGAACCAAATATGAGAGTACGGGATGCACCAATCGCGAATGAGATGGTGGGAAGGCCACTGTAAGGAATTCGCTATAAGTCTGAGTTCAAATACCCATTTTGTTGTTAATAAAAGTGGGTTATTACAAGGGTATCGTAGAGATATTACATCACTAAAAATATATAAAAGAATACTTAACAGATTGACCAATAATATTCAATTAATAAGTGGTAGTCAGTCTAGAACTGAAACTGCATTTTTTCACTAAATTAGCCTTAATTAATTTATGATTCCTTAATGCGTTTTTATAAAAACGGTGTTTCAATTGATAAAATTTATGAATCTAATATCAATCATTAGGTTTTTAAAGAGTCCCTCAACTGATTTCATATAAGATATTATATGAACATCATGACATCGATGATTTATTGGCAATTTTATTTTGTAAGTACTTAATTTAAAAAGTTGCCTAATATTTTTAGTTTATTTTACCGCTAAAGTCACTGCCTGCATTCTTACACTTTTCTTTGACACCAGTGACCACGTTTGAGTGACCAAATTGTAGCTCTTTTCGGCGGCTACTTACAGTAAAGCATGGTGGGGGAAGTCTCTCAATTCGAGCACACGAAAGCAGTCGCGTCCATGCGGTCATGAGGCCAGCAGTCGCGTCCATGTTCCCCCACCATGCGGCTTTTCCCCTTCGCTCGAGCGCCCGAACGCCCGAAACGCAAAACAGCCCGGTTTTCAATGTCGTTTTTGAGATACTCCCTCAAACTACTTGACAAACTTCCTCCATTGTATGATTATAGAGCACCTCTTCACGAACCAAACGCACTTTGAAAAATTACCGTAGGACTGTTATTGACAATATTGCCGGGCCATTTTTTGAAAACACCATTTTTTTACATTTTTTCGAATTGCGCCAAAAGTTATCAATATTTGTTGATAAAATTTTTACTGTAAGTAGCCGCCGAAATGAGCTACAATTTGGTCACGCGGAAGTCCCTACGACTTTCGTAGGCCGAGTAATTAGATAGTAAAAAAAGGGCAATTTTCGGAGGTTTTTATTTATTTATTTTTTTTTGCAAAAAAGTTGTGAACCGATTTTAATTTTTTAAAAACTGATTTTCTTCGTCTTTTTAAGCGCTATAAGGTGCTATATTTTGTTTTTCTGAAATATTTTTTTGTTTGGTACTTTAAAAGTGAAAAAAACGGTTTTTCACACGTTTATGAATCTTTTTGGTTATGTTCCTACAAATCTATTTGATCCAAAACTAGTGCACTCAAATTGCACTATTTTTTACTTAATTATCAATTTTTTTTTAACGCTTGAGGAATTTTTTGAAAAAAATTACTATCTTTCCTAGGCTATTTGGTTTGTTCAGCAAGCTCAGGGTGGGGAAAGTATCACCAGACACGGTTGACATAGTTCTGTTCAAACTTGTCGCGACACGCTCGCAGCGCGCTGGTGGCAACGTCAGTTCGGTTATTTAACAGCCACACCTCGTATTCAAGGATGTTCCTAGTGGCTCCTGTTCTATTCCACCGCATTCTGTTGTTCTGTTGTCGGCGGCGGCACCCTTTAAAAATGCAAATGGCCCCGCGCCCGCCGCCCGCTTCCGCCGAGGGCGGCACGTACCGCTCCCGACGGAGGATGTATCGCGATGATATCATAATTCCTCTCGACAAGCGCTCCGGCCGAATTCTATCATAGCTGTCGCCATGGCTACGCCGCCAATCTCCGGCCTGATAATGTGATAATTAAGTCTGGCCCCCCCGGAGGACCGGCCGCCGCTGCCGCCGCCGCCGTCGCTCCCGGTTTCCGGTCGTGTTTGTCAAAGTTCGCCGTGCCGGAGCGAGCAACATGTTATTATGCGTCCTGATCGGGGGCTGGCGCTTGGGGGAGGGGGCGCGTCGATTTCGGCTCATTGTGTGTTGGATTAAACGCGGTGGGGACGGGGAGCAGGGGCGATGGCGGGGCACCTACAGACACCGCCAAGGGTTGCCGTGTACGGGCGGATTTCGACGTTAATTATGTGAAAATCAGTGTATACGAGCCCAAACAACTATGTATATGTTCGGACAAACGCATTTTTTCAAAAAAAAAAAAAAATATCTATTCACTGCCATGCAAAAATTTACAACCACGCTTTAAAAACCTAAAATATATAAAATTACATACATTTGCAAGATTATGCTGAAAATTATTATTATCTTGGATTTTTTATGAATTTATGGCCAAAAAATATAAAAATCTGCTAAAAATGCTGACAACTAAATGTTTGGAAAATCGAGAAACTTGCCCTAAAAAGTAGGTACATAAAAATTTGTTGTTGCCGCGGTAACCATTAATTTCACGATTAGATATGTCAGTCACAGGTGATTTCTACTAGTTTTTGTGAATATTCGTTACTTTTAAATATAAATGGGCCGTGGATGAGCGACATCAAAAATTGCGGCAGCTCATTGTAAAAAAATGCTGTTGTGGCAAAAAAAATCCGCGAAATTGCGGAAGAATTGTGCTTTGCAAAGTCTACTGTTGGGGACATATTCCAGTCTCGGGGTAGGGGGGGGGGGGGCATTTCAGTTGCACCCTGAAAAGACTGGACCCAAGACAACACCACAGAAAATTTGGACGTAAAAGATAAAATCATACACTGGATTTATTTTTTTCTAATATAGAAACGCAGACCGAGTCTGTTACTGAAAGAAGCCAAATGATGGTAAAAATTTGCAAAAAAAGTCGACGGAACACCTTAAGGGATATATATAACAGCGCAATGGAACACTGAAACAGGAGAAAGGCTATCCCGCGAATGTTGCACAAAATATGTTCATCAGTCTGGGCTCAGTTTTTATAAAGTTATAGGTAGTTAAAGACTGGTCAAAAGTAATTTTCAGTGACGAGTCCAAATTTGATGTCTGCGTAGGCAATCATAGAAAAAGAGTAATAAGAATAAAAAATGAAGCATTTCATAAAGACCTTAAACGAACCGTAAAATTCCCGAAGGGTGTCATGATTTGGGCATGTACATACATCGGGGAACAGCATATTAAAGTCCTGACCTAAATGTCATTGAAACACTGTGGCATAAGATAAAAAGAGTTTTGAGAGATGATCCTCAAAGAACGGTCTCTATTTTAAAGAAAAAATCGGCGAAATTTGGGACACCTTTTCACCAGAACTCTGTCGAGGCTTGGTTGAAACAATGCCTGCAAGAACTCGGGCCGTAATTAAGGCAAAAGGTGACGTAACGCCTTATTAATACTTAAAATATTTTTTTCCGAACATTTAGATGCCAGTTATTTTGTTATATTTTATTTGTTTTGTTAAATTGTGACAATGTTAATTTGTTTTTTTGAAAACATTAATTGAAATATACTTTTAAATTCTCATGTACTGTCAGATGCATTAGTCAATTTTGGCTTCATTATACATGGGTGATTCTACGTTAAGAGGTTGTCAGTTGTTAGGACAGGTGGCATAACAAAAATTTTTGAAATTTAACCTTATAATAGTATTTTTTTATTCAAGCAGCTACTTATTATACATCTGTAAGCTGGCCAGTCAATTAATAATTTTTTTCTCGCTTTAGAAGAGACCAGGGGAGATACTCCATACAAGGGAGGGACTTTAGTGTTGGTTTATATAAAAGAAACGGTTTATTTTTTATGAATCAACTTTAATTAAAATTCTTATAGACCATAATCATTCTCTTAAACATTCTCGTTTCTCTTTTTCAGTTGAGATATGAAAAATTGTCTCTTAATTGTTGAGAAAGTACTACACCAAACAACAGTTTTTTCTTTACGGTTTCTCTAGCACTTGGTGAATCTTCTGGTTCGTTTATTGTCGTGTGTGCGCTGATGCAGGTCGTTTTGATATTGATCTTTGTATTCGCTTTTTATAGCGTTGTACTGTAGATTTAAGTTTAGCTATTTCAGCCGCCTGTTTTTTAATCATCAAGTTCCTTGCCTTCCTTGCACGAATTGACTTTTGTTGGACTACTTGTGCTCGCCTGTTAATATTTTCATGTAGTTACTGCCGTATCAACCGTATCAATGATACGGGGCCTTCGAACTATAAGGGCACCGACGTGTGTAAGCAAAATTCATAAAACGTCATGTACAACTGCAACAACTAAAAGAAGCTTTTTATACCTCAAACCAGTGGCGGTGGGCTATAAGGTGCGCTGGTGCGCGCGCACTACCAACAATTTAGCATTAATAATTTTATTTAGTAATTAATGGATGCATTCTTAATTTATCGCCTTGCCGCATCCCTAGCGTTAATACCATCTCAATATTATTTGGCAGCAGCGTTACGAATCCACTAGACGCTAGGTCTCTATCTCCAAGGCCACTGGTTTCCGATCGCGGCACAGGAATCGACACGCGCAATACGAAAAAGCGGCACGACGATCATGCTTCCGTGCAATACGAAAAAGCGAACGCGTATTGTTACTGCTTGCCCCTCCACAATTATTACGCGTAGTGGGCGAATCCTATAGATATGAGGTACGGAGTTTAAGAGCGCACGAGAGTTATCGATCGGTTGGTTTGTGAATTGTTTTCGTACATTGCGATTGCTGTTTTATCGCTCACGTTTTATAAATATAAACTCGGTTACAATCTAGTTTGGAATAATGAATTATATTCAAAACTTATTAAAAACTCCATTCTCTAGCTTGAGTTTGGAGGAAAAAGTGCAAATTAAAACTCTAGGTAGGCCCACTCCACAAATTAATTTAAAATTAGCCGTGAAAGGAAAAAGTAAACAATTTGTAAGAACATTTAATAATGACTTATTTAAAAAACATTTGTGGTTAAGTGGATGCGATGTATTGAACGCAGTGTTTTGTTTTCCGTGTGTTTTGTTTGGCGGAGAAACACCTTGGACCAAAACTGGAGTAACGGATTTAAATCACATAAACGAGAAAATAAAAAAAAAACATGCAAATTCTGCTGGACACATGAATAATGTTTTGAATTTATCCATGCTAGGCACTGCAAATATTGCGACAATGCTCGATTCTGCTCATCGACGAGCAGTGGCAGCACACAATGAAGCGGTTTCAAAAAACAGGTATGTTTTAAACATTATTATTAACTGTATTCGTTTTTGTGGAAAATTTCTATTCAAAACGAATAAAGACATTTTTGCGCAACACCATGTGCCAGGAAAGACTGTCGGCTTTGGCTATGCTCTCCATTGAAAAAGACTTTATTACAAATATCGAAAATTTTAACAACAAAGTAATTGAAAAATTTGCACAATGTAAAAATCGCAGAATTGAGCTCATTTACAAAGAAAATTAGGTAAGTTTTCAAATTAATAGAGTTAATAAGAATAACCTTAATATGAGATAAATATTTATCTCATATTAGGGATATTCTTATTATTCTTATGATTATCGTTATTTTTATGTATGGTGCACCCCCAATCTTAGGATCACGCACCGCCACTGCCTCAAACTGACAGAATTTCTATGGGACCATAACTATCCGACTTATAACTACTGTCCATAGAACAGAAAATCTTGAAACCCTAAAAATCGTGTTCAGCTATGGAAGTTTGCAGAAAAAAAAGGCAAGAAAAGTGCCTATTAGCAAATAGTATTTGCCTAACTCAGGATCATTGTTTTTAAGTTTTATAATACTTACCTACGTAATTGTATAGTAGTCTCTTATACTTTAAATACGAGTGCTTTTGTTTATAAAAAAATACTACCCTCCTTTAGGGCTTCTCCTTAATCGAATAAAAAGGGCTTCCAACACATTTTGATGCAGGGCCCATTTAGGACTAGCTACGCCACTGAATTCAGTATCTACCTATATATGAATCCATTGCCTACTTTACTTTTTATTACTTTTAATTTTTTTTGGATTTTGAATTTTTAGACTGTCTATATTTTATTAACTTATCGTATTAACAGTTTTAAGTTCAGTTTTAGTAACACTTAAAGTACCATATTTCCAGATTTTTATACTCAAGACTTTTTAAATTTTTAGATTCCCGTATTGTTCCCATATTTTCGCATTTTCATATTTCTAAAATTTGAACTTTTTGAACTTTCATGTTTTTGAATCTCTAGGTTTTTGAGTTTCCATTTTTCCTTGATTTTTGTGTTCTCTGGATTTTTGTTTATAGAATTCCAGATTTTCATTTTTAGTTTTTCAGAATAAAAATTATAACATTTTGTGTTTAGAGCTTAATTTTATACATTTTTAATTGTGTATACAAATACTTTTTTAATTTCCGGATATTAAAATTAATTACTCTCAGTACGAAAGCCCAATAGCTAGGTTTTTATTTTTTTCAGGTTTTTTATAGCCTTTGGACCGGATTTTTTTTACTTTTCTCTGTTTTTCATTTATCGGTGTATCGCATTAAAACATTTTTACAATCTTATTTTTTTAAATTCAATGTCCCGAATTTTTATATATTTAAATTTTCAATATATTTAGTATTTGAAGTTTGGATTATTATATAATATTTTGTGATTTTTGTATATGTACCTACATACATATGTGAATGTTAAGTTTTATTGTTTTAATTTTTTTAATTAGTCTTTCTTTTTATTTGATTTCTCAATTCCTTTTAACGTGTGATTTCATAATAATTGGACCGTTTTTAGAAGTTTGTATTTTTATTTTTTCATTATGTTCTATATTTTCGTGTTTTTAGATAAATATGTTTTATTTTTGGAATTCTGGGAATTTGAAACTCCGGAGATAAAGTGGCATGCAAAACCTAACGTCTCTGCTTGGCATTAGCGATGCAAATACAGCGGTTGTTTCCGTTTTGGCTAAAAGTGTTGCGGAGCAGAAACTTGGAAAGTGAAATTCTTGTTGCGAAGTAATAAGTGATATTAAGAAGGCAGGGTTTCGTGTTCAAAGCGTATTTAATTAAGAAAAAAGTCACGCCTTAACGAGCTATGAGTAAACGCAACTCACTGTTAAAAATTATTTTTGTAGATCTAGAGCCAATTAAAACAATTGAAATATCCGCAGGGTGTTTCACCTGAGGCGGTTACTTCCATAACTCTGTTTTGTAAATTTAAGAAAAAAATTCCTCAAATAAACGTTGCCCAAAATGATGTGGTGCGTATTTATAAAATATTTCTAATCATATGCTACATGGGGTGCCATTTCCTGTGATCGCTGCACCCTGTATATTTGTATAGCGAAAATAACGAAGTTGTATAGCGATTACAGGAAATGGAGCATCCTGTGTCATTTAAAATATTTTATGAACATGCATCATATCATTTTGAGCAACTTTTATTTGAAACATTTTTTTCTTAAATTTACAATACAGAGTTATGAAAGAAACCGCCTTAGGTGGAACACCCTGTATGTAGGATTTAAATTTGTATTTTTAGAACATAACAGACACTACCCATTTTTATTTTCGTAAATCTAAGATTCAAAATACGTTTTGCCATCGAATGGTTAAGAAATATATGTAATTTAAAAAACAAAAATTTGCAATCCAGTGTGTGAATTATTAAATCTAAAAAAATTGGCCGTAAAACTTTCATTAGCATCCATAAGCAGTGCTTGTGTATGTATACAGTGAAAGAAAATAATGAAGTTGTGTAGCGATTACAGGAAATGGAACACCCTGTGTGATTGAAAATATTTTATGAATATGCACTACATCATTTTGAGCAACTTTTATTTGAAATATTTTTTTCATAAATGTACAATAACAGGTTATGGAACAAACCACCTTACGTGGAACACCCTATGGTATGTATGGTTTAAAGTATTTTTAGAACATAACAGACAGTAGCAGAATTTTTATTTTCGTAAATCGAGATTCTGAGATTCAAAATACGTTTTGCCATCGAATGGTTAAGTAATTTAAAAAAAAAAAACAAAAATTGCCATGCAGTGTGTGAATTATTAAATCTTAAAAAATTGATCGTAAAACTTTCATTAGCATTCACATGCAGTGCTTACATACATGTGTATGTATACAGTGAAAGTTTGTATATTTTTACGGTTCGTTTAAAGTGCTAATAAATTATTATTATTTCATAACATTATTAATGAATTATATATTTATGCTAAAAGACATCCTGTGTTTTCTATTTATTTAATATTTGATTAAGTGCTGAATGCATTGCGTTTTTTAAAGTGTTTTCGTTTTTTAAGATCGACTTAACTAAAACACTGGTGAGTAATATTATCTAAAAAAAGTCTGAGAGGTAGTAGAAAACTGTAACAATAAACGTGAAATTTTAAGTGACCTTTAGAAATAGCTGGTGTCTATAATGCAGCCACCAATACATATGTATATACATACATATGCCATTCCCAAAAGTTTGGGAGAAACTTTTCGAATTATTAATATATACAAACATATATGTGTGTATTAGGGTGGACCTTAATATTTTTTGTTCGTTTTTTCTCAGCGGGCCGGGTGAAAATCAGTTCTGGGTATCTAAAAACTTGTGCGGAAACCAAAACTGCCGCAATCGGAACCTTTTTTCCCGTGCCGCAAAGCGCCTGAAGTTTCTTATGGGATTTACATGTTAAAAATCACTGAAAACGTTCTATACGCTAAAAAACTATCAAAACCATCAAATCTGAGAGTCGCAAGGATATATTTCCATGTATTATTTCCTCCTGAATCAGATGGAATCGTCAGATTTTGTTTATTCGTTGAATGAAAAAAATTATGAGCGAAAAATTGCGAAAAAACACCAAATTAAACTAAAAAATTTGAAAAAAGACGAAATAATTAATTATGGTGATTGTACCTGACTCTGAGGAGTATTAAGCATATCGTGATTTAAAAGTAGAGGTAAAAACCTACAATTTGACGTCCGGTTGAAGTCTATAGGTGCCTCTGAACCGGAGTTACGATAATTTCAAGTTGTACGCAAAATTCAGGAGCGTGTATGGCGGAAGGCGATTTTTCTGTTTTTTTCAACCTGATTCTTCTGCATCGACTTGCATAATTTAACGGTAGTATGAAATGCTCCATATCATACGAATAATTCATCTTAATATAATATTACCTTTAACCTGAAGTCATTTTACATTGATTATAAGAGAATTTCGGATTGAAACATACTAAAGAACGGAAGAATGAATTCTCGAAAAAAATACGGTTTTTCTCTTAAAGTTGGTAGCTTCATTCGCTCTGACATTAGCCGTGGTCGTATTACTACCAACTTCAAGAGAAGTCGAGAGAGAAGTTTCGAAGAGAAGAATTGAAATTGGCGACGGTCGTAAAGTGGTCGTTTGAATAGATTCGTTCGGGAATACGCCTCGGAGCGATCCGAGCAATCTGAGCAGTTCACCCGAACACGCGTTTATGATGCGAGCACTCCGAGGTCTCCGAAGCGCTCTGAGCGCGCGCCATATACAAATAACCTGAAACCAATTTATTCCATTCTTATTTGTGGAGTTTAACAAGTACATCGATTGAATTTTGTTGGATTTGACTTAATTAAGTCAATTCAACTGATTTAATTACTAAATTGTACAAATAAAAACGGTTTAGATTAATTTAGTGTTTGTTTACATTCGTGTGTTTACGTCCGAATCACTCGGATCGCTTGGAGCGCTCGAATCAAAAACGCGTGTTCGGGTGAACTGCTCAGATTGCTTGGATCGCTTGGATCGCACCGAGGCGTATTCCCGAACGAATCTATTCAAACGACCACTTTACGACCGTCGCCAATTTCAATTCTTCTCTTCGAAACTTCTCTCTCGACTTCTCTTGAAGTTGGTAGTAATACGTGGGACACTATAGTATGTTCCAATCCGAAATTCTCTTATAATCAATGTAAAATGACTTCAAGTTAAAGGTAATATTATATTAAGATGATGAATTATTCGTATTATATGGAGCATTTCATACTACCGTTAAATTATGCAAGTCGATGCAGAATAATCAGGTTGAAAAAACAAAAAATCGACTTCCGCCATAACGCTCCTGAATTTTGCGTACAACTTGAAATGATCGTAACTCCGGTTCAGAAGCACCTACAGACTTCAACCGGACGTCAAATTGTAGGTTTTTACCTCTACTTTTGAATCATGATATGCTTAATACTCTCAGAGTCAGGTACAATCGCCATAATTAATTATTTCGTCATTTTTCAAATTTTTTTTAGTTCAATTTGGTGTTTTTTCGTAATTTTTCGCCCATAATTTTTTTCACTCAACGAATAAACGAAATCTGACGATTCCATCTGATTCAGGAGGAAAAAATAAACGGAAATATATCCTTTGCGACTATCAGATTTGATGATTTTCATAGTTTTTGAGCGTATCGAACGTTTTCAGTGATTTTTAACATGTAAATCCCCATAAGAAACTTCCGGCGCTTTGCGGCACGGGAAAAAGGTTCCGATCGCGGCAGTTTTGGTTTCCGCACAAGTTTTTAGGTACCCAGAACTGATTTTCACCCGGCCCGCTGAGAAAAAAATGAAAAAAATATTAAGGTCCACCCTAGTGTGTATGTACACAGTTATGGCCCACATAACAATCCGAGTTGACGATCAAATTTTCATGCAGGAAACTCTAACTTTGCCGCGCTCCTCTAATCATATTTTCGAATAATTCGTTGCTCTGCGATTTTCATCGTTAACTTCGAATAGGCGTCATCCTGTGACGATAAAGTTAAGTTAGACATGAGACATGAGACTTTACCCATGCCGATAACGTTGGCTACGTCTCTTATAGTAGAATGCAGGCCGGTTTCGTCGTGTCGAGACTCATCACCGCCATGCGTCGTATCCCAATTAGCGAACGTTGATAAAAAAGTACGCCAACAGAGAGGAATAAAGAGGGCGGTTTTTATGTACTTACCTATCATGAGTAACGAGACGGTCAAGTGGTCCCTGCCGGCAGGTCGCATGGCTCCTAAGGCGGTGCCCACCAGGACGCAGCACACCGCTACCAGGGCGATGAGCGCTATGAACCACCTTAGAGACCCCGGTTTCCATGATAACAGCCCGCAGCAACCCTTCGGCGGTTCCTCGGTGAATCTCCCCCTGAAATGCGAAAGAAATCGTTAGTAATACGAGTGGAGTATTACTTCCTATCTGTAAAGAGGATGGGGAGCATTTACGAATGAATTTATATTCGTAATGATACAGAGTGGCCTCACATGAATTTTTATCGCCACAAAATAATAGAATTTGAAGTGTGTTTTTTTCATGTTCATGTTCATCAAGTTTTGAAATAAAAAAAATCGGCATAAGTGAATCATTTAGGAAAATGAAGAAAGAAAAACATGATCTATAATATATGTATATATGGTGTTACCACCAAAATGCATTAGAACAGTCTATACATTAGAGACTATTTTTAAATCTAATCATGTTTTGTTGTTTCTTACTGTGTTTAAAAATTTGTATCTTCAATAATTAAAGAACTAAAAACAAACAATTATTATGTCTTGAAAGTCGAAATATCTGACGATTTGTTCATCAGGTAAGACAAGTCACAAAACTAAGGAAGTGCACCGCATTTTTGTATGTAATGACGTAATAATTTCTGTAGTTAAACATCGAGTGGCGATAATAGCCTCGATAATAAGGCTATTAACGAGAAAAAAAAAAAAAAAAAAAACAAAAAACTGGACGTTTTCCACGAAACACCGAACTACTACACTTTTTCTCTCATAAAATAACTATTTTATAGCTATGTTTGAAATTTATTCAATAAAATTCGACCACTATTTAATCTAATTAATAAATATTTGCCAATAATCAATAACGAATGAATAAAAATTGAAGGAGAAGTTACGAGTATTTATGAACGAGATGATTTTTGTGAAAGTGCTGGAGCTGCAACAGTTCTTTAGCTACCTACTTAAAAATAAAGATGTTTCTGACACTTTTTCTGAAGGCGTTAAATTATTGATTTTATTATTAATGTATTTAAGACCAACACACTTTATCCTACATCAATGTTCCCACCATTCTGAAGTTTTCTAAGATCGAAATTTAAATAGATTCGTAATCTTTTTTAAAGAATAGTTACCCTTTTTTATCTTATTCGAATCTATTTTTTTTATTTAAGATTGAAGTAATAGCTTCAATCAGTAGATTGAACAAATATATAGACTCCGTTGATCTTAGCAAATTGTAAAACAGTGAGTGAACCAATTGTAATGGGAATTCCCGACACTGGGCGTGGTCCAACGTCTGTGTCACCAACGGCCTAGGTTTCGAGACATTACGTCATAAAAGCCACTGTCCAATAAGATTATCGCTAATCATAATCACGCCTGTTCGCCGTCTTACTATCTACTAAGCTCAGGGGATGCAATTGGTATATAGTAGGATCATTACAGCCAAGTATTATTCTACAGAAATTGACTATTATCTATAATCGCGACATATACATACTGGTGAATGCATATTTTATAAAGAATTGAAATGTTTTCGTAGGTAGTGAAAAAAAATATTCATATGTGTGTACAAACACTCTTTTGCCCACGCTGTTTTGTTTTTAATGAACTATACTGACTTTTTTTTCAATGTATTAGTTACTAGACTTTTCTAGGTTTTCCAGACTGTTTATATGTACATATTTCAATGGCGTCCGTACAAAAACGATCACCTTATCTCCATCACCAGAACATTGTGCATGTGTGCGAAAAATGGAAAAGTAAATATAATATGGGAGAAGCCTTAATCTAGCGACATGATGACATAAACGATCATGGAAGGAGTGGATAGCACTTACGAGTGGTCTTATTTGCAATTCTTCTTGTATACATTAGACCATTAGACTGTATCAAAAAAATCGACTATTTTTTTTTTTCAAAAATTACTCTGAAAATATTGTTCAGGATGTCGAAAAAAATGAGCCTGTGAAAATATCAGCTCTTAATGTTAATATTAAGAGGTGACTCATCGCGATTTTCCATTTCCCATTTAATTAACATGGGAAAAATGTTTTTTCAAGCTTTGGAATTTTGTAACTTTTTCAACCGATTATCAGACTGATAAGACCAATATATTCTTGTAGGGAATTGAACGCACTGCAAAAAACGTCCCTTATAATTTTTTGATAAATTTAGTCTTTCCAAAGTTATTTAAGGTTAAAGTTGGACTCACCAGAATTTTTGAGGTATTTTCACTTTTTTGGTGAATCTATCAAATGAATTGCAAAATTTTTGCTCTAAATTATCTTTTTCAGAATCTTTTTTGAAATTCTGAGAGTATCCTCAGTCCATTTCATTGGTAGTTTTGTCCAAAAAAACCTTGATTTAGACGCTTTTCTTTGATATGAACATTTTAAATATTAATTTTTATTAGCAAACTTGATATTTCTTATCTATAATTTTCTTTTCTACATTAATTATATCTAAATCTAAGTTAAAATCATAATTATAAATTGTTTTTGCTTAAAACTATTTTTTTTACCTATTTAATTATTGAAATACAATATCACCAAAATTGATCTCATAATATTCAGTATGGATGCAAAACGTCTAAATCAAGGATTTTTGGACAAAACTACCGATCAAATGGACTGGGGATACTATCAGAATTTCAAAAAGTCTCTGAAAAAGATAATTTAAGGCAAAAATTTTACAATTAGTTTGATAGATTCACCAAAAAAAGTGAAAACACCTCAAAAATTCTGGTGAGTCCAACTTTAACCTTTAATAACTTTTGAAAGACTAGATTTATCAAAAAATTATAAGAGACGTTTTTTGTAGTGCGTTCAATTCCCTACAATTCCCTCGTCTTATCAGTCTGATAATCGGTGGAAGACTTACAAAATTCCAAAGCTTGAAAAAATAATGATTCCCATGTTAATTAAATGGGAAATGGAAAATCGCGATGAGTCACCTCTTAATATTAAAATTAATAGCTGATATTTTCACAGGCTGATATTTTTGACATCCTGAACAATATTTTCAGAGTAATTTTTGGAAAAAAAAATTGTCGATTTTTTTTGATGCAGTCTAGTATACATACATATGCACATGTCTGTATGCGAGCTACTTAATTGACATCAATTCGACGAAAATATCTCGCGATACTTTTCGGCGCTTGAGCACTGGC
This sequence comes from Aromia moschata, assembly GCA_029963805.1. Lineage (NCBI taxonomy): Eukaryota > Metazoa > Arthropoda > Insecta > Coleoptera > Cerambycidae > Aromia > Aromia moschata. The sequence goes on from JAPWTK010000223.1 coordinate 147,052, forward strand.
CGAGAAAGTGTCTCGGCTTTATTCCATCTCTAAATATCGCATCGGATGATTTACGACTAGTCCGCTCCATGCATCGAATTTTAATTGTCCGTTTCCTGTTACAAAACGCAACGGCCAATGCCTGGAGATCACACAAAACCGTGGAAATCACCGCGTGCTCGAGAATACGATACAAATGCGCGTATTCATTTGTATCTCTGCAAGTAGGCGTCGAAGGTAAATAACCTTAAGCGCGTATACGTTCGATGATCGGTTTCAAAATAATTAAAATAATTAATTACCTCGTTAAATTAGTCGACTTTCACTAAGGCCTCCACTACGGCCTGCGGAGAGGTTTTTGAAATTGATCTAGATAACCGTGAAACAAAAGAAGTAGAAACTGCGCGTGATAATTTCGAATTGGGTAATTTTTGCGTCAGTAAATACTTGCTAACGTTCTGATTTCTAATGGACATGTCTCGTTAGTTTAAAGCCGATGCTGTCCTCTCTAGATGACAGAAAGAACAGTTATATGATAGTGGCAGAGATACGAGTATGTTTAGCACTTTGTATTGGCGTGGGTCCCAGAGACCAAGACGCAAAAGGATTTGACGCTATAATGAAATGTTTTTTCCAGATTTTGAAGTCATATAGTAATATTAATAATACAGGGTGTCCCATAATTAATGGAAAATAGCAGATTAAGTTAATAGTAACCGATATACAGTAAGCGGCAGCCTAATGCGTACATAGCCGAATGAAGGGCAATTGATAAATTAACTTCTTTGTAAGTAGAGTAAACATGAGGTGAGAACCAATAGCGATCGAATCGCTAGCGCAGGCGTATGAAAGGCATCCGGTTTGTCCGTAAGTCTGTTTGAGTTAAAATTTGAAATACTATTTTATATTTTATACTGGTCTGATTACAAAAGTGCTTTATTACGAGCGTATTGTAGAAGCATACTAAGCAGACAGACGGTATGAGCGCGGCCGCCGACAACCGCGGAGATCCGAGACGGGGCAAAGAGAGTGCATTAGTGGGTGGAGCTTAGAGTGAACCATTGGACCTTTCGTTCTGCCTTCGTTCGCTGTTGTCATATCAACATAATATTCCTAGTAGATATTTTAAAATTGTTTCACAGCCGTTTAAAGTAATATTAACTGTTTAAAATTATTTCACAGTAGTTGGGTTGAAAAAAGATAACAGTAAACTTGATTATACGATACGCAATTGATCGTACATCAATGCATTTTGTATATACAGGGTTTTATAGACTTTTTATGCAGAGTCTTATACAACCTCTTATACAACCCCCTCTTATACAACCAAGCCCCCCCCCCCCCTCCCCCCCCCCCCCCCCCCCCCCCCGGCCGGGGGGCCGGGGGGCCCCGCCCCCCCCCCCCCCCCCCCCCCCCCCCCTCCCCCTTTCCCCCCTTTTTCCCTTTTCCCCCCCCCCCCCCCCCCCCCCTCCTTCTTTTCCCCTTTTCCCACCCTTTCCCCCCCCCTGGCCCCCCCCGCCCCCCCCCCCCCCCCCCCCCCCCCCCCCCCCCCCCCCCCCCCCCCCCCCCCCCCCCCCCCCCCCCCCCCCCCCCCCCCCCCCCTTTCCCCCCCCCCCCCCCCCCCCCGGGGTGGGGCCCCCCCCCCGCCCCCCCCCCCCGGCCCCCCCCCCCCCCCCCCCCCCCCCCCCCCCCCCCCCCCCCCCCCCCCCCCCCCCCCCCCCCCCCCGCCCCCCCCCCCCCCGGGGGCCCCCCCGCCCCCCCCCCCCCCCCCCCCCCCCCCCCCCCCCCCCCCCCCCCCCCCCCCTGGGCCCCCCCCCCCCCCCCCCCCCCCCCCCCCCCCCCCCCCCCCCCTCCCTTCCCCAATTACAATAAAGGAAAATTTTCCGAATTTTGCTTTCATAAAGGGCGTCGTTTTGCAGGTAATTCCCTTGTAGAACGACCGCCCCAGCCCACACAGCATGCATTGTTCCTAACTGACCGAGAGCTCGTTATGAATTATTTATGGAATCCTATAAATTAACATAGTTTCGATGCGAAATCAAATATTTCATCGGCAATATCGAACGCCGACGTGGCAGGGGATACTCGCCCTTAAAGGCCGCCGCCACCCCTGCCCTCTCGCCTCGATAACACCATAGACGGCGCTCAAATTAATTTCTATAAAGGGGCGGCGGTACTGTTGAAAATAAAATAAAATAAACTTGATCTTTATTATTACTTCTAAAATTCATACGGAGGAATTTAAAACATTTTCAGTGTTTCTTTAGACTTCTGTAGTCCAGTCTGTATCTAATGAAATGAGTCATCAGTGATTCAAAATCACACACATAAGCATTCTAAATCACTCGAACAGTGTATCCCTACTATTAGTTGAGACGTTCAGTGGTGGCATACGTATGTTGTATCTTCATCGAAAACGTCTGCAAATATTGAATTTTTTTTTTATTGACTGAAAAGTTATTTGAATAGAAACGATAATATATATAATAATTAATTAATATAAATATATGATTTTGAAAATGTCAGGTCATGATTTTTAAGTAATATATTATTATTTAAGTCATTTTTAAGTAATATATTATTAAATAGATTTACACACAATGAAGATCGAGAATATGAAAAAAAGCATTGTAAAAATATTTATTAACCTATATTCAACATGTACAGCGTGTCCTTTTATACATTGATACCCACACATAGGGTGAACCATGAAATATAAAAAAAACTTTAAATACGAAAGTATTTACTTTGACTGAATTAAAGAACCGCTTTTTATAGCACCCGATTTCTAATTTTGACGTTTAGTCGCAATGTTTATCACGGCCTACTATTATAGATTTCATTTTCCTCCAAACCTCTATATAATTTGAAATAGGGTTAAACCAAACATTGACAAACCTGGTATATTAGAAAAGAGGAGGTACATGATGTTCCATAAAAAAAACATGTGGCCTTGTTTTTTTAAAGTTGTAGTTTTTGTTTTGCATTTCCTCATGATGCCAAAAGACAATGCATGCAAAAAAATTTAAAACTATGGTATTTAAAGTTTATTTCTTATACTCACTCTGAACTTTTTAATTGCCCTTTAGAAACTCGTTCCCTCCCTGTGTGACGCCTCTGTCTCGCACGTATTTTCGCCCGCCAGTTATTGTTATTTTATGAAAAACGTCTGCAGGAGCGGGGCCAACGGCACATCTATATCCATCGGCAAGTTGGTCGGTTATTTCCTTTCCCAAATATTTATCTAATTTGTTTTATTCAAATTAGTGAGAGAGGCGAAAATACAGCCGCGTTTTCTTCTCTCGGATGTAATTCCCGAAATGTTTTATACATTTATTTATTTTCGGTCCCACTCCGGCAGGACCGGAGGCAAGGGAAAATCCCTGGGGGAACACCGTGGCGTCCGGAACGAAAAAGGACTAGCTGGCGATTTTTTTTGTCGATACTGCACGGGATGTAATTATTTTGAAAGATAATAGTACACTGTGAGTTTCATGCTATATTTTATTGTTTATTTTGTGCATATTTGTAAAATTTCATCTTCAAGAACCGATGTAAATGCCGATAGAATACGAGATCTTGTGCGTTCAAATCGTCGCGTCGGTTGAAGACAAGAATGATCGGGGAAGAATTGAATTTGAATCACACCACTGTTCATCAGATTTTGACTAACGAATTGAGGATGAGAAAAATCTGCGCAAAAATGGTTCCAAAAAAACCTTTCGCAGGATAAAAAAACATCAGGAGAGAAAGGTGTCTCGACTTTTTGGAATTGATTGAAAATGATCCCCATTTTATGGAACGTGTCATTACTGGTGATGAGACTTGGGTGTAGTATGACCCGGAAACCAAGCTCCAAAGCATGGAATGGCACACCTCAAGCTCTCCAAGACCCAAAAAAAAACAAGAATGAGCAACTCGAAGATCAAATGCATGCTAATTTGCTTTTTTGATAGATAGTGAGTCGTCCACAAAGAGTTTGTGCCCCCAGGCCAAACAGTAAATCAACACTTCTACAGAGAGGTTCTTGAAAAACTGCGTGTGAGACCAAACATCAAGAACAACCGGATGTTGCATCACAGCAATGTGCCTTGTCACACAGACTTTTTTCTCTTCCCGAGATTGATAAATCACCTCAAGGGACGTCATTTTGGGACATCATTCAAACGGCTGTAACCGACCAGCTGAAGGCTATACCAGTATATGAGTTCCAGCACTGCTATGAGGAACAGAAGAACCGTTTATAGCGCTGTGTGGCTTCCCAAGGAAGTTATTTTGAAGGAGACAATACTGAATTGTAATTCTATTGGAATAAATAAATTAAAAAAAAATCAGTCTTATTGCTTATTTTACACACCTCATATATACCAATACATATTTTTATATAAAATTGGATTACCCTCATGGTGGTAACAAATCTTCAAAAGCGTCTGTAGTTTATTTATTGGGTAACCCCAAAGACAAAATCAACAATAACGAAAAGTCAGGAATATACGAAATAAGTTGTGATCAAAAGTATATTGGGCAAACAAAAAGATCTATTTTGACTAGATTTAAAGAACACATGGCTCATTTGAAGTATGGCAGAACAGAAAAATCTTGTGTTGCCCAACACGCTTTTGACAACAACCATAGGATAGACATAAATAATTTAAAATTAATTAGAAATGTAACAAACAGTAGACAGTTGGATGCTTTTGAAAGTTTAGAAATCATTAAGTGTAACAGTAGTATGAATAAGGACAATGGTCCGATGCCCACCAGTCCACCAGTTTGCTCTGATAAACAAAGACAGTTACGGTTCAGTGAACCGTGGCAATAAATTTAGTATAAATAGTGCAAGTGTGTAGGCTAGAATTTTGTTTTAATCTTCTCCTGAAGATGCCAACTTGGTTGGCGAAACGCGCGTCGAGAAAAGTGTAGTAGTTCGGTGTGTCGTGGAAAACGTCCAGTTTTTTTTATACGTTAAGTTGTTATAATGCCTAACAATTTTTATAAACACGTTCGTATGACCTTTTCGTTAAAATTCGTAGAATCTAGATTACAGTGTCGCCCTGTCAACGTGCACCGAATGCACGTTCGTGTTGCAAATGTTGTCCCGCTATTTCAGAGCTCAGTTAAAAATTCTAATGAACCAAGGCGGCCGTGTATCTGCACGAAGTTTTAATATTTATACATTTTTGGAACAAAGCCGCCTACATTTATCGCTGTTCGTGGAATCCGACCGAAATTGACAATTTGCTGGTTACCAGAGAAACAAAATAAATACAAAATGAAGTAATAAAAAAAAGTTTATGAAAAAAGTATAGTACATAAGTCCTAAAATAATTATTTTAAAATCAGTACAGTTCCAATTAAAATAAATATTCCTTGAATATGTAGGGTGCTTTTATATTTTAATACATATATTTTTTGGTGTTTATTTGAAACTAATATTTGTTTGATTCGAAGAAACTTTTTCTCAGTGTACGTTCTATGGTATATCATTCTTACACTAGTGCGAAAAAGACTAGAAAAGTTACTTTTTAGCTCTAGTGTAATTGTTTACGCCAGCATCTAAGGACTGTAGTTTTCATTTTAACTAGTCACTAACACTATCATTACTAGAGGTTTCTGTGTAAAACCTCTAGTAATGATAGTGTTAGTCACTGAACACTTTTTGTGTAAAAGAAAAAAAGATTCATTAGACAGAATTATTAATATTGATATAAATGGAATTTGGTGGACACCTAGTTATATAGTTGTTTTGATTGTATTGTGTTTTTCTCGAATTTATGAATTAGTATATATGTATAATATCCAAAATCATCCTTATCTTCCTTCCCTAACACCCCATATCCTACCATCCCTTACCAATTTTTAACTTGTCCTAGAAAAACAATGTTGTAAAACGTCTAGATTGCCGGAACATTGTTAAGAAAAGTCGTTACGATTAAACTTTTTTCTCGAAAGTTGATAAATAAATAATAACTATATACACTGGGTGTCATGCTATATGAGAATGGAACGAAAATTTTCAAGAAATATTTTTGAGTGACTTCTGTGTGACTGTTGTTACTACATTTGTTATAAATGATAACCCCTATTTTTTAATATACCATTCGAAATCGTTATACATTTAGCTATAAAGTAATATGAATAATAAAAAGAAATTGGTCGCCATTTCAATTCCGAGTGCAATTTAGTTTTAGTGAACCTGAATGACGACTTATAACATCTTTCGAATTATCGACTCGAACTACTAAGGAATTATAAATGAGCCACAACAAGAGAGAGACAGAGAACGTAATTTTATAATCATTTATGAAGCTTTTAACTAGTCTACCAGCAATTATCTCTTAATTACACTTATTAATGAGTTTCGCTAATTCGGTGCGAGGCGAGAGCGCGGTTAGCTAGACATCGGGACATTCGTTTACTGGGATCTAATTAAATCGAGTTATTAAACGAACAGAACAGGGGGAACGCGAAGGGGGAAGTTTTATTCTAGCACAAAAGTGAATTTCATTTGGCGCGACTGCCGAGGAGTTATCTGTTTCGCGGTTCGACGTAAACAGCCACCTTAAAGCCACGATTTAACACCTACGAGATTTTTACGTTTTTTCTAAAATGATGTTTAATTTGTATAATGTCCAAATTATATTCCAATTAGTTTTGAAAGGGATGTATCCCACTCTGTTTTAAATCATTGTATAGTAACCACTAGGTGCAGAAAGTAAGGGATATAAGGAAAATATTTTTTTAATTCACCCAAATTTTTAGATGATTTTCAGAGCTGTAACTTGTGACAAGTAGAGTAAATGAAACAAACGAAATAAAAGACTTACTTTTATTATTCACAAACTATTACGTGATATCGTAAATAATCCTCTTTTACTATTGTCGTCTAACTTTCCGTAAATTCGCTGCCATCCTGTGCAGTCACCTCGGGCAATCTTACTATCCCGGTGAAGGATAGTTCTGTTTGTAATTGCTGCGTAACATGATCAACTTTCTTATGCATTTACCTGGTGCAACTTGTTGCGTTTTCGATCCTTGGGCATAGTTAAACTTGGCTTCCTTACTTCCTGTAGGTGTTGTTAGGACTTAGGTTTGTCTGTGAATCGCTGGTAGATATAAGGTATTATCCCTTTAGGTACCTAAAAATAAAAGGGAAATATTAGTTTTAGTTAAATGTAATTCATAGGTTAGGATTGTTCCAGTGGCTCTTTAATTGCCGTTGCCATCGCTAGGTAAAGTGGGAATGATGATTGTTACCTTCTTGTAAAAATGGGGTGTAGAAACTAAATGTACTTACCTTTTTGTATTTCGTAAATAGTTTTCCAAGCGGTGTTTTGTTTACTTCTTTCTTGGTTTGGCACATGCCGCCCGCTTGACATTAGCGCTGGAGTTCTTTGTAATTTACGCCAGTCAATAGAGCTCGAAAAGGGGTGAGTTTATGACACGATTGATACCTGAAATCCGACTACGGGATACTTTTAAGTTTAGTCCTTAGATGAAAACGTATATGAATTGGACTAGGAAATAGTTGCACTTTTTTTTTTAATAACAAATTAGTGAAAAAAAAATTAGTTTTTTTCAGTTTTTTGCTTATAGAAGAAAATCTATTGAAGCAATCATATCGCATCCAATAGGAAAGTTGTAGAGAATTCAAAAACCTTTGAAATCCTAAAAAATCAAGTCAATCGGTACATTTTTCGCTGAGAAAACTCGGAAAAAAACGTGAAAAATTATCTTTTCTTAATAAATTCGTAATTCGAGTATTTTTGCATTAGAAGAGTCAATCTTGTGGGAAAATGTAGATAATATCACGAAGAATGAGTGTGCAAAAAGTGGATTATGTCCGATGAATAGTTTTTACACAATAGTCGAATAAAGTTTTTTACATCGTATTTTGAATATTCCATAACACGTCGGGCGATAGATTAAATAACATTTTTCTCGACGGATTCGGAAACTACAGAGTGTAAACTACAATTCGTCCATTTACTTTGTTTCATTTACATGCCATTAAATTGGTGTAAAACGCCTCTGAACACCACGCAAAATGTTCGGCGGCGCGCTGACATCCGAGCGTGGTATTGGTGGCGGGGGAGCGAGGGGAAGCGGCGGCAGCGACCAGCAAATTTCGCGCGGTGTTCAGAGGCGTTTTATACCAATTTAATGGCATGTAAATGAAACAAAGTAAATGGACGAATTGTAGTTTACACTCTGTAGTTTCCGAATCCGTCGAGTAAGAATCGTAATTCAATCTATTGAAAAACCTTATTTTTTTCACTAATTTGTTATAAAAAAAGTGCAACTATTTCCTAGTCCAATTCATATACGATTTTCATCTAAGGACTGAAGCGACCAGCAAATTTCGCGCGGTGTTCAGAGGCGTTTTATACCGATTTAATGGCATGTAAATGAAACAAAGTCAAATGGACGAATTGTAGTTTGCCTCTGTAGTTTCCGAATCCGTCGAGTAAGAATCCGTAACAATTAGTGAAAAAAAACTCATTTTTTTTCACTAATTTGTTATAAAAAAAAAGTGCAACTATTTCCTAGTCCAATTCATATACGATTTTCATCTAAGGACTGAACTTAAAAGTATCCCGAAGTCGGATTTCAGGGATCAATCGTGTCATGTCAAAAAGCTCTATTGACTGGCCTATTAGGTACAGATTAGGACAGGGGAAAAATAGCCGTAGATAAAAGAAAAAAAAAAAAAAGGAAACTGAAGCTCCAAGTCCATCGAAAAATAATTCGAAATTTTTGCTTGGATTTTAAAAGGTCCACGGACCTCAATAAATTTTTTTTCTATAATTTCATCAAAAAGGTCTTGGATAATTTTATTCTCTTTAATTTGACCTGTTTTCGAGCCCTGTAGGATGATTTTTCGTTGTTATCGCCATTCAAAGCAGTAATAGAGCCGTCAAAAAAGACTCGAGCAACCTGTCTTTTTCCTGGACAAAAGAGTGTTCAAACTTTTTTAAAAATTTAAAATCTGTTTATTGAGAGAGAGTTTTATAATTCGCAGAGCTAATTAAATTGTGGAGCTCGCGCGCAAATCCCGCTAAATCCATTTTCAGCAGGGATGGCAAAAGTACAAGAACCGTTTTGCTTTGGAAGCGGGTGTTCCGCTGTTTCGGGAATTTTGGAACCGGTTCCAAAACCGCTCCTTTTCTAAACGGTAATGGGATGATTTCGTAAGAACCGGTACGAATACCGGTTCCTGGGGTATTTTTTCTTCTTATTGGTTTAACCATTAGGGGCTGTCCGTAAATTACGTGTAGTACTATGTACTGTAGAACACTTTTTTAACCTCCCTCCCCCCTCACGTAATAGGATATTATATCAAAAAGCGATATACCCGGGAGAACGCTATATTCGGGAAGCGTTATGTCCGAGTTTTACTGTACTTACAAAAAATAGGAGAAAATATCGAATATATTATCTGAGCCAAGTATGGTCACATTTTTGGCACAAAAAATCAATTAAATTAAGGAGCTTCAGAGTGGTTTTTTCTACTCCGAAATATTTAACGTTACAATTCGGGCTTCCGTTGATCAGATGAAGCAAACTAAAAGTCATTTAGTTGATTATAATTTTTATTAATTATCACTTTTATGTTCAATATCGAACGTGGAATATGGAAATAAAAATATTAACATAATCAAAAATACTAACAAAAACAAACAATAATTATTTTAGGATCACAACAATCCAAAACGTTACACAACCAACCTAGAGGGATGCACACACTTTCGGTACGATTGTGATCTGTAAGGAAGGGAAAACTAACTATTCATGACGTAATTTACGTCTCACCCCTAAACGGTGCAATCTTCTCACTTCGCACACAATGTTTCTCTTTCTTACACTCAACTACTTATTTTTTTAAAAAGAAGCATTTTAACATATATGAGTAATAGAAAAGCTGGTGGTACACCTGCAGTTCGCGGCGTGAACGTGCAAAATGCTCGAAACGGCCCGGCAATGCATGGCAGAGAGAACCTCAACCACCACTCCGCTACTTCGCCTAGCGAACGAAAGGCGACTGCTTAGCCGAACCAGGTCAAATAGGTATAGCCCGCCACTCGTTTCATGATACAGTATCCCAGTTCGAGATATGTGTATTGCCGCTCAAAAAGTTCTTGTAACAATATTTAAAATATCGCCGGGTACTGCGTTTCGACCGACAATAACGACGTGTGTGTGCAGATTTTGAATCCGTAATTAAGTTTAACCAGTGTACTCCATTAAGAACTTTCTGTAATTTTTTTTAATACCTCATTTCGCGATCCCTGATCCCTGATTCTGCCGATATAGCAGTTAGTCTAATAATATCGCCTCTTCTTAAAATTCTGTATTATAAATTGCACAAAGAACCGGTTCCTATCTAAGAACCGCTTCCAGAACCGGTTCCAAACGAGAACCGGTAAAATATTTTTTTGGACCGGTTCCATCTTTTTTAAAAACGGGAACGCTTCCAATACCGCACAAAAAATGTTAACCGGTCCCGATTCCAGAACCGCTTCCAAAATAAAACACCGGAACCGCTCTTGGAAGCGGTTCCTTTTGTGACAAAGTGGAAGCGGTTCTGGAAGCGGAACCGTACCGCTTTTGAAGAACCGGTTCTGTTGCCATCCCTGATTTTCAGACATTTTTTACTTTTTTGCGGATTCCTATACATCTCAATGATCTCTACAATATAACACTTTACATAACGAAAAAAAAAAAACGTTAAATCCATTTTTAAATAGCTGTCAAATATACGGCTTTGGAGCATACCGCGCTAAATACAATCCCATATAGGCAAAACAACGCTTTACGCGTTAAGCGGACTTTGCTGGCAACATTTCCCCACCTACATATTTTTAGTGACGGCATACAAGACCACAGAATACCGATATTTTGCTGTAGTGTTGCTTGTCAGGAGAATCTTGTGTTGTGGTGACACTTCGTCGTTCTGTGAAGCCCGCTTATAAGAGAAAAAGAAAAAATCTTTGGAAAATCTATTAACTAAGCACTTTGGAAACGATTGGAAGGATGACGAGGACTTGGCTTGGTACAATGATTTATTACTCAGTCAACCAATCAACAATATGGAAGATGACACGTGAACCAGATGAACCGTGCGATTGCCTGGCAGAGGAGAACGCCGTGCATGTATAATGCAGATTGTATAAAAAAAATATCTGTATTTTTTTATTAATAGAGGATTGAGGAAATAGTTTTCTTTTATATACAAAATATGTGTTCTTTTATACACAAAATATATTTTTATATACAAAATATTTCCATATTTGAACCAAAACCCGCTTAATCCAAAATAAATATTTATTTTTTTATAAGTAAACGTTAAAAAAAATTCTGCGAAAATTGTCAAAAATTGTCCTTAACGATCAGCAGAGTACAAAGTATAAATCAGTAAAACGGTAATAAAATTGTATTTATTGCAAACAAATTTCAGGTTGCTCAAGGCTTTTTTACGGCTCTATAAAGTTTAAAAATTGCGTTTTTTCGCAAAGGGCTATGTTTGCTGTATTGTGGTATCAACAAGTTTTCTGAGCCTTATTGTTATTTTGCAACAATAATAGCGCATTTGATCATATAACTCTCTACGTAAGGTTTAATATTTTTTTCTTTAATTATTTTCTAAAATGAATAGTTCTCGAGTTATCTAGAAGAAAACGAAGGGAAAATGGATATCTTACACAATTTTTTTTACTATTTGTTTTTTGTTTAATAATAAATTTTCAACTGACGGATATCGAAATTATTATATCGTATGCTATTTCAGAGACATTTCAATAAAAGTTAGGGATTACCTGGTATGTAAATTAAGTAATGAGAGATTTTTTTTAATTTTTCTATTCGAATAGAATTACAATTCAGTATTGTGTCCAAAATAACTTCCTTGGGAAGCCACACGACGCTGAAGACGGTTCTTCCATTCCTCAGAGCAGCGTTGGAACTCATATTCTGGAATAGCCTTCAGCTGGTCGGTTACAGCTGTTTCAATGTTTTCTATGGTCCCAAAATGACGTCCCTTGAGGTGATTTTTCAATTTCGGGAAGAGAAAAAAGTCACAAGGACTCAAGTCAGGCGAATAAGGAGACTGAGGAGCCACAGGAATGTTTTTACTGGTTAAAAACTCGTTTACTGAAATGGTTGTGTAATAAGGCGCATTGCCGTGATGCAACATCCAGTTGTTCTTGATGTTTAGTTTTACACGCATGACCCTTTTTCGAGGTTTTTCGAGAACCTCTTTCTAAAAGTGTTGATTTACTGTTTGGCCTGGACGCACAAACTCTTTGTGGACAATCCCCTGGCTATCAAAAAAACAAATCGGCATGCATTTAGTCTTGCTCATTCTTGCTTTTTAGAGTCTTGGAGAGCTTGAAGCGTGCCATTCCATGCTTTGGCGCTTGGTTTCCGGGTCGTACTCAAATACCCAAGTCTCATCACCAGTAATGACACGTTCCATAAGATAATTTTTAATCAACCCCAAAAAGTCAAGACACCTTTCTCTCCTGGTGTGTTTTTGTTCCTGCGAAAAGTTTTTGGAACTACTTTTGCGCAGATTTTTCTCAACCCCAATTCGTTAGTCAAAATCTGATCAACAGTAGACTCAAATTTAACTCTTCCCCTATCATTGTTGTCATCAACCGACGATCTGAACGCACAAGATCACGTATTATATTCATCGGTTCTTGAACATGAAGGCCTTCCGCTACTTGGTTCATCTTCAATCGACTCTGATCCTTCTGAGAATGCCTTAAATCACAGGAAAACCTGGGTTCTTGAAAAACACTGTCTCCGTAGGCGCGTCCTGTTAGCTGATGCAAAACCTTTGCTCAAAATTAATGTCACTCATTTTTAAAACGCACTAGAAAAAAACCGGTTTGCGAAAACAGTCACAAAGAACAAACAAATGACTCTAACAAGTTCAAACTTGTCCTGAAGGTGCATTATATATTTATGTTAACCTACCGCCCTTCCAAGTCCCGTCTCCGCAGTGTTTCTAGATCGGGCACTACGTTGCCAGTCTTATTACTAAATTTACACACCTCGTACATGGAAAAAGTCAAACAGAAAACAGATACCGCCTGGTGAAGCAGTATTTTCGACATTTGTCAACTGATAGCGAATGGAAGGATTTTTTTTGTGGTAGAAGAAAACAACACACAGGTATTAATGCTTTAGTGAAATAAAGACTTTAGTGAAATATTTAAAAATTTACCAGACCAGTGGCAGAGGAAATAAATTGTAAAATTAACTTATTTACTTAGCATTTGGCCATGTACATTGTGGTTTTGTTTCCTGCGATTTATCTTTGTTAAGATTTAAATGCATGTATTTGTTAATTGTTTTATTAATATTTTTTAAATACTTAATACTATAAAACAATAACAGCGTGTTTTTAAAGCAACCTTAATATTAAACCGATTTGAATCGATGCTATCTATCTAGATAAACGGCGTAACGTATTGTTTATCAGGATTTTGAACTCGCTTTGTCCCGCCGAGGCGTAGCGAAAATATTCGGCAGAGTAGCGGCCATTAATTATCGTCATATTCTAAAATGAGCAATTACGTTTTGACATTTTAATGTCGGATAATTACAGTGTAACAAAAATGTATAAATGATGTTGCGGAACGTCTGTTACACAATTAATTACGGGCAAGTAACCGTTCAATGGCTCGCACCTTTTAATTGCGGAGCGCGTTTTATTTTTTTTAATCTCCCTTGTCTCTGCCGGTTGCATTTTTTTTTGCGCGTTTGTGCTGGGCAGTTGATCTAATAATAATCGATTTTATGTTTAACACGTGTTATTTAGAATACCAGGTGTGAAATTAATGTTACACCCGGAATGTGTAGAAGACAGACGTTCATTAAGTGAGATAGACACAGACGTTGATGTGACGTTGCACAAATCAGAGAACTATCCACAGTGTCTACACCCAGTCCTTGGCTGTGGAGATGCAACGGCCATACATACATACTAGGGCTAGAACAAAATTCTCGGATACCGACCGTCTTCCAGGCGGCCGCGTATCGGTATCCCGTATTCCAGGAGGCCGTGGCTCGGCCAGCGGGGTGGGGGCCGGGACGAATGCGACGCGAAACTGGTTCCGTATTTATTTAGTCCTTTGAAGGTCGCACGCCTGTAATTGTGCATTACTGATTGTTATACTTAATTGATATTATAACGATGGTTAAAACGCCAGCCCCATTTGCTTATCAATTAAAAAAAAAATTGTGCAGGGTTTTCCAGATTTGAAGTGTTAAAGCTACCACTATGTACTGTGAAATATGCAAGTGTTACTTACATGTTTACAGAAAAGGACAATGTGAAAAGCACGTAAAGTCGCTAAAACACCGAGAAAATAACCGAGAACATAAAAGAAATGGAATCCCAAGAAGTGAATTCCTATATGAGGATAACGAGGTGTAAGAGTGTGACAACAGATGCGGGAAAAGTAAGAGAAAACAATATTTCTTAGTAAGTCACTATTTATTCACTGCAGCATGCATGCTCAAGTTCGACCCTGGCATGTACCATTTGGTTCTAGCCCTAATACATACATATGTGCAGCAATTACATCTGTCTTATATTATTCAATTAGGTCTTACTTCTTTCCCTCTTTCTTGTCTGGCTATTTATTTAATAATAATGAAATCCGTCTGGAGCCGTACATATTTTTATGCAGTAAACAGCGAAGTTTTTTTTGAAGGTTTTTGAAAGTTGCTTAAATTCTTATAATATTTTGTACTACAGTATTGATTTTTTTTGTGCTTCTGATAGAATTACGGCTTGTTCATTTCTGCGTCTAAAAAGCCCAAATTGAGGGTTATAATATGTTGATTGTGTGAAAAGATATCGCCAAAAAATTGCGATGTTTTAAAAAAAAGAGTGAGTACTTACCTCCGAAAATATTAGATTATTTTCCAAGTTCTTGGACGCATATTAAAGATCTTGGATCTCATATAAATCTTCAGATTATCTGAGTAACTTTCTGAGTATTATTTCTGAGTAACTGAAAACTTTCTTTTGAACTTCTTTCTTGAAAACTTCCTTTTGGTTCAAATTTCTGAAAATGTTAAACCACAAAATTAATGGGTCAATATTCCTCTAGAAATCGATGTGTTTTATTAAAATTTCTGTACGAAAACTGTAGTAAGGATGGTAGAGTTTTTGAAATTTTATGATTTCGTTCTTTAAAATATCTCAGTTAGTCAGACAGATACTCTGAAGTCGTTTTATACGAGTCCAACAACTTTGAAAATGATTTAATATTACGGATTCACTTTTTTAACGATGTCTTTTTACAAAACTGGCCTATCACCTTGTATGACGCAGAATTTCATTAGCGGTAATCCTATCAAAAGAAAAAAAACAATACTGTAGTACAGAAATTATCTGAAATTAACCTTGTGGGTGTACGAACATTTTTGTGGCTGACTATAATTTTAATAGTATACATATAATAGATTATACAACGTTCTAGAAAATTAAAGGTTAATACTAAGTGAATCGTTTGTTGTTGAACCAAACTCATTGTTTGTTGGGACCAAACGACATTTTCACAAGTTTTGAGAAAAACCCAAAAAACGGTGTAAAACTATCATGTATACATTAATGAAAACTTGAAATGGTCAGTATGTATAAATAACTTGTGTGTCAAATTAAACAAAATATGATACAGTATGGTTACAAACAAATAATTGAATGAAAAAGCAATGCGAATAATCTGTTTTGCAAATTTTAAATATCCAGTTAAATGTGGAATAATTTCTTGGGGACGGAAATATTTGTACGAAACATCCGGAGGTACTTTCAAAATTATTTAAAAATATTATGACTTTACGTGGATTATATATTTATTAGTGCCTACTATTCTTCTACAGAAACAATTCCTTTTTTTAATGAAAGTTTCATGATACGCAATGTTCCACATACATGTAACACACGATATATTAATAAACTAACGTATCTAATTCATAGGTTAACAAAAACAGGAAAAGCCCACATTCTATGTACGTACGGTTATATAATAAGCTACTAGAAAATATACCTATTAATAATATGGTCGTAGAATTGCCTCTGATTTTCTCAAATCTATGTACGTTAGAGTTAGAGTGACGTTTGTGTGATTTATTTTAATTTCTACTACTTGAATCTTGTTTCTACATTTCTTGCTTCTTACGCATACGAAAGCATACTTAAAATATTTCTTTTTATGCTATCTTCATATTATTAAAATGAATGTTGAAGGGTTTGCTGATGAACGATAAAGTAATTGTACTTAACGTGGTGGAATTGTGAAACAAAAACATTATGTGATACGTATAACAAATGTCGTAATACATAAATTATTATAATTTAGGTGACTAATGTCATCAGAAATTTAAAAGATTACACTTGTTGCTCTAACTCTTTACGCAGGCGTGGATTTACTGATCTATCAAGTCTCGTGCCATAACGTTATTGTAATTGTTTAACATCGAGCGATGTAACCGATTTTATTTTCGTTTCTTTTTTCGAAATTTTGTGCAGTATTTTAATGACACCTTGTCTTCACAAACAATTATTCTAGAACCTGCACCGATTTCTCTATATAAAATTAATAAATGAACTTTCTATCCATCTATACATTACTTGTCTTAGATATAAGTAAGAAATGTATAATATTTTGCTGTTAATAACGGTTGTGCTCATATTTTAATATTCATGGCATTCCTGCATCTTATCGTTGACAGTTACCAAAATATGGCACTTTTTAACGCGTTTCTCATAATTTTGGAAGCGAGATTTGCATATCTCTCATCTGCTAATGTTACGTAAGGGATTGCCAAATTTTTAAGCGAGACAACTGATCATAAAATACCCTGAGGCGCGTCGTTACATTAACTACGAAACATCGTTCGGGCTGCTTTAAGATCTTTTAGTTTCTACTAAATATTTCCACTTTATCTCTACAGCGCAGTTGGACTTATTTTTTTGTCTCAACATGCTTCAGGTTTATTGCTGTTTTCAGCTGTTATGAAATATTTACTTTGCAAAATTAAATGCAGTTTTTATAAGAACAAACTTAATTTATTCCTAGTTGTGTTTTAATTAGTCTCTTTTCTCATTGTTAAAATGTATGATATATACTAAGTAATGAGACTGGCAAAGTAGCGCCCGATCTCGCAATACTGCGGAGACGGGAGTGACAGTTTTTTCTAGTGCGTTTTAAAAATGAGTGACAACTCATTGTTAATTTTTGAGTAACGGTGTGCTATCAGGTGTTGCTACAGACTTGGACACAGCGCAACGGATACTTTTGCAAAACTTCAACACGCCTACGGAGACAGTGTTTTTTCAAGAGCCCAGGTTTTTCGGTGGTTTAAGGCATTCTCAGAAGGAAGAGAGTCCATAGAAGATTAACCACGCAGCGGAAGGCCTTCATCTTCAAGAACCCATGAAAATGTCGATAGAATACGGGATCTTGTGCGTTCAGATCGTCGGTTGACGATTAGAATGATGATGATGATGAATGAATGATGAGTGCATGCTGATTTGCTTTTTTGATAGCTAGGGAATTGTCCACAAAAGTTTGTGCCTCCAGGCCAAACTCATCACTTTTGTAGAGTGGTTCTTGAAAAACTTTGAAAAAGGGTCATGCGTGTGAGACCAAACATCAAGAACAACTGAGTGTTGCATCACGACAATGCGCCTTGTCACACAGCCATTTCAGTAAACCCGTGACTCCTTCTGACAAGTCACAAGGACTGTCCTTTTCTCTTCCCAAGATTGAAAATTCACCTCGTCATTTTGGGACCATAGAAAACATTAAAACGGCTGTAACCTACCAGCTGAAGGCTATTCCAACATATGAGTTCCAGCACTGCTTTGAGGAATGGAAGAACCGTCTCCAGCGCTGTGTGGCTTTCCCCAAGGAAGTTATTTTGAAGGAGACAATACCGAATTGTAATTCTATCCGAAACAGTCTCATTACTTAATTTACACACCTCGTATAGTAATGGTTTGTCAAACAAGTTTGTAGAAAATAAAAGAGTTCAATCTTTCTTAGACTTAAATTCGAACAATTCTCCTGCAAAATTTATAAATAAACAGGTGTACTCTTACATGCACTAAATGTACTAATGATTTTTTTAACTTGTTTTCAGTTGAATTTGCTTTTGTTTGTCTCTTATTAAGACTTTCAAATTGTTTTTGAGACTGTCAGGTACCCGCTTATAAAATTTTTGCTGCTAAGAAAAAGCAAATTTGATTTTTTCTGAGGTCCCACGATGAAACCAGATTTATATAAAAAATCTTTTCTAATTCGAGGTCCAACGCCAACCCTCTTCCGCATCCTCGTGTCATTCCGAAATAACAATTCCGGCACTCCTCAGCCGGCGTAACGAAATTATAAAATTAACCAGGCCGCCGGCAAAATAAAGCAGCGCCGCGGCAGTAAACTTTTAATTCGCTCATAAAACAATATTAAAACTAAGCGAGGCAGCGGACGAGGCAGTATTTTCGTGGTCGGAGATTGTTTCAGTGGATCGTTTTTTGTTTTACGATGCCTCGAATATAACGCACGTTAGTGTACAGTTTACTGCGCAAAAATAGGGTGCAGGGAATTGTCCGGCCGGATCTGGAAGTTGGACCACGTCATGCGTCAGGTCTTGACACATCGAAATTTGCATATGCAATTTTCAATGCAATGAGTCCGAAATTTACCCAGAATTGCAAAGTTTGAATATTTTCGGTATTCTTTTCTAGTCAATATCTTCATTAACCAACCTATTTACGAAAGTTATACCTAAGTAATAATTTCTTTCCTATTTCGAATAGCAGTTAAAGTTTTATTAAAGAAAATTGGGTCAATTATTCTTCTTCAACTGATAAGATAAAAAAATATAATCTTTCTACGCATGAAGAGGGGCTTCAACATAAAGATTGTCTGGTTACTCGGAGCTCCACATTTTCATATTCTACGGTGTCATATAAGCACTGAAATGATACCCTGGTTCGTTGGAGAAGAAAATTCTGTCTAGTTTGTTGTCACCAAGATTATATTTAAAAAACACTGACAAAACTCTTTTGAAAAAAATTGACTTCTTGAAGTTTTTGATAACAGGTTAAACCGTATGGAAAAAGAGTAAGTCTTTTTGTAAACATTACAGCAGCAGGGACCAACATACACTCCAGTTTGCTGCAACAGAACGTGTACAGAAGATTTGGAAACTCCTGCCATAATTTGTTGTACGCAACCACATCAGAAACTGTTCTTGAAACTCCAGGTAATATTCCTCGAGAGAATATAATCCATTGTTCTCTCCGTTTCTGAAGTAGGACTCTACAATGTTTATTTTGTTGTTGCATAAACATCATTTTTAAGGAGTTTTTCGTAGAATTTTCACAAACTATTTTGGTTTAGAAGTTTAACCTTGATAGATTGAAAAGGTATTAGGCCTGACCACACAGCTTCGCTCTGATATATCGAAAACAGGTTCAGGTCCTGTAAATTCGTTTTCAGATCCTTCCCTTGTTAGGAGGTCTGCTCTATCAGCGTCCTGAATTCCCTAGTGTCTTGGCACCCACTTGAGAATCTTTTGGATAAGGATGCTGATTTGCTTTTTTGATAGCCAGGGAATTGTCCACAAAGAGTTTGTGCCTCTAGGCTAAACAGTAAATCAACATGGAAAAACTTCGAAAAAGGGTCATGCGTGTGAGACCAAACATCAAGAACAACTGGATGTTGCATCACGATAGTGCGCCTTGTCACACAGTCATTTCAGTAAACCAGTTTTTAACCAGTAAAAATATTCCTGTGGCCCCTTAGCCTCCCTATTAGCCTGACTAGAGTCCTTGTGACTTTTTCTCTCCCCGAGATTATAGAATCACCTCAAGGGACGTCATTATGAGACCAAAGAAACCATTCAAACGGCTGCAACCGACCAACTGAAGGCTATTCCAGTATATGAGTTCCAGCACTGCTATGAGGAATGGAAGAATCGTCACCAACGCTGTGTGGCTTCCCAAGGAGTTATTTTGAAGGAGACAATACTGAATTGTAATTCTATTCGAATAAAAAAATTAAAGAAATCAGTCTCATTATTTAATTTACACACCTCGTACATGTGTGTTAGTGATTACTGATTAATTTATTCATTGTGATGGCGCTGATGCATTTTTAATTTAATTAAAAAGGACGAGCGAAACATAACGACAATTATGTTGGCCGGTAACAAAACGAGATGTTTACTTAACCTGGCGGAATTCTAGTGCTATAAAAACTCAGGGGACGATTACGACGAGTGTTCTTATGGGAAGCGCGACGTAAAATAACAGTAAGCCCTGGAATGCCATTCTTTTGTTCGCGCTATCGTCTTACCTGAGTGCCGACGGAGCTGCTTCGACGCTAATTATCGCAGTCGGGCGGGGGACCCCTCGTCTGGGCCCTCAGCGTTGTCGTTCATCCATTACTTTGGAATTGGCTGGGATGGCAGGACGCGAGAAAATACCTTAATTAGTCGCATGTGCGTGCCTACATATGTACGCGAGGTCTCAAGGTCGCTGCCTGAGCGACCTTGACCGTTCAGATTACCTGCCTGCATTGTCCGTAACTTCTCTAGGCATTCAATATGGCTCTTTACATACCTATCTATGGATGTGGGAACCTAGTGCACTTAGAGTTTCCTATAAGCCATGTTTCATTCGTGGTAGAAGTGCTAGGTTTGAATACAATGTGGTTCATTAAAAAAACCGAACACCGTTGTTATTTTTTTATTTATCATCCAGTTCAAATTATTTTAGTGTAAAAAGTACGGCAGCAGTAGATGTATTTTTGACCAAAGTTGACGGCAAGCTTAAAGATTTTTTTAGCAAAAAAAAACATAGAAATTCATTATCACTTTGGGCTGGTGCACCTGGGTTGTTATATCAACACAGTCTACTCATTTAATCGGATTATCTTCTTAATCCTTTTCAAGTTTCAACTTGAAAAGGTTGTAATATAAGAACTAATTATTGTTCATATAATAATAATATCCAACCTTTTCTTGTGACTATTTAAGCCAAAACTTGAATCCGCTGACAAAGACTCAGTGGACGGCTCAGATGGTGATACACTAATATTTCCCACTGTCTGATGTATTTTAATTTTAAAAGAGACGTACACATTTACAGGTTTCAATATACAGTGAGGGCGTAAAGTCGCACATAAACTCGATAAAAATTAAAGCATAATTTTTGTATAAAAACGGTCGTACAAAACACGTTAATTAAATTTTTCATTTGCCGGTATTTTGACGTACTTCATTTGTTTTTTTATTGACAGCTGTCAAATATATGACGACATCGATATTTTTTTAAATGACAACATATGGCTTGTGATATATCATTTGAAAGCTCTTATTTCACGCAGTAAGCTCCTAAATTTTGGCGTAACTCTATCAAGACATTTTAAAATGGTGACCGTGGAGTTAAAATTCGACAAAAAACGAAGGAAAGGTTAACATATTTAAAAAATCACTCGAACACGAGATGTTCTACAGTTATTTGCTCGGCTATTTGACATAACACACTGTCAATAGTTATCCAGAATTCCAGAAATTGAAAATAAATAATATAAAGCGCATTCTTAAATATTTTTATTTAACCTATTTATTAAAAACAGAACTCTAAAAATAAAAATAACAGTTAAAACTACCTATCCTAATCTGGTCTTTAATAAATATTCAACCTGATTGTGACCCCCGTTGACTTCTTGACAGTAATTCGATTCGCGATTAGAGACGCGATTCAAATTCTTCAACCATGTTACGTGTCATTTAGTGAGTTTTTTTTGAATTTCGCATCTTATTCTATTTTTAAGTCATTTATACTAGTAGGCTTATTTACATACAAGCTATGTTTTAAATAACCCCACAAAAAATAAATCCATGGGGGTTAGGTCAGGCGACCTTGGAGGAAACTCGAATAATCGAACCCCTTAGCCCAATCCATCGACCCGGAAATACTTCATTTAAAGATTATTTTTAATAATGAATTTAATTAAAATAATTAAGAATGCGCTTTATATTACTAATTCTCAATCTTTAGAATTCTGGATAACTGTTATGTCAAATAAACTTCCCTTCGTTTTTTATCGAATTTTAACTTTTGATTGGTCGCCATTTTAAAATGGCTTGGTAGAATGGCGCCAAAGTTTAGGAGCATACTGCGTGAAATAAGAAATATCAAATGATGTATCACAAACAGTATGTTGTCATTTAAAAAAATACGGATTACGTCATATTTTTGACAGTTATCAATAAAAAAAAAAACAAATGAAGTACGTCAAAATGTCGGCAAATGAAAAATTTAATTGACGTGTCCGAGAGTTTTTCTAAATAAAAATCCTTTAATTTTTATCGAATTTATGCGCGACTTTATACACTTTATACACCCGCACTGTATGTATGTAAGACCATACAGAACGCGAAAAACAGTCTTTCTCACCATTGCCAAAAGTTAAAAATGTTTCTAAGTGAGACTGTCTGTTCTGTAAAATGATTACTCTTTAAAATACTGAATTAGCCTACATCTTCAAACAATAGAATATGACCAATTTTGCCCAATTCTGCTTTCTTAGATAGTGCAGTCACGAATGACAACAAAACTTCCGTAAAATCCGCTATATAATTTTAAAATAATAGGAAAGTTTATTATTTTTTTCCATTGTTCCACCGCAGCACTAGTTTTCACAGAGCAGTGCAAGATAATTGCAGAACGGTATGATAATTCGAGAATAATGCCACAGCGTGGACTATAAAGTCGTGAAAGGTGGAACAGTTCTTCGCAGGAAATTGGAATAAAATGATAATGTTAAGACTTATTTTAATCGCATGACGTATGTATCTAATTGATTTTTGATGACACTATAAAAATGGGATTGATAGGACTGTATATCGTACTTTTTCTTTTTTTGTAATGTCGTAGTTAAATATGCGAATTAAGAGATTAGTCACAGAATAATGGGCATATTTACGGAAAAATAGAATGACCCATCTTGATGGGTATAATAAGGTCAGGTGCTGATTGATAGGTCTCAGAAGCAGTAGAGTGGGATCACGGAATAAAAAAAATAGAATCCACTGAGTTTAATGGTATTTTTCTTCGTAAGCAGCGAATGAATCGACTCGATAATTTTCTATTTGGGCAGTTCAATAAATTAATTCAACTAGCTCCCATAAAACTCCTTGCCTATTTTCTTTTAGGTAAGGTTCAATTCGGTATAAATTGGGATTGTAAAGTAGATGCTGAGGATAAACGACCCTTTCATTAATATAATTGGGATGGTTACGAGCAGTTTCCCTCTATGAATAAGGCATTTATTTAAAGTGCTCTATAGACTTTTACGAAGTTGAAATTATTTACCCCTCTATTAACTGCGTAGTTAATCGTAGTAGTTGTGGTTTTATAAGAGAGACTACAATTTCGGAGACTCTCATTCCATCTGAACAAGATTTAACTACTGTTTTTAGACGGTTCTCGTTGGCCATAAAATCTGGAACAATTAGCATTTTTAAGTTCTACTTAGAGATCCCACGCCGCTGTTATTATTATTGCCTTTTTTTCCGACACTGCCTCAAACCCGCATACCTCACTACGACTAATAGCAAGGGAAACTTTTTCTCTCTCTCTCTCATCTGCCTCGTTATCCGCCGGGCCAACTTCTCCACGCTATAATTAAACTTATTTAAAGGATAGGAAAGTTGGCAAACAGATGTTTATTTCGAGAACGACGCCGCGAGATTCGTGTTTTCACTTCTCGACTTGACGGGGGGAAGACAGGGTCGTAGCGCAGGTTCGGCAAAAGGGAGCAGAAAAACTAGAAGAGCAAAGCAACACCCTGTTTTCTGCCCCTCGAAATTCAACTTTAAACGTGTAGTAAACGACAGTAGTTTATGAAGAGACTGTTTCTGCTCAGAAAGTTTTAAGTTTACTAAGACTACTTTTCACATCTGCGATACTGAGATTCAAAATTACCATATTTTCAAGTAAGCATAATATTGAAAATGGTTACATCTAGGTTTCTAAACTCACTGAATTTTACATTTTCAATATATGGTTGCTACTAGATCTCAAAAATATAACAATAATCACCGGCACACAAAAAAAAAGTGGTCATTACTTTTGACCAGACCCATCTAGGGTTATGTATTTCGATGCACTGAATCGGAATTTGAGGTCGGTTTAACCCGTACACCCTCAAAATTTTGAGTAAATTGCAAAAAAAACTCTAAAAATCGCTAAAAACGGCAAAAAAATGCAGTTATGCAAGCGATAAATTTTTTTACGAACTAGATCAAGTATGTTTATTATGTATTTCGATGCGCTGAATCCGAATCTGAAGTTGAGTTAGCTTGTCAACCCTCCAAATTTAGTGTAAATTGCAAAAAACCGCTAAAAATCGTAAAAATTTATGAAAACGAAAAAAATTTTTTTCGAACTAGATCTAGTATGTTTTTTGTGTATTTTGATGCGCTGAAACCAAATCACAAGTTGATTTAGCTGGTAGACCCTTCAAAGTTAGAGTAAATTGCGAATAACCGCTGAAAATTGCTAAGAAATCGACAAAAATTGCAATTATGCAAACGAAAAAAAAAAATGTTAAACTAAATCAAGTATTTTTCTAATGTATTTTGATGCGCTGAATTCAAATCCGAAGTCGGTTTGGCTTGTACACCCTCCAACTTTAAATTAATTGCGAAAAAACTTTAAAAATAGCCAAAATCGTAAAAAATAGTCATGAAGTAGTAGATAATATCAAAAAATAGTATTGTTCTTACTCACAGTAATAAACAAACCATGATTCCTTTCAAATTATACTATACCATCAATAGATTGTAATTTAAATTAAAAAAAAAACGACCTTCCATGATTTTACACTGTTCTTCGCTTGTATCGACTACAGTGAAAAATAAGAACGATTTCATCAAGACATAAGTGAAATGGAGAATTGGTATCAAGGAATATGGAATGTCAATATGATGGCCGATTTTTGCTGGACTTTAAAGAGAGAAATAACGAGAGAAAATAGAAAACGAAAGAGAAACCTACTGCATAGAACATTCGAAGAAAAAAGAGTTCGATACAAGCGAAGAACAGTGTAAAATCAAGGAAGGTCGTTTTTTTAATTCTAATTACAATCTATAGATATTATAGTATAATTTGAAAGGAATCATGGTTTGTTTATTACTGTGAGGTAAGAACAATACTATTTTTTGATATTATCTACTACTTCATGACTGTTTTTTACGATTTTTTGCTATTTTTAGCGTTTTTTCGCAATTTATTTAAAGTTGGCAACAAGTTGGCTTGGTGTACAAGCCAAACCGACTTCGGATTTGAATTCAGCGAATCAAAATACATAAGAAAAATACTTGATTTAGTTTAAGAAATTTTTTTTCGTTTGCATAATTGCAATTTTTCACGATTTTTTAGCAATTTTCAACGGTTATTCGCAATTTACTCTAATTTTGGAGGGTCTATCAGCTAAATAAACTTGTGATTTGGATTCAGTGCATCAAAATACACAAAAAACATACATGATCTAGTTCGAAAAATTTTTTTCGTTTTCATAACTTCAATTTTCACGATTTTTAGCGATTTTCAGCGGTTTCTTGCAATTTATTCTAAATTTGGAGGGTTGACGAACTATATCAACGTCAGATTCGGATTCAGCGCATCGAAATACATAACCCTAGATGGGTCTGGTCAAAAGTAATGACCACTTTTCTTTTTGTGTGCTAGTGTAACCAATCCATTTTACCACGGAATATTATTGGGTGACGGGGTTATGGTATAATGGGGTTACATTAATGAGCCAGCACTTTGGACGTCTGTATGGGGTTATAGAATATTGGGTTTACAGGGCATAGAGAAAAAAACAATCCAAAATATTAACTTTGATCCACCATACCTCGAAAGTAGCTTCAACTTGAATCATTTAGCACACACCTATAATCCAGATTCGAGGATAGAGATAACACACAATAAATAGAAACACAGCCAAGAAACAAAAATAAACTGTTTTTGGGGTCGTTCTTTTAGTTTCAGTGGAGAAAAAAAAAACATTTTTCATCACATATTTTATGCATATCGAAACGGAGTAAACACTTACTAAAGGAGTAACTCACTATAAATTAGAATCACTACTTCTTACTGCTTATTTACTTTTAATGTGTAAAACGCAAATTTAAAGAGGAGGATATTTCATACAAAAATTGTGTCCATCATATTTTCGCTAAAGTTAACTTCCCTAAACTGCTTTTACCTATCTAATATGCGATTTTTCTTTTATGATAAAACGCTATTCAATTGAACTGTCGTTATATTTTCAGCTCCCTGACTAACCGGCACATTCCTAGCCTTGTGTGCAAGTGCCGTTGCGCCTACTTGAATATCAACAAACCCCCTCCAGACAATTATATGGCTGTTCAAAAGAAGCTGAAGAATGGGGTTGGAAGAAAACCCAAACTGGTATCACCCCAGTAACCACTTTGAAGGATCCTGCTCCCAAAGCACTACTTATATTTTTGTCATGTAAGTGCAAGACCAATTGTGGTAGAGCCTGCGGATGCAGAAAAGCAGGATTAAAATGCTCCATGATTTGCGGTGTCTGCAACGGAAAGACCTGTGAAAATGTCACTCAACTGACGCTGGACGAATCTGATGAGGATGACTTGGACTTGCCGTTCGATATTTGTTTGTCAACTGAAGAAGGAGAATTCGACGAATTAAAGGAAACCGATATTTGATCCCGAAATAGAGACAAACATATTCACCGTTGAAAGCATTGATATTAACGAGCCAGGTCCGTCGGGCCTTTGCAGATATAAAACGTAATTTTATTTAAGTAGATTAGGCCTACAGGGGAAACCACGTTAAAAAAAACGCGCCGTGTACTTTACCCCATGGGTGGTGTGGAAACAAGCTTACTTTCGTTCATTTCATTCATTTCAAACATTTTTAATACCTAGTTAAAATTAATTGATCATATATGAATAACATGAGTTAATTAATTAATTCAATGATTAATTAATTAATTGGATAAAAGATACGCCACTGTTTCATGACAAAATTGTATAAAGCCTTGAAAAAGTAGTTTTGTGGAACCCTACTACACATTTGATTTCGGAAAATCGCCTCTATATAAAACTTACGCAAAATGTTAATCTTTACGACGACTTTTCTGCCCAAAACGGTTAATTTTAGCGAAAATATGCTAAGGATATTTTTTGTATGAAAGTTCCTCCTCTTTAATTTTGTTCTCCACATATTTTTTCGAAAAAAAGCATAGTTTCGGAAAGAATTGCGGAAAACCGTTTTTTGGCCGCCATCTTGGCTAGATGGCGGCTCCGGCGGTAAGTCTCGAATTGTGCATTTTATTAATTTTAGATGTGGACCCCCAAACCTACGAACCTGCAAAGTTTGAAAACTTCCCGAGTTATTTCCAGGTAAAAATCCCCAATGACTGGCCTATAAGTTCTGAGCTTGTATTACTTCCGGAAACTCAATTCTCAATCACACAATGGCCGACAGCTGCTTGTTTCCGCCGATATTTACTTGTAGCTTCGATGTTTTTTATACGGCCCGGTCTTTATCCTCGCTTATACGGGTTCCCATTCATTCCTATGCCCCCTTTATCTTCGGTTACTCGTCGACTTGTATATTAGTCATTAATGGCGCACAACAATGGGTCCCGTATCGGCAGACGCGGCAGCGAGGCCCCCGAAACCTGTTAATGATCGCTCAGAGTTGCTTAACAAAACATCGAGTTGGCGTCGATCGGTGAGAGAGGCCGTTTTGTCTTGGATCTAGTGGGCGGTGTCGTCGGGGTAACAAGTGGAATGCCACGGGGAACCAGTTGCATCTGATCGTCAGTAAAAGTCGACAGTAAATGCTGGTTTCTAGAGGATTTGGGATATTGGGCGTATGGAATATTTTGGCTAGACGTTTTTTTTTTATTATTATTTAAAAGATACTCATTACAAGATCCCTTAAGATTATTACAATCTGATCTTTTATGCAGATCAATGGGTAATTTCTTGCTAACCTATATTATTACATTTGAAAATTCTTAAAACTAAGGCCTTGCTCATTAGTTGCCTTGTATTCTATTCGTAGTAACTTTACTACACTAAATTTAACATGTAGCACTGATACCGCACTATACTCTGCTTTGTATTGTCACTATTTCACTAACTCAAAAGGCTTCGTCCTCTTGAGTCTTCTTAACTGGTTTGTGTTGTCCAGGAGCTGGATGGCCTCGACGTTCACGTGGCGGAGCAATCTTTGTTCATGGCTGCTGGCAAATTTGGTGATGGTTTGATCAACAGTATCCATTTGAAGGTTTCGATGGATGTCTCTGTTTCGACAGTATCAGGGTGCATCAACAATGTTCCTTAGTACTTTGTTCTGGAAACGCTGGATCACTTGGATGTTGCTTTTGCTGGCACAACCCCAGAGTTGGATGCCATCATGATCCCTAAACCAGGAAAACCTCCATATGATGTAGCATCGTATAGACCGATATCGTTGTTGCCAGTTATTTCAAAACTATATGAAAAACTGCTCCTCAAGAGATTAAAGCCTATAATAGAAGAAAAGAGTTTGATCCCGGGCCATCAGTTCGGCTTCAGAGAAAACCATTCGACTATCGACCAAGTTCATAGAATCACTAACGTCATTGAAAAATCATTAGAAGAGAAAAAAAGTCTGTTCCACAGTTTTCCTTGATGTTGCGCAGGCATTTGATAAAGTTTGGCATGAAGGCTTGTTTCATAAATTAAACTTACTTCTGCCACGACAAGATGCACAACTTCTACAATCTTATTTATCAGAAAGATATTTTAGAATAAAACAGGATGACGCTTATTCCGAATTAAAAGAAATCAGAGCAGGGGTTCCACAAGGTAATGTACTAGGTCCAGTACTCTATCTATTATATACTAGTGATATCCCAAACCTAGAACATGAAACAATAGCAACATTTGCTGATGACACCGCAGTAATTGCTGTTGGAAGAGATCATGAAGAGGCTGCAGAAAAACTCCAAATCTCCATTAATAAAATCATCACCTGGACTAAAACTTGGCGCATCAAACTAAATGAAAATAAGTCTATACACGTAGACTTTACTAACAAAAAGGAAGCAACATTTACCAATTAGAATAAACGATACCTAGATTCCTTATGCTGACTCAGCTAAATATCTGGGAATGACCTTAGACGCTAGACTCCGCTGGAGAGTTCATGTCAAAAAAGAAACGTGCAGAGTTGGGCCTCAAACTGAAAAAAATGTATTGGTTACTTGGACGAAACTCCAAGTTGTCTACATATAATAAATTGCTTCTGTATAAGCAAATACTGAAACCTGTTTGGCTAGAAGTGACATACAAAATTTACGTGCTTTTATGACTTTAACTGTATGAAAAGAAGATATATTTGATAAACAACAGCAACTGCTAACTTTTTTTCTCAAGTATTGTATTATTTATTTTATGACTGCACTGTTTTGGTTACTGGGGTATTTTTACGGTTTATGGTAAAAGAAAAAGCATTGAATTGCGTATGTATAGTCCTTCTATTTTTAATTGAAAATGATAAATACGCCTGGGGGAACAAAAAAAGCGGTGCAACTTTATGATTCCATGGACGTGCATATATCTTTTATAAATTCGAAAATTGTGAAATAATTGTTTTCATTCAAATCAATATACGATATTAAAATTAGCCTGCATACAAAACTCTTAATATTTGTAATATAATTTGCTGTAAATAATGCTCATTTAGCCAGACAATCTCAAAAAATTGTCTGTGTTAATAAACCTAGCTGAAATACACGTCACTGGCGCCTTAAACACGTAGAATTTCTAAAGTCGTAAATCATTTTAACGACGTCGTAAAAATTTTATGGCACAGTGGACCGAATAAGTATTTGGCATGTATTACATATAAAGCAATCCAATAGTATATTGGTCGGCATTCGCTGGTGCATTCGCGGCATCGCGTTGCCGGTTCTTCAAAATTTTCTAAAGTATAGTAACATACATAAAGTTGTTTTAATTTATAATTATTTTTTCAGCAATTTTAAACGCTTTATTTTAATGCTAACTAATAAATTTAACACACAAATACTTTTCTGATGACTACAGTACTAAAGACTTTTAAAGTTTTTATTCCCGGAATTTAGGAGAGTGACAAAATAGTAATGATGGAATATAAACTCATAATTGTGAAAGAAAAAGAACTGGTGGTGTTGGAAAAGTGGTAGAGATTACATTATTAAAGACGTGGGGCTACAATAAATTTGAAAATGTTTGAAATTAAATTAATAGAAATATTATTAAAAAAACATTTTTTTGGTAAAAACAAAGTTAAAAAAATATTGTAAATATTATCCCCATGATTTTTTTATTCTCTACGCCTATGCCACCATGATAATTTCCTTCTGCATTTTCCCGTGTAAACGTGCGTACCTGTAATACGAGTATCAGAGGATGTTTACGATGAAAGAAACCGATTAATCAGCGTTGATATTAAAATGGAGCAAGGATCGAAATCTTCATTGTTAGAACAGAACCACGAAAGCTGAAGATTCTACACGCGCATACGGGAAAGTGGCACAGAGAGAGAGAACATTTCGACTCGCAGATGCCCCAATGACCCGCGACCCATCTGCTCGCCGAGTTTACAACAACGCAGTATTAATATTTATTAGTGTTTATGCAAAGGGCACCGCTGACTGCAGCGGCATAATAGTTTAGCATAACAAAACGGAAATAAAGCACGACATCAGTTTTCGAATATTATACGAGGTGTGTAAATTAAGTAATGAGACTGGCAACGTAGCGCCCGATCTAGCAACACTGCGGAGACGGGACTTGGAAGGGTGGTAGGTTAACATGTAATGCACCTTCAGTACGAGTTTGAACTTGTTAGAGTCATTTCTTGTTATTTGTGACTGTTTTCGTAAACAGTTTTTTTCTAGTGCATTTTAAAAAAAGAGTGACATTAATTTTGAGCAACGTGTGCTATCAGGTTTTGCCTCAGACTTGGACACAGAGCAACGGATAATTTTGCAAAACTTCAACATGCCTACGAAGACAGTGTTTTTTTCAAGAGCCCAAATTTTTCGGTGGTTTAAGGCATTCTCAGAAGGAAGAGAGTCGATTGAAGATGAACCACACAGCGTAAGGCCTTCATCTTCAAGAACCGATGAAAATGTCGATAGAATACGGGATCTTGTGCGTTCAGATCGTCGGTTGACGACAAGAATGATCGGGGAAAAGTTAAATTTGATTCACACCACTGTTCATCAGATTTTGACTAACGAATTGAGGATGAGAAAAATCTGCGCAAAAATGGTTCCAAAAAACCT
Organism: Aromia moschata; assembly: GCA_029963805.1. Lineage (NCBI taxonomy): Eukaryota > Metazoa > Arthropoda > Insecta > Coleoptera > Cerambycidae > Aromia > Aromia moschata. Next base: position 178,449 of record JAPWTK010000223.1, read on the forward strand.
TTCGCAGGAACAAAAGGACATCAGGAGAAAAATGTGTCTTGACTTTTTGGAATCGATTGAAAATGATCCCTATTTTATGGAACGTGTCATTACTGGTACTGGAGACTTGGGTGTTTGAGTACGACCCGGAAATCAAGTGCCAAAGCATGGAATGGCACACTTCAAGCTCTCCAAGGCCAAAAAGCAAGAATGAACAAGTCGAATATCAAATGCATGCTGATTTGCTTTTTTGATAGCCAGGAAATTGTCCACAAAGAATTTATGCATCCAGGCCAAACAGTAAATCAACACTTTTACAGAGAGGTTCTTGAAAAGTACTTCGAAGAAGGGTCATGCGTGTGAGACCAAATATCAAGAACAACTGGATGTTGCATCATGACAATGCGCCTTGTCACACAGCCATTTCAGTAAACGAGTTTTTAGCCTCATAAAGGGCAAATTTAACCCTTTTAAAAACATTCCTGTGACTCCTCAACCTCTAACCGACCAGCTGAAGGCTATTCCAGTATATGAGTTCCAGCACTGCTATGAGGAATCGAAGAACCGTCTCCAGCGCTCTGTGGCTTCCCAAGGAAGTGACATTGAAGAAGACAATACTGAATTGTAATTATATCCGAATAAAAAAAAATTAAAAAAAAATCAGTCTCATTACTTAATTTGCACACCTCGTATATCGTTATTTTACGATATTAAATGTAGCATTGTTAAATATTTCTCTAAATTACCTGGAATTCCTTTACTAACGACATTAATTTACTTATATGTTAATTTGTTTCAAGAACTGTCCACTACCTTTGTTATATCATTCTTTGTAAATTAAGTTTGAATTTGAATAATAATTTGAAATTATTACATTATGCAGTTGTAAAAAAAAAACAAAATGGTGTTTAATTCCTATTTTATTACAATTATTGATTAATTACAATTATCACAACGTAGCAGCTTCTACTATCCGATAGTTTAGTAGTTTCCGGAGGTAAAGGAGAGTTTTTCACTTAAAACTCTTTACGGAACTCAGGTGTTGATAAGTTTATTTTTATCACCTCGTAAGAGTGGAACTCTGTTTTTATGAAGTAAATTACTTCGTAAAACTTCTTGCGAGGCTTTGTTTCTACGTTTAAACTTTTTAAACTCGATCAAAGTTTCCTTTGTCTTTTTCTAGATCGGTTACGAGAAAATCAGGTAGGCAATTTGTAAGATCCATCAAAACAAATCGGTAACTGCTGAGGGATTTTTCAAGCAATCGTTTTTATGTTCAAATAACAGCAAAACCAAAGGTACCTATCAATGGAGTATAAATAGAAGGCTTTTCCTTATAATTTGCCACCCCTTTAAAAAATATTTATTGAGATAGAAAATAATGAATGAAGTACAAAAGCTGTAGGATTTTTTTTTTGAAAATTTTTAATGTGTTAACGAAAAAAAAAAATCAAAACAAAACAAAGACGATTGCAAATTAGAAACAATGTTAACTTTCGTTATATTTTTAAATGGAGTATTTTATAAATACTGTGACATTTTTTAAATCAACTTTATATCCACATTGCAAAAATATGTAATATGTCTATGTTTGGATCCAGCCGTTTTCGAATTATTTTTGTTTGAAAATAGTATTTTTCAGAGAAAAAAAAGATATAAATTGCAAAAGCAGGATTTTTCCTGAAAATGTTTAATATGTTAACAAGAAAAACAAAAAGACGATTGCAAATAATAAAAAGAAATGTTAACTTATTGTTTTTTTTTTTTTTAATTTTTTTTTGTGTATATCCTTCTTTTTGTCTATCTCAAAAATAAACTTTTTAAAGAGGTGGCAGGTTATAAGGACATACATAGTACATAGATCTATTCTTTTTCTTAAATAGTATACAAAACATTCAACTTTACTGCTACTTAAATAAATAAATGTTTGCTGGTTGTTCGAAAAAAATATACAGGGTGTCCCAGAATGATTTATATAAGCCATGATTCTTTTATTAATAGATATCAGAGTGCACCAAGTTAGGATAATATTCATCATAATAACAAATTGACGTCTCCTATGTTGTACTCCGATGTCTTTGTTACCTTTCGGCTGTTATTATGGGGTAGATGCTAGCAGAGAGTCCTGAGGATGCAAATACATTTTTGGTGAAATGAAGTGATAAGTATGTTAGTTTTTTTGTTTTTTTTTTAAATATCTGTGACCTCATCCCACTAGTTAACAATTGTTGTTAACCTCCCGGTTCATTGTTTTGTGTAATTGTTTCAAATTTGTAAGGGTATATCATGCGAGTCCTCACTGCTTGTGCCTTTGCTTTCAAATTCAATCGTGACACGCCATATGGCCTCTTAAGGTACATACACCCTAGATTGACACGATTAGCTGTATGAAACGATCTTACGTAATTTCGAATACGACTTTTACAATTCTCCAAAAAAGTTACAAATAATAATTCTTAAAAAAAAAAAAAATACGGTTTAGAAAGAAAAAAGCCCATGAAAGTGGTTCAAAAATTCCTTTGCTCGAAAACCTAGCTATGTAAACTCAGTTCGACGTCTAACTCGTGTTGTAAATATTCGGTGATTTTAATATTCGGATTCGTAATGTACTAAGAGTATTCGGATGATTCACTAACTTATTTTCTACGTGCTTGTTTTCTTGGCTTCCGGAATCGGATATGACCTTCTATCCAATGTCACGGCCCGGCCGGCCGTTACGTTCGTATCGTATTACCTCGGACCTCGTCGTGTTCGTATTCGCACTTACTTATTACGTAATAGTTCGTTCGAAACTTCGTCGCATACCGTTATCTTCCGGTTACAGCGTTCGTAATAATTTCGTTCGTATTGCGGTTGGCAACTATTCGGAAATACGATAGTTTGATATTCGATTGAACGGAATTTTTATACCATTCTTACCACTAGTCTAAACTTCAGGGGAAATATTATTTAGAACTTGTACAATTCTGGCCCGTAAATCATTAAATTTCGTGGTCTTTCATGTTAATGTCCGTAAACAATTTGTTTTATTTGTTAAATATTTGTTGGCAACCGTTTATAAAAAATGGCGCGACGATGGAATCGCCTAAAATACTAACCCAAACATTTAACTTCTCAAGATATTGTGTCCGGGAACTCAAGTGCTTAGTTTCCGTAAACCAATAACGATATAATAATTCAATTCACACCTGGCATTATAATTTAAGAGCGGGGCATCCCGCCTACATATTTTATTGCTACCCTATCACGAAGAGAGAATAACGCTCATAAAAGTTTAAAATGACATATAGCGTGGCAACTATGGATATAATATTTCTCTGTCAGTTTCAGTCAACTACTTGAAGAGTTTATTCTTTTCTATATTTTAATGCTCGGCTTTGAAATCTTGGACTATCCAACTCTGTATATGAGAGCATTGCTTGGGAAGACATTCAAGAATTCTTCTACTATAGCGTATGCATTCTCGAACAATTATTGTCTGCTAATCCTCGCGTTTTAAATAAATTCCGATTATGTGGAATTTTGCAACGCTAACGGTACACCTGTCGGATTTGCTCTGCCGTGTGAATGCATAATTTCACAGGCATTCGCCTGTTTAGAGGTCGTTCAGCGACCTTAAAAAAAGTCTTTGTTGTTAGGTAATAAAATGGCGCGGCCCAACTTTTCAGGAACATAATACCCTGCCTCAACGGGTTCAATTAAAACCCGTTTAATTTTTTTGTCGAGCTTCGGTGTCGTCGTAGCGGCTGAAGCGTTTAGCGTTCGGTTTAGATGGAAAGAAGTGACAATTGGAACCAGTTCGACTCTTGCCTGAGAAGGTTCTCAATGGTAATAATAATTATAATAATGGTTGAAAATATTGTGATAATTCACGATCAAGACCAACTAAGTTGATAAAGAGCATATTGGTTGATGTGTTGGACTATAACCACGACTCGCATGACTGCAGGCAGCACTTAAAACCAATGAGACAGGTTGGAGGAAGGAAAAATTGGGTATATGGGTAGCGTAGCTTATTGGGTGTATGGGTAGCGTAATTAGGCCCCATTGGGCCCCTTGTGCTTCCTCCTTTGGGGGTTGATTCCATCTAAACCGTCAGCCATCCTATGTTAAACAAGGTGACGACGTTGCCTAGGGAGATCCCCTTATGTTGTCCCACAAGTTCACCCAGCATGAATTATCTTGTTGTTGAGACGAGGAGCAGTCGCATAGTACATGTGGCACGACCTCCTCTTCTTGCTGATGGCCTCTACAAAGGGGTGTTTCATTCAGCTTCAAGTTGTTGAGGCGTTTTCTTAGCTGACAATGTCCAGTGAGAATGCCTGTTACACAACAAAGTTTATTCTTGGTCTTGGTCATATACCATTGCCGTTTACTTACTGGGTACCTTAAAAGCTCCCTTGCAACTTAACAGCTGTCTGTTTCATCACACAGTTTGTTAAACCGCACATGGATGTGTGTTCTTTAATATCTTGAATTATTTCTATATAGGAATCAGGCTACGAGGGCTGAAAAAATGCTCCGACTGGTTGCCTTCAACCAGCTTCCAACCAACCAGCTTCCTTGTTGCCTCTGCATTGCGCATGGCCTTTTACCCAATAGCAGAAACGTTGTTTATGAGATCTGCAAGTGCTTTATGACATTATTTTACTGCCTCTATCTGTAGGGCTACTGTTTGTGTATAACTATGTATTCCTCATCACTTTCTCAGAATTTTCTGAATAGATGAAGAACACCAATCACTATCGTCGAGTAATATGGGTAAGAGAAATGTGTTTATATGAGAGCATTAAGAAGATAAGCCGATGTCTATAAGAGAGATAAGCTAATGATTTTGTACAGAGTCAGCTCCTCTATAAAAGTTGATATCGATCCACATAAACTTATGATTCAACCAGGCAAGGCATTCTCTACTATGAATATCATCCTAGGAATGCAGCCATCACTGTTCGCATTTATTGTTAACAACTTAGACACCTTGAGGGGTCTCAGGACCAGGTATATCTACCACATCCACCACTGTATATCCACATCAACCATATTCACCATACATAAGCATCATCATTTTTGTCCGCCCCTATCATGTATCTATTATTCATTAATTTATAGATTTTGATTTAATGTATTTTCAATTTAAATAAAATTCTACCTTACAACTTACCAATATATTTTTCAAAGCCTTTAATGCCGGAGTTAATGGTGTTTGTTGTAAATTTGTTGTTTAAGAGGCTATAGAAATGAGCTACATTTGATTAAGTTAGCTAACTAATTGGATCTTTATAATAGTTGAGTCTTACCAGAAAGTCTTGTAATTCTTGTCCTGGCTACGCCCTCGTTTTTACATACCTGAAACAAAAAACAAACGACTTAGTTCCCCCACAAGACGCCAGAGCCGAAATTAGCGAAAAGAAATTACTCGAAATGTCAGAAGCAGACAGCCGAAGTAGAGGCAAAATTCCCTCGTCCGCGTCTGGAGAGCATATTTCTTGCGCGAATAAATAAAGGATTGCCAGGGACCCTATAAATTGACCGTTCCAAGAACTCCCTACGGTCGGTCGAGGTCTCGGCCGATTGCGTGCGTAGGCGATTATTTTTTAATTCGACGTGTAATTTTCGCCGCAAACTTTAATGGAGCGAAAAAGTTAACTGGGCGGCGCCGAAACAAAAGAAAGCCGTGCGAATGACGGAAAGCGCTTATGAGCTAGGATAATCGAATGAAGGAATTTATGAAGGCTTTTAGAGATCGACCTTAGAGAAACACAAATCTTTTCTGTTCTGCCGCAATTTAAGTGAACCATAGGTATGTTCTTTAAATATAGATAAAATTGACCTCCTCGTTAGGCCATGGCCATCAATGTAATTTTTTTTATGTTATTAATTTTCAGCTGCTACGAATTTGTTATTTTTGAAAATATATACAGGGTCGGTCCGTGTTAACTTAGGTATAGCAAATATTATCAGCTAAAAACTGTATGTGCAAGAGAGGATATTGTGGGAGGGGAGGCGGTGTGGGATGGACCACGCCTTGGCCGCCATTCCTGGCAATAAGCACAATCTGGTGTAGGATCGTCGGGATCGCTGTACACACAGATCTGTATATATAGAGACATCCAAAAAAAGTCATCAAAGTTGGCCGAGAAAAAAAAGACGTATTTCTGTTCTTAATCGAATTTATAACCTTATTTACTTGTCAAGACTGCCACATCATATGACCGCCATTGTTTATTTTGCAAATTGTGACAGTCACTTGTCAAAAGTTTGACATAACCGAAAAGCTTAGACATGACCGCTATTTCCATCTCTCTCGTTCATAGCCAGAGTTGATGACGTTTTTTTTTGGATGTCTCTATACCAATGGATAGGAAGTAGAATGAACGTCGCCTTTTTCGGCGGAATTGAACAGCAGCCATTTTGTAAGTTAGTTAGCAATGCAGGTGGGGCTGTAGGGGCATGGCATATGCGCAGAAACGCTTTGTCGTTTAAAGGTGTAGAAAGTCTTTCCTGTATATCAAACAATATATTTTTGAAAAGCATAATATACGCTCTTTTCAAGGATATCATGGCCAACTATGGTTTCCATTTAAAAAAAATGCAGGTTTGGACCATAATTAAAAAATCGTTAATCACAACAAAAAAAAGGTACGCCACTGAATTCTGCATAAAAAATTAGGGGATACCATTGTAACAATATCAAACTTATTCAAATTGTGACCGCTACAGAAACATTGCTGTGTTTCCAAAAATCCGCTGCAACTCAAAAACTAGAAATGGCATCTAAAATCTAGTTCTCTCTATGAATTTCCCTTAGAAAAGGTGCTAGGTTCGTGAAAACGGCATCTTTTTGTCTTCTGTAATAACCGAGATACAGTGCCATCCATAAAGTTTGCACCATATGGGAAAACATTTTGTGTTTGTATTTCAGAAATTCTTCAGTCAAAGACAGTCAGTTCTTTAAGCATGTCTTTAAACTAAAATAGCGCCTATCAAACCTAGTAAAACGTTCGTAATATACGAGTAGCATACGAAAATTTGAAATCGACATAAGAGTAAACTACCCTTATTTTCAACCCTATAGAAAAAATATTATAAAGAAAAGTTATTCCTTTGTAAAATATTAGTTTCAATATGAAGGTTCAGTGCAATATGGCAAAAAAGCGATTCCTGTCATTTTCTCAACTTACCCTCGTACTACATTTCGAACGAAATCGCTCATCATTAAAATCGTATTTTCTGGAGACTCTTCTCCATGAACAATATTGTTATTGTTCAAAACAATGTAAATGGGCAACAAATAACTCAATTATAAAAAAAGTTAGCAAGAAATAAACGAATTTTTTATGTTATATTTTAATTTAATTTATGTTATATTCTATCAAATTGCTGTTAAATATTTCACGTAACAATTGCAAAATTTAAAAAATAATCCAAAACTGCCTTATAGAATTTCGTTGCAAATGACATTATTTACTAAACGAGCCTTTTTCCTAAAAATCTCATGAATTCAGTTGATATACAAAAAACTTAAGTAAATGTAAATGTTAAAGAATGATTTATTTTTTCGAAAAAGAAAATACGAAAATACAAAAAAGCCTTAATGTTTGTATGAGCTTAAATACGAATGCCAATTTTTCTGTATAAGACATTTTCTCTTTTAAAAAATAATGGCATTCTGTGGAGATCGAAAATTTTAAATGATTGGTGGGGTTACCAATTTCATCACAAACCAATGTTTTTTTTTTTTTTTTTGTTTTTTTTTGTTAAAAGTGACGCAGAGAATGGCACAGAGTTGTAAAAAAATATATAACAAGAATGACATATAGGGTGTTGACTTTTTGCGGGACACTGTATACATGTTCAGTAAATGTTTTGCCATTTTTCTCTTGCGGACAATCTGTTTACTGTTGTTGACGTCACTGCTAATTAATTAATTGCATAAACATGCGAACATTAGTAACCAATTGACTCACAATTGGAGCATGAAAATGTGCCTACTATTTTAAAGAAATAACCCCATCAAAATTATACCAAAATTTACCGCCAATTCCGTAAAATCCGCGACTAAAGCTGCACATTGATTTCCTGCGACCCCTATCGAACTGTCATCGGACCATCGTTACAATCAATTACATTAATCTAATGTGGGCAACATAATTGGAAAGTAAACCAGATTCGGCGCGGCATTATGCCGAAATTAGTTTACAAATTAGAATTTATCGGCGACCGCGCGTACTGATCCGTTTATGATAATGCAATTTTAAGCCGATCAACGTTGCTTGGAACTGCTGATGAGGAAAATATGTACATATATCTTATAAAACGTCATGCACACGTTCCCATTACCGCATATCCGGAAGTGCTAGAAAGTCGATTCATTTAGATGGGTTAAATCAATTATTTTAGATGCGTAAGTGTTCCTGAAAACTCCCAAATACAAATTTTTTAGTTCTATATCGCTGACAGTTTTCTCAAAGCGTTTAGGGCACTCACCATGAAGCACCCTGTATGTTGTGTAGTCTGGCCACGCGCCCGCACGGTGGCTCCAATGACCAATTTTCTTTGCCAAAATTTAAAAAAATTAAAGAGTCTAAATGGGAACATATATGTTATATTTTGAATTCGAATGTCCAGGGCATTCAAATTCGTTTATATCAGGGCGTTTACACGTTTTCCTTTTCCTTTTCTCTAGACGGTCCTTTTCATTTTGTTACGGCCATTAGAACGTTCTATTTTTTTTGTTTTTCTCAATAATTCAGAAATTAGTTCACAAACCCCTAACTAACTTCTTTTTATATCTTTTCTTTTTTTTTTTTTTTGCCTAGCCGTTTTAGATAACTAGTCTTACCAAAAATATGTCTTTTTAGAAAAAGAAATAATTACCCGTGCCTAAAAGGGATACTTGGCCTCTGACTGTTGGAAATAAAGGGGGGAACGGGGGAAGGGGTCCGTGGGTGGATTTTGTCGTCGTGGGCGGAGGCAAAGGGAACGCAATGGTGGGTCGCTTAGCACGTACGGTTCTTGTACTCCGTAAATCCGACTAGCCCTAGCTTTAGCACATGCTAACAACATTTCACATTCGCTACGATAAAATATCGTGTAATTATCTTTAATTACATCTTCATATATATAAGAGGAGAAAGAACAGACATAAACCAGGTTACATAACTCAACAACTCAATGACCTGATAAAGAAAAGTGTAAATTGCAGTGCCGACTCGTGCTAAAAAATGTGGGGGTTGAATACTTATGAGGAATGTAGTGTAACTGAAATTTTTGAATTTTTCAATTATTGAATCTGAAAGAGTTAAAAATTTTAAGGCTCTTAAAAATATTTATATAGGTATTTATGTACTGTTTAAATATTCCTAACATTCCTGCTATTATGTTATTCATAATCATAACAATGTTATAGTAGAAAGCGTATTATTACCTTATTGGAAAAGAACATCGACGATCTTTGGTTCATCTGCAATTTTAGATAAATAGACGGAATAAACTATTTTATTTTTTAGACGTTTCTTCTTGGCATACACTAAACATTGTTTATATTTAATTTAGTATTATTTTTGTATACTTGAAAACAGTTGCCTTTTCCAAATGGTCTTTTAGAACAGCATCCATCTCAACATACACGTTAATTAATCCGGAAAAAACTCCGGAACTAGAGGAACACATTGACTCTTCATGTCATGTGCACTCAGTGCTTCAAACGTACCGCGAAGTATAATTTTATGATATCTAGTAATGGAAAAGGTAGTACCGTACACTTCATTGTGCGGTTTAATGTTGTGTTTCTTCGATACACAGTGTCTAGCTGAGCTACTTTTGCAAAAAGCGTATATTGCACAACATTTTTCTTACGTGCTGTGCCTATGCTACATGCCTTTTACTTAGGTTGCTTAAATGACAAATACGTCAGGCCCATTTTTTTATTTTTTACCATAATTGTTCACCATTAAATAATAAGCAGTTAATTGGTGTTTTTATCGCTGTGTTGTATGTTTTGTATGATACGATGGTTATTAATATATTTTGCTCACTATCGTCATTTTGGTACTTAAATGTCCATTTATTTTCACTTTGTTTAAAATTTCAATCGCCTCCAGCGTTCAGCAACGATCTGGTCCAACTGAATGCGGGGATTCCCGCAAGCTGGCATTTAATTCCCGACATGATAGTCTATCGCGTTCCTAATTAATACATCGATTTTCCATTAATTTTCCACATTACATACCGGATTATAAGGGCATTCAAACTCACAAATTAAATTATGTCACTGGATATTCTGTCGAAGTAATTTAGTGTCTTCCGCACGGCTGCACTTGGCTGAGTGTAACTCTCTATGGTCGATTTTTTTAACACTTTTTATTCGTTACCAATTACAGTAGCAACTTTTTTCGCCTTCAATGTACTCCCCTTAGCGATCCCTACACCGCTCCATACAACTTTTCCATTGCTGAAAGCAGTGCTGGAAGTCCGCTTCTGTCAGCTGGGTCAGAACCTCCGTCGCTTTGCTTTAACACTTTCGAATCTTGTCATCGCCAAGTAATCACCGTGTCTAACAAGCTTGGATCAGTGTCAATGTTGTTGAGAATGTCAGCGCTAATGTTCATTCTTGATTCCTTTTGCTCGGGAGTGAGGAGTTTTGGCACCATTTTTGCGCAAACTTTGCGCATGTTGAACGATTCATGCACATCCTTTGCGAATACATTCCTTCTCGATTCCTGTTATTTCAGCAAGCCCTTGGATGCTTAGACGACGGTCTTCGCGGATTGATTTACCAATGTTTTCAATGCTTTCGTCCGTTTTTGACGTTGAGGGCCGTCCGGGGCGCGGATCGTCTTCGGTCGTTTCACGTCTCCCTTTAAACCGTTTAAACCATTCAAAACCTCGTGCGCGGGATAAACATTCATTCCCGTACACTTATTTTAACACTGCATAAGCTTGCTGTAAAAGTTTTCTCCAGTTTAACAAGAAACTTGAGATTAACCCGTTACTTCATCTGAACACTTAACATTTTTTTCCACGCGTCACTGGTGCGTGGACTAACAAACGACTGCTACAGTCAAACTGAGCGACCCACTTGCTTGACCAGCGAGCTCATGGTGGGAAAAGTATCACCAGATACAGTTCTTTTCAAACTTGTCGCGACACGCTCGCAGCGCGCTAGTAGCAGCATCAGTTCGGTTATTTAATAGCCACACCTCGTATACTTATCGTAACACTACCTCTTGAAATTTTCGGTTCTCAACCAGAAAATACGATTTAAGAGCTAATTCGTTATGGATATGAGTTTTTTAGAGTATAAAAACAACCTTCGGATAACATATTTTAGTAGGTACGCTATAAAACTATGTTTTAATCATACCTTTCATACATTTACCTGCCAAGTTTGCCACACCTTACGTATTAATTGTGGAATATAAATTAAGACGTTATTATTTTTATCGTGCACGTTTCATTTATTCCAAGAACCCATTATCTACGACTACTTAAAATAAGGTAACCATATAACTATAATAGACTTAACGCGGCACGGAACTATATACTTTTTCTCCCTAAACTATATCTTTCATCTCTCTCATTACACTAGCGCTTGCTTATTGTGCGCAATCGTTAATTTTTTATATCGTAGTCAGTAACTAGTTCTGGAACACATGCCTGATTTCATTAAACCTCGTTCAATGCGGACATTTTGCTGATTACCCTTGTGCACGAGACCAAAGTTCAATGCAGTTACATAAATAATTTAAGAGGTATGTCACTAAAATGTCATCGCATTTTTGAATGTACATGCAGTCATAAAATATAAACTTTAAATAATTTAAAGAAGCATATTTGGTCATTACTCTTTAATTATCACAGGACAACAAAATTTGATTGATTTTCGGAAGCAGAAACTCCAGTATATTTTTCCGAAGGTTTTCGGTGTGCCAAATCCGAATCTGGCATCAGAATTCCTCCATCACGTCAGGTTTTTGAGATATCCTAACCTAAAAGTGAAAGAAACACTGTTTTTTGACATATTTAAGTTATGTAACATCATGAGGTATTTTGTTTTCACAAAACTAGTAATAACATCGAAAATATGGTTCTTTCTCTTTAATATCAATTTTGAATCGCCCAGATATCTTTTTTTTCACTGAGATATGTCAGTTGAAGTTTATATCTCACCGATCTACTCAAATGGAAGCCAAAAGCAGAATATAAGGTGCTTACCTCTTTGAGCGTATTTACGGAAAAGTGTACTAGAGTTTCTGCTTCCAGACCCTTGTTGGCCTGTGATTAAAAACGTCACTTTCGGACTCAGAGAAGATCCAGCAACTCACAGCAATTTCGGAGGGTAACAAACAAAAAAAATTGAACTCGGAACGTCTCGTTGGGAAAAAGGAAAGAATTTTTTTCAAAAAAAAACCCCCCCCCCCCAAAACCCCCACACAAACAAACAACTTCCCCAAAAAACAAAATTTGGAGTTATATAAACGTAAAATACTTTAAGGGGAATACGTTTTAATAGAACTGAAACTTCGTTGTTGCTATTGAACTATAAATGTCACTTTCCGACACGCAAATATCCAGAAACATTTCGGCAGCTAATTGACAAAAAAATTGACCTTGAAACGTTTCAACGTAGAGCATATCCTTCAAATTTAATGCACTTGCAGTGCAAACTTAAAATAATTCAAAATTCGTTTTAATAATTTCGTCATTGATAGTGAAGATTCCTTTCGGACTTAGCGAAGGTCCGGCAACATTTCGACGAGTAATGGACAAAAAGAACAACTCGAAACATGAACGAACGATTTTATCTAAGGCTCCGTCACCCTACTTCTCTGTTCAAGATGAATATCGAAAGTTTTATGGTCGAACAACCGGTCTGTCCATCTATATCCGACCACGAAATCCGATATCCCATTACTCAACGTTGTGGCCTAAGGCGGCGGAAATAAATTTAATCGACACGAATTTTCTATCATCCGTCGACGGAAATTGGGTCGCATTCCCTATACACCACGGGCTCATTGTTGTGTTCTGTAGGTGAAACTCAGTTTTTAAAATTATGTCGCAACCCTCGAGTTCAACCCTCCCGACCGGCGGGTCGTTCTTGACCCTGTTTCGCGAGCTCTCGGCGCTTCGGATTCCGCACACGTTTTATCTGCAGTCCAATGAAGAAAAAAAAACATCGACACGCGGAACGGCATTCACGTTCGCATCGGGAGTGTTTAAGTAAATTAGCCGGGGATCGAACTTGATTAAACTTGGTTTTATGTCGAAGATGTGGATGTTCTGGCTCTCGTCATGGCTCAAGATCATAAACGCAAACGCCTGATACCTAACAACATCGACATACAATGTCTTGAATACGTCAACTTATGCGATAACAATGATAATGACCCAAATGCCGACACCGATGACCTTGAAGTGACCCAGAATCGGTATAGTGTAACTACTACTCTGAGGAAAGACAATCATATGAATTACACAGGCCGACAAGATTTTAACCCAGGAACCAGAATATATTTTTCCAAAGGTTTTTGATGCGCTGAATCCGAATACGAGGTCCAAATCTCTCAATTGGCTCTGGTTTTCGAGATATCCTAACCTAAAAGTGCAAAAAAAGCGATTTTGGCCTATATTTGAGGTTACGTAGCATCGTATTTTTTTTTTAAATATGAAAAACTATTTTAAAGTACATGCCTTGACCCTTTTAAATGACGTCGAGTTTACTCAAATATCTTTTTTTTTCGCTGCGATATCGCATTTTGAAATTTTTAAGTTTGTTGAATTTCTCTATAATTGAAGACCTATTAAGGATCGCGTGTACATTAAACAGTCGATTGGTTTTATTATTAGAAAACACTGAAAATATTTGAAATTCAAATACAGGTCAATGTTTTCTTATGTAAAAAAGACCTGCTCGTTCAGAATCCAGGGTCAGATTTCCAAAATCTTCCTCGAAAAAAATTGAAAATCTAGAAAAGAAAACAGTGACCTGCTATTGAATTTAAAACATTTTCAGTGTTTCCTAATCAAAAAACCAATCAACTGTTTGACGTACACGTGGTCCTTAATGGGTTTTCAAATATAGAGAATTTAATAAATAAAAAAATTTCAAAATGCGATATCTCAACAAAAAAAAAAGGATATTTGAGCAAACTCTACGGCATTTAAAAGAGCAAGGCTTGTACTTTAAGATGCTGTTCATAGTTTTTTTGAAAAAAAAATTGCGATGCTACATAATCTCAAATATAGGTCAAAATCATTATTTTTGGACTTTTAGGGTTAGGATATCTCGAAAACAAGTGCCAATTGAGAGATCTAGGCCTCGGATTCGGATTCAGCGCATCAAAAACCTACGGAAAAATATATTCTGGTTTCTGAGTCAGAGGGTCGGCCTAATTTTGTAGACCTGTGTTATTATGGAAGGAATATTATTTTTGATACGCTTACCATGTTGTTGATTATTAATGATAAATGACACATGAAAAATTCTCTAGTTTCGAAAATAAAACTTGGTAGTGCCGTATTGTGTGAAAGAATATAGTTCGCTATATTTGCTGGGGAGAAACAACTACTGAGCCCATCATGAACATCATTTTTTTCAAACCCAGTTCAATCCAGCTATTCATAAATCTTTACGGAGTTAGGAATATTAACCATCTCTAATAATAAGATGATCTGTGGACTTCTTGATGGAATTTATGCTTGAAGCAGCTTGTAGGGCATCATGCAGCTGACGTAATTCATTGGAGATTCAGACTTGGTCTATGGGTGGTAGATCCAGCGATTGTGCAGACCACTGGAAGTTATTAACATTAGTCAACTGACATTGATGATAACTTCGATGATAATTGTTGTTATCCAATAAACTGATAAAGAATGAAAATACGAATACGAATTTAAAATAAGAGAGACTTCCTGGAGCTTCGTGTAGGGTTATTTATTTTGCGATAAAGACTTTACTGCCGTTTTTTTTACTGTACTACCTGAAGCAAGATCGGTTTTCGGTCCAGCATAATTTATAATGTCGAGGATAAAGCCGTAAAGTCGGATAGCCAATAAATATTTAAAAATCCGGACGAGGTGCAGGCGTTAAGGCCCTCACGGTTACGGTAGGTCGTAAAATTTTACGTATTTTTTTATTATGGCGTTCGAGAGGAGGAAGCAATATGAGATATTAAAAATTTATCGAGAAGCCCTTAACACCTGTGATAACAATCAGTGTATAAATAAATCATTATAGTCATGATAGTGCAAGAAATGTATATTTTTTAGACTTTCAGAGTCAAAGAGCGACTGGTTTTGAAAAAAAAAATCAATATAAAAAAAAAACTTTTTTAATATTCGAATTTATCAAGTGATTTTAATTTGGATCTCTAAAAATGATCAGGCGAACAATTTTCTTACAGATATATCAATGCCTTAGAAAGTCTTGAACCATTTTTAGAATCACTTTAAAGAAAAAAGATCAAAAACAAAATTAAAAATTGATATATACAGTGTGTCCCAGGATAAATGAAAGAAGAAGTGTAAAATACAAATAATTTTTCGAGGTGAAATTGGACTTTTGGGATTAAGTCCCGCTTAAAAAAAAATAATTTTTATCATAAGTTTATTTTCTAAAAATCATGTAGGTGTTGACAAAATAATTTAATTATTAGGTAAAGCAAAATATCGAGACCCTATCAAGAAAAATTGTTCAGTATTAAAAAATTTAGCCACATGCCAATTTGCAAAACCATTAACCAACTTTGATTTTTTTTATTTGTGCCCGATTTGTGTAGTTGGAATCCTCACAAAATACTTGTAAATTCAATTGAAGCAAAACTGTATGGTAGCTGTTTAAGTAACATATATAATATTTTTAAACTCTCTGTTCTTTTAATTTGTTGAATTCCACTTGTTATGCTGATTACAATGATGTAACATATCCGTCTTATTATGCATCTAAAACCATCATTCTTTTATTCTGTATTTCATATCTTCTAGCCCAGTTGATGCGTAGCCTCAGAAAGGGTTCAGCTTGCATTAATTA
Organism: Aromia moschata; assembly: GCA_029963805.1. Classification (NCBI taxonomy): domain Eukaryota; kingdom Metazoa; phylum Arthropoda; class Insecta; order Coleoptera; family Cerambycidae; genus Aromia; species Aromia moschata. Next base: position 194,461 of record JAPWTK010000223.1, read on the forward strand.
GGGCAAATTATTTTTTCTTTTCTAGGATTGTTTGATATAAGGTGGGAAGTGTGAAACTAAGTTTTCAATCTCAAAAGCCAGGGGAAAACTTTTGGCAGGCGAAAAACCACGAAATAGTCGCGCTTTTTTTAGTTTTTTGCGTATATCTCCTAAACGACTCATGCTACAGAAAATTGATATACATTCCGAAAATAAAGTAAACAAAATTTCCTACAAAATGCATTGGTCAAAGTTCTTGTGTTGCTATCTAAGATTCCGAGTTCAGCCAAAACGATCTTATACATGCTGAAACCAGGAAAGAGTGGCAAACCTGGCACATTCTTCTCAACATCATTGTATAAGTATGATCCTGACTACATTATTTTTGCTCACGTCTTCTCCGGTTGTGACACAACGGCATTCCCTTTGGACGTGGCAAGACCAAAATATGTGCCCTGCATTAAAGGGGAAGCAGCATCTACTTTTTATGAGGCAACAGCATCAATGTCGATTTTCAAACTTCCGTAGAATGCGAACCACACGATATACAATTAAATTGGACAATGTGTTTTGTAGAGCATTTTGTCTACTTTAATTTCGGAACGTATAAAATTTTCTGTAGAATGCGGCATTTAGGAGATATAAGCAAAAAACTAAAAAAAGTGCGAACATTTCTTGTTTTTTTTCGCCTGCCAAAAGTTCTCCCCCCGGCTTTCGAGGTCGAAAACTTAGTTTTACACTTCCCACCTTATACCAAACAATCTTACAAAAAAAATCATTTGCCCTAATTAATGCAAGGTGGAGTGTTTGTATCAATTGGACTATTCTACGGAACTGATTAAGTTACCTTCAAATATGTGCAAAAATATATAAAAATTCAAAGTTGGCTGATATTTTGAAATTTGGCATATATCTATAACTTCGAGTAAAATAATGTTATTTCCTTCACTGAAAATGTAGAAATAAATATGTTTGTGCCTTGAATATGTATTTTCAAATAATACACGGTGGAGACTTTAACTGGAATATATTCGCTAGCGGGGTGGTGAGTGATTTTTCAAAAAAATTCCCGAGACACGTCAACTTTTAAATGTATTTACCTACATTTTGCAAGTAATGTGAAAAATATAGCCCTTCAGGGGTGGCCGAAACCACCCTCGACATGATTTTTTCAAATACAACCCTATAGCTTGTGACCCCTCATTGTAAAGCTGGTGGAAAGAGGAATCCAACGCACTGATCAAATTTTAATTTTTAGTATGTTTGTAGGGTTGCATACAATTAAAACAATTTAAAAAATTAAATTTATTTTCAACGTAACAATTGTTCAAAATGTGCACAATTCACTTGTTGGCAGCATCCCACTTTGTGGTAGGTTTCGTCCCTTACATTTCCTCTCTTATCCTTTCCTGCAGATCTGCTATGTTGTTGGGTTTCTGAATGTAAACCCTACTTTTAAGATGTCCCCACAAAAGAAATCCAGTGGTGTAAGATCTGGAGATCTTGCTGACCACTCAATATTACCTCGCCTCCCAATCCACCTACCGGGAAAAATTCTGTCCAGATACTGACGAACAATGGCAGCATAGTGTGGTGGAGCCCCATCTTGCTGAAACCATAACCTCTCGTCGGTCAAGTTAGGGTTTAAGGGGTTTGGAAATAAATGATATAGCACTGGCATTAGTTCGTGCTGGAGTAAACGCAAGTATCTTGCTCCATTAAGAGTGTCATCAAAGAAAAATGGTCCAACAATTCTATCTTGTATTATTCCGGCCCACACATTAGTTTTCTGTGGGCGCTGAGTATGAAGTTCCCTCATCCAATGGGGGTTCTCTTCAGCCCAGTAACGACAATTTTGGCGATTTACGTGCCCATTTAATGTAAAACTAGCCTCGTCAGAGAAAACTGTCCACTCTAAAGATAACTGGTTTTGATCAATACAAGTCATCAATAAATCGCAAAAGTCCACTAGTCGATCTGGATCATCTTCAAGTAGCTCTTGAACAGCTTGCATTTTATATGGGCGTTTTTTCTCACATTTAAGTATTTTAAAACTGTTTTGTGATTAAGATTACTATCAAGGGCCAGTTGACGGGCTGGAGTGACTGGATTTTCTTCTAGAGCAAGCAACAAATTCAACTTCGTGTCGTCATCAACAACAGCCTGCCTCTTACTCGGTACTTTCCTGACATGACCCATTTCTCGATATTGTGCCTCAATTTTACTAATGGTACCTTGATTTAGTGGTGGCAAGTCAGGATGCGTTTCTCGAAACAAGCGAAGAACTTCGCATTGAGTTCGCGCCCTATCACCATATCCAATCATCATCAAAATTTCGATTTTTAGTGACTCAGTTAAATAAGACATTTTCACCAATTTGAAATAACACTTCGTTTCAAACTCTGAATACAGCATACAAACTAAATTACTCTTTGCGGCCGTGTAAAAACACTAGCAAAAAATAACAAATATCAGTTGTGGCAAAAAATTGCTTGGAATTTTTTGTGGGGACATATGAAAAGTTGAAAATAAATTAAACTATAAAATTACGTTTTAATTGTATGCAACCCTACAAACATACTAAAAATTAAAATTTGATCAGTGCGTTGGATTCCTCTTTCCACCAGCTTTACAATGAGGGGTCACAAGCCATAGGGTTGCATTTGAAAAAATCATGTCGAGGGTGGTTTCAGCCACCCCTGAAGGGCTATATTTTTCACATTACTTGCAAAATGTAGGTAAATACATTTAAAAGTTGACGTGTCTCGGGAATTTTTTGAAAAAATCATTCACCACCCCACTAGCGAATATATTCCAGTTAAAGTCTCCACCGTGTATAATAATTATTTATATAACGATTATAGAACATATTAAATATGAATCAACATAAAAATATTTAAATTAAAAACAAAGACGAGAAGATTATCTGAATTATAAAAACGACTTCAAATCTCTGGCGTCGAGCAACGGTTAAACGAAGTTCGACATTAAATTCTGACAGAATTGTAATGAAAAAAAAAAATCGGACCTGCCATGGCTTCTTGCAATTACCGTGCCATTAGAGGCTCGCCCAAGGCTCGAAATAAACCAACTTCGCTCTCTCTCTACATAGTTTTAAGGTATGAAACAGCTTTTGATGTTGAAACGTGCACTTTCCAATAGCCAAAAGGCATTTAAATATTAAATCAAACGCGGCCCGTTTTTTTCCCCTTTTTACTCCATTTAATTTGCGAATAAGCGTATGTACCTGTAAAGGACCCAATCGGATTTCTCCTCCTGTATCGAATCAGGTAAATTCCACATTCTACAAGCCACCCGTAGTCAAATGGTTGCTAAAAACTATCAACTTATTGAGATGAGCGGAAAAAACTCATAAAAGTTCGACCACGAACATAAAATTGTCACTATTTTAAAGCTTTCAATGCGAAAACGATTTTTTCTGAAATCCTCTGTATTTCGTCAATTAGTCAAATAATTTGGTGCATAAATATTAATTGTTTTCTGCCAAGTCACGTGAATATGGACTGTCATAATTTCACTGTCACATTGTATCCCATTTTCACTTTATTTTCAATCGAAATTTATTTTGGAAATGGTAGTCTAATTAACGGAAACTGTGTAGGTTCAATGAAATATCTGAAGACTGAAGATAAAACTAATACTAAAAGCGTAAATCACATCGCAAACAAAGAAGTGATATAATAAAAACAGGAGAAAACGTTGGAATGGTGTCCGGCAATGGAAATCCAAAAACAGCAATTATCTGAAAAACATAATTTTGAAACTTTTGGAGATACTGAAAACTTAACGGCGGTGAAGTACATCATGTGTTATATTTTTTTTTATATTAACATGTATTCGATATATTTTCATAAGAAAATATAAAAAAGAACAACACCTAAATCGTGTGTTTGACCTGTGCTTCTAAAACTGGAACCATAGACCTTAGCATAGGTCGTAACAAATTCTTGCACGTAAGTTATTCGATGCTCCATCCAGGGTTTCATCAGTGGCTAAGGTCATACAACAATAAATTGTTGTCTTGAACTAGTTTTTTGTGGTTATATATAATGTAACTGTTGCTTCCACACATGTTCGACATGTTGTAGAAAATGCACAAAGGCCAACGTCTCGTTTTTCTATTAAAATTCATAGTGGCATGTTCAGTAACATTTAAAGGTGTATTTATATCTTTCCCAGTTAGTATATGCCATTATGTAATACAATTTCTGTACGTATAAAAGAATACGAGGTGTGTAAATTAAGTAATGAGATTGGCAATGTAGCGCCCGATCTAGCAACACTGCGGAGACGGGACTTGGAAGGGCGGTAGGTTTTTGAACATGTAACGCACCTTCAGTACAAGTTTGAACCTGTTAGAGTCACTTGTTTGTTCTTTGTGACCGTAAACCGGTTTTTTTCTAGTGCGTTTTTAAAAATGAGTAACATTAATTTTGAGCAACGGTGTGCTATCAGGTTTTGCTTCAGACTTGGACACAGCGCAATGGATACTTTTGCAAAACTTCAACACGCTTACGGAGATAGTGTTTTTCAAGAGCCCAAGTTTTTCGGTGGTTTAAGACATTCTCAGAATGAATAGAGTCGATTGAAGATGAACCACACAGAGGAAGGCCGATGAAAATGTCGATATAATACAGAATCTTGTACTAATAGTATCTCAGGCCAAACAGTAAATCAACAACTTTTACAGAGAAGTTCTTGAAAAACTTCGAAAAAGGGTCATGCGTGTGAGACCAAACATCAAGAACGTTGCATCACGACAATGCGCCTTGTCACACAGCCATTTCAGTAAACGACTTTTTACCCTAAAAACATTCCTGTGGCTTCTCAGCCTCCTTATTCGTCTGACTTGAGTCCTTGTGATTTTTCTCTTCCCGAGATTGAAAAAACACCTCAAGGGACGTCATTTTGGGACCATAGAAATCATTCAAACGGCTGTAACCGACCAGCTGAAGGCTATTCCAGTATATGAGTTCCAGCACTGCTATGAGGAATGGAAGAACCATCCCTAGCGCTGTGTGGCTTTCCACACAGCAAGTTTTTAACAAACAAAAATTAAAAAACCAGTCTCATTACTTAATTTACACACCTCGTATAACCATAATATATGCAAAATAAAAAAAGATTACATAAATAAAAACTTATCTTAAATACTATCGCCTTGTAAATTTTACGACGAGTAGAGAGTATTTTTTGGGAAATATTATATACTTGTATGTGGCACAAATTGTACCCAGCATTCATGCGTTCTAGACAACAATTAAGATAAAGTAACTACAGATTTAAAGCGGCATGCGATGCAGGTCGGAGATATCCCACTTTGACGATTCGGCAGTTGTATTTTTGACGAGCGATAGTAATCTAGGGTTATGAAGAGTATTTTCTTTTTTTTCAAAACATATTTTCTTCTATTAAAAGCTCTTCTGTGGTTATGCTTGTTGTGCTTATACCCTACACATAAAAAATAGTAAAAGTAGTTCAAATAACTCGACAGCTTAACACTTGTTTTGCAATATTAAGGAAAGATCGACTTTTTTTTTGTTCGACCAACTTTTTTAATGACCCGGTATTTATCCGCGTAGTTATAGTTATAATGGAACTAAAGCATAATTTAATAAGCTGTAAACAATTGAGCGTTGTTAATCTAAATATTTCGGCATTGTACACAGGTGTATATTCTAAGAAAACATGACACGGGTTCTCATTATGTAAAAAAATTCAAGGCAACTCTGAATTGCTTTAAGTAAGTCCACGATAATTGTTTAACAAAATAAATATTACATCTCGGGCGAGTCACAATCGTGATGGCTAAGAATCCTTGACAGCGTTGTAATATAAGAATAGAAAAAAAATCTCGGTAAAAAATTGTTTATCAGATTTCCAGGTCCAGGTACGCGTCACCTCTCATCTGATGAATGCCTGTCTCCGTTTGAAACTGTAATACTATTCAAGAGCAAAATTGCCGATATTTAGGATACTCTCCGTTGACCTACTAGCACACTTGACTTCCCTTCAAAACAAACACATTTGCGTACGCATCAATTTCTATGCAGCTCCGTTAGATGCGAGATTATTCAACTTCCTCTTCTTCTGTGTCCGAAAAAACTTTCGTTAGAAATCCATTATGGTATAATTAAAACGATCCAGATCGAAGTCGGGTTGCCCTCAAGGCAATCGACGGTTTTTTTATTTGTTCATCGAAAATGATTTACGATTCGAATGTAGCGAAACCGAATTGATATCTGTTGGCGTTGTCAGATTGATACGGGATGTATGCAGAGTGACGGGCACTCTCCTTTGTACGCTGTAAAATGCCAAGGAAAGCGTCTTCGTTGGCGAAATTGTATAAATCAGATCGGAAAAGTTTTATTGGATCCATGGAGAGCGCGTTGGCCAACATTCGGAGTCGATAAGACACTATAAAGTTTGGAGTGGATTGGAGCGCTTTCTGTTTTTTGTTAGGGGGTGCTTTTTACGCGAAGAGGGAGACGTAGGAGTACGTTTAGATGTTTATAAAGGCGCTGGTAAAATATATGGAACCTCGTTTTATCTGTTTCCAACTTGAGGGAAAATAGAACTTTTCACACGAACTTTTTTTGGTGGCTTCCTCGAATTTTATCATGAATATTTTGCGTGAGAGTCCTAACATTCCGACATGATTGGATGTCAAACGGAAAATTTTATATTACCCATGTATTATGTTTTTATTTTATTTACCAATTTAATTATGTTTTCCAGTTAATTACGCTAGCAACCAGTGTTGTTTTATAGCGGCCATAAAGCAGGAAATTTCCAAAGCTAAATTGCATTAAGCCTCAAAATTAACGATAAGGATAGTTATAAAACGGCCCCTATCATAACCCTTATAAAAAGGCATTCGAGGTTATAAAAGTTAAAGAGTCGGACAAAGAATGGGGGAAAATAATCTGTTGAGACGCCTCCAAAAGTTCGATTAAAACCAGCCATAAATTATGCTCATCGATGAGCATTTCAGTCGAATTTCTATCCGTGTTATATAGGGTGGTCCAAAAGTTTGCCACTTTCAATTAAATTCAAATAAAATAGATCACCTCCGTTGGGAGTCGCAGTCTGGCCAGCTATGTAGCTTTGTAGAAGAATGTCTAAGAACCTCAGAAATGAAAACGGATCTGAGGTAACATAGAGCACTTTTTTGTAGGGTCCAATAAGGAAAAATCACTGAAATTATTAAGAGTTCCTCTACAGGACGATGATATTGATCACTGTATTCATCATTTCAAGCGCAATCACCAGTTCCAGCCTTGATTTTAAAGCAATTTTAAGGCTTTTTAGATAAAAATGCACCATTACTTCTGCTTTCACTTCTAAGGCCCTTGAAGGGTCCCTTACAAAAACACAAGTTTTCGCTGGAACGACCGAGGATTATTGATAAAAAGTATGCACAGTTTCTTTTTGTTTTTGGAGATTGTTTGCAAGTGTTAATCATGTTACAAACAGGAGAATATTTTCAAAACCATATGTCCACCAGCAGGTCCACCTTTTAAAAATCATAGTACCGTTCCCTCTTTTCTCAACCTTCTAACGGGCAACATATTGTAACTCAAATGTACACTTTAGGTTTTGCAAATTCATACCAATACATCTCAGATGTTTGTCGGTGGGTTTTAAATAATCTTAGCTGACAAGGACAAAATTTTCTTCAAACAGCATGATTTCATCTCAGTAGTTATGTGAATTCACATGAGAATGCGAAGTTTATTTCCAACTAGATGTGCTACAAATGTGTTAGAAGGTTACAACAATACACACTGCATGTGAAGTGTTACAAAATATCTTCCATATTCGTTTGGTTATGAATTTCCTTCAAGATTCTGTGACATAACATCATGTGATTTCTTCTTTAGGCCATTTTCAGCATTATTGTAATAAAACGTATTTTAAAACGTTGAAAAAAAAAAAACTTGTTCAGATTTGAACTCAGGCCATCAGATTTAAAGGCAACAACTTAACAAACTGCCTATAACTCAAGCGATATGTCCAGCTACATTGAAAAAAATTGACTACGAACGTTCATTTTCCACAGCCAACTCGAGGTCTTTATTTTAGTGACCGTTGTAATATGCAATAAATAATTTCCACACACTTGACAGATTGTTATGTTGGAGGCAAATAGGGGAAGGTTACTTTAGATCAGACCACCCTATATGTCGGAAGGTTGACCTCGACACTAGAGCGTGTTCTGTCTGAGGCTGGACCCATATGTTGATTTACGGCGTATGCGCCTGTATCGTTAACCGGAATAGCGTTATTTATTACGCAATCTGCGCCATCATTCCACGTTGTTACCATACGCATTACACGATCTTCAAACTGCCATGTGAAATTATTGGGAGGAAAATACGTTGCGTAAAAAATACTAAGGCTGGTATCGAGCACTGGAAACCATTAATTTATCAGGCGGATTATATTTCCTCGACTCGTTAGGTCAGTAGATGGGAGTACCAGGAATTGTACAATGTAATTTTTATAAATTCCTGTTTCTAAAGGCAATGTTTGTAATTACAATTCGAGGAGTTCCGAGGTTTTTATCGTTTCACTAACATTCCAGTAACAAGATCAATTAAGGTCAATACCTCAACGTATAGGGAAATGATCAAAAGAATCTGCGTTAAGAATTACGAAGAAAAAAAACATTTTTTTTATATGAACATTTATTTGAACTGTAATTTCTATAATTTCAATGACCAAAAAACTTAACATGACCCAACTTTGCTAGAAAGATTACTGAACCTGATTTAATCAACTAGAATAATTTTTTACCAAGACGTTTATATTAATCCAATAATCAAGAAAGAAGCCAAGAACGTTGTGAAGACACATTTAGAACGGAGAATTTCCAAAATAGCCCACGGTGAAGCCAAGCGATAAATCATAATTCAACATGAAAGCAAATAGACATTTTGCTCAGATGTTTTCCGTATTTATATGATATATGTAAATACATATAGGAACATACATACGTATAGTATGTAAATTAAAGGAAGAGGGTCCCTAAGGCCGGTTTTCGGTACATTAGGAAAATAAAAAAAAATAATTATTTATGTACCTTGGGCACCCACAAAAAAAAACTCAATCGATTTTACCCTAAACGGACATACCTCCACCCCCCTACAGCCTAGTCACAGCCAACCAATAGGACAGGCATTACTTTTGGGTCAAATCAACTAAATATTTTTTCTCTGGCCCCAGGAATGTGTGAAAAGTCAGTTTTAAGCCCGTAATGCCTGTCCTATTGATTGGCTGTGCCTTGGCTGTAGGGTGGTGGGGAGGGTAGTGGGGGGGGGTCCGTTCAGGGTAAAATCGATTGTTTTGTTTGTGGGTGCCCAAGGTACATGATTTTTTTTTATTTTCCTAATGTACCGAGGCCCGGGACCGTCTTCTTTTTATTCCTCAAATGTCAAGAGAAAGGTTTATTGAGTGAGACAGACGCAGACGTTGTCGTGGCATTGCACAAATAAGAGCGAACCGCCTCCACTACAGTCTTTAGTTTCCGGTTGTTCGGCAGTCCTTAGTTTGTGGTTGTTCGGAGCGACAAACAAGAGAGAAACGTATTCGAGAACGTCGTAACTGACGTGCCCGATTGGTGTGATTGTTACATACGTCCTTTAATTAGGTGTTACTTGCTTTCCTTTTCCTTTTCCGGCTACTCTGTTCACTTTACATACTGTATACCTGCTTATATTGTCATTACTCAGGACTAAACTTTCTGAACTGCTTTGAGAGATAAGAGAATGGTATCTGTCATTCGGCCAGTGGCGGCTGGTGATAAAGGGCAAAGGGCACGTGCCCAGCCCAAATTTCAATAGAAAATATTTCTTTTGTGTTAAATTACTATAAATTACTGTTACAATAATATCAATTAATTGTATACGACAAACTATTCATATTCTAATTATTATTCCTTTTATACCACAAATAATGATTTTTATCACATATATATGACAGACTATCGATCGAGTACCGAGCCACCGTAGTCTGAATTCGCATCGAGCCACCGTACTCGATTTCGCGCGCTTTCCGAGGGCACACAGTATCCCAGCCCTCGTTTTTAATCGGGCTTTTCGGTGCTTGGTATGTTTGGAGACAATATTGCAGCAGACAGACGTCGTTAAATCATTCGAAAATCAGCTGAACGGGTCATACTTGTTGAGTGACCTTTTTTAGTGATTGTTTATTTTCTTCGCTGAGAAGTGTTTTTACTGTTTTTGCTTGTGAAATGTTTCAAAATAAATTCGGTGGACTTTTTATTGACTAATAAAGATATTACATATGAGATCCGAACGGAAATTAAACGGTTAGGAAGGCCGATACCCGATTTGATTATTTCCAAAACAGACGTAGGAAAATCGCGAAATTATTCACGAAATTTTAATAGTAGTGTCTACGACAGATTTAAGTGGTTATGTGTCCTAAAACAAATACACTGTTTTGTTTTATTTGTTTAGTGATGGGTGGCAACCGAAGTGCATGGACTTTCAGGGAGCTCAAGAACTGGAATTTGGATTATTAATATATATTATTGGGGAACCTAAAGAATTTATATTAGGTATTTCATGAAACCCTTGTTTGCACTCTAGGCTACTGCCAATTTCGTGTCGGGAACAGCGAAAAGCAGCGCGTTTTGTTAACCCAACACTTAACCTTCACAAAAAAAAAAACAAATTGACACTTCACCTACCTGCTAGAGGTCGCGACGAGGTAGTTAGTACGCAAAGTAGTCGTTTGTATTCCCAAGCGTCCGCGAGTAATAATAATAATTACATAATACCATTGTAGACGGGCATTTCAGGGGATTTCGACATGGCCGATGCTGCGCCTCGATATCGCGGAATACTGCATTCTAATATGCAATTAAACGTGTGCAATACGACGGATAAAAGGTCCGCGAGGTTGCGTGATCGTGACTTCTCGCCGGCCGGTGATCGATGCACCTAATTCCGGATTCATTGTTGCGAAATTCGCCGTTGTTTCACCTGCATAAATTCACTTCTGCGTAGAAAGTGGTGTTCCCAGTTACACTCATGACGACGGCGACTTAGCTGACGAAATACATTTAACAACTAAATTGCCTGCCTAAATTTTTAAAATTTTCAAGGTCATGCATTTTACTGACACTTCAGAATTTCTATGAAAAATTCTTTTATACAAAAATATAGACTTTCACAAAAATAATTTTTGGGATTTGGTAACTTTTTGAAATAATATTTAGTCACGAATATTGAGGGCTTAAATATATTAAAATAATGGGTGGCAACATGTAAAAAAAATTTGATATAGGTATCTTTCTATTTTTTTTTTTTTTACCGTTTGTTTCTTTTAGGACACCCACATAACCACTTAAATATGTCGTAGACACTACTATTAAAATTTAGTGAATAATTTCGCGATTTTCCTACGTCTGTTTTGGAAATAATCAAATCGGGTATCGGCCTTCCTAACCGTTTAATTTCCGTTCGGATCTCGTATGTAATATTTTTATTAGTCAATAAAAAGTCCACCGAATTCATTTTGAAACGTTTCACAATCAAAAACAGTAAAAACACACTTCTCAGCGAAGAAAATAAACAATCACTAAAATGGTCACTCAATAAGTGTGACCCGTTCAGCTGATTTTCGAACGATTTAACGACTTCTGTCTGCTGCAATCGTCTCCAAATGTTACCAGTCACCGAAAAAGCCCGATTAAAAACGAGGACTGGCAAACTGTGTGCCCTCGCCCACGCGCGCGAAATGCGAGGATTTCAGACTACGTTGGCTCGGTGCTCGATCGATAGTCTGTCTTATATATGTGATAAAAATCATTATTTGTGGTATGAAAGGAATAATAATTAGAATATGAATGTTTGTCGTATACAATTAATTGATATTATTGTAACAGTAATTTATAGTAAATTAACACAAAAGAAATATTTTCTATTGAATTTTGGGCTGGGCACGTGCCCCTGTGCCCTTTATCACCAGCCGCCACTGGACTTATGTAATAATAGGTGAAGCGAACGGATACTAAGCGTCCAATTCGCCATTTTTTAAATGGAGGACAAACAACCATTCTCATCGTCTTCGTCTTTTAAAATGCAGGCGAAGCAGCCTCGAACTCCGCGACACAATCTCGCATACGATAAGCTGTCTCGTTGCCATGGCAATCCTCGTAAGCACCGGAGCTAAACTGCCGAGTTTTTTAACATGAAACGTACCTGCATTACAAAATTTATATTCGATTAAGAAAAATTTTAAATGGTACAACCAAATGGAAATTTTAGGCGAAGTGGTACGACACTTGTCCCCTGGCGAGCCGCCTCGACCCTGTATGCTCTTTGAAAATGGAATTTCCAAAAGAGCTGACATCAATTCAAATGTCTGTAGAGGTAGCTTTTTGAAGTAACGTATTGTATCGATTACGAGTCGTAGAACTACAAGTATAATTAAAAACACATTTATCATTTTTCACTTCCTGGAATTGGTTTTTAAAAAAACGGACATTAATTAATATTCAAGCATTTTTATACGTACATATATCTCTGTAGTTGAAAGTAGACCAATACGTGTTTGAGGTAAGAGACCTTGAGAAATCAACGACAATACGTTTCTCGTTTTTTCGCCTCTTTAACCCTTTAACGCCCAATTGCACTATCAAGAGCCAAAACATTTAACTTAGAGGCTCATATTACTGATAGAAAAAAATAACTGAAACCATGTACGCTCTTTTGAATGGAATCGTTAAAATTTGCAAAAAATTGATGTAACCTTCAATTTTTAACAAAAACTATTTAAAAATTGGATTTTTTTCAAGATTCTTTTTTTTTAATCGCAATTTCATCTATGTTATCGTCCTTTATACCACTCAAAAACAAGTAGAAACGTGCACTCGAGACGTGTACTTGAAGGAAACGCAATGAGAACAATTTAATTTTCTCATTTTTTGAGGTTAGAATAACTAGATAAGGCAAAATTCCAAGGGTGATATTTCTCGTTTTTTACCAGTTGCGAGATCATTGTCGCAAAAGAAGAATTTTGAAAAAAATATTAGTACTTTGGGGGTTTTTGGGGTCGCTGATCACGATCCTAATGTCAGAATTTCAAAATTCAAGATGGCGGATCCAATATGGCCACCATCCCGAATCAAATTTCAAATTTTTCGATTATTTTGCCTCAAACTTTGTAAACCAGGGGTTTTCGAGGTCGCTAATCACGGATCCCGATGTCAGAATTTCAAAATTCAGGATGGTAGATATAACATGGCGACCATTTTAAAGCAAATTTCGAAATCCTGAATTTTGACATTCTGACATCGGGATCGTGATTAGTGACCCAAAAAACTCCTGGTTTACAAAGTTTGAGGCAAAATAATCGAAAAATTTGAAATTTGATTCGGGATGGTGGCCATATTGGATCCGCCATCTTGAATTTTGAAATTCTGACATCAGGATTGTGATCAGCAATCCCCAAAATCCCCGAATGGTAGGTACTAATAATTTTTCAAAATTCTTTTGCGTCAGTGATCCCGCAACTGGTAAAAAACGAAAAATATCACCTTTTTGAATTTTGACATATCTAGTTATTTTAACCTCAAAAATGAGAAAATTAAATTGTTCTCATTGCGTTTCCATCAAGTGCACGTCTCGAGTGCACGTTTCTATTTGTTTTTGAGGGGTATAATGGATTATAACATAGCTGAAATTGCGATTTTAAAAAAAAAGAATCTTGAAAACATCACATTTTTTAATAGTTTTTGTTAAAAATTTAAGGTTACATCAATTTTTTTTGCAAATTTTAACGATTCCCTTCGAAAGAGCGACCTCGAAAACATAGAGATACATGGTTTTAATTATTACTAGCGACCCGCCCCAAAATGAGTTGTATTGATAGGGTTTCTTTAAAAACATGTTAGAAAGTAACCATAACAAAAACTGCTTGGCTTGCAAAGATTCCCGAATTTTGGGTAAAAGCTTTTCTAATATATTTTTACTTATGTTTTAATGATAACTAGCGACCCGCCGCGGCTTCGCACGGTTTACGACATCACATTAGAAACCTCTAAAATTATCAGTGTTTCTCTACTATATTATGCATGTATTATACATATAAACATTCCTCTTGAATCACTCTATCTATTAAAAAAAAACCGCATCAAAATCCGTTGCGTAGTTTTAAAGATCTAAGCATACATATGTAGGTAGGGACAGAGAGCGGGAAGCGACTTTGTTTTATACTATGTTATGATTTCTTTATTTTTTTCTATCAGTAATATATGTTCATGTCTCTTGACAGCGCACTTGGGCGTTAAAGGGTTAAAATGGTTCAAAATATTTCTGAAACCTTAGGGGTGAAAATTGACTAGTAAATATACATTGCTTTTTACAAGCACCAGTGGTGTGGACTTGCATTGACGAGACTTAGTAGGAAGTCAGTAAAATAGGACTCTTCCTTTTACAGACATTCATTGATAACGCAGTAAATCGGCATCATGTTCGGAGCAATCGCCGTGGAGGCAGCAACACCCATCTCGATCATAGTGCACGCCAATGCGGCGAGCATTCAGGCGTTACAAATGCCTTGTAAACCGGCTGAAGTTTCCAATAAGCTCGGGGAGCACTCTCTAACAAGGCATAAATCGTATGGTGTGTCACTCGAGAAGTTAAAAAGGAAAGGCGGAGCACCTGGCCACGTATTTCCTTTCAGTTATCTGATGATGCAAATCGGATTTTTAAAAGTTCACCTATTAAACGGACGTGCTTAACGATGGAAAAATCGGTTGTAATTTTACTTCCGAATCCATTTTTGTAGGGGAATGTTTAGTTATGTGTAATAAATAGGAAAATCATAAAAAAAATTCAAAAATGATGATCATTTCGTACAACAGCAACTAATAGTCAAAAAAATTAATAAAAACAACGTTACATGAAGATAAGAATAAAAAGCTTAATCCACTCATTTTATTTCCATTCTCAATTGAAAATAGGTAGAAAAAAAGCAAGGTTGTCAGATATATTTTCTAAAATTGCTAAGCTCACTATACAAGTATACTTCATACTTCAGTAAACTGTTACTTTGTGACGTTCTTAGAAAGCTAGTTTGGAAATATTTAAAAAAAAAATACATAGATATAAATTTATTAGTTAGCATTAAAATAAAGCGTTTAAAATTGCTGGAAAAAAGAATTATAAATTCAAACACTTTATATAAAACTTGGCATCTTCAGGAGAAGTTAAAATAGTTTTAATCTTCTTTTAAAATAAAACTAGTTTTAATTTCTCCTATCTTTAAAATAGTTTTAATCTTCTTTTAAAGATTAAAACTAGTTTTAATCTTTCCCGAAGATGAACTTGGAAGGTCGAGAAAAGTGTAAGTTCGTGTTTTAAAAGTAGTTTTTTGTTTCTACGCCGAAGGTTCCAGTACCACTCAGGAACTTTATATATGTTACTATACTTTTGAAGAGCCGACAACGCCCGTGCCGTGCCGGCAACTGGAATGCCGATCCAGTATACTATTGTGCTTTGTATTATCTTATACATTCCTTAAATACTTATTCGGTCCACTGTGCCATACAATTTTTACGACGTCGTTAAAATGATTTACGACTTTAGAAATTCTACGTGTTTAAGGCGCCAGTGACGTGTATTTCAGCTAGGTTTATTACCACAGACAATTTTTTGAGATTGTCTGGCTAAATGAGCATTATTTACAGCAAATTATATTACAAATATTAAGAGTTTTGTATGCAGGCTAATTTTAGTATCCTATATTGATTTGAATGAAAAAAAATTATTTCACAATTTTCGAATTTATAAAAGATATATGCACGTCCATGGAATCATAATGCACGCTGCAAGTTGCACCGCTTTTTTTGTTCCCCAGGCGTATTTATCATTTTCAATTAAAAATAGAAGGACTATAACTCAAAATTTAGTTTATTTCACATAAGGACAGCACAAAAGTATCAAATGTAGCCCAGCCACTCTGAATCATTTTCTGGTCGATTCCACACTTTCATCCATATTCAGTCTTTCAGTTCTTCTGATATTTTTGGGTTTGTCTAATAAGCTTTACTTTCTTCACAGAAAAGTCTTATGGAGTAAGGTATGGTGACCGAGGAGGCAATTCAATTAAACCTCTTTGATCATTTCAATGCCCAATAAACACATCGCATATTTCTAGCAAAATGGGGATTTCCTCGACCGGGTAATACAATATCTAAGCTTTTAACCTAAATATGACCCTGTGATGTAACTAATACTTAGTCCCCTATTGTTTAAGTACGAAAACAAAAATTGGTCCTTAAATTTTGTGTTATATTACATAAACGATCAAAATCTCACTTCCGGTGGTTACGACGGAATTTTTCCTCGTAAGGTCGTACGGGATTTAAAATACGTATGAGCCAATAACGATAAGTTTAATGGTCGAGGTAGATCGTGGAGTCGATTCCCCAGATGTTCGGGACGCTTATACTCGGAGAGTCGCCGACTGAAGAGATATCTGCCATTTTTATACCTTCCGTCGCCGTTTATTACCCGGCCAGATACCCGGTTTCCGCGAACTATTAAAACCGACGGGGTTTACGAGGCAGTCGTTTTCACATCGTTTCCAGGCGGGTACCGCATTCAATTAGAGGAGTCGCCTTTATGGCCCGGTTAAAAATACCCCCGAGTCTTTGGACGTGCCCGGAATGTCGCGTATATTTTGATCGTTAATTTTAGTTCCGACGAATTGTTTTGGACGTGTCTAATCCAGGTTGGACGTTTTATAAACTTGTTGAAAGGCCTAACGAGGGTTTCGATGGTGAAGCCCGCGATTATAATCAAAGGCGGATTTTTCGTGGACATTCCAGGTCCGGACTAAGACAACTTATTGATTTTTATTATAGCAACTTTAATAAAGTTTACAGCATTTTATCATCATTATTATTTACGATCCCATAACTTAATGTTATGTAATGGTAAAATGTATGGTTGATTGTTATACTTTTGTGATCGGGTAGCAACTGTATGTTGAAAATGTAAAATTTAGTGACTGTAAACCATTGTAAACACAGGTGTAACCATTTTTAAGAGTTTGTGGCTAATATTTAATTATTTTCCTCGCGGAAAGCGAGTAACGACCACTAGGATTACGTTCGGTTTATTCCCCAGAGTTATTTTTGTGGTGATACATATATACCTAACTTACCCAACGAGCTGATTGAATAACTCTACTCTCGACCTGCCTCGATTTCCGATTGTTGAGATACTTCCGGCTGTTGTTTTGTGGAGTATTTGTGGTGTCGAAAATAACACGTGAAACTAGATCGCTTTGCAGAGCTTTTGACAGTGATTTGCACCGAATGCGACGACCAGCGTCTCAAGTAATTAACTGTCTTTGTTGTTCTTGAAAAATCGCAAATATGAAAAAGTAAAATATTCCGCTTTTCTGACATCAGCTTTCATTTATTTTGTATTAGGCCAAAAAAATTGTTTTTTGTCGAAGAACATTTTATTTGAGAATAGAAAATGTGTGGTCGTCTGGGCTGATGCTATTTGACTCAACTCGTCTAATAGCTCATAAATAGCGTTGGAATGTTTGTCGTACCTGGCGCCTTAGCAGGATAGGTCAGTGGCGTACGTATGCAGGGACAAGAGATATATACACGAGTATATAATTTACAAGGCGTTTAAAAAATAGTTTATCTTTCATTATCATAGAGTTGTATAGTGTCGAGCCCTGCGTTGTCGCACACATTTCCGAACCATAATCATAAATATATTTAGAGCATTCGTGAAATCTCTGGGGGCTAAACTAAACTTTTTACCCGGCAACCATATTGTTTTTCATATTTTTACATTTAAAATGCTCCTATTAAATAATTTTGATTTATGTTAATATAAAATCGATCGATATATTTCCTATATACCGACTTTTGTCAGATGGAATTTCGAACGCCCTGTAGAACAGAAATGCACACGTTCACGTAAAGTTATTTGGGGAAATGCCAGCAGAATGGGCCGAAGTTGCGTTTGGGTCAGGAGCCGGGCCAGGTCAAGCGTAACAGACTGAGGGTAAATATTTGCGAATAGACTTTCCTTGCTGCTATAACACACAAATTTGCACTTCTAGTCTGGTGAGCGGCTAACTACTGACCAAAAACGGCATATTGGAAGTAACGTCTGCTAACGAATTTACTTTTGAATTTAGCAGTTTTACACGCCGCGCCAGTTCGCCATTACTACAGTTCTCTAGCGAAGCGGCGAGTTTTCATCAAATATGAGAAAGGGCCTTTGCGGTCCGACTAGTTAAATCTCTCTCCTACATTTCGGCTGAACGAGCGGTATATTCGCTTAATAAAGAGGTAATACGGACAACGGAAAAACTCCCACATCTACAGTCCAACCAAAAAATAATGAAAGAGTCGTCATAATATGCTACAGATCGTAGGTTCCATTTTAAGGAGCTGTATGAAATACTCACTTGATTATTTCTGTAATTAACACTATAATGTTCCACTATTTTTCGTTACACTACATTATTATGATTACTGATTTATGTATAGTAGACGTTAAAGTTACAGTAGATATAAAAAACACCACGAAAAATCAATAAAGCGCCGCATCAAAAAGAGGCCCGGACAAGATGTAGTACCCGGTCAGCGAGGTCTGAATTACGCAACGCAAACTTTATAAAAACAATGTGTCAAACTAAGGCACAACCACAGGACGTTACGATGAGCGGTGCAATTCCGGTTGCTCGCCTTCTGTGTTCTTTGCCTCATGTAAATAGTTCAAACTAGCGCATTGTCTAAATACAACGAGACGCGGAAACAACTGTGTACAAAATTGTATGTATATGTGTTTTATGTTTATAACTGATATGATTTTGTGTTTTTTGTACCGTTTAGTTTTCATTACGTACATTTAAAAGTAAAATTAGTAAACGTGATTGCTTCGTTTGGAATTGTATGTTGCAAATGCATAGGGCAAATGAGATGCATTCCCTCTAGTCTATTCTAAATCTCGGTGTTTACCTCCGATCCAACCATAGTTATCCAACCGATAATTAGCCATCCGGGTGATGACTAATTATCGGTTGGACTGTATATTTCGAAAGTACGAATGGATATTCTGTTAATAAAGTGGCAATTCGAAAAATCCTAAAAGCTTTCTTTCTCAATTATCTATGGTTCCAGCCGCAACTAAGTTTCTCGTGTATTACATATTACAAATTATGTAAGTGTACTGACGTTTTGGCGAACGCTGCTCAAAAAAGAAAACTGACGGTGCGACTAATGTTTTAAAACGATTAGCGCTCTACAAACACAGAATCGGAATAATTTTCGCACGCCCACTTGGGCCACCTACTTTTGTTTATTTTTAAACCTCGACAAGTGAACGTTAGGAACTCCAGGCTATGCTGTTTAATTTATGTACATAATACAAAGAGAATTATAGCCTATTATTTAGAAAAATACCACCGACCAAATTATAGTCAGCACTTTCTAAAAAGATTAAATGAGTTGTATTGATAGGCGTTTCTTTAAAAACATGGTTAGAAAGTAACCATAACAGAAACTGCTTGGCTTGCAAAGATTCCCCCGAATTTTTGGGTAAAAGCTTTTCTAATATATTTTTACTTATGTTTTAATGATAACTAGCGACCCGCCGCGGCTTCGCACGGTTTACGACATCACATTAGAAACCTCTAAAATTATCAGTGTTTCTCTACTATATTATGCATGTATTATACATACAAACCTTCCTCTTGAATCACTCACATATCTATTAAAAAAACCGCATCAAAATCCGTTGCGTAGTTTTAAAGATCTAAGCATACATAGGGAGAGACAGACCGCGGGAAGCGACTTTGTTTTATACTATGTTATGATGATACAACGAATCTCAAAAATCTATGTATCGATTTATCTTTAATAAAACAATCAAAGAAGTATACGGAAAATTTTCATATAAAAGCAAGAAAAAAACAGTAGTGACTTTTTTTGTAGAAAATCATTGACCCTCGTGATCAATACAAGATTAATTCCGCAAATAAACCTCAAAATATGTATAGCGGATTAATTAGTTGTCGTTGTCAGTCTGCTGCAAAGCATTTTCATTAAGTTCAAATTGCTAATATTTGATGTTTTCGTATACATGGATTAAGTCTCACGGTCACTGGTGACCAATCCTATGTTTCTTGGCGACAAATCTATTTAACAAAAGTTTTGAGACGATCACGACAGACCTGCATTATGCACCAGGGCCGAATGCATCAGACTTGGTGCATTGAAAACACTTATCCCCGTCTCACTCTTCTCTTCAAAATTAAAAACAAGCAGCATATGATATTTATCAGCAACTCACCACCACTTGAGCAGAAATATAAAGACCGTCAAAAAAAAAAGTCATCAAAGTTGGCTATGAACGAGAGATACGTATAGAAATAGCGGTCATGTCGAAGCTTTTCGGTTATGTCAAACTTTTGACAAGTGACTGTCACAATTGTAAAATAAATAATGGCTATAATATAATGCAACAGATTTGACAATTAAATAAAGTTATAAATTTAAGATAGAATAGCAATACGTCTTTTTTTACTAGGCCAACTTTGATGACGTTTTTTTTTTTGGATGGCTCGTTACTATTCTATAATAAACATATTGTAGAAGATTACAATAGGAATTGCAAAAGTCAATTAGTGACAGGTATGATTTTACTACATGACCATGACCTTCTGGACCTAGGATCATATCTTCCTACATTATATTTAATTTAGAGCAGTCAATCTGCATTACATTTTTGAGCCACCTTGTATATCATATTTTCCTTCGGCAAACTTTTATATTTTCATGAATACATTTTTTTTCTCTGAAAAACCATTTGTTGTGCCGCATGAACGAAAGAAAAAAACCGTATCCAATCGAACGACACAGTATCGAATATCCAATAAACGACTGACTGAATTTTTTACTTTGGTGGCCCCGAATTATTTCTGCCTCATCGAGTAGGCCTTATCTCGAGTTATTGAATTTTTTAATACCCTACACTGTTAATCACATACAATGAGAATAACTCATTCATAACGTGGAATCAAAGACAAGATCGTTTGACGCCTTTTTAACCTGTTTTGAGTCGCCACTTTCAAGGTGAGGCCATTATTTTTGTCGTTTTATCGCATTTTAATGGTATGTTTTGGTTGTTATATAAGTACATTTACCCAACGCGTTTGGAGGCTATTCCAAGAAGAAAACGATTTCAACTACAGTCCAACCAACGAATAATGGAATGAGTCATTACATCACAAAGGATGCGCGCAAAGGACCGGTCAAGGTATTTAGAAGCACGTGTCTATCACGCTCGGACAGCGTATTCTTCCACATAAATTGAGATATTTAGTGGTGGAAGGAGAATATGTCTTATTGAGGCACAACTATGTTACCTAGAAAACACAGTTAAAAAAATCACGACTTAATACAAGCACTGACCTCTGACCTACAGGTTAAAGAGTCTGGATCATCGGCACCTACATACGTAAATTATGATTTTTAGCAATCTGCCATGCTAATGGTGAAACCTCTTCTTTTCAAGCAACATGTAATAAATTGCGATTTTTTTTAAGGCAACGTTGTGGCGTGAAAAATAACCTTTTACCTGCTTTCGTCTTAGGCATTACTATATTCCCCATAGGTACTGGCTCCAGTCTCCATTTTTATAAATGTAAATAACGTTACAAACATAAATACAACATACCTCGTTGATACAACACATTTTTTTGTCTTTTACCGAACTATAGGATGATAATCAATTAAATTGATTATATTTATAATTATAGGACGATAATGATTAAATCTAGTCAATTAAACGTGTCCCATTAATTCAAATATTCGCACAATACTTAATAAATATCATTAAAAGGCTCCCCCACCTAAACATTACCTATTTTCATACCATACTTTCGATTTTCAGTTCAAGATTTTCATTCACTTTCAGTGGTGTCGATAGCTCATAGGTCATCTATCGTAAATGATCGCTCAACCGGGGGTCAAATCACGGGCAAGGGATTTGTCTGTTGTGCCCGCTGGTAGTTTTAGCCATTCCGTTCGAGTACTGTTTTATTTATTTAACATACGTACGTTCATTTTGTTTTAATTGAATATAGGCGACGCCTATGGAAGTGAATTAAAATTTATTACTTCAATTTTTCCACGTTTCATTATTTATCGGTTAGACTATAGGCAATAACCGAAAACATATTTGCTCAGTTAATTTCTTTCGTACGCGGTATGTCGATAAATCTCATTGACAAGTTAAATAGTGGGTGAACATTTTCAATGGCGGACCTCTATTCTAATTTATAGTTCAAGGCGAATCTGCGGTTATAAACTAATTTTTCTACAGGATCGAAATTAATGAAGCCAGAACCCGATGGAGGTGTATGCGAAGTAGCTGTTTTTAGGAGCTAGCTGTTGGTATAGCCTAATAAGGAAGCGTGTAAAAACATTCAGGAGTCGATTTGTCATGAACGCACAACTTTCCTTACATTTTGTTGTGTAAGTTTAGTCATATCACAGATTCTAAAAAATAATTGGGCTTATAATATGATTTGTTGGGATAAGATCGATACTTTTGCGAATACGGAAGATATGTTTTTTGTGTAACCTTTAAAATTAATAGGAGCAGATATTTCTACAACATTTTTTACTAATAATCCGAATTTTTAATTCAGTCAGTTCAGGGTAATCTGGTTATTTCTTATTTACTTTGTACGTTTTTTTTTTAATCGAGCGGATGAATTAAGTTTTCCAAAAAATTGGTGCCACAACGAGTTAATTTTTTTTGGAATGGCTTCTTAATGGTTAATTTTGAAAAAAATTTTTTTGAAAAAAAAATCTTAATTTTTGAAAAAACTTGCAAAATTGACCATTCATTTTCTATGTGTTCGAAGTAGCTGAAGTCAAATTTGATGTTATATTTTCATTTCTTTTAATGAAAAATTCAATTTGATAGTCACCATGACTATCAAAATTCGAAAAATAAGTAGGATTTTTGAGACATTCTAACCTAAAAAGTGCAAAAACCTGTTTGATTTTTAAATATTTTTTTCCGTTTCTTAAAAAAAATCTTTTGATACACACGTGTCCCTAATGGGTTCTCAGGTATAGGAAAAAAACACAAACATGAAAATTTCAAAATGCGATATCTCGGCGAAAAAAAGAAGATATTTGAGCAAACTCAACGGCATTTGAAAGAGGAAGACTTGTACTATAAGATCTCATACATGGTTATTTTAAAAAAAATCGCGGTGCTACATAACCTCAAATATGGCAAAAAACAAGTTTTGTGATTTTTTGGAAATTAGCGAATTATTTGAATGTGTTACTCGGGTAACTTTTATTCTTATCGAGGCGCGCTTACGCTGAAAAATAAATATTTTCCGTCGGAACGTAAAAGAAAAAGCGGGCGTAGAAAAAAAATATATAAAGGGAATAACTTCCGCGTGTTTTCCCAGAACGCCAGCCAGCATTGTGCGTGTAGTCGGCGACAATACGCTTTGTTATTTCCGCTGAAAGAGCCCCCTAAAGTCATTTTTACATGAAATGGAGTTGAAAGAATCTTTGAAAAAGGGCATCCGTGCAAAACTTTGAATATATAACGCCGTACACGTCGCAATCTTTCAATTGAAATGAAAGAGTTCAAAGCACTCGTCGCAACTTAAATAAATATAAAGCCGAGTTTCACTGAAAGTAATATATCGGGGCTGTTGGTCTGCAGAGCGGGCCCGAACCGTTTTCGATCATTGGAGACCTGGCTGCAGATTTGCCGATTTTGTGGAGCATTACAACGAGGGGCACGCCTGCTAATGAATATTGATATAAATGATTTGAACTGATGTTTGATCTTTTTTTTACTAAATAAAATGTTTGTGTTTTTGTGGATATATTGTTTCAGCATCAAACTCCGTGGGCGTGTTGAAGTTTTGCAAAAGTATCCATTGCGCTGTGTTCAAGTCTGAAGCAAAGCCTGATAGCACACCGTTGCTCAAAATTAATGTCACTCATTTGGACAACGCACTTGAGAAAAACGGTTTACGCAAACAGTCACAAACAACAAACAAATGACTCTAACAGTTCAAACTTGTACTGAAGGTGCATTACATGTTGACCTGCCGCCCTTCCAAGTCCCGTCTCCGCAGTGTCTGCTAGTCTCATTAATTAATTTACACACCTCGTATATCGTTGTAATCAGATGAAAAAGCAGAAATCAACAAAACCAAAAATACAGACTTGCATTAAAAACTGACTAGGTTAATTAAATAGCTGCTACATCTTTCTTTCAATTGTTTTCTGACAGCATTTTTTGAAATTTTAGGAAAAATTAGTTGCCCCTGTAATTTTTAAACCTTTTCTCTTCGAAAAAAATTTTTCGAGGCTCAAAAAATGACAGGAAAAGGGGGATGGAAATTGTCACGGATTCACCCTGTACAAATTACAGGCACCTACTTATTGGTTATGGAAATAGTTTATATTTTTATCAATGTCACCAAGAAAAACGTTTTGGACTGGATAATCTAAAATTTGTGGAAGGGATTAAGCCGGGGAAGGATGGAGTTATTCGAAAAAAAGGACAAAAAAAAGTAT
This sequence comes from Aromia moschata, assembly GCA_029963805.1. NCBI lineage: Eukaryota > Metazoa > Arthropoda > Insecta > Coleoptera > Cerambycidae > Aromia > Aromia moschata. The sequence goes on from JAPWTK010000223.1 coordinate 219,101, forward strand.
TATTGAGACTTACTGTCTATATTTTCCATTCCTAGTGAACGGACTGTTTCCTTTACAAACCGGGCCCGCCACTTATTTTCAACCACGACGGAATTAACTTCGATACTCGCTCTCCTAAAACGATCTCCGAAAATTACGTTTCATTCGAGTCGGGGAGGCGGGGCGGGTTGGGGAGTGGATATTTTCAAAACAAATCGGCAATTTCCCGCGGCAGACGCGACGCGAAAAACTCTCCGGAGGAAAAGCGGCGTAATCGCTCATCATCGCCCAGCGCGATTAACGCCCTAGTCAAAACCTAATTACTTTTATATTTAATTAATTATTAAATTAGTAGGCGAGCCGGGCATCAATCACGCGGTAGGAAGGGGTGTGTGTTTCGGATGACGGGCACGCGTTTTTAAAAGAAAAATTAATGGAGGCGCCGTTATTCTGGGCATTACGGGGGAGCTTTCCCCGAGCAGGCGAAATATTACTTGTAATTTGTCTGGTGCGGATTTATTGCTAAGGGATTATTAGTAGCGCTACCCAGGATTTTAACCATTGATAGTTAATATAGAGACATCCAAAAAAAAAACGTCATCAAAGTTGGCCGAGAAAAAAAACGTATTTCTATTCTTAATCGAATTTATAACCTTATTTACAAGTCAAGACTGTCACATCATATGACAGCCATTGATTATTTTACAAATTGTGATAGTCACTTGTCAAAAGTTTGACATAACCGAAAAGCTTAGACATGACCGCTATTTCTATCTCTCTCGTTCATAGCCAGAGTTGATGACGTTTTTTTTGGATGTCTATATTTAATACACAGCATGGCCTATGAAGAACCAGAACACTGAGAACACCCGTGTATTTATTTAAACAGTAACCCACCTTGAACGATTTTAATGCGAAAATATAGGACAGAAAAAACTGCGTCTTTTAAAATGAAATGAAAACCGCAAGTGCCTTTAAGGGGTAACGCCACTCTAGAGGCTAAAAAAGAGGCCCATTTTTGATAATTAATTGTGGGAGTTTGGTGAAATGGATTGAATTTTTTTAAACAATTTATTAAGCATGTATTGAACTATGAAAAATTTTTTTATAGACATTTGGATACAAAATGGCGGCTATATAACAATTCTCCGAAATCTCGTTTTTCAGAAAGGCCTTGGCGGGCGAAAAGATTCCTCCGAAACTATGAGGCCTAGAACAAAAAACGAAAATTTTTTATAATCTACATACAATAAACACAAACGTAGGAATTTATTTTTAAATCGATTTTTGTACAAATGGTGCTCTTTTGAAAACAACTATTTTTCGGCCCAAAAAATACACCTTAATTTGTTTATAAAAAAAAAATTGACTCAATCACAAAACGGCTACGTACTTGTCTAGAAAATGTAATTTTCAGTTAAAATTCCAAGTAAATAAATGCATTAGTACTCGAGTTTTAAAAAAGTGATTTCGAGAAAAACGCGTTTAAAGTTTTGCAGTTCACAGCAACATTGACTCACACACACGTATTTATTATACAAGCACGCACTCTAGTGGACTCCCAAAGGACTCTAAAACCTTTGCTTACATAGTAATATGGTAGATGCCCATATGGGAAGAGAAACTTAAATGAACGCGAGTGCGCCACCTAGTCCTTAGTGCTGTGCTCAGCGCGCGCTTCGAGACGTTGCGGAAGAATCAAGAAATTACCCACTAAAATTTTTTTTCACTATACGACCAATTGGATATTATTTTTGAAGGTTCAAAGCATCTTTTAAGCCAAAAAAATCGATTTTTTGAAATTTCTACCCGGCGTTACCCCTTTTAAAAATCATTTTCCCTTTCTAGGCGTTTGAAAATTTATAGACACAGTCTTTGACGTCTTTCCAAGCTGATAGTACGAAGCAGTGCTGGTAGATGGTGTTGGAGCTGAGTAACAGCTGATTCAAGACGGTGGTACCACTACGTAGTTGCACCAAGCGGGAAAAGCATAGAATTATCCGATTTTTATGGAATGAAGATGTGAAACCGATTGAAATTCATCTTAGAATGCATGTCACAACTGTCACAATTCGATGGGCCTGACCTGGACGGAGAACATCAGTCAATGAAATCGTACTGTATGCATTCTCCATTCTTCAACACGTTCTACTTCTTCAATACGATTGCACATTTCTTGCACCAATCCTAGACTTGCCGCTGTGACAGAACCAGATATTCCCATAGAATAGTCTTCTGTTTACTGAACAGCCTGGTCAAATAGCGAACTAAATCATTTCAGGGTTGCACAGAGGACCTTTTTGTTATCAGTCCAGTGCTTTTAATTAATATCTAACGCATTCTTCAACAAACACTCTAATACTCTAACATTATGTCTGGTTAATTCTGCATTACTATCCACATACACATACATTTCTCCGAATTGCAACGTTTTGATTGTTTTGATCCACAAGAGGTTTTTATAACCGACACTCATAAGTATTCACATATGCAGAGTATACAACTGATATATGACACATTTGACAGCTTCAGTCCAAGGCTTACGTAATACTTTTTGATGTCAAAATTGAGAAAAGCGTTTAGGGATTTTTTTAACAGAAATGCCATCACTTTCTTCGCCATCTTTCAGAACTAGTACATACCAATTTTCTTTGAAAAATATAGTTTTTAAATATTTTATTTTCGCGGTTCATAATTTAAAACAATGAACAAATGCATTCAAATAAAAGTTATTCTTCTAGGTTTATTATAATATAAATACTTAGAGAACACTGATAATAATGCTAATATAATTATTATCTACTAACATCACTACGTTTACGCACATAAAGTGTTCACTAGTAATGAGAAAATCAAAACTAGGTAGAATAAATTGTACATTGTACATAATGTACAACTACTAGAGAGTCTGGCTATTTTACCTCAACGATGACTCCATATATTGCAAGAGCTTACTATGTATAGTCCTTCTATTTTTAATTGAAAATGATAAATACGCCTGGGGAACAAAAAAAGCGGTGCAACTTTATGATTCCATGGGCGTGCATATATCTTTTATAAATTCGAAAATTGTGAAATAATTTGTTTCATTCAAATCAATATATAGGAGACTAAAATTAGCCTGCATACAAAACTTAATATTTGTAATATAATTTGCTGTAAATAATGCTCATTTAGCCAGACAATCTCAAAAAATTGTCTGTGTTAATAAACCTAGCTGAAATATACGTCACTGGCGTCTTAAACAAGTAGAATTACCAAAGTCGTAAATCATTTTAACGACGTCGTAAAAATTTAATGGCACAGTGGACCGAATAAGTATTTAAGGAGTATTACATACAAAGCAATCCAATAGTATACTGGATCGGTATTCCCAGGGCATTCGCTGCTGCCGGCAGCTCAGGCGTTGCCGGCTATTCAAAATTTTCTTAAGTATAGTAATATACATAAAGTTGTTTTAATTTATAATTATTTTTTCCAGCAATTTTAAACGCTTTATTTTAATGCTAACTAATAAATTTATATCTATGTATTTTTTTAAATATTTCCAAACTAGCTTTCTAAGAACGTCACGAACTAACAGTTTACTGAAGTATGAAGTATACTTGTATAGTGAGCTTAGCAGTTTTAGAAAATATATCTGACAACCTTGCATTTTTCTACCTATTTTCAATTTAGAATGGAAATACAGTATCAATAAATGACAGATGGCTTAACAGGAAGAACATTGAGAAAAAAGAATGGTATTGACATTTTTACATACACACAAACCGATTTCATTACTTCAAAAAATATATGGAACGATTGAAATACTAATTGGTCGATTTGGTACATGACGATACTTTTCAAAGTGGGACACGTCGCAATCCAAGCGTGGTACTAACATTATACACGTAATACTTTCTATTGCGGCAGAAAAATCGGATTACATACGTACGTATATCTTTCCACTCGAGTTTCAACGTTACGTATTACATCTGTGTGTCGTTTTAACCATTAAAAACGATATCCCCATTACATCGGAAACCGCAAGATTTTACAAATTTCCGTTTCGCCGTATTATCCCGTTCTCGTGTTACGGGCAAGGAACATTTAATACCGTGGAACGTGTATAGCGTAATCAGCGGATCTTGGCACACTTGCAAGCGCTAGCGTACACCAAATCTATTTGTGACATCTATTTGTCCACTCTAAATAAATCATTTTTGAGGACAAAAATAAAGTTTTTCTGTGCCAAATTACTGTGGCAATTGTAGAATTTGCAATTGAATCATTTTTTAATAGAGAGAGTGATAATTGGTAGTATTTTTGTAAATATATACAAATGTTACATTTACGATATCCATTTATTGATTCTAACAGGGTTGGGCAGAATTTGATTTTGAATTTGATTAAAAAAATCAACAATCACTGATTCATATAACCTGACTTTTGTTTTTATTTTTTTTCTTTGTTCACAGAATAAATTTATAATATCAACGTTCATGTCCATCTTTTGCAATATTTTGTGTATTTCATTTAAGATATTACAGAATTAAAATGTTGTATAAGAATTCTACTAATTGAATCGATTAGAAACGTAGACCGCTTAAAAATCCCTTAACTTTCAAGATGGTGGTTGTCGATCGACATGTGGTTCAAAAAGCAGGAACATTGTTATTTTTATTAAAATGAAATGTATTAAAATGAATGTTAATGGATAATATGTATTATAAATTACAGTGGAGTTATGCTATGTACCTACTGTGTAAATAGGCCTACTATGTATATTTTACTTTCAGGTTTTAGTACCTTTTACTATTTTGTTTCACTATTTTTCACTGCAGCGTTTGCTTGAGGAAGCTTTTCTCTGTTTTTTTTTTGTTTTAAAGTAAAAAACAACTAAATAAGTGATTTATTTTTGTTCAATAAATTTATACGCACCCGCAAAATATGAACTAGATTCCAAATGTATAAAACTACAAATGTGAGCCCAATGTTTTTATATGTATGTATGTATGTATGTATGTAGGTATGTATAATATGTGCTTTAAATGTGATTTTTTGTGTTTCCATTGATTTTCCAAGAGCATTGTTTAACTTTTTTATGGTGATTAAGGTCGTTTGAGTATGTTTAAGAAGGGAGAACCGAAACTAGAATGTCCCCTTCATTAATTTCATGAAAAAACTGAGAAAGAACCTGCAAGTATTTAAACATTCAGTAGAAGATACGGTACTTTGATTTAAATTGTGATTTTAAAAAAAATCAGTTGATTTTAATCATGATTTTTATCTTGATTTAGTTAATTCCTGATCAACTGATTTAAATCGGTCCAACCCTGATTATAAATAAGTCTTACGTTGGTAGAAAACAGCAAATATACATAATATATACAAGTCCCATTCCTATGATATTTTTTCTTTTTTACTAAAACTTTCATGCTACGTTTATTCCATGACAATTAGTTCACCTACTGTTTTACAATTTGTTAAGATCAAGGGAAGCTATAGGCATATTATTTTTAATCCAAGGTTATTAAGAGGTGCTTGTCGGAGTAAAGTAATTTTTCACCTACCTAAAAATTATGCTTTCTACCGATGAACCACCGACGCCAGTGTGTAAGCAAGTGTGAACTGATAGGGTTGAAACTAAAATTTGCTCTTTGTTTTGTCTTCTAATTATTTATTCTGTTTGTGGCGAATATTAAACACACTCAGCATCCATACATTACCAATTTCTTCCCGAGATTACTAGCTCTCTTGTGAGTGCTTCTAGTCACAGTTGGCGATGACGCGCGTGCCAAGGTCTACTGATTAAACTATACACGTCGCTTTACGGTGAAAGCGTACGCAAGTGTAGCGTACGCGCAAATATTGCAACACCCTGTCTAATACGGCAAAGTTGACGGTGTTTTTGAAGGTTTACGATACGCACTAGAGGGACCTTGGTGCCATCCGTGTGTGGCCCAGATAGGCCAAGCTTGTACCCGAGGACGCGTTGTGTAAAAAAAATAAAGCCTAGGCTGTAACAACACTCAATTAACGGCGATAACAATAAAGTAATTAGGTAACGGCGCAACCCATAAACGGAGGAAAAAACATTAGTTTTATGGTGTGCCGAACAATGAGCGTAATCGGTACGTTGTCAAGGCTCATTAGATCGTAAAACGAAATTTTGTCGATCGGGGCTGTCAGTGCTTAAAATGAATTACTTGGAATGCGTACCTGCTTTAACCTGTTCGATTCCTACTTTTTGGGGCAAAAATAATTTTTACTTCGCTACATATTTAATACTTCGATATGACGCTTTTTAAAATTTTCAGTTACGCTTTTTGAAAAGGCAAACATTGTAGCTCATCTACATATGTATATAAGCTGCGAGACAAGACTCAGCTGCCAGACAAACTGCAAGCTGTCGGACCAGACTCAGCGTTTCTAAAAAATATTGAGCGGCACAATGAAAAAGTGAAGCTTAATCGCTACAATTTGCATATTATATACTTGTTATAAAATTGTATATAACATATATAGGTATACGTTAAAAAATTGATTATTCAGTATTTAGAAATAATTTTGACTAGCAAATGGATGGATTCTTTGTGTTTGTTTATTGTTTAATAACTTATTTTTTCAATATAAAATAAATACATAATTTTAAAAGTTTACATATTTTAAAACACTAGAGTCTTTTTTATTTTAAAAGAGATTGGTTGGTGCATAAATATGCAAGTACAAAAAAGGGCAGGAAACATTGCAAGAGCAGGAAGCAAATTGGTAGTTGATGAGTAAAAGATGTTTTTCTAATGGGGGGAAAAATTAATAGAAAAAGGCTCACGGAAGTTTTGAAATTTTAAGTTTTTCTCACATACACCATTCGGTTATAAATTGTGCAGTGTAGTTTTTTGTACATAAATATCAATTATTATAAATGTTAGTAATAGCACTTGTATTCACTGCTACAGTATTTGTAACCCTCTTGGTAAGATTACGCTTTCTAGGTGATTTTAAAAGTTCATTGTTTTTTGCTTTTTTGTGAACTAAAACTAATCGTAAAAACATTCAAGTTTAGTGCTGCTGATACACGCTACAAAAAATATGTTAGACTGCAGTTTTAATAAATATTTTAATTTTATATTTAAATTATCTTTCTAACAGTTATTAAAGGTAGCAATGAACCATTATTATCTCGTTCTTTTTCAAAATAGTGTATCAAAGATGCTACTAATCCTTAGCAGTAGCTATTTAATTCTTTTGGCATTTCGCAAACGGAAGTCTGGCAACTATAACACCTTGACTATTCTGAAAATGACAGTTTCTCAATATAAGATCGAAGTTTCCGAATAAGTTTGACGCACAAAAAAAGATACAAAATGCTATAAAGCCAATATGAGGTTCACATAATTTTAAATTGTCAACAAATGCCAAGAAATACAACAAGGCAACCTTCTGCTGCCAACTGTATAATAACGAATATCAAGCGAAATTTAATAAAATGCAATAACAAACAAACATTCTTTATATTAAAACATTATAGTTTTTTAGATTAAGACGTTGCTCTAAAAGACCATTTGGCAAAAAGTAACTGTTTTTAAGGGTACCCCAAAAAGGATACAGGCAAACAATGTTGCTAACAAATATACATATATTGAAATAAAAGAAGCCGGATACATAGTCGGCCTCTTTTATTTTTATTATAGATAAATATATAAAATTGCAGATGAAACAAAGTTCGTTGTGTCGACTTTCTCTGTCAATAAGATAATAATACCCCTTCTCCTACAACATAATAACAAGAAAGTTTAAACAGTACATAAATATTTTTAAGGAACTTCAAATTTTCAACTTTCAGATTCGAGCTCGAAGAATTGAAAATTTTCAGTAAAATTTCGCTTAAGTATTCATTTGCAACCTCCATATTTTTTTTACCACGAGCCGCCTCTGGTAACAACCCAGTGCCTTCTGTCACACAACGGGCTAAAACATACGAAAATATGAATATTACCATTTGACAGATCTAAACGAAATTTTAACATAAGATTTTGATATTATGTATGTTAAAATTTTCAAATGTTACTGGGATGTATATAGCATATATATTAGCACTGAAAGGGTTAAGTACCTATTGAATAGCATTTTGAAATAATTTAAATTTCAAATTAAATAAAATCGTTCAACTGATCGTTGCATATTAAAACTTGATCCCGTCAAGATAAACTGCTTTATTGTAATATTTGTACTGCTTTATTGGACTGTACAATATTAAATACAGATTCAAATACCAATTTCATTACATAAGTAATTGTACTTGAAATATTCTTAACCTCCTTCAAAATATAAAAATTTATAAAGAAACCTATTTTAAATAATTTAATTAAATTAAATAAAATTACTTATATAACTAACTATTTAATATTTTATTTTATTACTGCACAATATTAAATATTAAATACCTATTAATAAGTAATTGTATTGAAATATTCTTAACTCCTTCAACATAACTTTATATTAATAATTTTCTCAAAGATATGATAAATAAAAAGTACGCGAGGAAAACTATGACTAACATCGTGTGGATTTAAAGAGTTTCTAAAAGTACCTACGAGAGCTCTGATCTCAATATTCGTTTAACTTCTGTAAAATAAAAATATGTACATATTATTACTTCGACCAGGGCGCCCAAATCTAAAACTTCTATTTATGTTTCGAACTCAATTTTCCCGGAAATTCCTCGCCAGTAGGCAACTTCAATAGAAAACTCGTGCTTAAAACTCCGTTCCCGTTTTACCGTTACCATTAAATATTAATTGAATATTACCGAAGCCCTATCATGGATTTTTCAATATTTAATGAAGGCACGGACTGCTCCTCTGAAAAGGTGCTTTTTCAGGCCTAATTAATTCTTTAAAAACGCCGGAAGACGTAAAGCAGTATTTATCGCCTGACAGGAACGACTACTTGTGAATTTTATAAGGGTATTTGTGAGGAAGATGGAGGTGGAAACACTCTTTGCGTGTTTAACTTTCTCGTAATCTTATTATTTTTTTTCTAGATCGGAGGAGTTTTTAGATGGACGGAAGAGTTCTAAGTAAGTGAAAATTCTGCGTAATTTTTTGCACGCCTTAATCCTCGTTATACAAGAGATGACGTTCAGATCGTGTTAGTTCTGTTTTTATGCGGTCAAGGTTCAACCCGAGTACAAAGACCCGCAAGTATAACTGACACAATGCGGACAACACCAACAGAAATGATGGAGGTGATGCTATACTAGACTTGTATCTAGCTGAAGCGGTAATGACGACGGTAGTACGCCTCAAAGGTGTTGGTATTAGTACAAGAGCCCAGTAATTTTTTCTACCTTGAAGACCTACACGATTCTAATGTTTTATAATCGATTCCTCATGAAAACCTGTCCCCAAAATGACAACGGTGCCAGTGCATATCCTGCCGAAAGCATTTTTTATTAATTAATAATTGGCCATTTTTTTCAAACATGTACCTTTTGTGACCTACACACTTTTAAAAAGCACTACAGTGTTCATATGAATGCATAGAATAAGAATAACTCACGGTGCCGGGTCCCATTCTGCCGCAACCCTTGGCATCGTGGTGATAAAAGGGGTGGCAAAACGTAGTTAACCCATTGCTACCTACACAAAAATGTTCTTAACAAAAATCGTAGGCAGGGACCTAATGAATTGTAAAAACCAACGGTGCCATTTGTCATGTGTCCGGAAACCGTCGGCACCGTGGTTTTTTTCGGGCGCTCCGACCAATTTTTGTTATCACCGCGCTTCTGTACGCGAGTGATTTCTGTTTGTTTTTGAATAAATCGAATCTTTTATAGTCTCGCGTCATTATTTGACGCAATTACAATTTCAACAAATCTTAATTAACAATTTTTTCGAATTCAGTTTTACAAAAATTTATGTATTAGTCTGACTATTTATTTTTCAATAGTATTACATAGGTATTAAAATATTCAATCAATAAAAAATTTCAATTTTACACAGCAAATAAGTGGTTTTCACGAGTTTGAAAGTGTTAAAAATTCAAAAGTAGAAAGAGTTGCCAAATCTGTCAATCCTGGATTGTGGTTTGCAAGAAGACTAGACTTCTTGGTCGTTTGTTTCATTTGAAAACCCTGACATAAAATATATAGATAACCGAAGTAGTGATGCAACCAGGCCTGTGGAATGACGTCAAGAGGAATTGCCACTTCTATTCGTATATCTCGCGATGGCCAAGAACAATCTTCATTTTGGCATACTCACTGGACATTGTCAGCTAAGAAAAACACCTTCACATCTTGAAGCTAAACGAAACACCCCTTTGTAGAGAAACAGAATGGCTGACGATTTAAATGGGTTGAACACGTAAGGCTTTCATTGTGTAGATCAAGACCATTCTAAATAGGTATTAGTAATGCTAAAGGACGCAACGGTGTAAATACGAAAAGCAGGAGATGTGTGAATCGAAACTCTGCTGAATATGACTTTACATGTGACCTGAGTTCGACTCTGTTGTAGCTCGCCAGAACAGACGCCTCACTAATCGTGCATCGCATTGCTTAACTCTGTTAAAATGTACCTAAATAGAAACTTCCGCATTTGTTTAGAGCGGGAAAAATTACTTCGGAAACAACTATTCATTGTCCAGGGGCACAAAATTTTCAAAATTTTGCAGGGTAGTGTTATCACTTATCGTCTCTGCCATATTTTCGATCGTTTAACATATGAGGAGCTTGCTGCGAGAACGATGCAGCTCCATTTTCAACGCGTGACGAGGTTAGCTGCTTATAATTTCGATACAAATATTAGACGTTATTTAACGCAAATTCGACGCAGCTCAGCATATGTCAGTATGTATACTCCATGCACTGAGATGTGTGGAATTTGCGTTAAATAACGCCTAATATTTTTATCGAAATTATAAGCAGCTAACCTCATCACACGTTGAAAATGGAGCTGCATTGTTCTTGCAGTAGTCCTCTTATGTAAGTTGCGACGCCGAACGCGTCGGTCGAGACTTCTCATAATGAAGAGGTATTGCCGGGCCAGGGGCAATAACGTCGCGTTTGCCTCTCTAATAGGGCCGAAGGTGCACCAGGGGTCGGTAATGGGCCGCTTTGGGACCAGACGGCCGCCGGTGTCGGCGTCAGGTCTAAGCGCTGGCCCTCGCCGACTCGCGCATGAGGTATGCCTCCCCGGGGGGAGATTTCCCCCGAATTATAACACGACATCCGGTCGGGATAGATTGACTGCCTACCTGAGTTTTCCCCCGTTCCGACGACGTAACTCGATAAGGGTCACTCTAACGATGTTTGCGCGTTTCAATTTAAAATATGGGACGGGAACGACCGGTCGGCTAATTTTTATTCGTCACGGGGCATCCCTAGGGATATTGTTGATGAAATTCTTGGTACGGCATAATATATTCACCCAAAAAAAATAATTGAAGCTGTTTGTTAATATGCGCTTGGTATACGACGAGGAAATACAAGGTTATCATAAAGCCCAGGATATACTTTGAGTTATTATCTTCTATCTACATACATATATATAAATGAATTGACGTTTATTAGTCTCACTAAAACTCGAGAACGGCTGTACCGATTTGGCTTATTTTGGTTTTGAAATATTTGTAGAAGTCCAAGGAAGGTTCAAAAGGTGAGAAAATATGAAGAAATTGCAAGGAAAATAGTAAAAACAATAATTTTATTTTCCCATTTTTTTGGTTTTCTGCTAATTTTTAGTTATTAAACTTTGACACATTATTTAATTCTGAGGCGGTACGAAGTTCGTCGGGTCAGCTAGTAATTAATAATGATCTACTGTTTTAGGACACTGAAATAATTGCAAGAAGGTATTGGAATTTAGTTGCCACACAAAAGATTCGTTAAGACTACCGACAGAAGTGTGAGTCAAAGTGATTGCAATTTATTGAATTATGCTCAACATAAAACTGATCTTAACGTAAATTCAAATTAATTGAAAACATTGATTTGAATATAATAGAAATTACACTGATAGTTGACGAGGATTTCGTACGATAATTAATTGGTTTGAAACAAAGGGTAGGCCCTTGTAAAATGAATGCGTACCGTAATTTGATTAGCAAATTTGAAGGAACAGAGTCTGTAATCGACCTAAAAGTTATAGAAGTTCTTCAGAAAAATCATAACAATACTAATTTCAAATTGTCATTTACTACGGATTATGTGTGTTTGTTAATTGTTAAATAACTAATTTTTTCAACATTAAATAGACATTGGTTGGTGAATAAATATGCAAGTACAAAAAAAGCAGGAAAAAATGGTAGTGGAAGTTTAAAAGTTAAAAAAATTGTTTTTTAATCACAGAAATTTTCCCACAAACACAGTTTTTTGTACATAAATATCAATCAGCGCCACAGTATTTGTAACCCTCTTTGTCGGATTACGCTTTCTAGACGATTTTAAAAGTTCATCGTTTTTTGCCTTTTCTGAAATAGAATTAACCCTAGAAACATTCAATTTTTAGGGCTGCTGCTACACGCTAAAACAATAATATTAGACTGTAGTTCTGATTAATATTTTAATTTTATATTTAATTTACCTTCCTCACAGCTGTTAAGAGTAGCAATGAACCTTTATTGTCCCGTTCTTTTCCAAAATAGCGTATCAAAGATGCTACTAACACTTGTAAGCAGCTGTTTAACTGTTTTGGCCTTTTGCAAACGGAAGTTGGACAACTATAACACTTTGATTGTTCTCAAAAGTTTTTCATGCAAAATAAGAAACACGCGGTTTAAAAATATTTGTTCTATTCCCCGTCATCAAACTGCCATGTTTAAGAGATGTTTTATTTTTAATGCTATTTACTTGTACCTATACTTCTTTACCAGATGCATTTAAGTTGTACAACATAAATACATTTAAGTATAAATATAAATTACAATCATTTAGCAAGCAATAACTCTGTGTTTGTAAGACGAAATCGAGAAGTTTTCTATAAATGTCATGCTATCTTTTCCAAGGTTGTATTTATTTAGTTTTAGTTTTGCCATACTCCATCATTAAGTTCTATTATACTTTTTATTTTATTTTTGAGAGATTTTACGGGAGTTTAGTAGCCTCTGTGGCTAGACTTCGCCTCTCTAAATTTTGTAAAGTTTTTTTCCACTGTCAATATATATGGGTCATTCTCTGTCAACCGGACCCCCCCCTGTCCATTTCAGATTTTGAGTAAAAGTGTTCTGTAGGGGCTTCAAATTTTTCGTTCAAGTGTGTACTTTTGAATGTCATGTGTCCCCTTTTTAATTCAAGATGGCTGTCGCAATATGGCGGCTTAAACGAGAACACTACCTAAAAAAATTTATAAATTCAGAGATTAATGAGTTATTCGTGCGTAAAAAATGATCTGTAGGGGCTTAAAATTTTCCTTAAAGTGTCTACTTTAAAACGCCATTAGTTTTATTTAAAAATTCAAGATGGTGGTTCGTATATGGCGGCATAAACAGGAAAAGTTCCCAAAAAAACGACCAAATTAAGGGATGAATCCTTAAAAAAAAATGACTATTGAGGACGTACAAATGTTATAGTTTAGAGTCATTTGGTTCAGATTGTTGCGTTTTTCCTTCTGTTGAGTTAAATTCGATTCGTTTAGAGTCGTTTGGTTAGGATTGTTGGATTTGTCTTTCTGTTGTGTTAAATTTGAATCGTTTATTCATTTATTTAAGATTGTTGGGTTTTCCTTTCTGTTGTGTTAATTAAAAAAAAAGGACATCCCTTATTTCTAGGTTAGGATAATTTTTTTTAACAAAAAGAAGCAGTGGTACTAAAAACTACTATTCGTAACGAATATTTCCCACTAAGAAACTTTGATTTTCATTAAGATTTGAACTGTCGGCAGATTTTTGTCCAAAAAAAGTAATTTTTTTCCACTGTGCGCCATCTTGAACTTTTGAAAGAGACCTAGAAATATTTTAAGGCCCTAGAGAATAATTTATGACCTGATAACTCAATTTTAAATTCAATTATCTCTGTGTCATTTTTTGAGGAATTCGCTCATTTAAGCCGCCATATTAGAATCGCCATCTTGAGTTTTTAAATAGGACTCATGTCATTATAAAGTAGACACTTCAAGGAAAATCTTGGATCCCTAGAGAACATTTTTACGTCCTAAGTAGTAATTTTTTTTAAGGATTCGTCTTTTAATTTGGCCGTTTTTTGGGAAATTTTCCTGTATAAGCTGCCGTACTGGAACCACCATCTTGAATTTTTAAATAAAACTAGTATTTTAAAGTAGACACTTTAAATGACACAAGAGTATGACCCATATATTTTTTGATTGTTACTTACCCTGATTATTTACATTTAATTATATATTTCTCATATTCTTCTTTTGTAGCAATTTAATATTTGTACAAAAAAGTCGATTTGTTATTATTATTCTTATAAAATTTTGAAGCTCAAAAAATACACAAACTACAGTTTAAAAAAAATCCCACTAATATACAATAACAACGAAAATCAAGCGCGAAATTTAAAATTCAATAGCACATTCCATTAATCGTGGTATTACTGCACTCGTTTAATAGCGTCATCGGTGACATGGATAGGTTTTTATTTTGTGCAAATAGTCTAGGCGACCTATATCAATAAGTATCAAAAAACGACAAAATAGTCCATAAAAGAAGTCTCAACAGTTTCATATGGAGGAAACCGTTCTGATTAAAGATCCGAGAAGGCTGAATCACACAAGTGCCTGCACATGTTTTAAATAAACAAATTATTTCTAAAACACCATTTTTTTCGCTTCAAGTCGAATTATCTCGAAAAGTATGCGTCTTGTATGATGTTTTATACGTCGCGTAAAAAAAACTATACCTCAAGAAAATTTGTTATAAACAACGCTATAATTAATTTATCGATATTCCGCATACGGCATATGATAAAGGGCATCCAACTGTATGTGTAAAAAAATTTGGCACTTGCGAAAAGCCCCTATTTTGTTATAACAAATTGTTAACAATTAGCGATTTTCCGCATTCAGTTGATTATAACTCGGGAACTATTTATCGCACAGAATGCCGATTGCGGGAGCTTATTAACAATAAAAAAGGTCAACTTTTTGGAAAGTTTCATGACGATCCGATTATTATTAACCGAGATAACTAAATTTGTTTAAAAAGGGTTTTTTCGCAAATTTTGCTCGATATCTCGTTAAAAAATTAATTTTGCAATAATCGGACCACATATTTCGATGGGAAATTTAATAATAAACTTTTGTCTTTTGATAATTTTTCGTAAGACGCATACTTTTCGAGATAATTCGACTTGAAGCGAAAAAAATGGTGTTTCAGAAATAATTTGTTTATTTAAAACACGATACAGGCACTTGCGTGATTCCGCCTTCTCGGATCTTTAATCAGGACGGTTTTCTCTATATGAAACCGTTAAGACTTCTTTTAAGGCGGGATTTCCTAGCGACGCACATTTCGCGCGACGTAAAACGTAATACGCCCGGCGTAAAACGCTGTAAACTTGTTCAATACCAATCAATGAAAGCGTTTTCCTAGACAACGTAAAACGTTGTGCGCTGGCTTAATACGAACGACGCAATAGGGCGACTGCTTCGAGAGCAGTCAAACCAGTTGTACGCTGCGTGATAGCGACCTCGTGGCCCCATACAAGTGTGTTTTTCAAAATGAGTTCGAAGAAAACACAACTAGTGCGATTTAGTGCAGCCGACGATGAACAATTAATCGAAATAGTAAGTGGTTACCCTATTCTTTGGGATATGAAGCTTCAAGAGTTTAAAAATGTCGCCAAAAAGGACACAATATGGAATGAAATGGACAAAATGTTAAAGAAAGCAGGTAATTTTTGTTATTTATTGACAATTTATAGTTTATAGTTTAACAAAACAGTTTATTAGTTTTAAATGATTTATTTAACAAAAATGTGAACCGAACAATATTGTTTATCACACGATAAACAATAAAAGCGTTAATGTTTGTTTTGGTTTCTGCTTTTGTTTTTGAAGTAATCAGTAAACTGGCTTCTTACTTGAAATCCTTCGGAGTTTGCAAATCCTCCTACTCCAGGTAATGCTATCATATTTTGAGTTGGAAGTTCATATATCTCTTCCATTTCATTAATCGGGGAATAGCGATCAATATATTCGTCTCTCAGATAGTTGTGCCTATATTATTTTGGGATTTTGCCACTTGAAACAACTAGAAAATAAGATCTAATTAGTTTTAAAATTGTTGTAAAGTGTAGTATCAAAGGCAAACTTTTTATTATTATTTTTTTTTAAGATGAATTACATTGAAGTGCCACAAATAAGCTACAGATAATATTATACTTCTGTATTATCGTATTTATAATCAGGTCTTATTTTTTCGGACATTAAAATCTACTTTTTTAATTACCTTACATATTATTTAATTTATCTAAATGTGAGGAAATTTATTTTCAGATGGCCAATGCAAAGCTCGATGGAAAAGTATTCGAGATCACTACAAAAGGCAAAAAAAGTTAGAAAAAATTCACCTACAGGATCTGCGGCTACGAAAAAACGAGCTCTTTACTGGGACAGACTAAGATTTTTGGATAGTGTAGAAGATGAGCGCGAGTAAGTGCACACCTACATAGTGTATATTATGAATGTGACATTGTGTTTTTTGGTATGATTTATTCAATAAAATTTATTTTTTCAGAAGTCAGTCAAATTTTCAGTCGAGCCAAGATGATCTGATTGATAGGGATCAAGGAGCGTCACATAATAGCGGTCGATCTGCAGCTGGCAACGAAGAAATAGTCATAGAAACTAATGATAGTACTGAGGAATCAGTTAATGAAAATCAATTAAATCGAAAAAGGGAAATGTCTGTTTCTAGAACACCTGATAAAGTCTCTACTTCAGTTGGTCCCCCCGACAAAAAAATAAAACCAATGATACTTTGTTACAGTTAATGAAAAATAAAGAGCAGGAGAGGCAACACCTTGGGAAATACATTAACCAAATAATGGAGTCAAATGAAGACGAAATTGATCTATTTTTCAGAAGCCTCGCTGGTACTGTCAAAAAATTCCAGCCTGAAGATGTAACCGAGGCTAAAATGAAAATTTTTAATGTGGTAACCGAAATAGAAATCAGAAATCAAAGAGCAAGACGAAACAACATGACTACATTTAATGAAAGCAACAGTCGATCTAACTCAGCATTTACTATCTCAACTTTTCGTGATAACACTCGGCCTAACTCAGCATTTTCTTCTCACTCCTCTCAAATTTCTCTGGGGCAATCATCTATCCCGCCTTTATGGACTATTTTGTCAGTCCGAAACATATGTAGATCGCCTGGACTAAAAGCATATATTGACGATCACTGTCGGACCGTTCGACCGCGATAGCTGGGAGTGGCAGGCAATCGTAGTTAAGACCCTCGTACGTAATCGTTACGGCCCTCTGGCAGGAAATGGCCCTTCGACCGGCCCTATCGCTAAACACACAAGAATGTGTTTTCCTGTCCGGCTACAAAAGATTGAAAAATGAGGCGCATTAAGCAAATCGACTGTAATTAGGGGCCTACGTGTCATGCGACGTTTCGTGCACTTTCGTGCACAGTTTCAATACCTCAGGGGAACATTTACTGGTGTTCCTTTTAATGAGGCAGTCTGTAGTTCGGGGGAAAATTCATTTTGAAATGCACGACAGTGTTTGGTATTAGATGTTAGAGTTAGACCTTCTGATCATCTCCCGACGATGCCAACGTGATTGGCGAAACATGGGTATCCAATACAGTGTGGTGTTTCGGATGTTTTAAGTACTTATAAAAGTTGATCGGTCAATTCGACGATTTGGTGCATGAAACCATTTTTCCAAACAGTTCGCTAGCTTTCAGTCAGCTGCATTTTCGAAATTTATATGCAAGCATTTTAATTGCTTTAATTGGCTGGCCAGGTGAATAATATGTGTAATGTCGGGTGTAGGTGCATAATTGTTGCATAATAATCACGGCGCGGGCTGGTATTACCGCTAGAGATGAATGGGTAATTGTTATGGAAATATTTTATAACGCCTTCTGAGATCACGCGTTTCAAATGTCGCACCGGCACCTTGAAAGTTAAAAAATTCGAAACTGCGTTCAGCGAGCTTTTTACAATTAATAGAAGTTCCGTCTATGTTCTGTCCTAAAGGGTATCCCCCCATAAGTATGGTGAAATGCCCCCCCCCCTTTTTTTATTTTTTTCGCATGATGAAAGTGTTTCTTAGGGCTAATTATGAAAGGTAGACCGAATTTTCGGTCCAAAAAATATTCCTCTAAGCTAGGTATGGAAAAAACCTGTTTTTTTACGTTTTATTTTTTTTTACTCGGTTTTTAACTGTCGAAAAAATCTGAAAAAATTCATGAGTACAGAAAATATGATTAATCTTATGTAAAAAAATTTTCACGCTCATTCAAGATCATTATGACCTTGAAATGATTACTGAAAAAAGTATTCAAACTTTAAAAATCCCATATCTTTTAACCAAAAAAAAGCTTCAGGCGCAGTTTTTTTTTCCTTTTTTACTACCTCAAATTTTTTCAGATTTTTTTGAGAGGTGGGTCATGCCCAAAAGTGCG
The DNA here is from genome assembly GCA_029963805.1 of Aromia moschata. Classification (NCBI taxonomy): domain Eukaryota; kingdom Metazoa; phylum Arthropoda; class Insecta; order Coleoptera; family Cerambycidae; genus Aromia; species Aromia moschata. The sequence continues at coordinate 237,673 of JAPWTK010000223.1, forward strand.
TGGGGTGGGTGGGGGATGGGGTAGGTTTTTCCTGGAAGGGTGCTTGGGTGGCAAAGGGTGAAAGCGAGTTATGGCACCGCACACATGGGTGTAAAATTTTGACATGGGGTCTGCTTTTTGGGATGTGGAGGGCGAACCGTTTGTCACAACATAACGTCTTCGGAGAATTAAAACCCAATAGGCTATCGAAAAAAAACTACAAGTCTCTAACTCGATTAGAAGGCAAATAGCGCTAATTTTAGGGAACAGTTTATAATTTTCCTGATCAATATTTATGTAGCGCAAAAATGATTCAAAGTACATATTTTACACACTCTGTGTTAATATGTACAGGGTGTTCCAATTTAAAGTCTCACTGCAATATATTGGATTATTTTTGAGCTGGAAAGAAAATTCAAACGTTGAAGCTATGCAGAATTTTCCAAGGAAACTGAATTTTTTTGGATTCAAAGAAACTCGGGATTATTATAAGTACAATGTGTTTTTAAAAAGATATTCATCTGTACATAACTTTAGCGTTTGAATTTTCTTTCTAAATTAAAAATAACCCAAAATATCTGCAGTAAGAGGTTAAATTGGGACACCCTGTACACAATGGAGGAATATTACTCAGAAAATTAGGTATTCCATTTTACAAGCATTAGGTAGGAATAAAGCGCATTTTGTAAGGCAGACAGTAATTTTGAGAAAACCATATAATTTCTCCGTTATTTTTCATTTCCTATAAAAGTACTAGGTAGTAACAAATGTTTTTCGTTTTATCAAGTACTCCAATAATGACATACGATTTTCATACACCCCACATCACGCGATTTCGGGGTTTGACCACCTTGAAAGTTTGTATCGGCCGTCGGTCATTACTGAGGCAATCAGAGGTTGCGGAAATTGGAACCACCTAACACCTGTACATAACATTGTTCAAAACGGCAGTTGTGCCACTACGGATGTATTAATGAATAAATGAAACATCTGTCGCATTCAATTCAAAATTGATTAGAAAGCGTTCTCACGAGGAATTGAATTATTCAGCCTTCGTGTTTTGTCGAAAATGTGTAATTACTTTGTAGTGGCTTTAGATAGAATCATTGTAATAACTGGTAGGGGCCCTAAAAATAATTTATTCTTTTCTAATCTATTGTACAATGTACAAGGGGCATTTCACGCCAAGTGAAGTAAAAAAAAAATCTGTTTGAAACATATCACAATCGATAGTACTTGCTAAAAAAAAACTAACTTCCCTAAAATTTTATATTTTTTGAGCCACAACTAGAGGGATGGTGAGGGTGAGAAAATACAAATTTTCGTCTCGACTCTAAAATTTCAATCCTTCTCGGTAAGAAAATGAAAAAATTAAAAAAGAAGGTTGTAATGGTTTTCGATGTGTTTTTTTGCGTAGAATACGATAAAAATATTTTCAAAATTATTGGGGGTAGATATCACCCTTATTTTGAGGATTGAAAGTTTAAAATCGAAATTTCGAAAAGTATGACACGATTTTTTTTTTCATTTTTGTTTTTATTTACTTTCTTTTTTTTGTACTTTCGATTAATTTTTAATTCATAATGGGCGTCGACCAGGAACTGGCCCAAAAAACGGCCCAAAGTTGAAAAAACGTGACTTTTAGCGTATTTTCTCATCCTGTGAGATAGTAAATGCCAAGTGAATAATATATTCCAAAGTTATTGGAGTCGCTGATTACGAATCTAACGTAGAAAATTTCCCGTAGAATACGATGGTATTTTTTAAATTTCAAAATTTAGCCATTTTGAAAATCTGACGTTAGATTCGTAATCAGCGACCCCAAAAACCTTGGAATCTATTATTCACTTGCCATTTACTAAATCACAGGATGAGAAAATACGCTAAAACCACGTTTTTTCACCTTTGGGCCGTTTTTTGGGCCAGTTCCTGGTCGACGCCCATTATGAATTAAAAATGAATCGAAAGTACAAAAAAAAAAGAAATTTAAAAAAAAATAGAAAAAAAATCGTCATACTTTTCGAAATTTCGATTTTAAACTTTCAATCCTCAGAATAAGGGTGAAAACTACCCCCAATAATTTTGAAAATATTTTTATCGTATTCTACGCAAAAAAACACATCGAAAACCATTGCAACCTTCTTTTTAATTTTTTTTCGTTTTCTCACCAAGGACTGAAATTTTAGAGTCGAAACGAAAATTTGTATTCCTATTTGTATTCCTCCTTGTGGCTCAAAAAAATCTAAAATTGTAGGTTAAAAAAGTTAGTTTTTTAGCAAGTACTATCGATTGTGATATGTTTCAAATAGAAATTTGTTTTGACCTCACTTAGTTGGCGTGAAATGCCCCACAACTAAATATGCTGACGATAAAATGATGCGACAGGCTGCAGTTGCATAAACCATTTATGCGAGACATAATAGTTATGAAATATAATTTTAATCCTAGCAAATTTTAGCTCACAATGAAATAGAAAAGTAATAAGAAACAGTTTTAACGGTAAACTTTTTTTGACAATAGCATAAATACTTAAATATATAAAATAGTCTCTTTGAATCCAATAAAAGGTTTGTGTCAAAAGAGTAGTTCTATACTTTAAACAAAATTTACTTTCTTCACATAAAAATATCATATGAAGTTACATTAGATTCAAAGACCCTCTTTTCTGTGTAGATACAGCATACACATTTTTAAATTATTAAATTTTACAACCTTTTTATTCACCACCTCCATTGTCGTCTTTCAAAGACACTCCCTTACCTGCAACAAAAGAAATTCGAAATCAATAATTTGCTAATCAAATTTCGATAGAAATTAATATAAATCCGCATGGAACTTTTAAATAATTAAAAATAATTAGGATTAAAGAATTTCAACAAAACGGATTTGTGAAAAGTAAGTTCAATTTGCGATTTATTAGGGAACAATAAGTCTAAAGCCAGAGAAAAGAAAGGAAAGGAAATTGATTACGGATTTTGATTTCAATACATTTTTAGAGTCAAGGCAGTTTCCTTAGTTTTTCGTTACCACGAGTTTTCGCATAATATACTGATTTTAAAAAAAAACCGCAACACCACTAGTTTGAAAGAAATTTATATGAAATTACCACATAATATGTATTCTTCGTTCATATTACATTCTTCATCACTTAATTGCAGGACTGACAAGAATTTATTTATGTTGAGCAAAAAACTTTTCCAAAGTTTTTTACAAGAAAATCACAACAAATACTGAGATAACGTTAAATTCTTTGTTGAAACTTCAAAATCATTTCTTTGTTATGTTATAATAAAGTACATATCATGTGAAAAATTTCAAATAAATTGTTCAAGTAATACTGGGTGTTGCAGTTTTTATTTAAATCAGTGTGATTCATTAAATTTATAATTTGTGCATCATTCTTACGAATACAGTACCTACTTGTAAGTTTTTTATATTTTTTTTAGAAACATATTTTTATTTCTGATTGTAGGGTGTCTGTCATTGTGATAAGATATTATTTCGAATGATTTGATATGAGAAACGCAGCCAAAATAATCTTTTTTGGCGGCTAGAGTGACTCGGACTAGGAGCCCCGCGTTGTAGAGCAGCTGGCGTGTAGATCTAGGAGTTTTTCTAAAAATATATAGCTAACATTATTTCAGGTGACATCTCGAGGTCCTCGATGCCACTTCCTGCATTTTATCTGAACAAAATCATCGCTAATCTAAACTCGGCACGGAATATTTTATTATAGAAAATCGTAAAAATTGTTGCTTGCTCTACCCGTTTACTAATCTCATGAATGCATAATTCATGGCGGTCTCGAATAGAATTTTCGCTCCAAAAAACTACTTAAACGATAAGTGAAAGTATTACTTTTTGCCCGTTTCAAGAAATAACACAGACACCGAATAAAATTACCATAGATTTCACAAGTCCTAAAAAATCTATTAAGACCAAGCGAAGGAAACGTTATTGGACATACAGAACAATGTATGTAAATATTTTCCATTAATCCGTTAGGGCACAAGAAATAGAAATGACACCGAGAAGGCAGAAAGTTTTGTTCAGGTTTTCAAATCATTAAAATAAAACATATTAAGTCAACGAATTTTTTTATTGCCAAATGGATAATGCAATCTTTAAGCACATTAGCATTAATTTCGATTGCATTTTAAACGCCAGCGGAGCCTTGAAACGGTTAAAAAGGTCGCTTTTGTTAAAAATTAATAATTCAACGAACGATAAGTGTAAGTCAAAACAAGAGAAAGTCCCATCGCACGTGGTGTCCTCCTTTTTAACCGGGCAGAATCCATGCGGCTGTCTCAGTCGAATCCAACTCTTTGTTTGTGGGACGAACGTACCGTTATGTCGGTCGGCCATAAAAGCGGTTTGGCGATGGTTCTGCTAATTTATCAGATTATGTAAATGTAGCTCGCGAATTAAGTTTTTTTTCTTTTTGCTTTAAGTGCGAACCTGCATCAGCGTAAGAAACCGGACCTCGCTGAATCGGTCCTTTAAATAAGTGGTCGAAATTAGGCGTTTTTTGTCCGAGTTATTTTAAGCGACTAACAGCAATTGTTGTTCTCGATCAGAGCTGGTTGGTCTTGTCTGAATGCTGCTGTCACGCAGAGTCGACACCATACAGCTAACTCTATGATAATTAAAGTATAAACCGTATTTTTTAAGCACATATTTCTTGCCCTTCTATACCCACGCCACTGTTCGTGCGTAGAATATTATCCTGAATAAAGGCTTCGCGGGAACCCAGGACTCTGTAATACACTTTCTGCGACCTGCCGACGCGACGGTGTAAACGGGTCGACCGCCTCATTGAAAACAATTTTTTGTCGCGAGTTACTCACTCGTGAATTCGTGTACTGTATTTACATATTACCTGATTTTCTGTGGATTTCTGCAATAATGGCACAGTCGTTACCATTTGTGAATGAACTTAAAAATATGAATGAAAATTACAAGGATTTTACAATAGACGGATCACATATTTCTTGTATTCCTTGCAATCGTCGATAATTTCGTGATCGCCGAGAGTGTAAAAGACATTTAGATTCGGATATCCATAAAAAAATATACCTGGTACGGTTAGAAAAGAGGAATTTTGGTTCGATTTGTGCATACTGTATTGCGAATGTAGCCTTGCGTGGAACGTGGTCGACAATATTTACTATAGACGTTTTTTGCCAAATATGTATCCGATTTTCCATTGCCTAGTAGTAGCCATTGCGTAAAACATATTACAGAAGACATATCAACGTGTCATGGGAAATATCAAAGAAGATATCCGTAATAAATTTATGTGGCTGACAGTGGACGAAACAACAGATTTGTTAGTGACTACAAACAACTGTGTGAAATTCGTGAAAATAATGTGCATGGTGTGTCATCCCCTGACCATGTGAACTATTTTGAATTTACACCTTTAACTTCAGTAGATGTGGCACGATCATTTTCCTTCTACAACCATATGTACAGGCCAAATCCATCACGTTTAACGAGAAGAAATGAAGAAGGTTGTGGCAACGTACGCTCAAGCAATGAAGAGAGTCGGTGTTTCTGAATCATATTTAACACACTTTTACTCTTGTCTTTTTGGTTTCTCACTTGTCCTTCCGTCAATGACATGACGGATTACGAGTCCGAACCTGCATTGTAGCACACTTTCCGGACCCTAATAATTACATATCCTTTGCGAATAAACATGGTTGTGCATTTTGTCTCTTCAAAAATAAAAATAGCCAGACTACCATGTAATGGGCCTTTCAAGAAAGGCCTCATTCGAAACGCGTTTCATTTAAACCCGAACCCTTCAAAACAACCCCCAGCCACCGTAAAGGAGCATAATAAAAGAAAGATACTTTTGGGAAACATAATACTTCTTCAAGGTTACCCATGCCGGACCCTTATCGATCCTCTCGCGAGATAATATCCCTACAGTGCCCTGCCTATCTAGACGGTTTTCTGTCCTATTGTACGAGGCCCTTATCCCGTAAACAAAGTCTCAATCATAAGCAGGTAGAAAAAGTTTCGGGGCAGGAAAATATCCTTTTTTTTTTTTTGTGAAAGCGGATTGACTAACAAAGGATCCGACGATGTCTGTTAGCGGTCTCGAACTTGGAAAGTTTATTAATAGGACCGTTCACAAAAGGAAACGATTATACGTCGTATTGAAGGTAAACGGTATTATTTTTTTGCGGTAATTGGTTTGCAGTGTGTTAGAGGTACTCGTTATTGGCAGTAATTGTGGGCAACCGAAATCGAATTCCTCGTACATAATAGAGAATAGGCAATATTGGTCAAGTTGTTTTAAGCCAATTTTATCTTTTGTTGTTTATACAACTAGTTACAAAACATTTGAACCAATACGTTTCAACAATATATCAACAATTTATCAACAATTATCAACACATTACGTCTTCTGCTGCCTCAAAAAATAATCTGGACATTTTGGACTTAAAATCATATTAATTTGTTTCTAAAAAGACATGCATTGAAGCCGATGCTTCGTATTGTACAGACATAGACTGTTCATTCCATTAGTGCTGTTTCTTTAAGAAATTTATGGACAGTTTCTAATCGAGCGAATGTTGCCTCTTTTTGATTCTTAAGATCAAATGTTTAACAGCTACCAGAGCTCTGGACATTCGCATAATATGTGGAAGGGGTTTAGTTCTCCTCTCCATACCTCCTACAATTGGGGTCATCTTTCACCCCAGTTGTTATGAGATGTTGCATGAGTGGGCAATGCCCAGTGAATAGTCCCACTGTACATCTCAGCTGGTTTCTACCCAGTTTAATTAGAGTTTATGTTTTATTCCAGTGTGTTTCATCATTGAGAATCCGCGATTGCCTCAAGCCAGGAATCTCCACCTAGTGAGAGATATTTTTTGGCTGCCCAACTGGCTACTCAGCAAAATCCGACACTATCAGTGGAACTTCTGCCCTTTTCTTTGTGTTCTAGTCTGTCTGCATCCTGACATGTTCTGTTTTAAAGTTTATCTCTCTTGCTTGTTTATCTCTTTTGTAAAAAAATGAGAGTGCCAAAAACACTTCCCGGCGTTTTCATTTATTTCGGCGACCCACTCCCCCTCTCTCCAACGGCGGCGCGTTGCGTCGTCCTCTCGAAGAAAATATGAATATTAATTGTTGTGATATCCCGCTCTCCATCTGAAATTTAAATTTATGGAGATCCGTCGTCGGCATTAGCCCGTCGGAATGAACGGGAAAATTAAATTTTTACGAAGGCGAAAAGTGAAATCTCAGCGTACACACCGTAAGAGAACGACGGCGATGTCTCGGCGTTTTAATTTCTGATCCGCGAATAAGCGTTATAATAACGCCTTAATAACGCTGTTATTAAAAGAGCGCTCTTAATGGCCTTATTTCTAATTTGCTACACTTTTGTTGTAGAAATATAGACGTCTCTTGGTTTACTCGACGAAGGCACCATACACACCGTCCACCCGATTTAACACTCCTGGACTTGAAACAAAAACAGAAGGACAAAATATGTAATTAACCCCGACTTTGTAAGTACGATTTCTACTGCAGAAGAAATATGGTGGTCATGAAAACTTCGTTCGGCACGATTTGTCAAAACTATGACATGAAAAAAAAACATACTGTTTAAAAAATTAGTTGCGTTTATTTTTCTACAATTTAACTTGTTATCAGGTACTTCGAGAAGCCGATTCCTTCCGTAGAGCAGAAATTTGTTAGTGGTCCTGTAGGAAAATGGCATCATCACCATTGATTGGCTCATTATGAAGAGCAAGCTTTCAGCAAAGCCTGTTTACGATTTGAAGCAGCTAACGAGGATTATTCGGAAGATTTGGCGTGCCCTTTAACATTTTGAATGTTTTTCATGAAAAAATAAAATGGAACGAAACTCCATATTTAAAATGTCCTAGCGAAATATTTCTTGGTGTTCGTCATTTATTCCTGGACAATTCTCCGGAGAGTAATTCAGATGTGAATTCAAGAAATGTATTTTTAGTGACATATGACTTCTGGTAGCAAGAAAGAAGACGCACACCAAGTTATATGTTGTTTTAGCTCTTTTATTGCCAAGAATATTTATTGCAATCAGTTTAAAGAACTTTCAAGCATTCTCCCTTCACTTTGAAGTATAGAATTCCATGTCCCTAAAAAATTTTTGGTTTAGGAGCGCCTAAAAATTTCCACTGATTCTAGGAAAGTACGACCTCTTTTGTCTACAGTTTAAAAAAAATCATGTGGCGCAATTTTATATGCAGTGGGAACAAAAGCACCTTTTCTGGGGGAACTAATGACGTATTGGTAACGTTTTTGTTTTCTGGCAAAAGATTCCCTGGGTGGCCATATTTTCCATATTTTAATGCGCTGATCGTGCTCGACTATCTCAGTATTTGGTATATTCTTGTTGCATACTAAGCAAAATCGCAACAGTTTCTAAAAATTTTTAGTAATTGGAGATACAGGCATAGAATAGATACTTTGTATTGTATTATGTATCAAAAACACCGGAGCTAACTGAGATTTTTGCCTATCGTAGTGTTCACATTTCACTTATCATGATAAAATACATAAGAGTCGGGTTGTTTGACCTACAATACATTTGACTGCAGACCAGTGTAATTTCCAATGTATTTCCAAGATTTTCTAGCTAGGTTAATGTTTTTTGAAGTTTAGTTTTGCTATTGTATCCTTACGAAAATCCCAGAATTCCAAATGCACCAGCCGCCACTGGAGAATAGCCTCAGGAAGTCGCAACGCTATCGCCGCAACGCTATCTCTCCAACTAATCAGAGGAAGTCGAAGCGTTCCCTTCTATCAGACTTACATGTAGCTGGAAGTATTTATGGTGCGGTGTCGGCTTTCCTATTAAGTGCCACGCCGATAACTCTTTATCTCGTCCGATTGCTCCTAATGACTAGGCCGACATTTTTGTCTACCGTCCGTCGTCTTCGGGGTAATTTTATTGTAACTACCGATTCGGTAAATAACGCGTGACGCACGGCCAACTAACGTAAATAAATAAGCCGATTCTGGTCGATTGTTAAACAAAAACTCGGTAGGCTTTGTTCGAAATATGGGTTATCGGATATTTTAAAGTTTTTAGCCGGTTCGTAAAGATTAGTAAATTTACATAATTATAATGTTGACACGGTTGGTGTAGAAGGCTTGGAATAAATGTTTCCTGGTCGACAGATTTTATATACTACAGTAAATTTAGTTTTAGTATTGGTTTATTTCACAAAACTAGTTCTAACTTTTCCTTCTTAGTTCATATTATTATGAACTCATTGATTCAATCAGTTCCAGTTTAATACAAGTTGCGATAAAAATCGGAAAACTCAAGATATCGAAAAAAATAGGGGTTGTTATAAGTAGATACATGAATCGGGGAGTCGCAACAGAGTCGGACTCAGGTCACTATTATTACAAATTTACATGATTATAATGTTGACACAGTTGGCGTAGAAGGCTTGGAATAAATGTTTCCTGGACGACAGATTTTTTGTATGCTACAGTAAATTTGGTTTTCGTATTGGTTTATTTCATAGTGCTCACAAAACTAGTTTTAACTCTTCTTTCTTAGTTCATGTTATTATGAACTCTTATGTTGTTCAATCAGTTCCAGTCTAGTACAAGCTGGATTAAAAATTGGAAAATTCAAGATTTGGAAAAAATAGGGGTTGTTATAAGTAGAGACATTAGTCGGGGAGTCGCAACAGAGTGGGACTCAGGTCACTATTATTACAAAGTGATTGTTAGTGAAATAGCGGTCATGTCGGAGTTTTCCGGTTATGTAAAACTTTTGACAAGTGACTGTCACAATTGTAAAATAAATAATGGCTGTCATATAATGCAACAGCTTTGACAATTAAATAAGGTTATAAATTTAAGATGGAATAGAAATACGTCTTTTTTTACTAGGCCAATTATGATGACGTCTTTTTTTGGATGACTCGATATAATAATGATATTATACTAGGGGCTAATATACTAGGGGGCTAACTATTACATGACAGAACCGTTCTTAGGTTTTGTAATATGGTTCATGAGTAGAATAGTAGGTGGCTTGGAAAACAAGGCGGGAGTTTATACATTTTACAATTCGTCGTTGGTATGTACATATGTATGTGTGTAGTGTTGTGAATAACTGATAGTGTACTTTTGTGTGTATACTTATATATAGTCTACAGGGTGTCCCAAAAAAATGGATAATCCTTGGGCGGGTTTATAGGAAATTTAACGTTGAACAAAAAAGTTCCTATAAACATGGGTCCGCAAATGAAGTCTTACTAATGAAAACCTCAAAAAAACACAAAAAACGTGTTTTTTACTTTCATTCAATGAAATTCAATGAAATTACTACGAAATGGCTCATTGTATCAAAACATGTATCGAAGCCAACCTTTTAGTACATCCAAATTTGTAGTAGAATGCCGCCAACTGCTTGTTTCCTTAATTAATTGCCGAGATGATTTTTTTGAAAAAAAAAAAAAAAATTTATAATATCCATGTTTTCTCAATCAAAACCTGGTTTTTGCCATAAATACCTAAGTTCAGCTCGAAACTTGTTTAACTGTTTAACCTCATTTTCAAAATCAGCGGTAAATGTCTTCTAAGACAGTGAAAATCAGCTCATCCAAGTGGTCACAATGGTTTCCGCTACCTTCTAAAGTTCAGAAACAACATGAGCTAGTGAAAGAAAAAACAAGTTTCTGGTGATACAAAAGCATTTTATTGAATGAATGAATTTTTTTCATTATTGTTATTGTAATTAAAAAAATTGATTAAACGAAACAATTTCTTTATCGTTATTACATAACAAAATTAAAGTAGACACACACTTTCCTGTGTTTCAAAACTTCCGTTGTATTGGTTGGTTGGTTGGTGGGTTGGTCAAAACTTCCGTTGGAAAAATAACCCACTTTTTGGATGATTAATGTTTCATTTTAAATCATCAGAGAGAGGTAGAGGGCGAAGGAGAGAGATGGTAAAAAAGTTCGAGTTGAAAAGAATAAACTTAGGTATTTATGGCAAAAACCAGGTTTTGAGTGAGAAAATATGGATATTACAAAAAATTATTTTTTCCAAAAATCATATCTCGGCAATGAATTAAGGAAACAAACAGTTGGCGCCATTCTACTCCAAATTTGATGTACTAAAAGGTTGGTTTCGATACATTTTTTGATACAATGAGCCATTTCGCAGTAATTATTGAATGAAAGTAAAAAAAAACACGTTTTATGTGGTTTTTTGAGGTTTTCATTAATAAGACTTCATTTGCGGACCCATGTTTATAGGAACTTTTTTTGTTCAACGTTAAATTTCCTATAAAAACCCCCAAGGATTATCCTTTTTTTGGGGGGGGCACCCGTATAATACGGTTATTACAAAAATCATGTTCATAACTTCGTCAAATAGTGAAATATTTGACCCAAGTTCGGATAGTTGGTGGAACTCCTATATGACCAAACACTTAAAATAATGTATCTTGTTTTCCATTCAAAAAATAGTCACTCAGTTATATTGAAGTTATTTTATGATTGTCAACATTTGCAACCTTTATAAGAAAAAAAATAGGTAAGGAAAATGTTTAGTGTTAAATAGTCCTAGTGTTCGCGAACGTTCTTTCTAGTGTACACATCGCTTTAATCCATTTAAGTTCCAACGAGCATCGAAGCATAAAAATATTTATTTCTCAATCTCAGTTGCCGCCCACGCTAATTTGAATAATTCCCAGAAATGTATCGCCCAGCTTAATTTTGCCTGTTTATAACCTGACCTTGTGGAGGAATCCGAAAAAAATGCGGAAATGCATTGTCTTCCGAATAAGATTCAGCGCTTAGTAACGGCAAATTACTTTTACAAAACTAACTTTTCGTAAGTAATTGTTCGTTTTACGTTGTTGAAACCTTGCGGCGTACAACCATATCGCTGCTATATCTGGCGAAGAAAAAAATGCAAATACGTTAATTGACTTCGATTGTTCTTTCGTACGCGAGGCTCCTACGATTTAACAGTACTTTACGAGGATCACAGCAAATTATCAAATTGTTTTATCCTTCACAGTGGATTCTTGCGGTTTACGAGATTTTTTTCCATTTATTATCGACAAAAAATCTTTGGATCTATTGTGGAATGACGATAAGTAGAATTATTTTTCTTACAATGAATTGGTCTTATGTTTCTTACAAAAGATATTGAATTACACACCGGGAGAGAACCACATTAAAAAAAATTAACCCTTTAACTTAAATCACTTTACATAATTTTTTTATGATTAAAATTATACAGTAAGCGGCACCCTAATGCGTACATAGCCGAATGAAGGGCAATTGATAATTTAACTTATTTGTTCAGTAGATGTAAACATGAGGTGAGAACCAATCGCAATCCAATCGCTAGCGCAGGCGTATGAAAGGCATCCGGTTTGTCGGTAGGGCTGTTTGAGTTAAAATTTTAAATACCATTTTATATTTTATTCTGGTCTAGTGCCTGATTAGAAAAGTGCGTATCATCAATCAATATTGTCATTTGCCAATGCTTTTACGTATGTGTGTAAGCTAAGACATACGCCAGCACATCTCCTTTGAACAACTATTCGCATACTAATATAAAATATAAATTAACCAAACAACAAGTACGACAACAAACGACTAGCGTCTAGCCGGTACCAGGTCACGGCTGATCCTGGCCAATGAGAAATACCTGTGTAACGCGGTGAAGGCGGCAAACTTGAAGTCAGTAAGTCACAAAACTTTGATATGAAAGGTTTAAAGCAATCACCTTACTAACTTAGCTTGATTCTTTTTTGATATTAAAATTTAGTTTTTAAGGAAATACAGACAAAAATTGTCTTATTATTTAATGAAAAATGATTACAGGATTTACAGTTTTATTTAATTTCTCAGCAGTAAAATTGTCTAGAAGCATGCGCGTTTTTCTTTTTCGGTTTGATTGGTCGGATCGCCCGTGTCCTGGTGCTGGCTAGACGCTAGTAGTAAATTCGCCTAACTATGACATAAAAATGTATCATTTAATATGTATTTAATATCCACCTATGTACGCATTAGGATGCCGCTTACTGTATAGGTTTATAAAATTATATATGTTTCTGGAATTCTGATTTTAAAATGTGCCACTCGTTATTGGACTTTGAGAAGTATGTGGTAATTTTGTAAACGATAATTTTTCGTCAGGTTAGTAGCATGTCTAGTCAGATTGTTCATGAGATGTCAAAGAGATGGCTCTAAAAATTACGCGTGGCTGATACAGGTCCTAACATGTACAGGTTCAGAGAATATTCCTTTCAGGATGTGCTACACGCATTGAAATACTCAACAGTATGTCTGCACCATACTGTGGGTCTTCAGAAATACTTGAAAACGATTTTATAGTTAGTACGTGTTGTAACTACGAAGCTAATGGTATTATATTTTTCCCTCGTAGTCTCACGCTCCGTAGCCTGATATTAGTAGGTACCTCAAATTTCCAAGTAAAATATATATGGTATATAAGTGAAATACGACGCTATCGTATAGTTAAAAGTAGAATAAACGAATAGTTTTAATGTATTAAATTATTAATCTTGTTTTTACCTACGATCGTTTTTCCTTTTTTAAATATTTTTTCTGGCCTATATATAATGTATCATTAATTTTAATATTATTTATTTCGCTTGAATAGATGTTACATAATATACGATTTTAGGGGCGACAATTTGTGCTGCTGTCACGCTAATGAGGCACAGCGGGGTTGGGCAAGGATAAGAAAAGCGCCTGCCGTCTCTGAAGTTTGTCATTTGTCATATTATCAAGGGAGACGCTGTTGTGTCATGATTTCACGACGTTTTCCCTAATTCGATAGTCGGCTCGCGAAATTGTGCCAAGAAAATTCGCTCGACCCAAATCTGCGAAATATTCCGACATTTTAAGCTCCCCATTCTTTAATAATTTGAGAAAGATTCTTTTTTCACATTCAGATACGGAAAGAGACGGTATTCTACCTGCTCAATTATTTTTTAAATAGTAAAACTATGTATTTATCTTGTTACATAACTTATTAAGGCAGGTTGCTGAAAGGAAATTGTGGCAATTTCGTCATTATCCAACTTATCTACGAAATGTGTAATAATGTTTTCCGTATATCTTCGGCATTAAGTATTCTATTAAAGAAAATTGGGCCAATTATTTTCCTCTTTCACAGCAACTTTCGTTCCGCACCCCCTGGTGAACTAAACAGTTGAATAATGCGGCGAAGAGGACACTTAAGTGTTATCAATATTCAGAACCACATCAGGAAACTTTTCTGGAAACTCCAAGTAACAGTTTTCGAGACAATATGTCCATTTTCCTTCAACTTTTCGTCCGTTTCTCATGTAAGACTATACCATAAACGTTTTTTTGTTATTTTGTACACACTATACACCATTTTAAGCAGTCTTTCGTAGAATCTACGCAAACGATATTGGTTTGGAACTCTAACTTTGACAGATTACAATTTCACAAACGTCAGATCGCGGGACCTGGACAATAATTTTAGACCTGAACTCATAAAAGACATATGTATGCTTGAATTGGCAGAGCCTACTTTGATGTCAAATTTTGTTGAACGCTCTGTTATAATGACTCATTTAATAGCGGTGAGAAAACATTTCCAAGTTTTCTCTGCATCGTGCTAGTGACAAACTCCCTTTTGTTCGTTAAATACGCGAGGAGGTCGGTTAACTCGATTTTTTATCTAATTAAGAGAGTGTCTGCACGTTAGAACGCGTAGTATTTCTTTTGTCATCTACGTCACGTACGGACTAAGTACCATTACGGTCAGCCGGCCGCCATAATTAAATGAATTAAAACATTTTACCATGTTATGTTTTAGAGCCGGCTCGTCGTGTTCGCGCTGCTTCCAGTCTGGCATAATAAATGATTAATGCGACGTGAAAATGAAATTTCAGTACCGCTCCACTATTATTTATTATGTAAGAATTTTACGTATTCAGCCGACCTTTATTACTGTTTTACTAGGATTATTTAATTAGTAGTTAAAACCGCCGTTAATTAACTGGAAGCCGGCTATGAACATAAATGACTTCGCGCGCAAAATATATCCCCTATTCAACAGGAACAGGGCGATTGTTTTACTAAACAAACGCAAGGGATTAAAAAGGTACGCTATATATACGGATGTTACCAATTTGTACGGTTAGGCGATGATTTACGGGCAAATTATCTCGCGCGGTTTTTAGCGCTACTATTTTTTATTAAATCATTTACGAACCACACGAGCAGAGAACGCCTGTAAGGGAAATATAATAAACTGTCTGTATCTAATAAAGTTCTTTAATAAATTAGACGCCTTAACCTCGAGCCTCGCTTCCCATTAAAGTTTAGCAGCTGCCACGTCGGCTGCGACGCTACGTCTCGGCTGGGACGTGGGAGGGCCGGCATCTACAGGGTGTCCCAATTGAATTGCAGCATTTTCCAAGGAATCTGAATTTGACCTCGCGATTATTATACGGCGTGTTGTTAAATATATATCCCTTTTTTAAGATTTTTGGAAAATTATTGACACCATATACCAAGATATCGGCAATACGTTAATATCCCAAGACATATCAGAATGACAAAATATCCCAGTGTGGTCCAAAATCAACAAGCCAGTATAGTCGATCAAAAAATGTTTAACAAAAAAGTGCTTATTATCAAAAAAATGTTTCCCACAAACTTATTCACACCCTAAATTGTCACCGACTTAAACTTGACAGATATAAATTTGACACTATTAGTGTATTTATAGTGTATTTAGAAAATCCAAAAAATCTCTCTTCAGGATGGTTTTGTTAACCCATTAGCGCCTGACCGGACACTTGTTGTTCTCTAATTTCAAAGTGTTACTGTGTGCATAATTTAATTGAAAAAAATTCCGGAACCACTGTCCCCTATGTTTTCAAGGGTACTCTTTCGAATGGAAGTGGTTGCAAGTCCGGAAAATGAGTTGCATCATTGGAAAATTGGAAACGAAAAAAAAACGATTTTTTTTATGACAAAAAAAAATGTTTTTGCTTTTACATTTTTTGTACATATCTAAAACCAAAAAAATGTGTCCATGACACCTAAACTAAAAGTTATTGGCCTTACATTATTTTTAAATATTCTTGTTTAAACAAAATGGCGCTGGCTTCAAAATTTCATAATTTTTTTTCTCGAAAACTATTGACTAATAAAAATTATATAAGAACAAATTTGTCTCAAATCTGTCAAAAAAAAAAATCAGAAAGAATACGCTCGATTTTTTTCAGATTTTTTTAACGACTTTTTGGAAAATACGAATTTTCACGATTTTCTGAAAAATCAAAAATTTCATTTAAAAATTCTGAGAAAATTTGAGCGTATTCTTTGACTTATTTTAAGACTTTTTTGTTCTTGATCAATTATTACCAGTCCTTAGTTTTCGAGAAAAAAATTATTAAAGTTAAAAAAAAAAATTCCGTTTAGCGCGCCATTTTGTTTAAACAAGAATATTTAAAAACAATGTAAGGCCAATAACTTAGTTTAATGGGAACCTTTTTTTTTTTTGGTTTTAGGTATGTACAAAAATGTAAAATCAAAAAAAACTTGATCAAACATTTTTTTTGTCATAGAAAAATTACGTTTTTTTTTCGTTTGCAATTTTCCAATGATACAACTCATTTTCCGGACTTGAAACCACTTCCATTCGAAAGAGCACCCTTGAAAACAAAGGGGACAGTCGTTCCGGAATTTTTTTCAATTAAATTATGCACACAGTAACACTTTGAAATTAGAGAACAAAAAATGTCCCATCAGGCGCCAATGGGTTTTAATCAGACACAATTTTTTCCAACGCATGCATGTTTTGTATACTTTTTTTACTTATTTTTTTATTAAACTCCAGAGAACCTTTTTATCGATTTTTAGAAACCATATACATACAAAAATACATACTACTTTTTGTAAAAGAGAGAATTAACACCATGTATGAGCAAATCAATATCGGTATCACAAAATTAATGTCCGTGTAGGAAACTTTTATTGATAATCTTAATGATTATTAAAACTTAACGTGAACATTTCTTATTTTTTGAACCACACTGTAGGTATGTATAAAATATTTCATCCCGAAACTTTATACGGTCCCTTTACGACACCGTCGGCGGTTAATGCAAGGGAGAAAAAAACGTAATCGTCGCATCTTTGTCAGTCGAAGGTATACGAGCCCTTTAAAAATAAGCCGACCCTAGTTGTGGAACCGGTTTTTGAGACGATGTGGGGCTTTAATTGGAAACATTTAAAATCCGATATGATACCCAGCTTTCAGTCCTAATGACGGTGGAAGTCTGAATGAATTTAATGTTTTCAACTATCTGTTCATCGTCTAGACTAGACAACATTTGACACCCTTAGATAAAAAAGTGAATAACTCGTTTGATTGTCTGAATTACATGCAAGTTTCTTCCTTCAACCTTCTGCATGTTGCTTTCCTGACACCCTCACAAAAAAAAAAACCTCTTATTCCATGGGCGTTTTATAAAAAAAGAGCAATAACAAACTACCGATTTGTCAACGACGTGATTCATCCTCTGGCAGCACCAAAACGCTCACGGAAATAGTATCCATTTACCCACTTCAGCAGTCTGTTTATACAAATCTATCAGCACGTCAAACAGAATCATAGCAAAGAGAGAGGATATGGGGAGAACAACTGAGAGGATGTACTGCAGTCGGGATTTATTTAGTTTTATGTTCCACTTGGCACTGTGTTGTTTGAATAATCATATTACTATACACAACTCATCTTATTCGTCCCTGACTGTCATGCTTTTCCCCCCTCGTTTCCTATAGAAATTATAACTGTGTGAATAGAATATAAAGAACAGTTCACATTTTAGTCCCAGAAGGAACTGGGATAAATTATATACCATTCGAAAGCACATGTCCAGATTACTACAATGGTCTGCCATTTTTTGCTCCATCTAGTGGCAGAGCATTATTATTATCGATACATTCGCAACTGACTCATCTATTAGAATATAAAGGAGATATTTAGTGGAATTGCTGTGTCCCGATTCATGCCTCAATTTGGATACCGTACTAAGAATGAGGTACTAAGAGTATCTAGGAGTCTTAGATAAGCTTCTATTGCCCACCGTTACCATGGAGCGATGGCTCCAGGTGGTGAATCAGGATCGGCTTGCCTTATTAGTGGAGTGAGGAGCGAGTTATTTGTCTCGGTCAATATAGGTATATGTGTCGTTCATCGCTTTGTCATTTTGGAAATGAGGGCGTGCGTTTTGTTGTGTGATAAGTGTTATTCGTCATAAATACATAATTATTAATTTAAAGTGCTCAATGTACGTAAGGTAAAATTATTAGTTACTGTTTTTTATTGTACTTACTGAAGGATGTGCATGTTTATGTTGCGCAGAAACAATACGCTGCTCTATTTATTGGGTAAAGTGAAAAAAAAATGTATAACCGTTCAAAAAAATAAGATGAAATTTCTTAGCTCTGTCACCAGGTCGAGCAATAAATTCAATTGAACTCCTCTCGGCGTTAGCTTTCAATTGGTGTACAATTTATACTAATTATTTCAAGGACCAAATCCAAGAGTAAATTTGGGCATGTCGTTTGTAATATTTTATCTGTCATACAGTATAGGCAGTAGCAATATATTTACCGATGAAGTCTTTACGTTAATGACCAACGACTTTTTTTTCGCATATTAATTGTTTAACGAGGTTCTCCACTTATTCTCCTTCGTCAGCTGTTCTTTAATCCGGCTTAAAAAATCAAAATCTGCTCGACGTAATTAAGTGAATTTAATGAATAGCCAGATCCTCGTTCTCAAATGGCCGTAAAATAAAACCTAACCCATAATAACATAACAAAATGTATAATCGATTCACAGTACGATGGCCATCAAGACCAACAATGGACCGGTGGAATTTAGTGCCCGTTTCTACCGTCGGCATCTCGATCAGACGCTTGAGGGGCGGAGGAAGAATTTAGGGGGGATTATAATATTAATTTTCAATGGGGGAAAGAGGAGTTGCATTCTCCCGAGGAGGACGGGTATGCCAGAAACGTCAGCCAAACTGGGACATATCTAACTCTGTCACGGCTAGTGTGATATTAAATGCGTGCAAGATGTCAGAAATTGTAACGATGAATTTACACTATGCAATATTATTGCGACTTTTTTCTCCCTTGATAGACAATTGCAGTTTTTTTCAATTGGTTTGGTGTTACTTAATGAGTTTTACCTTTAAATCGACGATATGCAGTTATTCAAATGATCGTCTCAAGGAAAATGGGATTTTGAGTGTTTGTTAAACAAGCAAATAATAGCACAAGGCCTGTTGGACTTAAAATTAACAATTACCAGTTCCTCCAATTGTTATCTGTCACCAAATTATGTAACAAAATGTGCGAATTTTGTTACCAACACGGTGTCATGCAAGAAATTACATTATAAATCCAAAAATATTGCGGCAAGAAGTTGATGCATCAGATTACACAAATCGCTTAATCGTTCTCCCGATCCAAGTTTAGGTGGCCGAAAAGTTGAATGAAAACTCATCAGGCGGGTTCTCAGATTCAATATAACACGGTTCAACAGAAACTGATGAACAGTTTCGGTTTTAAAACAACGACGATTGCGCGTGAAAGTGTGCAGATAATATTAGTTTTGTTAAAAGAAGATCTGGAAACAATTTTATTGAACTTGATTAAGTTTTATAATAATAAATAAACGCTTATTAATGAAACGTCATGTTTTTGGGCAGTATTGCTACATTTAGCAATTCACAGCATTCGTTTTAAAACTGAAACTGTCGATCATTTTCCAATGAAATGAAATGTATGAACGAAA
The DNA here is from genome assembly GCA_029963805.1 of Aromia moschata. Taxonomy (NCBI): domain Eukaryota; kingdom Metazoa; phylum Arthropoda; class Insecta; order Coleoptera; family Cerambycidae; genus Aromia; species Aromia moschata. Next base: position 257,533 of record JAPWTK010000223.1, read on the forward strand.
ACGGATTCAACATTTGTTGACTAACTGTAATCGGTCAACTCAGTTTGAACCGTGGGAACGCCCCTTAAGATACACTTATCTGGTCTGAAAAAAGCATAATTCTTCCCCCCCAACACACGCGGTCGCCAACAAACGAGAGTTTTGTCATCTGACACGACCCGCATCCCTTGTAACCTTTCGAACCTTCTGCGTCGTCCCCTCTCCCGCTCCCCCTTCGCCGTCGCCCGTACGCTAATTTAATTAACACAAAGTGAAAGGGATCCGAGAGCGGCTTCCCGAGCGAAAAAAATCATCGTCGATCTCACGCTAGAATAGCTTGCGAGCCGTACGTAGTTTCTACGGACACGTCTTGCCCCCTCAACCTCCTCAGACCCGACCAGAAATACGTCCTTTCTTATTTATAGGCAACGGGCCGTACCACACCGGCGGCCAGCCTCCTCTCTCGGCATTTATTAACGGCGAGGGGGCGAGCGGGGCACATCCGGTCGTTTAACTCCGAAGACGGCGCGTCTCCATCGCAGACAGGTCGAGACTTGTTCGAGAGCGAAGAGACGGAATGGTAACGTCCTAGGTAGCCACCGAAGAGTGAGTAACTTCAGAACAGTTATTTAGTCAAAAGTAAAATAAAACGTTTTTTGTTTGGATTAAATAATTTGATATTTCTTGATTCTTGAGTAATAATGCGTTGTAAAGTTTTCAGGGTTACTTGATCTAAATATGAACTCAATAATTACTACTAACCTCGAAATCTTGTTTTTTTGGGTCGCTAAATTCGAATTCGCTCTTACTTAAAAAAACTTAAAAACGCCATAATAATTGACTTTGTAGTTGAAAATCGAAATACCTGATGTTTTTTTTTTTTTTTTTTTTTTGAGGTTAGGGACAATATTTGATGTGGTGAGGTCAAACAGACCCCGAATTCGAACTCAGCGATCCAAAAAATATACAAATATCATGTTTACCTGTTATTTAAGCTAGATTCCAATTTCCAACCAAAATTGGGTTATCTCGACGGTTTTAAGGTAATTTTTGAGGTTCGGTTCGCCTAATTTGAGATTAGACTGATTATTGGCTCATATTAAGATTGACTGACCCTAAAAAAGTATGAAAATGTGGACGGGTTCTACTTTCTACGAACAAAAGGTCTAGTTATAGTAGGTCTAGTCTAGTCTAGTCTAGTCTAGGTCTAGTCTAGTAGATATTTTAAGGGTTTCTTTGAGGTTAGGGACAAATTATGACCTGATGGAGGACAAGCGGACCCCGGATTAAGCGACCCCAAAAATATAAGACTAACATGGTATGGTTTCTGGTATAGACTATATTTTTTATTTTGTGTGTCTGTGCTATATAACGCGATCTTGTTTTTTTTTATAAATAAATCATTGGCACCCCACAATTTTTTTTTAAATCGTATATGTATATCTTATTACATAATTGAGGTACAAGAAAAACATATTCTTTACTTTTTTAATCCGCTAATTGATTTAATGTTTATTGTGTTTTTTACTTTTTTTTACCGATTAACACAAATGGAGCCTATAATCGACTGTATAAAAGAAAGTTAATATTTATAATGGTTCAATTAAATTTCTAAAACGTCTTTATTTTAGGTTATATTTTACATCTGCATATACATAAGTTAAAAGTCTTCAATTCATTTAGATTAATTGACGACCCATAATGTCATTTAAAACCACACACATAAACTTACACATACGGATATGGAAAACGTTCACTTTGAGATAATAGATTAACAACAGAAAGATTCGGCGTGGAAGGGAGTAGGCCACGCCTTCATCAGCTTGTGACGGGTGTAGTTAATAGGTTTGTTTTTGCAGCACTTTCTGATGGTTTGCAATCTATGGCAGAAGCAGTCGCCCAGTAAAATATTACGTCCTAAACTCGATACGGCTTCTCGATACTGAACGACTGCTTCTGATAGTTTGCAAATCATCAAAAAGTGCTGCACTAACAAACCGTTATATCGTTCGAACTGACGAACCATACAACACGGACAGCTAAAAAAAGCATTAAGGGAGTTTGTACATTGTCGTTTAAGTATGTACAATTTCCAACCCTGTATATCGTTAAATTACGCTACAAGAAAAGATAATGTTTAATTTTAAACGCGTTGACCAAATTTAAAAAAAAATACCGTTTGAATTATTTTGTGTTTTATTTTTTACTTTCATTTCACCACCGAGTTTTAAACTTTACATTTTAAGTAATTTAATGACTATATTTAATGGGTCAATTCACATTTGAAAATTCATTACTTTAGCTTTATACTATTTTACCAGATTCCCTTACCCTTTATATTTTACCTGTGTTCTGTACACACGCACACCCCCCTCCCCAAAGTTCATCGTCGCAATTTCTGACGTCTGACACACGTTTAATGTTTAATATCGCATCGGCCGTGACAGAGCCCCAGATAACCCGGATCTCTTTCCGACTGGCGGGTTACATTTACAAAATCTCAGGTCTGTCACGTTACAGCGACGTTTGTCTGACATATCCATCAGTATTCCTCGAGAAAACTCGAACCCTCTCACTCCCATTCAAAATTAATATTCTAATCCCCTTAAATTCTTCTACCGAGCCGCCGACGGTCGAAACATGCACTAAATCCTACCGGTCCATTGTTGGTCTCCAGGGCCATCGTACTCTGAATTGATTATACATACATATGTATATTATATTAAGTACAAGCTGTCAGCGACGAATGGTATTCATACACCCACTTTTTTGCTTAAGGGGTTAGACCCCTCTGGAGTGCGAAAAATCAAGGCATTCTTCGGGATTTTTTTTCTGCTCTACTAATAAAGCGATCAAAAATTTATTTTTGGACTTTATTAAGTACATAATGAGGTATATACGGATATTTTTTTTGTTCAATAAAAAATACAAAATGGCGTAATAAATACACATCGAACACATGTGGTTTTTTTCTTGTTAACCATCAGTGGGCAACACAGCAATTTTTTAACAGGTACTAGAACAAACAAAAAAATTTTTTCATTGTCTACATGAAAATCTAAAGAGTTTTTCTAGTGGTAAAGACTATTGTAAAATATTGTTTTTTCGCAAAATGCCAGCAGTTTTAAAAAAGAAAATCAAACTTAACGAAAAAAAAAGATATTAATTTGTTTATAAAAAACCGTAATTTTTAACCGATCCAAAAAATCTTGTACCGCTTTAGATAATTTATCTAAGAAGCTACAGTCAAAATTTCAAGTCAATCGGATAAAAATTGCGCGTTATATTGCCCACCAGTTTGAAAAACATGTTTTCGAAGAAAACGTGTTTAAAGTTTCAAGACGTGTTTACTTCATGAAATTTTCAAAATACAGGCATGTAATTTTTTTTACCTTTAGTCTACTACACCAGGACCATATATCATCATTTCCAAATTATCGATCGGGCCGCAGACACTCCAAAATGCTAGGCTATATGTGATACTAAAAATACCGCAACAGAGCGGTATTTTCGAACATTTCGGAGCGACATAGTTGTTTCACAAATTAGGTTAAAATATTTGTAATTGTTAAACATTTTTTGGGATGTTTTTACACCATTTAAGCAAAAAAAAATTCGAAAACAATTTTTTCCAGAGGGGTCTAACCCCTTAAATTGTAATAATTTTTTTTTAGTATACTGATTTTTTTGTTTCTGATAGGATTACAACTGGTGAAATTCTGCGTCTAATAAGCCGAGGTTGAAGGTAATATATCCATTGTGTGAAAAGATATCGCTAAAAAACTAAAATTGTAGTTGAATTAACTCAATTTGTAGTTGACCCCAAAATTCATAAAACTAAAACACCCAGGCCATATAACTAAAACTATTAAGTATTAATATTACAACTCGCGTTTTTTTTTTTTTTTTTGTTTTTGTTAAACATTTTTATGTATAACATTTTTACGAAAATTATAGTAAGGATGGAGTTTTGAATTTTTATGGTTTTGATATATTAGAAAGTTATGTAACAGGTTTTTTTTCCAATTGGCTGTTAATCAATAGATAGTAAGATTTCCTTTAATATAAGTCAAGACTGTAAGGATTTAATATTCAGTTATTCACGGTTTTTTGAAAACTCCAATTTTACTCTTTTAAAGTATCTCTCATACAATCTTATATCAATTCAACAAGTTTTTAGACTGGTTTTACAAGCTGTAATCCTATTAGAAGCAAAAAAATCAACACTGTAGCATAAACTCAGAATTTAAGCAACTCTCCAAAAATGCGTGCGAATACTTTCTTCGTTGACTGTTTATGGTTTAGGTTTTACTTTACGGCTCTTTAAAGAAATATATGGTTATTCATTAAATCCATTCAGTTACATGGAGTAGGGTTTGATTTTTTAGGCGAGTTCCTTTTAAAGAACAGTTAAAGAGAGTGCGGTAGATATTTAGATACATCTTTAGAAAATAAAATGTGAGAACAATCTGTCATAAATTATTGTATTATTATTATAAGATGTTGTTGCCGACTATCTTGTGGAGAAGAACTAAAATGTCATAAATTTTACATTTCATAGAAACCATGTGGGGGAAAGTCGTTTTATATTTATATAGCTTCATATAAGAAATGTGAGAAAGGTAGTGTTTTTTTTGCTCAGATGTCATATAATTTATTTATGACAGTGACCATAATCACTAAAATTTGTCTTTTTGTCATTTTCCCGAGGCGGTCTTTTTCGAAATAGGGCACACGCCTCTAAAGCGGCGATAAACCGTTAAACAAATGATACGCTGCCGCACAATATAACCCAGTTAATACATAGAAGGCCGCGCAAAGCTGAATTAGAAAGGAATTGTCAGTTGAGATGATTCCAGTTCTCCGCGTATACGTTCATATGTCCAAGGATACTCTCCCACGACTAGGAGACTCCTTTTATGGAGTCATTAAAAGCACGAAAAATATTGGACATACAGGGTGTCCACATACCATAGCCACATACCATAGTGTCCACATACCATAGCGAAACTACAGTTTCGAAAATAAAATTATAACTTTGACGCTATGTATCTTGGTTACCAATAACCTTTGGACTAAGGTAAGTTTGGTTAAATTGAAATATTTTGAACGACGAATGGCCGGTCATCGTGAATAACTATTCACGATGACCTGACCGTCCAGAGGTTCTGGATGGCTAGTTGCTGCCGCTGGAATGAGAATCTGATACTAGAGTATATAGCCCAATCAACGGGGAGAAAACCGGTCACTAATTGTTATCAGCAAACAAAAAATATGGTCGTATAGAGAAAAAAATTCTAAGAAAGAAGAGTTTTTTGCGACTCGAGTTTTAATGGCGAACATAACCAAAAAAAATTCGCAAAAGTAAAAAAAAAAAACGATTTATTGCAAAGTCCTACACAAGAAAGTTAAATTAGAAAGTTGTAGGTCTTAAAAATGCGCGTCGAATGAGATGTGAACGAAAAAAATCGGTTCATAAACATTTGAGAAAAATTTAAAAAAACGTCAAAATTCGCGTTTTCGTATTTTTTGCTGTATAAATTCCAATTTTGTTTGAACAGACTTCTTGTTAACTAGAAATAGAGCGGACATGCGGAATGTGACACTTTTTTCAAAAATTCAAAAAAGCTTTTTTTTTTCGAGTTATAACGTATAAAAAGCGTTCAAAAACAGTAAGGAAGGAGGTAAAGACTGCGCTTATCTATTAAAAAACCAAATCGCTTTTATTTAATTTTTTGCATAAAAAAATGCGTTGTAAAATTGTTTTATTTTTTTTCGAACCGGTTTTTTTTCGAATAACAATTTTAATTTTGGTTTTACATTTTTGGCCGTTGCATATTTGAAAAGTGCCATTCAAAACACGCATTTAAAAAAAAAATAAGGTCCTACCTCAGGAAGCCGAGATAATTATTATTCTTTTTTTAATTCCTGACAGCGCTGTATACGTCCGATTGACTTCATTTTTCACGAAATAGATCTCAGACTTTTACTTTCTTAAAAAAATATTTCAAATCATTTCGCATAAATTAACTTGACATAATTGTTTGCGAAAGTACAGTGCTGGGTGCGGCACGCGCTAGCCAATACACGGCGACAGAGTGGAGGGACACTCCGCTTGGACGCATAAAAAAATAAACACGATTTCTAATCGATCGCGCTCGCAAAATTATCTTTTCCTCAGCTTAAAATTATCTCGGCTCTCTGTGGTCGTAGGACCTTAATTTTTTTTAATGCGTGTTTTGAATGGCACTTTTCAAATATGCAACGGCCAAAAAATGTAAAACCAAAATTATTCGAAAAAAACCGGTTCGAAAAATGATTTTACAATTTTACAACGCATTTTTTTATACAAAAATTAAATAAAAGCGATTTGGTTTTTTAATAGCATGAAAGTACAAGTCTTCGCGAATAAAATCAGCCCACGATCTGTACGATCGTTTTTGCCTCTGTAAAAGCTGATTTATGAAAACGTCTTTTTTTTTATAAAATCGTTATAACTCGAAAAAATAAAACTTTTTTGAATTTTTGAAAAAGGTGTCCTATTCCGCTTGTCATGGGCTGTATTTCTAGTTAACAAGAAGTCTGTTCAAACAAAATTGGAATTTATACAGCAAAAATACGAAATCGCGAATTTTGACGTTTTTTTAAATTTTTCTCAAATGTTTATGAACCGATTTTTTTCATTCACATCTCATTCGACGCGCATTTTTAAGACCTACAACTTTCTAATTTAACTTTCTTGTGTAGGACTTGAAGCTTTTTTTTATTTGCAATAAACCGTTTTTTTGACTTTTGCGATTTTTTTTGGTTATGTTCGCCATTAAAACTCGAGTCGCAAAAAACTCTATCTTTCTTAGAATTTTTTTCTCTATACGACCATTTTTTTTTTGCTGATAACAATTAGTGACCAATTTACATGGGGGCTTTCGCTCGATGATTGGACTAATAGAATTCCAAAAGTTAACTAAAAAGAAAACGATGCGTCATTTCACACAAATCTGCTAAAATACTCTGCGTGATTATATTGAGCCATCCAAAAAAAAAAAAAACGCCATCAAAGTTGGCCGAGTAAAAAAAGACGTATTTCTATTTTATCTTAAATTTATAACCTCATTTAATTATCAAAGCTGTCACATTATACGACAGCCATTATATATTTTACAATTGTGACAGTCACTTGTCAAATGTTTGACATAACAAAAAAGCTTCGACATGATAGCTATTTCGATCTATCTCGTTCATAGCCAACTTTGATGACGTTTTTTTTGGATGTCCGTCCAACGATCCATCCAAAAAAACGTCATTAAAGTTGGCCAAGAATAAAAAGACTTTTCTATTCTTAATCGAATTTATAACCTTATTTACTTGTCAAGGCCTTATTGACTTGTCAGCCAGTGTTTATGTTATAAATTGTGACAGTCACTTGTCAAATGTTTGACATAACCGAAAAGCTTAGACATGACCGTTATTTCCATCTCTCTCGTTCATAGCCAGAGTTGATGACGTTTTTTTTTGAATGTCTCTTTATTTTTAGCGGTTATGTTTTACACGGGCTATATTTTCGTTGAACTCTAATGTAACAACATTAGAAATATCACTCTTTTGATAAAAAATATTGGATCTTCTGCTTTATACAGGTCCACATACAAAAACTTACTCATGGAGGTATAACTGAGGCATAAAAATGAAATAGTTACGAGAAATTAATTATCCTTTGCACAGTAATCCGGGGAATTATTTAATTTTTGATCCTGGAAAACCTGAGGAATTCTGGAAATTTGATTTACAGAGTGGTGGAAATGCTGAATAAAGGTTTGACTGGGCGATTTTGCGTTCTTTCTTCCACACACTATACGTAATCCGTTCCATAAAAAAAGTACAGGCTACCCCGCAAAGGCTAATGAAAGCTTCTTTGTTTAAATTCGGTTTAATTTAAAAGTGTAACGCGGGTTATTAAAAAGCCATATTTTTCGTCGGCGATAACGTGCGCATTTTCACCGGCTGTCGAACGCGTTTACTAGTTTGTGCATTTTAAATTGCGTCCAGCTCTTGATGGTGATGGATGAGACGTTTTAATTTCTTTCAATTTTCCAGCTTTGAAACTCTTTCGCCGAGATACGTCGGTTATTACGTTGCCGAGGATAATGAGATTTTTGCTTTCGACCTAGCGAACGAATGGAAAAAAATCTTAAAAAAAAACACACAAAAGAAATTTGAAGCCGGACGGTTTTATCAACTTGATGAACAGTATGCACTAAAAAGATAAAAAAATTGTCTCCTGTACCATCGTATTAAAGGTTATAATGTGTCAATATGTGACAAAATAAAATCGTGAAGCAGTTATGAATTAATTAATTCAATTAGTCATAGTAAGCGTAAGATCAAAACTTAATTCAAATATACACAAACAAGTAGAGAGCCTATAAAAATAATACTACAAACCCTATACTTTATATTTTATAAATGATTAGAAAGTATAAGTAGAAAAAAAGGATTGAATTAATTAATTAATGGATATTTTAAATTTTTTTTTTTAGTTATCATAACAGTTATTAGACAAAGCAACTGAACATTTTATTATGGCGTTTGTTAAGTTTAATTCAATCTCAATTTAATTCAATTAATCCAATTTAGTCAGTTCAAAAAACAACAACAAACTTAACTTCATTAGTTTAACGAATTAACGTAACTGTGAATATTAATAATACATTTTTCTTTAATATTCAGTCCATTCTTGATTAAGATGAATTCATCATCTCTCAACTTAATTCAAACTAATCAGTTCAGTTCAATGTGTAATTTAACTTAATTTTTAGTCACCGTGAAATTTATTATGCAAGAAAGAAGCCCTCTGTCAATTTTCAATGTACTCTTGATCAGGTTTAATTCAAGCATCTCAGTTTAATTGAATCCAACCAATTTAATTCAATCGTTTAACTTGAAATTTTTCGTTTTAGTATATTTTCTTTGTTTATCTTATCCCCCCGTCCATTAACAGCGTTTTCGAACGCACGTCTGTAACCATATGGACGTTGTCTCAAAAAAAAAAACGTTTATTTTCATAGTGACTTAACGCGATCCGAAGGCGGCCCCTTTCTCATCGCCGGGTCCCCATTAAATCTGACTCTGCGACGAAATAAAAAAAGAACCTCGGTAATCCGACCGAACGCTTTCGGCCCCTTATTTTAAGTAACAGTAGTCGCCGTAGAAGTCTTTAATTACGGAACTCGGACAGTGGCAGCCGATGGAATTTTAAATTCGGCTGACGATGACGCCATAATTCGAGAGATATTTATATGGGTCTGAAAATTTTAGTTGATTACAGACTTTTAAGCAACTGAGCTGCTATAATGTGGAAAGATTTAGTGTTAAAAGTGTGACTGGAGGTAGATATTCTTTATTGCTCAGGTTCTGAAGTAATTGTAGTTTAAGTGTTAAAAAAATATTGTTTTGAGAATTTTTGTGGGGGAATCTATTTGAATTGTTGAAAGAGTCCAAATAACATTTTATTAGTTTTAACAGCACCGCAAAAAAAGTAAATAATACTATATTATATCGTTTTTTATGACGCATTTTTTTTGCACCCTGTATATAGAGTGTTTCCGATTGAAGTAGCATAAATGATGGCAATAAATAACAGAGGTCAAAAATAAGTCCATTGAAATAAAAATACCTTAGTCCAATATTGCATACCTCTTGAGGGTCTTGAAAAAATTCAAAATTCTTAAAAAAGTCAATATACATTTTAATTACTAAATAAAGAATTTAAAGTCGTACTAACAGTTAGAATGTAAGTATGAAAATAAGTGAAATAATACATTTATTCCATAGCATTCCATTGTATTTAAAATAAATCAAACTAGTCACATAAAACATGAGGAATGGTAATGGTTTAACAATTATGTGTTTAATTACAGGGGCTCTACGCCCTCTAAAACCGTCTTCGCGCCCCCTGGAAACCACGCCCACGCATTGAGATCCGCTGTGCTAGAAAATTTGTAGACAAATTAGCTTCTAGCAGCAAGTAACACTGTTCTGCATTTTGAATTTTTTTGTCGGTCCCTGATATTTTTTTGTTTTGTTTTTTTGTGTCTACTGTAATATGCTGAATTCAAATATGAGCTCGGTTTTTACCTATCACCCATATGTTTTTCGAGAAGGGAAGAAGAATATAAAAAATGAGAAACCAAAAACCATAAGTAATCTAGTGAATTTTCGAAGATTTAAAAAAATACTTCATTTTGTATAGAAAAAGTCACACAAACACAATCAATAAACTATTTTGTCTTTTTTTTGCTTGTATTCCCAGGGGTCGGTTTCACTAGTTAGTTCACTAGAGCAATTTGCTGGTGGAATCTTTCGCCGTGTTCATCTGAAACTGCACCTAAATTGTCCAGAAGAATTCCAAATGGGAGTGAAGAAATTGCAGTTTAAATGACCGATGAAAAAACATTTATTTCTGGCTTTAAAAAATATTTATAAGCCCCAGTTTTATATGTAGAGGAGGTAAATACATTTTCTGCTGCTCTATTAAGGGTTCATTAAAGATGTTTTTCAGATCAGGTTTTTTCACATCAGATTTTTTTACGGCATAATGTTGGTTTCTGACTCTGCTATCCCATTTGCATAAAAAACGATATTTGGTGTAACCACTCTCCAGTCCTGTAAGTAGTACAACAGCTTTTCGATCGGCAAAGATATTTCATTTATGATCTTCAGGAAGCAGATGGTTGTTCGTTTTCATAAAACAATAAAATTTCAGACTTGTCTTTGAAGTCAATAAATAGTCTCCACTCGTTAGGTTTATAAGGAAGGCCAAAACATGTTGTTGATTTTGCTACGTGATACGACAATTTACAGGTCAGTGTAAGGGTTACATAGGTAGAAATTATCGAAATAACACATAGTTTGTTAGGGGGAGGATTTTCATGCAGAACAGTCTAGGAGCTCATTAAAATATGGTGTAGATCCCACTCCCCTTTACGAACATTTCAGATCTCGCAGGCCGCCACTGAAATCGAGTGGAGAGTGAAGGAAGAGAGGGCGGCCTTTTCCGTGTAAGGCCCGTTTAAAGCACTGCGACACTGCGAGCGCAGCGCCGTAAATTGTCGAAAATTGGTATTTATTACGAAACCCGATTACCCCCGGTGCTAATTATCGTTTAATTTCGTTCCCGCGGAAGGAGGGGGGGGAGGGGGGAGAGTTGAGTGCGAAGCAATTGCGGGGGATTTAACGCGAGGACGAAGGGTTTTCCTTAGGCGATGCTATTAGGAGGGACGATTTTTTTATGCAAACGGCCTTACTTTAGGCCGGCCTAATTTTTAAACGTTTTCGTTTTGGTAATCCTGAATTAATTAGGTATATCAAAGTAAAACTAACCCAAAAAAGTCCACTTTTGTCAAATTTGCTATTCTGCTATTCAACTTACATGTGACAAATGGAATCTTGAAGAGTGTGAAGTATATGAAGAAAACAATAAATCATCCTCGTGTCACACAACAAGTATTTATTTATTGTTAGTGTATTTTGTGCTCGTGCCGTGTGACATCATTTACTGGAACAAAGTTTCAAATAACCCTATGTACAGTGTGTCCACGAAAGTCATACGAGAAAAATTGTTATTAGATTATTTGATAACATACACAGTATAGTTAAAGTATGGATTAAATTCGTTATTTCCAAAATAAAAAAAAGTTAATAGATTTAGATAGAGGGCACTTTTGTACATATAATAATATGAAAAAAGCTTCATCTTGAAGTGGAAATTTTTCGAGACATTTTAGTCCACAGTACGTGACCCTTTTTTTGGAATGATTAATAATGGGCTGATTTTTCGTAAGTAGCTTCAGTTTGATGAGACGCCCACAACCTGTCAATGACAATTCTCATAAGTGGCATTTTACGAAGTGTTAAAGTGGAAAACGTGTCAACCGCATGATAGTATAAGTTTGATTAATGGCAATTAGCTTCCTAGTTGAATTCGAAGATATTCATACAAAATACTCGGGAAAACGTTTGTCCTACAAATTTGACAGTTTTGCGGAAGGGTCCTACACTATCAACATGTTAAAATGAGCAGGTCATAAAAATGATTAATAACCGACTGAATTTTTTACTGCTGCTTACTAAATAATTGTGTAATGCAATGGTAATATCGTCCTACAAATCCAATGGCATAATCCCTTAACCTACGCTCGAAAGTTGTCGAGTTCATGAGGACATTTGTTTGATTAATAACAACCTCATTTTTATTTTTTTTCTATTGATATTGAAGTGTAGAACACAACTGTACTCCCGTCCTACAAAAAAATTGGCACATAATGATGAAAAATTCATTTGAGATAAAAAAAAATGTTTTTTCAATGTAATTGAATTATTTGTTGATAAGCTATTATTGTTTTGTAACTATTTTAATACAATATTTTTTTAATTGTATTAATGTAATTAATTGAAAAAAATGAGAATACTGTATTTTATTGATGACAGTCGCTAAATAGTAATTTCAAAATTGCCGCCTAAATTTGAATCATGCGAACTACTGTTACACAGGGCAAGCTAGTCGAGTTTGGTGAGATATGATAGAGCGTGCATTCAGCACGTGTTTTTCGATGGCATTTCGGAGTCGAATGCATACCGTATGCGAAAACAAAATAAGAAATAAAATCTGCATAATTTAAAAATAATGAGATCATGAAAAAAATAAGGTGGGGTAGGGTTTATTCGAATCGTTTATTCGAAAAGACAATTTTTTTCGTGAAAAATCGAATTCTTTGTTTCGAGACTTTCTATTTTTTTAATAAAAAATTCACAGAATACTCTTCAAATGTTACTTTATTATATGCTAATTACCAAAATCAATTTAAATTAAACGTTTCGTAAAAAAAAATCATAAAAATCGAATTTTTTACAGGGAATAAACCCCCGCTATAAATAATAATGTTATTTTGTATTATTTTTGTCGGACTAGCGACACATGTTTCTTTTCGTGTAGGACAATGTTGTAGTCCGGTAACTGACTTACTAAACTTTCATTTGCTATCATTGTCCTATAGTTATCAATCACACAAATGTCCTCATGAACTCGACAACTTTCGAGCGTACTACTAAGGGATTATGCCATTGGATTTGTAGGACGATATTACCATTGCATTACACAATTATTTAGTAAGCAGCAGTAAAAAATTCAGTCGGTTATTAACCATATTTATGACCTGCTCATTTTAACATCTTGATAGGTAGAACCTATTCCGCAAAACTGTCAAATTAGTAGGACAAACGTTTTTCCGAGTATTTTGTTCGAATTCAACTAGGAAGCTAATTGTTATTAATCAAACATATTATCACGCGGTTGACACTTTAACACTTCGTAAAATGCCACTGTTGAGAATTGCCATTGACAAGGTGTGGGCGTCTCATCAAACTGAAGCTACTTACGAAAAATCAGCCCGTTATTAATCATTCCAAAAAAAAGGTAACGTACAGTGGACTATTTCAGGTTTTAACCAGATGGGGCAGTGTTACACTACGCCAAACCAGTACAAAATTTAATATTCTTTGGTCATATTCATATTCAAATTAAAAACATTTGAAAACTGCTCGGACAGGGCGATTTTAATTTTATTTTTAGCTACGCACCGTATCTATGATGTGATGATGATACTTAGCTACGCACAACGTAGCTAAGTATCATCACACTTTTGAATATAACATCATCGATATATTTTTATGTAGAATACCACATATTTTGTTCTTTTTTGGATTGTATATTGATAGGTGATTCCAAAAATATATTACAATTATTACAATCGAGAATTTTGTAAATTTTCGGTACAATTTCTCTCTTTTAAATATTGAATGCCATTAATCTAATGGAAAATAATTTATAAAGAAATAATACTAAGTTTTAATTATTAAGTAACTAAGAGTTACTTAATACTAATAATTTTCCTTGTACACTAATTTAGCAATGCCATTGTTTGGACCCATTTAGGAATCGGAATTTAAAAAAATACAAAATAGTCACGTAAAACCTTGACTCACTATTACAAAACAAAAAAAAGGTCCTCAGATTTTTACGTACACCATACTTATACGCTTTTACATCATTTCGCATTTTGAAGCCCGAAGTCGTTTTTTCCCCGAAGATATTTCCTCATCACCAGAACGTTTCACATCCGAATTGGCTCAGTATTCCATTAAAATATTTTTATTAATATACCAGGTTTGCCCAACCTAAATTCATCGAAATGTACCGAGAAACCATTTTGGGACGCGACATGATGAAAGAAATTAACTTTTCAATAATATAGATTCGATAAAAAGTATCGGGATCCAATTTCGACTTTTAACTGGTTATTATTTCTTTCTGAGACGCAGAAAACGGACGGATGCGGCCAGAAAATAAAACCAATTAACGATCGGATCGGAAAAGTGCAGCGTAATGTTTGTAGCGAAGCCACCGCCCGTCACGGTCCGGGAAATAATTATATACCGACTTGTATACTATCATTTGTTGTATTATTTTCGTTTTCAGTCGTTGCGAGACCGAGTGGACTTTCTTGATATCGGCGCGGTCAGCTCGCGGCTTTTTGTACGGTAAACCGGATCGAAAAAGCGGAATACTGTTATCTACGTGGCCTTGGGAAGGTCGGAACGGCGGTAGAGACGAAATCATAGAACTAGAAGCAACTCTAGCCGCGGAATATAATCTATTATATAGTCCTTTTTTTAAATTATAATTAGCTCCTAGAGACATGCACGATGTACATATATTCGGGTGGAAGGGCTCAAACTACCTGCGGGCACGGCAGGCAAGAGTCCTCTCCCGTGATCTGATCTAAGACCGAGCGGTCATTCGATCTGATGATCTAATAATAAGACCTGATATGATGGTAATCTATTTTTTCTTATGGTATTTGCAAAATTTTGATTTTACATACAATTAGTTATAAGCTATTACATCTTAGCATCTGGCTACGAAATTTCCATAAGTTAGTAAATACATTAATAGATCTCAAAATTTAGAGAGACGAGAATATAAATATTTTGGATGTACCTATTTGATATGAAATATTTTGGAGCTCATTTTATGAAATTTTTTTGAAAGAATATTTTACAAGTTTCGATGATTTTTTTTGCTATTCTAGCCTTTCATTTGGGCCTAGTAATAACCCCCTTAAATCCGGTGGGGTCTCCCATGCCTCCTTGCGATAAAACGAAAATTTAAATTCCATCAGCCGCCATTGTTTTTGTGATAATGATGGAATCATAAATATACAAAGTAATGATTATATTTTACTGAGAATCGGTAGTCGTGCCTTTAGATTATAACAAATTTTTCAAAACAAAAAATTACACAGGCCGACAAGATTTTAACCCAGAAACCAGAATATATTTTTCGCGCGGATGCGCTGAATCCGAATCTGAAGTCCAAATCTCTCGATTGGCTCTGGTTTTTCGAGATATCCTAACCTAAAAGTGCAAAAAAAGCGATTTTGGCCTATATTTGAGGTTACGAGGCATCGTATTTTTTTTCTCAAAAAACTATGGACAACATCTTAAAGTATATGCCTTGCCATTTTAAATGACGTCGAGTTTACTCAAATAACTTTTTTTTTCGCTGCGATATCGCATTTTGAAATTTTTATGTTTGTGAATTTCTCTATAATTGAAAACCTATTAAGGATCGCGTGTACATCAAACATTCGATTGGTTTTTTGATTAGAAAACACTGAAAATGTTTGAAATTCAATAACAGGTCAATGGTCCAAAATTTTCCTCGAAAAATTTTAAAAATCTGACCTTGGATTCTGAACGAGCAAGTCTTTTTACATAAGAAAACATTGACCTGTTATTGAATTTCAAACATTTTCAGTGTTTTGAAATCAAAAACCCAATCGACTGTTTGATGTATACGTGGTCCTTAATGGGTTTTCAAATATAGAGAAATTCACAAACATAAAAATTTCAAAATGCGATATCTCAACGAAAAAAAAAGATATTTGAGCAAACTCAACGGCATTTAAAAGAGCAAGGCTTGTACTTTAAGATGCTGTTCATAGTTTTTTTGAGAAAAAATTGCGATGCTACATAACCTCAAATATAGGCCAAAATCGTTTTTTTTGCACTTTTAGGTTAGAATATCTCGAAAACAGGAGCCAATTGAGAGATTTGGATTCAGCGCATCAAAAACCTTCAGAAAAATATATTCTGGTTTCTGGGTTAGAGGGTCAGCCTAATTTTGTCGTCCTGTGTTATCATTCCAACTAACATCATTTCAGTTTGATCATTCCAACTAACATCATTGATACTGATCGATCGGTAATTCGGATGTAAGTCTAATATTGCTAAATGAAACTAAAATTTCAGGAAACTATGTTAAAGTACGATGTATGCAGTTGACTGAGAAACTATTGAAGTTCAATACACAGGTTTCACTCTGCCTCTCCACAGATATCGCCATATTCAGGTCTGAACGTTCACTTTCTAAATCCAAACTGCAACAAAGATCCTATTAAAAGTTCAAGGCGCTGGGTGGGTCCGTAAAAATAGCGAATAGCTGCTAGAAGAAGGATCTGCCGTACCTGCTTTAGCACCGCACCGGCCTTATGATTAGCACTTTTTTTTCTACGTGTCAAAGTCGTTTCGAATCTGGTACAATACTTTTTTTTGTTAAATTGTGCAACGTTAATGGCCGTCGTGGCGGTTTTCGAATAACGAGGTAAAGCGGGTAATTAATATGAGAGTTGCGCCAGAGCCGTTGCTAATTAGTCTTTTAAACGAATTTCGTGGACAAGTTCGGTAAGTGATTTAGTGGGCGGTCGACGAAGTGTGGAAAAGTCGATCGAAGCGTGGCTTTCTAGACATTCTACACCAGGTGATAGGCGGATAAAATCACTGTCTATATCTTGAAGACCGTAGCAATTGGCAAAACACATTTTTTTTTAATATAGAAGCGATTAACCAATAAAAAAAGCGTTGACTAAGGAATCACTACTTCCACATCTAAAGGATGGGCCATCAGATGGTTTCTTTTTAAAATTGCTATTAAAACTAGGTACGTCGTTGAATATTTTGAAATGATAGTTGCTTTATTCAAGAAAGTAGATATGCCTTCCCATTATTTATGAAATCAATTTCAGTTAAATGGCCGCCGGGGCAGGTTTGGCAGTAGTTCATTCTTTTCATTCAATTTTACAGTACATTTTCGATTATTTTTTGGCTCTATTGCACGAATAACTCGATTGATATTTTCCTTCAGTGCGTCAATTGTTTGTGGATCGTTGGAGTAAAAACGGTCCTTAATATGTCCCCATAAAAAATAGTCCAACGGTGTTAAATCGCAGCTGCGCGATGGCCAATTAATGTCTCCAAAACGGTTGATAACACGGTTACCGAATTTAGTCTGCAAAAGATCGATTGTTTTACGGCTTGTGTGATACGTTGCTCCATCCTGCTGGAACCAAAGCTCGTCCAAGCCCAAATCGTCCAATCGCGGCCACAAAAAATCAGTTAACATGTCTCTGTAACGTAAATTTTCTCACTGTTTCTGCAACACAGCATTCACTTTGGAAATACTTTTTCAATATTTCACAACGTTGTTCAATCGTAAAACGATCCATTTCTTACAGAGGAGGTTAGATACCACACATATGTCAAATGTCAAGCGCGTCAGTGTCGGCAATGTAGAAACATTCAGTTTAAAAAGAAACCAATAGATGGCCCACCCTTTATTATTTTCACAATTAACTAGACCAAATCTCTAGAAACGCGTTTATGATATGGTCTATAATATATGACCTTTGTGGTCTTTATGACCACGTGATTTTTATGATTTGTACGCCTTTCTGACTGATATGAAGGAAAAATGAGAGTAGAGGCTTATTAATGTGATACTTAAATTCCTCTACCTCAAAAGCCTATGAAACGACACGTTACATGAATATCTTTCTTAATTCATATTAAAATATAATCCCTCTTCCCCTCCTCTCCCATGGTACAACAAATAAAACCATATTACCCTAGATTTCCTCTAATGATGAGATCTCCCAGACTTTCTCTGAATTCCTTGAGATTTCCCCCCTATATCCTCCTAAGACTTCATCTGAACTCCCCAAGACCTCCCCTGAACTCCTTGACATTTCCCCCCTGAATTTCCCTAAGACTTTCTCTGACTTCCCCAACACTTCCCCTGAATTCCTTCGAACTTCATAAACCGTGTACATCAGACTTGATTCTCGTTTCTCCCTCGGTCACGCCAATACCCTTTGCGGGGAGGGGTTTGAAGAAGGGTAGAAAATTGTTTAGACCACGTTTTTATTGTCCACTGTGTAATCGCTTAATCGCTCAATAATTCAGACCATGTAAGGCTTATTTAGGCAATACCAATTTTTAAAAAATAGTACAGCGATAAGGAAACTTACTACCTAGATGTGGAAGTAAAAATAAGTACAGAGGGGATGAAGGGGTTCGTTTCAGGGTCGGACTCACCTGAAGTACACTTTCAATTCAATGCAGATTGGATTCTAAATCTCAAACAAGAGATACGTTTATACGTTTAGTCAACAGAGGATATTTTATATTTTTATTATATAATAAACGACTCTCTCAACAATTTCACTGAAAAACGTTTTTATATGTTGAAAAACCATTAATTTAACAGAATTATATCACAAGTCTATTTATAGCATATATTATAGACATTTCAGACAAAATTAATTACACAGTATCAATGTCTAGAGTACGAAATATAGTTAGATGCAAATTAAATAAAATACAATCAAATAATGAAAGTGATGTCATCAAATGAGTTACACAAAAACAAAGAGTAAAAGAAACTGCCTTAATTTTCTTTATAATCTACTAAAAAAGAATGAATGATATATTTATATAACCACAGCGTCAAGTTTACTTCAAAAGATACTATTACTGACTGGTTCGGTTGTTTTTGTGTCGGGTCACATCCACTCAGTACGTCGCTCGTTCAACGAGAAAGCGAACCGCATCGTACACTTTCCAATAATAAAACAGAGGTTACTGTTTTGGAAACATTTAGGCTTTTAACTCTAAAGTCAAACGTAACGGTCGTTCCTCGAGCATTTTATTTTTTTCGCCCATTACCTCGTCGGCTCGTAATTTTTGGCGGAAGCGTTTAAAGTCAAAAGAGACGCTATAAAGTATTAAATTGCTTCCCGCCAGTTAAACGCCAAAGGACCTATAAATACCCGCGGAAAATAGAACGGAACGTTCCACGTTCGTAAACACGATGACGGTGACGGTCTTTTTTCCTCCTCTCGAGTGATAAGAATAGTCCCCGCGCCTACAGATTTTCTGTCAGACTATTTCCGTCGCGTCCTAAAAATACACCTGGCACTGAAACGCGAAGACACTGTCCGATCACTTAAACGAGTATTGCTAGTTCGTCGACCAAATACATGTTTTCCAATAAGTTGTTCATTGCCCAATACCAATCGCGATCCCACATTCTTTTTGTCATAATGGTGATATCGAAATATGCAAATACTGGTCCTGTGAAGTTGGCACCCCTGAATTGGAAGATAAAGACTTTCGTTATTTATATCGTTTGTCCATCGTATGCCTATGTTTGCCTAGTAGACAATTTGTTTGCCCACCAATTGAAAACGGAAAAATAAAAAAAATCCGAAAAACAAACATTAAAACAACGTGGTTTCGCTAGACCATTCGTTTGCCCAGGGTTTGCCCTCGTATGCAGAGTGAATAGTTTTATTTGCTCACCTTTAAAAAAAAAATTGAAAAATAAAAAAAAATCCATCAATGAAAAAATGAGAAAAAACGTATTTCCTTGAGACCATTCGTTTGCTCAGGGTTTGCCCATGTATGCCCAGAGAGTAGTTTTATTTGCCCAGCCCTTATTTTTGTTTGCCCACCCTAAATTTCGTTTGCCCAACCTTTATTTTAGTTTGTCCACCCTGAATTTCGTTTGCCTAGCCCTCATTTTCATTTGCCCATCCTTTATTTTCGTTTACCCACCGTGAATTTTGTTTGCCCACCCTGAATTTCGTTTGCCTAGCCCTTATTTTCATTTTCCCACCCTAAATTTCGTTTGCCCAACCTTTATTTTTGTTTGCCCGTCCTGAATTTCGTTTGCCCAGCCTGAATTTTTTTTTGTTTAGCCTGAACTTCGTTGGCCCACCCTGAATTTCATTCGTTCAACCTGAATTTGGTTTGCCCAGCGTTTATTTTCGTTTGCCCAGTCTCATTTTCGTTAGCCAGACCAGAATTTTGTCTGTCCAGCTTGAATTCCCTTGGTTAACGAGACTTTTTTCTGTCGCCGTTCTGCGGGGAATCTTATTTTCCCATTTTATGGTTAATTAAAATTGGGAAAGTGAATGTAACACTTGGGCATACGTTGGCTAATCCTGGGCAAAAGGAAATACGTTTTTTCTCATTTTTTCATTGATGGATTTTTTTTTTCGATTTTTTTTTTTTTGAAAGGTGGGCAAATAAAACTATTCACTGGGCATACGTGGGCGAACCCTGGGCAAACGAATGATCTAGCGAAACCACGTTTTTTTAATGTTTGTTTTTCGGAATTTTTTTTTTATTTTTTTATTTTTTCGTTTTCAGTTGGTGGGCAAAAAAAATGGTCTACTGGGCAAACATGGGCATACGATGGGCAAACAATATAGATAACGAAAGTCTTTATTTTCCAATTCAGTGGTGCCAACTTCACAGGGCGGCAAATATTGTGCAAGCATCTCTGAAATACCTAACAAAACACTGTATCTGAAACGATTTACAAGTTTTATTTTGGCATAGTAGACCTCTAAATCTGATACCACCCATTTTAATTATAATATTATGTTCTTTCCGTCCTCCATTGTAAGGTTACGAGAATATAGACAATTCCACAATTATTCCACGACATACAGTGAATCTACGTACAGTCCAAATCTCGACTGACACAAGTCCACTGAGCAATGTTGTCAGATCAACCTGTAACTCTAAACGGGACGCCTTTAAACTTTGTAAAAACGCCGTCATTATGAAAACGCATTGATGATTTATGAATTAATTTTGGCAAATTTAATTTTCAATCGGTGTTGCGTATCACAGAATTTGCTGTTATCTTTTTACAAGATAACTAAGGGTGTGAAATATTTTCCACACTTTTAAAATGGCCAATAGGGATTTCATATGTCGATGTGGCAACATCCACCCACAGTTGCATCGACCAGCCATCAACATACCATTTAATTATTTGAACCTTTTCGGCAACCTAATAAATAATAAACATTCATTTTTGTGTGTTTCATTTACATTTTGACTATGTTGTTTGTTACAACAAACCATTATAAGCTATAAAATAATACACTTTTAAAACAATCTACGTGGGTATGTATGCTAATATTTTTTTTATGTAACTTTATGACTTCACTTCCAGTTAGTAGATAAGTTGTGGTCTCAAATTGCAACTCATTTTAACTTGGTCGTAGCAAATTGTTAAGCAACCGCATCATCTGCCTCTTACGTAGCTCGTACCCAGCTGTCCCTAGCACACCGCCTATTGAACAATTTGTTAGCCACATGCAGTTAGTGGCATGAATGAGGTCAAAGCTGTCGCTTGATGCAAACTCGCCGCCTTGTTTCTTTTCAATCTTAATTGAAAATCATCGAACACATGTTTCGTGCAATTTGTTACGATAAATAATTTTTGTATACATATATTTACATCAAATATTGGAAAACGTTTAATTGACTGGAAAATATTCAAGTAGGCTACAGGAAACAAAAAAAGCTGTGAGTTACTTGGACAGACCGTTCAAGGCTCGATCTAGGATTCCAGTTTACAGGTCGATGCATTTTATTGCATTCATTCGTCGCACGCCACTGGGAGGAATGAATCTGGCTAGACAAGTTCCAAGTCCCAGATACGCACACTCTTGGAGAGACGTTACACATACAGCGGTCGAAACGACAACCCTGAGAAATAACAGGATGTTACGAGACAGAGGCCCGTTCAAAAGGAACAAAAAACTCGTCTCATACATTCGATGCGGCATTTGTCAGCGAAACGGAAAAGTAACGTGATGTTTACCCAAAGATCCAGAGGGCTGACTTGTTCGCTAACTTAGTATGTACTTGTTTGCTGAGGATCCTTCGATTAGTTTCACACGGGTTCGGTGCAGGTAGCGTTATACTCTTGTTTTTTAACACTTTTACTACTCTGTGTACCTGATTTGGTACACAACTGCAATTTATGAACGAACTGTGTGTCCACATTTAGTCACAGGCTAACGCTTCGTTTAATTTAGTCCGTATTATACGCAAAACGGACATGGAACTATTAGTCGCGTCAATGAATACATAAAACAGGTAATCTTCGGAAGTCCTCAAGAACAGCTCCGATTTTGATGATTTTTTTTTTAAAAAACTTTGTTTTTTATATTATTTAAAATCAGAAACCTTTTTGGAGCGGACACGGAATTATTTATATTGTTTCAACAATATATATGATATTTATGTAGAAAAACATTTTTTTTAATACAATATCCATTAATAACTTGGAAAAAAAGACATATTTATGTTATTTTTTTTTTATATTGTTATTGTAAATAGTTTTAAATTATATGTCAATATTTTAATGAATGTTATAAACAATTACCTATAAGTTTATTCTATGTAATAATGACATGGAATTAATTTGTGGACCAAAATATGAAATTTTTATTAACTGTAGGAAATTATTTTATATACAAAGTAAATTTAAATTTCATTTATATTTTGCGTTTCGGAGACTTCGTCCTCTTCAAGTGGTGGGTGGTTATTGCAGTCATTTCCACTGCAAACAATGCAAGCTGGTGAGCAATGAAGACCACTTTTTCTGCAGCCACACGCTGAACCGCATCCTGTTTTGCAAGAGCAAAATATGATTTTTAAAACGTTGTTAGGTGCTGCTGGTTGTGTCATTTTGATTGGTTTTAAATGATTTTTTTGCCAACCCCATTTTTCAGGGGGTATTGAAGAATTATTTTTCCATTGCTGAACTTATAGGTAGACGCTCTTAATATGTTGTTTTGCTGCATCTTCTGTCGGAGGTAACGAATTAAGTTGTACGCTTTTATTTTTTGAAACTAATGCATAATGTTTATATCGCAGTTCATTCAAGTTTTTGGCAGTTTTAGCACCATACATTGTGAGAATACAATTAATACCGTCATTAAAAAGCACTTCTTCACTTTGCTCTTCAACCATAAAATTTTCAGCTGCTGCACGTAACGTTTGATTATCATCAAAAATTTTAATAAAACTATTGTTACCTTTGTTACAGAAAGCGGATGTAGTATCACATCCATTGAATGCATGAATAAAAAACAGATGCTCTTTTTTAATATTTAAATATTTCTCTCATATTCTTTTTGTTGAATAAACTCGTTGCAATAATAGTAAACAAACTGTTTACGGACATGACTTTTTTGCAACAATTCTCATTCCAATACTTCGACTACCACATTTTAAAGATTGTTGTGTTATTTTAATAAGATCATTAGAACGTTTTCTTAATAGAAAATATAGCTGCGTTCTAAGATAAATTGTAAAAAAATTTTCATAAATATTATGACAAGTATTTGTAGCAATATTAATAAATCCAGACGTTAAATGCTTTAGTGTTAGCCTTCCATCTAGTAATTTATTACATTCTTTTCTAAACAATATTTCAGCATTTAATGTGGCATCAAAAATTAATATTGTGGGATATAAAAGTACATTTTCTTTATAACATTTGAGATCCACTAACCTACTAAGGTCTCTAACCGATTCATCATTACTATTTGTTATCACTGAAGATAAACAATAATCACAATGTTTATAATTATTTATTTTTAATAAAATTGACCCTAAGAGATAACAAAGTGATTGTTTTTCAGACGGAGTAATATTAATAAGCGACGTATTATCAGTATTGAAGTCGAATAATTCAAGGTTCCCTTTTTCACGGGACACGGGTAGCCGAGTGGGTTAAAGCACCGTCTTTTCAGTCGCAATATCTCTGTGCGCGTTGTTCGAGTCCCGGCCGGGGAAGAGGATTTTTAATTGTCTCGCTTTCTGTCAGGACTTGATATGCAACCACTAGTACACACTAGTATAGGTGTGGATGCATAGATGCCAATCCAACCGCACATGCCCTAGATTTGGTAATGTTCTGAGTTTTCTGGGTTTCCGCAGAACTGTAAAGCAAATGCGTTACCGAAATAATCTTAAGTCGCTCCCAGTGCGCCGTGGCAAATAATAATAATAGCCCTCCTTCCCCGCACAGATCCCTGAGGACCTCTGGGGTTACTCTTCGGAGTAATTATAGGGTGAGTATTATTATTATTATTATTCACATTCAATTTCGTCATCCAGAATTTTCTCCGTTGTGTGTTTAGGTATTACATTTTAAAAATTCAAGCAATTGTTCAGTCACTTACCCCATAACTTCCATGTTTTGGAGGAGAAAAAAAATTGAGATAAGGATATCAAGCGTAACGCAGTTTTAAATTCGATGGCATTTGGCACAGGATTTCTACTCCTGACATTAGAAAATAAATTTTCTAGTGCATCCTGTGTAAATCGACCTAACATAAGATATTTGGAGTCACTTTTATTAATGTAAGTATCCTGAATGTCGAGAACAGTTTGAGTTGCCAACAGTATACCAGTTTGAAAAGGTTTCCAATGTTGTTTTTTGCCGACACTCATAGTTCCAATGAAAAATATTACATTTTTGAGGAAAGAAATTGTGTCAGAATATTCTTCCTCTTTATTATGACTTATTGCTAATTTTGTAGAGCGACAATTCATTATGCAAAACCATTTATGCATCATTTCGATAAACCATGCAGTTGTTAAACATTTTTTTTCTGATCTCTCAGAGCAATTCACAGCACAACAACACGGCATTTTTTTACAAATCAAATCAAATCATATCAACAACGCACTTCCCTGCTCAACAATAATTGGCACTGTCGGTCACAGAACATATAACTTGTGTGCTTCGCGCATCTGCACTGGAGTAAACATGGCCGCAACGGCGGTATCTGTCGCGTCAAAAGAATGCGGTACTCTGTAAATTCACTGGCACTGTGTTTACACAATTTGAGAAAAAAAATTCAAGTGAAAGTACGTTAGTGGAGGCCTGAAGAGAATGAAGAGTGATTGTTGAAGAATGAAGGGAAGAACACTGTGTTTACACAATTTGAGAAAAAAATTCAAGTGAAAGTACGTTAGTGGAGGCCTGAAGAGAATGAAGAGTGATTGTTGAAGAATGAAGGGAAGAAGATTGGTATGAAGAGCATTTTACAAATTATGAGAATTCTGGAGATGAATATAGGAGTGCAGTCATACAATTTTTACTTGGAAGCCGATGCTACGCGCATCAAATACGTCGAGCAATCTTTGATCGATGCGACAAAAAGAGGCATGCTGCAGCAATAAATTATCGTGAAAAGAAGGCGAGGAGAATTATTTGAACGTGGAAGGTCCCGCTTTATGATCCCGGGATCGCAGATTAACGGTAAGAAATTTTAAACAGTCGAATTTCTCATTTTTTCATGTCGATAACTCATTTTGAAACTTCAAATGCGTTTTTCTCGAAACACGATTTTTCAAAACGGTATGCAGCATAACTCCAACAATTTTCAATATTTTCGTTTGAAATTTTTACCACATCTTTAAAACAACATTTGGTAGTGAAACACCTACGTATTTTTCGATAAGCTGATTTAAATAATTTTTATAAACAAATAATTGTCCTGTTTGTCGTCAAAAAAATGTTTCGACTTTCTTTGCATGCCATTTACTTAAATCAATATTTTCTAAAATTCTATACGTGTTTCACTAGCTATACTCATGTAGATTAAGAGGATGTTTTTTGTTTCAAATCAACATTTGCACCAGTTCTGCTGCGTGCCGCGAAGCGCCTCGAAGACAACGTGTCTGCTAAGAATAACTTTAGCGCCGCCATTTTGTAATATTTATGGATGAAAAAAATTTTTTTGTACTTCAATATTGACCAATAACATCCTTAAAGCGTTTTTTCTTACTACCTTTCCTTCAATCCGAAACAAAATCGTCAAACAAGTGTTTTTTTAGGTTGTTACAGTGGTGGTTATCCCTTAAACGCTACATACTTATCACCGTGGCCATCTTTGACTTGGTTTTTATTTTGAACACACGATATACTGAGATTGAAATCAAACTGATAGATTTCAAACAGATTACCTTCAATGCCGGCCGCGACACGGAGGCAAAAAAAATGCCGCGAACTTTTGCTTCAACCTCATATATTTCGGAACAATGACGGCGAGTTCTGTGCCAGAGCGCGAAACTTTCTATATTATATAGATTTTAGCTTGGTGCGGTTTAATTTAAATCGAGAAAGCTCCTAATAAGCGGCAGGCGGGTTTGCACAACGACAGGTCAGAGAATATACGGCGCGAAATAGGCGAATCGTAAATAACTTTTCCGTGAAAGTCCCTCGCACAATCGCTGCTGGTAGATGATGACTACTAGATTGTTCTAACGTGTGCATCGACTAGAATGATTTATGAACAGCTATTTTTCATCTCGATTTGGACGAGATATGAACCAGACTAAACATTTAGGCACAGCGATTTTGTTCTCATGAGCTCTAAATACCTGCAGAAAACGTTTTGAAGAAATCGTTAAAAGCCCAAAATTTAAACACTCTGGCAACCCTGCAACTAGAAGATTTATTGTTCATAAGAATCTGTAAGAGATTTCTTAACAAACAAAACAGTTTTATTCGTTTTTTTTTTTAGTTATTTTAAAAATTGTCATAATATACATACATACAGGGTATCTACTTTTATATATGTGCAAATCAATAAAATCTTCATGTTTAAAGATAATCGACTAAACTTTTTTTTATTTAAAAAGCATCGAAAACTGCTTCTTCCTCACCATAACGTCACTTTTAAGATTCGATGGCCTGCTACGATTTTTTTAAAGCACCGAAATTCAGTATAACCATTTAGCGATTGTTTTATTTAAAATCCGAATCCATAGCGTTAATCAGGTCTCCCATATGCGAAATTTGAACAAAAAATATACAACGTGTTTCTTTCTACACGATCTCAAAGTGGAGCAAACTATAGAGTTTGATAGCAGATAGACTAGTCAAGTGTGCCATGGAATTTACGAGGTGTGGCTATTAAATAACCGAACTGCTGTCATAACGCTTTTTATTCGATACCAATTACAGTAGCAACTTTTTTGCCTTCAATGTACTCTCCTTGGCGATCTCTACACCGCCCCATACGACTTTTCCATTGTTGAAAGCAGAACTGGAAGTCCGCTTCTGCCAGCTGGTTCAGAACCTCCGTCGCTTTTGTATTAACCGCTTCCACACTTTCGAATCGTGTCCCCTTTAGCACCTATTTGACCTTGGGAAATAAAAAAAGTCACAGTTCCAACACAGCAATGCCGTATTTTGCAAAAAAACGCCTTCACAGACAAAGCAGAATGGGCCGGTGCATTGTCTTGGTGAAAATTCCATGATTTGATCTTCCACAAATGTCTTCGTCTTCTCACACGCTTACGAAGGACCGTCAGAACCTCAATGTAATAATGTTTAATGACATTCTAACCCTGAGGGACCCAGTGAACGTAAACAATGCCTCGAATGTCAAAAAAGACAATTATGTAGCAACATAGTACTATTTTTACCAAATAGTACGGTTAAGTCAAATATAAAATATCCCCTCCTTTCCGTTTGGTAGAACTGCTCGTCGGATTATTGTTTCTTTATATTCTGCAAATTGTTTTGAATATATCGAGTCGATTGTTCGAATTACGTTGACGCTGGTAGACCCCGGCAGAGAAAAGCTAAACAAAATTTAGCTTTATCGCTACAATTCTTAAAGTGGCGGAAAATTCAAAATAGTACCATGTGACCTCATTTATCGCTGAAAACGAGCGACTAGCGACTGCATGAAAAAAGCACCTTAATAATATTTAATAATGTACTATGATGCAACATAGTTTCTGTGAACATATTAACATTTTCATTCGTAAACTGACTACGGTCCTGTTACACTCCGCGCTCGCACGAACTCTAGTAATAAACATACAACATCATCAAGAATTGTGAACTCTTTTTAAATAGCACGTACATGCTGCAACTACTGCTGCATTTAGCACCAACCGAACAAGCGATTACAAATTTTAGCAACTGGTTGCATTCAATTAAAAATTTCGTCGCTGTATTTCAAATGATTTTATTAATTGCATATTTTTGCTATTTTAAACGAATGTGTATATCCCGGCATATATACATATACATATTTATATTTTATTATACCTACAAATACATATTTCATAGGCACGTTTTATAACGTAGAAAGTTTTGTGCTTTTACAATTCTGCCATTATCATTCCGAAACGAAATAAAATCAATGTTAATTAATAACAAACGATTATTGCTTGTATACATACGGAAAACGGAAATGCACGCTGACAGTTTTGTGAGCGCGAGTCGTACCTAATGCAGTTTTAATTAGTTTGCCGTAGTGTTCTGTTTCGTGTTGCCGAATTAATGATTTCAGCTGCACGGAATCGGAATAAAAATTACAGTAATTATTAATTAATATCATAAATAGTTTTGTAATCGGAATTTGAAATATTCACTGGATGATTCAGTTGTTCTAGATTAAATTGCCTTTTTTTATAGATTTTTTATTCTATTATCTTTTATCATACATTTACCAAGTTAAATGAACAATTAAATGAAAAATTAAATGAACAATTTTTCATTTCTCTTGAACTTAGTTATAAGTGGTAACTTAGTATCCAATTTGTTTAATTTTATTCTACCAAAAATTCTGTGATATCCTCCATGAAATACAATATTTTAAATAAATATTCATTAGAATAACTGATTCCTATCTTTATTTCAAAAATAATGTGACGGCAATAAATACGAGGTGAGTAAATTAAGTAATGAGACTAATTTTTTTTAAATTTCTGTATTCGAATAGAATTACAATTCAGTATTGTCTCCTTCAAAATAACTTCCTTGGGAAGCCACACAGCGCCGGATACGGTTCTTCCATTCCTCATAGCAGTGCTGGAACTCATATACTGGAATAGCCTTCAGCAAGTCTGAAGCAAAAGCTGATAGCACAGCGTTGTTCAAAATGAATGTCACTTGTACTGAAGGTGCATTACATGTTAACCTGCAGCCCTTCCAAATACCATCTCCGCAGTGTTGCTACATCGGGCGCTACGGTGCCAGTGTCCTTATTTAATTTACGCACCTCGTAGTAACAGTAGTTGTAACGAACCATCCAAAAAAAAAAACATCGTCAAAATTAGCCAAACAAAAAAAGACACACTTGGTACACTTTCTAAAACTATATTGAAACAATTTTGAATTAAATTTTGAACTCGGAAACATTTACAACCCCGTATTATTTGTAATTTCTCGAATAGATTACAAACTATGAAGCACCATGTAAAATATCTGCAACGTTGGTTTTTACCGTAACTCTGGAGACCCTGACGTTAAAATATATTGGAAAATTAAATGCAAAAAATGCCCCCTCTTAAACGGCGAGAGGCATAAAAACTCTTAGTTACATGAAGCGTGTAAACATGTAAATAAAGGAGGATGGCCGTCCATATATTTTTTTAACACGCGTTTGACCTAAACGCAATCAGGGGAAAATAATCACATTTACATGCGATCCACATTACGAATACTCGATGTCATTACACAGGAAATCTAATACCGTACACAAAAGGATCTGATTATAAAATTACGTTCTATAATGTCGACGACTTCCTGTCCGCCGCATTTTAATATACCATTATCGTTAACCGTGTTATTTGCCTACATCGGAGTTGTATCCTACGTATTTTTGTTCTGATTGTTATCATTTTTTTACAGGATGGAGATATATTATTAATTATTATAAATGACCACTATGTAGGTACGTTTAAAAATGTGTACGCATCATAAATGTAATACACGAAAGTAACTAGCAGCCTTTCACACGTTTGCAAAATTTAATTATGAAATTATATTAATATTCAACGTATAGCATACAGCGGAGATTGTACAACTTCTCCTATATTATTGCTCGCATTTATAACAACCTATTACATACAAGTTACCGGGTCTTGCTTACAACAATACATACCATACCAATCATTTATTTTTGTCCAAACCCTGACTCTTAAATCCGTTGGATAATGACGAAATTTCTAGAATTTGCTTTGAGCAAGATGGTGCTACAGTGCACACTGATGCGGGTGAAACAATGGTAATTTTACAGAATATTTTCCATAATCTCTTTGTGAGCCTGAATTCCAAACGTACATTTCCTCCAAGATTCTGTGACACGACACCATGTGATTTTTTACAGTGGTCGCCATTAAAGAATATAATTTTCTAACTTCCCATTAATAATCTTGATCGACAAGATAGAATATATATACGAGGTATGTAAATTAAGTAATGAGACTGGCAACGTAGCGCCCGATCTTGCAACACTGCGAAGACGGGACATGGAAGGGCGGTAGGCTAACATGTAATGCACCTTCAGTACAAGTTTCAACTTGTTAGAGTCATTTGTTTGTCCTTTGTTTCTGTTTTCGTCAACCGTTTTTGTCTAGTGCATTTTAAAAATAAGTGACATTAATTTTGAGGTTTTGCTTCAGACTTGAACACAGCGCAACGGACACTTCAAGGCCTTCATCTTCAAGAACCGATGAAAATGTCAAAACAAAAGGCCATCAGGAGAGAAAGGTGTCTTGACTTTTTGGAATTGATTGAACATTTTATGGAACGTGTCATTAGTGGTGATGAGACTTGGGTGTTTGAATACGACCCGGAAACCAAGCGCCAGAGCATGGAGTGGCACACTTCAAGCTCTCCAAGCCCCAAAAAAGCACGAATGAGCAAGTTTTTTTTTTTTGTCAGTCAGGGAATTGTCCACAAAGACTTTGCGCCTCCAGGTCAAACAGTGAATCAACACGTTTACAGAGAGGTTCTTGAAAAACTCGACAATGCGCCTTGTCACACAGCCATTTCAGTAAACGAGTTTTTAGCAAGTAAAAACATTCCAGTGTTTCGTCAGCCCCCCTTATTCACCTGACTTGAGTCCTTGTGATTTTTCTCTTCCCGAGATTGGAAAATCACCTCAAGAGACGTCATTTTGGGACCATAGAAATCCAGTATATGAGTTCCAGCACTGCTATGAGGAATGGAAGAACCGTCTCAAGCGCTGTGTGGCGTCCCAAGGAAGTTGTTTTTAAGGAGAAAATACTGAATTGTAATTCTATTCGAATAAAAATGAATAAAAGAATCACTTAATTGTCATTCTTAATTTACACACTGTAATTACTTAATTTATACACCTCGTATAGATACTTTTCCACAACTTGAGGTCAAATTTATTTGAACGTCCGTTATTTCTGTGTGTGCAAGAAATAAGAAGGCGTTTCAAATATGTTTAACTAAAAATCAGTTTGTTATCAGCCAATAGAACGTTATTAATAAGGTCAGCTGTATTCTTCTTGAGAACAAGTTGTAACGTACGTACAACCTCTGCATCGAGATCGTGCATGCAGAATCTTCGTCTAAAACCTGTTCAAGATCGAGTGCGAGTGACTCACCGCTGAAAAATTGAATGGGCATAGCGAAAACCTGTCTCGGGAGGATCTCCAGCGAATGTAGGCGAATGTAGATCAGCCGACAATTAAAATAAAGTACGTGAAGACCAGTTTTTGAATACGAAAGAGGATAGATTCCCCTCGCCGTTTTGTGGAATTAAATCTTCATTAACACATCATGAGGAAAACAGCTGTTTCAAAGGCGAAACAGCGAAAATCGAAAAGTGTTTTGCATAGCTTCTATTATTTGCGATTGTTATAGAAGTGTTAGAAAGTTATCGATCTTGACATTTTTATTAGTGATTTCGTTGACATTTGTCGAACACATACAAATGGTGGTCTATTTAAAAAATGGGACCGAATAGAAGCCTATGTAGTTTGTAGTTGTCCTTGTATACAAGTATAAATAGAGTGCGTTATATTGTGGGACCACATTTTCTAATGCCATATATAGACTGGAATATGTTATTGTTATTGGGTAAGTTAGAATAAGCAAGTTTTTTTAGCCAATAAATTTGAGGTAAAGCGATTCATATACTACACTTGGCCTGTGCTCCAATGCTTTTTAAGGTTTAATCTACACAGAAAAAAAGAGTTATAAATATTGCGTGAACGAATATTTCTTTATTAAAAAAAATATTGATCTAAAGAAATAGTGTTTATGTACAGGAATATAAAGTACTGATTCTTAGGCACCGATTATTTTGAAATACATAATAAAAAATGAGCATATCTTCATCTTTAGATTAAGTTTATTGCATATACTCACTTCAGTTTTTCTTTATTTGTACTACTTAAAGCATTTTCGTCAATTCATATTTTCTGTTGCCTTCCTTCAGACGTTCTTTGACGTTACACGGTTGCTTAACAACTCGGCATCACGTATTATAAAAATTAACTCAGAATTACTCAAACCAATTTCATTACAAGGAAAATCACCTTGTAATAGTTCGGCGGCCTTGTTGCCAAATCGACCATTCTGTCATTGAAATTTCCACAACGGAACACAAATGTACAGGTTAATAGGCAATAAAATCGCAGTTGTATATGCAGAACACACATACATGTACCCACCTTTACAAATGAAAATTGCGCAACTCTTAACAGATAAGGAACGGTAAAAGCCCTAGTGACCTCCGAGATACGGCGATGCGGCGTTGCCAAGTCGACAGTTTCGTCGCCAGAACCGCCACAGAGGTGCCAGAGTCGCACGCCACTTTCTAACGCAGGTGGGAAGAAGAACTTCTTTGTTTGTGTGCCTCTGGTGCACCAAGCAAGACCGGGTCGAACGCACAGCGGTACCGCTCGCCGACAAGTTTAACAGTAAAGTACAGGGCGTCTCGTTTGGCCGAGTCACCGCGCCGATACGATCCTATTCGTTCTATGAACTGCACCGCACTTGAGCACGGCATTAGCGCGGCCATATGGTCCTATTCGGGTCAACACTTACCACATTATGTTATATTCTACTTATGTAGTTGACGGACAGAATGCCGGACGCGAAGTGCCAATTTGCCAAGTTGAATTTTAATGATGTAAGTAGTTGCGTTTTGCAAGTTGGTCAGGTGATATTTTGGAGGTTAAATCAATTGAATTTTCTAATCCGTAATTTTCTTTACGTTCATGTTGCAAAACTATGATCGTCCGTGCGGTTTTTTTCGGATATTAATATTGACTCATGACTATATGACAACCTTAAAAAATTCCATCTTTTTCTGTCTTCGGCAGAATATAATTCTTGGAGTTGTAAGTGAAGATAAAAAAAAATATTCTTCGTTCAAAAATATTCATCATTATGTACATACGATTACATATAAGAGGTGTGTAAATTAAGTACTGAGACTGGCAACGTAGCGCTCGATCTAGCAACACTACGGATACGGGTCTTGGAAGGCCGGTAGGTTAACACGTTCTGCATCTTCAGTACAAGTTTGAACTTGTTAGAGTCATTTGTTTGTTCTTTGTGACTATTTTCGTAAACCGGCTTTTTCTAGTGCGTTTTAAATTAAAATAAATTTAAAATGAGGTGCTATCACAATTATGTGCTATCAGGTTTTGCTTCAGACTTGGACACAGTGCAATGGATACTTTTGCGAAACTTCAACACGCCTACGGAGATAGTGTTTTTTCAAGAGTCCAGGTTTTTCGCTGGTTCGGCATTCTCTGAAGGAAGAGAGTCGATTGAAGATGAACCACGCAGCGGAAGGCCTTCATCTTCAAGAACCGATGAAAATGAATGAACAAGAAACCGATGAACAAGAATGGTCGAGGAAGAGTTAAATTTGCATCACACCACTGTTCGTCAGATTTTGACTAACGAATTGGGAATGAGAAAAATCTGCACAAAAATGGTTCCAAAAAAACCTTTCGCAGGAACAAAAGCACAACAGGAGCGAAAGGTGTCTTGACTTTTTGGAATCGATTGAAAATGATCCACATTTTATGGAACGTGTCATTACTGATGATGAGACTTGTGTGTTTGAGTGCGAGCCGGAAAGTAAGTGCCAAAGCAGGGAATGGCACAATTAAAGCTCTCTAAGACCCAAAAAAGCAAGAATGAGCAAGTAGAAAATAAAATGCATGCTGATCCTTGTGACTTTTTTCTCTTCCCGAGATTGAAAAATCACCTTAAGGGACGTCATTTTGGAACTATAGAAACATTCAACAGACCGCTGTAACCGACCAGCTGGAGGCTATTCCAGTATATGAGTTCCAGCACTGCTATGAGGAATGAAAGAACCGTCTCCAGCGCTGTGTGGCTTCCCAAGGAAGTTATTTTGAAGGAGACAATACTGAATTTTAACTCTATTCGAATAAGAAAAAAATAAAAAATAAACATTTCCATTACTTAATTTACACACCTCTTATGTATACTGATCCAGAAATATAAACCTATTGGATTAGTAGATACAGCAAAGTATAATTATGTTGTAGGCTGTATCATGTTGATACCAATAAACCGTTACTTATTCCGTGTTACTTTCGTAGTTTAGGAAAGAGAAAGAGACACATAAAATACTAGTTTATATTTAGGGTGCGACTATTTGAAATTCTGCATCCGTTTCTGTTGCAACAGAAAGCCCGCTCTACTGTTAAGGTCAGTCGCCATGAAAAAATAAGTAAAAAAAAAAACAGTTATATATTTTGTACGTAAATTGTCTGGTACATGCATCTAGCAGACACAACGGTTAAACAAGAAGGTCAGAAAAAAGTAATGTAAAATCTATACGAAAAATTTTGTTACAATAATTGGTAAGAACGTCGTTACAATATAATACGCAAGTTCACTTGTCAGATCAACTATCACTTCAATGATACGCCTTTAGCTTAACTGTATATGTATATGTTAAATATAAGTATTTGAAACTATCTTGTTGACCATGGCGTTTAACAGAAGAGTCTAAGAACACAAGTGACCTTAGTGATAAGATATGCTACAAATGCGAGGCACGTTTCTAAATTAATTTGTAAAACTCGATTAAATCCACTGATGGTAAGTATAATTGATGTCGATACATGTATAACGTCATCTATGATGCAACTGAGTGATTAGATTATTTAAAAACACTCATTTAATATTCAAGCTGTGTTGCGTCTACTAGTATTTTCAAAATGTCCCCAGATCAACTGTAACTCTTAATTATACGCCTTTAACCTTTGTGTAACCTTTCTAAAAACACATTGATGATTCATCAATTAATTCAATTTTTATGTGTTGCGTACCACAGAAGTTGCTGTTATTATTTTATAACTTTACTGAGGCTGTGAAACAATTTTTAATTATTTTAATATTGGCAGTGGCCATTAATAGTTCTGTGCTCTGGAAATTGTGGGAAGGTGGCCTTCAGAAGACTGAGTTACTTAGGCCCCAACCCAGCACAGCACATAGTACATGTCTCCTTTTCTTTATAACAGACTCTACAAATGGGTCATCTATCTTTAAGTTGTGGTGTTCTCTTAGCTGAAAATGACCAGTGAGTGTTCCTGTTACAAAACGAAGATTCTTCCAGGTCATCGCCAGATACACCATTGCCGCTTCGTTGCTGGGGTACCTCAAAAGCTCCCTAGCAAGTTGGCAACTAGCTGTTTGTTACATCTCGTAGTTTATTAAACTTCCCATTCTTTCTTCCTATTTGTTCAACCTTCACCCTCACATTTGGATCACTTTTAACTGAGAGAGAAATTCAGTCGTCAATCCGCCTTGATTCTGTAATATTAACGACAAACGAATCCAGTGACAGAAAGCATTACGAAGATTACTAGTGAAAATTAATTTCGCATCAGTTTCGTTGGTAATTAAATAGGTGCAAAATGTCAATTTATCACCGTTCGAATATGCAGTGTTAAAAGGCAGAAAGTGTACTGTTGACGATAAAAAAAATATACCACATAACAGCGCCTGTATTCCAAGCTTTGAAAATGTCACGCGAGAGCGTCCATTGTGGCGCGGTACGGTTTAATTAAAAGAAAAATAGAGAAACAAACTTTTGACACGTGACAAGCGCACAATTCGTTCGGGAAAAGTCGAGCACAGATATCAGCTTTGTTTGAAGTACGGGAGGGTGAGAGGTGGAGGGGTTAGGGGGTGATTGATATCGAGGAGAATTGAATATTTTAAGTACGCTCAGCGTCGGCTTTGTGTCACGGCGAGAGATTTTTTTCGATAATGAAATGTTCGAGTACCGTTCGAATTTCCGTGTGGATCTCTTCCGAGTTAAATATCCCGTGACAATTTTTCAAACAAAAACCTGGATACGTTTTCTACAGTGCACCCAGAATAGCTTTGCCCACGAAACGTGCACAACGAACGTAGTACAAGGTAGTACAACCATATTCGAGAGATATACGAGGTGTGTAAATTAAGTAATGAGACTGGCAACGTAGCGCCCGATCTACGCAACACTGAGGTGACGGGACTTGGAAAGGCGGTAGGTTGACATGGAATGCACCTTCAGTACAAGTTTGAACTTTAGAATCATTTGTTTGTTCTTTGTGACTGTTTTCGTAAACCGTTTTTTCTAGTGCGTTTTAAAAATGAGTGACATTAATCTTGAGCAACGGCGTGCTATCAGGTGTGCTAACGGTATGCTTCAGACTTGGACACAGCGCAACGGATACTTTTGCAAAACTTCCACACGCCTACGGAGACAGTGTTTTTTCAAGATTTCAAGAGCCAGGATTGGTTTGAGGCCTTCAGGTTTAAGGCATTCTTAGAAGGAAGAGAGTGAAAATGTCGATAGAATACGGGATCTTGTGCGTTTAGATCGTTGGTTGACGACAAGAATGATCGGGAAGGGTTAAATTTGAATCACACCACTGTTCATCAGATTTTGACTAACGAATTGGGGATCAGAAAAATCTGTTGCATCACGACAATACGCCTTATCACACAGCCATTTCAGTAAACGAATTTTTAGCCAGCAAAAACATTCCTGTGGCTCCTCCGCCTCCTTATTCGCCTGAATCAAGTCCTTAAATAATAACTAGAACTCGGTATTTATACTTTTTAGTTTTTTTTAGAGTAAATTTTCGGGTAATAAGATCGCTGTAGAACGTGATGTGGGAACGATGTTATATAGTGACGTGATTATTGGTAGAAATATTACGTAACTGAATTAAAATGTAAAATTTAATATTGAAATTATCACAGGAGTTATTATTTCTGCAATGTTAATGTCGTTCTTCTTCAGGGAAATTTCATTGTGAAAATGCTATCTTAAAAAACCCTATACCCATCTTAAAAATCGGATATTGGTATAGAGTTATTAAAAAAACCTACACTTCTAGATTCAGTATCAAGAAGCCATTGTTCAGTACGGATTTCAGAGTGTGATAAGATCATTGAATTCTCCTAACTCGTAAAACCGTATGCGACATGAATATTTAATTTTGTTTTATGGATATGATACAGCTTCCAAGGTTACCATAACTTAAACCTTGGACGAATTAAAAATATACTCATAATTTATAATACTGTTTTTTCGACATTATTTGAATAAAGTAAATTGTTTTGTATTTTATTTACCTCTCATACCATCATAATATACAGAGATTACAGAGCGTTTCTAAATGAAGTAGAATAAATGATACCAGTGAATCTAGAGATCAAAGGAAGTTGATTGAACCTTACATTCAACTTAAACCAATAATTCAACACCCTGTATAAGAGGGCAGAGCGTGTTAGTAAAAAAAATAGAACTGTACCCATATGGCACATAAGTGTAAACGAAATTACATATAAAAAATTCAGCTTCTACTGTAGACGTGGATATACACAGATAGGGAATAGTATTAAAATTGTCAGTACTTTCAGAAAGCAATTTACAGGAAACTTTGATGGTACTTTTCTCTGTCCCTTCTCACGTCACAAACATTTTTTTTAAATTAGTGGTTTTTAAATTAGTGGTAAACTGTACCAATTAACTCTGAAACTTAAAAGGGCACTTTGGACAAGATAATCCATTAAGAAAATGTAACCTGCAAAATTTCATTGTACAAAATTTAAAGGTTCAGGCGCATACATATATAGTAGACCGTAAACATTTAGTCGTTATAAAAAAATTCCACAAAAACACCACAAAGGGCCGCCTCAAAAAGAGATCC
Organism: Aromia moschata; assembly: GCA_029963805.1. Classification (NCBI taxonomy): domain Eukaryota; kingdom Metazoa; phylum Arthropoda; class Insecta; order Coleoptera; family Cerambycidae; genus Aromia; species Aromia moschata. The sequence goes on from JAPWTK010000223.1 coordinate 295,774, forward strand.
GAACCGAACCCGAACTGCACAGCGCAAATTCCATAAAAACAAAGCGACAAATTAAGGCACGGCAACGCGACGTTACGATGAGCGGTGTAATTCAGGATGTTCGCCACCTACTCGCGTTTTGTGCTAAATTTTTCGCTTCCTTACGTTCCATATGTCATGCAACTCTGGAAGCAACTGTGTATAAGATATTCCAAAAAATAACCAGAAGGTTATTTCGTCGTTTAATTTTTATTATATAACTTGCATTCCGTCAATTAAAATTATGCATGTTGCTCCACTTGCCCCTCACTCAGTTACAAATGAGCAAATTTTATGACTACTAGGTAATAGTTTTATGTCTACTAATATTAATTTTTATACTTTTTGAAATATTTCGTTTCACAAACATACAAATTGTCGTAAGAGTAAACCGACGATATGCGGCTTATCTATAGAATGTTGTTTCAAAAAAAATATGTCAGGCGATAACCGGACCCAGCCGCCTCGATTTATCTTGGACCAGAAGAAAAAGCGGCGGGGGCGGAGGAAGGATTACGTCCGGCAATATGTCACCGCAAACGAGCTAAACAAATATAGGGTCTTTTCGACCTGGCCGATATAAATCACTTGGGGGCGGTCACGTTAGAGCGCGGATGCACCCTGAAGTGAGGCACGCCTCCAAAATTTCGAGAGACGAGACACAAAACGACGCAAGGGGCAATATAATACCGCATAAATATATCCCAAATGGATTTCTAGGAAGGTCGCTGATCTGCTAAAGAAATACGTACAGAAGGTCTGTGAAGTTGGCATTCAGATAATGCCCAAGTTTTGGCCCAAATTCGAATTTTTCTATTTCATTTATTAGATTAGTTTGCCAGAGAAAGGTCCATATGTGCAAAGTGTTTTTTTTTGCTCACCTTCAGTTCAAAAGGTATGAGGATTTTTTTTTTACTTTTTCAATTAAACCACCAGTGCCAAAAAGTATTGGAAATAAAAAAAAATAAGCTACAGTTAGTAAGCCCAAGGTTTAGTACACCTTCCATCCAGATAATATACATACATCAAGACATACATATACCTGTATGAATATAGGAGTATTCAATGTCAAACCATTTTGGACAGGGGTGGTGACCTCTGGTGGTTCTTTCTGAGCTGTGGCCTTTTTGAAACATCCAACATGGCGGACATAAAAATTGTCATCATACATTAAGCTGAATTAACAATATACAACGGTTCTCTAGAATCAAGGAAAATTGTTTATTTTTTTGTATTTTGACACACTGAAACCAAATCTGGTATTGTAATCGTTTTATGGGGTCAATATTTTTTTTCTAATTATGCCTCTAATTAGGCAAAAAATGTATGAAACGCACGCATGAACGTTTTGATTCATCTGATGAATATTTCCATAGGGTTAGGATTTTTTATTACCTCAAAAAAATGCCCCACAAACAGAAGGAAAAATAAATAAAAAAATACCGAAAAAGGTGAATAAACTTGGTTGTTAGAACACTAAGAAGTCTCTTTGTGTATATACTGGTATTGATTCTGGCGTCCAAATGACAACACTTTTTTTAGGATTCATTATTAATCTTGTTAAACAAAAACAGCAAACAATGTGAAAAAAAAAACAATCATACGAAAATCAAAACAAAACTAGTAACAAATCTTATTCACTATGGAAACAATTTATTACACAAAAAAAAAAGAACAAATTAATTTGACATATACATATGTATTTATGTAATTTTGGTACCGCCAGAACTAGTTTTGGTCCATGTACCGGGTTTCAACACAGATCTTGTGAGTGACAATCGAAGTAACAAATGAAGAGAAATTTTATAACACAACAAAACGAAAACCCTCGAGAAGATATATATTTTTTGCAGCTTCTTGAAGAGCCTCATATTCTTTTGCCATTGCTTTTGCATTAAGTGCTTCTTTTGCGATTGAGTTTTTAACAAGGAAATTGAAAATCTGAGGGAGTCATGGAACAATTTAAAATTAGTATCTAAAATACAAGGATCGGTCAAGACTTGTTTTCTTTGAAAGGACATTTCAAAGTACTTAAAACTCTTTATGTTTGGTAATAATAATATATGGAAATATTTTCCCAGTCTTATACTTTCTCTCCACTATGGACGTGGTAGTAGAAATAAAAATTAAATCTTAACTGTTTTTAGAAACTCCTCAAAGCCTCAAAGGTCTATATATTCAACTGGCGGCATCAATTCGTGCATCCGCTCATTGTACATAAAAATTTCGATACGATGCAGGCCCATTTCACTTTTAGGTCGTTCACGAAAGATCAAAAAAAGCCATTAATTCTCCAGCCCTAACTCGAACCGATCTGACAGTCCCTTTTATAATTATTATTATATCTACCGACCAACCGTCCATCGCACTCGCTATAGATTATACAGAGCAAACATCTGTTGAGGATTTTAACAATGCGCATCGGTATCCGAGTTTCTATAGAGTCGCAAACTGAGACAACGGACGCGATATCGTCCCTGAGGCACCCTTCCTCTCCGCCCTCGCCCCTGCCGCCAGTGGCGGCAACACTTTTGCTATTCTACGGGATCGAAAAAAAAATGAGTTCGAACAATTTAGATTAAAATAAAGTGGATGTATTCCAGATTAATATCACTCCATACCGTTTGAAGAAGTGAGGCAAATTGTTAATGTACCGATGTTAGTAGGTGTGTGAAGTTAGCACCCCCAAATTGGAATTTTGAGTCCAATTTAGGCTCATTATTTTGTCCAAGTTATGACCAGTTTTGACCAGTAAACAGTTTATTTTGACCACCTTTTGTTTGAAAATGCGGAGCAAAACTCACTTTTTGAGCATTTTTTTTTGGCCGCACCTCCAAATTGGAATTTTGAGTTCATTTTGGGCTCATTATTTTGACCAAGTTTTGACCAGTAAACAGTTAATTTTGACCACCCATACATTATTAAATATTAATGTTTTAAAATGCCAAAAAAATGTGACCGTAGCACCCCCAAAGTAGAATATTAAGTCAATTTTAAGCTCAGCGTTTTGACCAGTTTTGACCAGTAATAAGGTTATTTTGACCACCTTTTGTTTAAAAATGCGGAGCGAAACTAAGTTTTTGAGCATTTTTTTCAGTCCGCACCCCCAATTGGAATTTTGAAGCGATTTCGGGCTTATTATTTTGACCAAGTTTTGACCAGTTTTGACTAGTAAACAGTTTATTTTGACCTCCTTTTTGTTCAAAAATGCGGAGCAAAATGGGATTTGTTTTCGGGATAAAAATGTTAATTTGTTAATTACTTTGAGAAGACGGTTTTTGTGGCACTCTGGGGAAATACATAAGTGTATCTTTTTTCCGTAAAAATAAATAATAACTATAGTCCATGTCTCACTTACATTGTAGTTAACTAACAAAAAGAGAATTTTTAATCACCTTATTTAATAGTTAACTAATGTGATATCTGCATTTTTCTACGATGAAAAGCTATAAAATGACACGTCACATGAATATTACACTTTATTCATATAAAAATTAGAATCACCTTCCCCGTTTGTAATTATCAAAAGTCAGCCAACATCACAAAAAAATTATTATTGACAGTTATTAAATTAGGTAACTACGATTTTTATTTTAGTTAGCTACCTACGACGCAAGTGGGATATTTACATTACCATTTGTTATTAATTTTTCGGCAAAAAAGTTGTGCGCGACATTTTTTTGATGTACCCAGTATGCCGCAGAATATGTCCTCTACCATCAACGTAGTCAAAATAACCTGTTTACTGGTCAAAACTTGGTCAAAATAATGAGCCCGAAATCGGCTTGAAATTCCAACTGGGAGGTGCGAATTGAAAAACTTCTGCTCAAAAACTTAGTTTCGCTCCGCATTTTTAAACAAAAGGTGGTCAAAATAAACTGTTTACTGGTCAAAACGGGTCAAAACTTGGTCAAAATAATACGCCCGAAATCGCCTCAAAATTCCAATTGGGAGGTGCGGACTGAAAAAAATGCTCAAAAACTTAGTTTCGCTCCGCATTTTTAAACAAAAGGTGGTCAAAATACACTTATTGCGGGTCAAAACTGGTCAAAACTTGGTTAAAACGCCGAGCTTAAAATTGACTTAATATTCTACTTTGGGGGTGCTAGGATCACATTTTTTGTAATTTTAAAACATTAATATTTAATAATGTATGGGTGGTCAAAATTAACTGTTTACTGGTCAAAACTTGGTCAAAATAATGAGCCCAAAATGAACTCAAAATTCCAATTTGGAGGTGCGGCCAAAAAAATGCTCAAAAAGTGAGTTTTGCTCCGCATTTTCAAACAAAAGGTGGTCAAAATAAACTGTTTACTGGTCAAAACTGGTCATAACTTGGTCAAAATAATGAGCCTAAATCGGACTCAAAATTCCAATTTGGGGGTGCTAACTTCACACGCCTGATGTTAGTGACAACAAAAAACTGTTAGTAATACAAACAACCGCGTGAAATTCGTGAAAATAATGTGCGTGTTGTGTCGTCCTCTGTCCATGTGAACTATGTTGAATTTGCACCTTTAACTCAGTAGATGTGGAACGATTATTTTCCCTCTACAACCATATATACAGGCCAGATCACTCACATTTAACGAGAATAAATGCAGAAAGACTACTGGTCGTAGCAACCCAGGTGGCAACGTACGCTCAAGCAATGAGGACAGTCGGTGTTTCTGAATGCCACAAGCAATGGGTATGTACATACAGTAACGGTCACATAATTAGAAAAGGCATGGTTTTAGCATAACTTATGCACATTATGTCATTTAGTTTTTAACCTGTCCCAACAATTATATATATAATAAATATGCGTTCTAAAGCGAATCAATTCGTAACTTATTTTGTGCTCCATCCGTCTCAGTTCAACTTTTATATTTGTAATTGCCACTTACCTACAATTTTTCGAAGGACACATAATTAGAAACGATATAGAAAAATGTTCATTATTCAAGAAACTGTGTAACATACATTAATATTTTGTTGGATAGTCATGTTTCTTTATTACTTCTGTGTATCTCCCATAGAGCTTATCAACCTTTGACATAACTCTACAGGTATCGAGTACCAGGCCTCTAATACAATTCATCAAAATTTTTAAACTGACGCTGACAAACTCGCTGTTTTACTTCACCCCATAGATTTTCTATGGGGTTGAGGTCAGAGCTACAAGATGGCCAGTTAATAATAGATACCTACGGAGTTTTTAATTAACCACTGTTTTACAGATTTCGCAGTACGTCTGGGATCATTGTCTTGAACAAGCTTCCACGTAACAGGCATAAACTCGCCAGTGTATGGTTGCAGAATATTTTCCAATATGTTAATGGTAAAGCAACCCCAGATGACGACATTTCCGCCTCCGTGTTTTAACGTTATGGTTGTATAGTTCGGATTATATTCACATTTCGGCTGGCGTCGGACATACTGTTTTCCATCGCATCCTAGTGAAAACAGTATGTCCGACGCCCGCCGAAATGTGAATACAAGTATAATCCGAACTATACAACCATAACGTTAAAACACGGAGGCGGAAATGTCGTCATCTGTGGTTGCTTCTCCTGGAGAGGTGAAGGCTTCATACATCGCGTAAAGGGAATCATGGACCAGTATGTGTATATTAACATATTGGAAAATATTCTGCAACCATATGCTGGCGAGTTTATGCCTGTTACGTGAAAGCTTGTTCAAGACAATGATCCCAGACGTACTGCGAAATCTGTAAAACAGTGGTTAATTAACAACTCCGTATCTATTATTAACTGGCCATCTTGTAGCTCTGACCTCAACCCCATAGAAAATCTATGGAGTGAAGTAAAACAGCGAGTTTGTCAGCGTCAGTTTAAACATTTTGATGAATTGTATGAAGCTGTTAGAGAGGCCTGGTACTCGATACCTTTAAAGTTATGTCAAACTTTGATAAGCTCTATGGGTAGGAGATACACAGAAGTAATAAAGAAACATGACTATCCAACAAAATATTAAAGTAGGTATGTTACATAGTTTCTTGAATAATGAACATTTTTCTATATCGTTTCTAATTATGTGTCCTTCGAAAAATGGTAGGTAAATGGCAATTATAAATATAAAAGTTGAACTGAGACGGATGGAGCACAAAATAAGTTACGAATTGATTCGCTTTAGAACGCATGTTTATTGTATATATAATTGTTGGGACGGGTTAAAAACTAAATGACACAATGTGCATAAGTTATGCTAAAACAATGCCGTTTCTAATTATGTGACCGCCACTGTACGTTATTAACACATTTTTACTCCTCTCTTTTTGATCATATGTCATCTTCTGTCAATAACATGACGGATTACGAGTCCGGCCCTGCGTTACAGCACACGTTCGGATTCATTATTCTAAATTCATTAGTTAATCACGTTTGAAAGAAATAATAGTCAGTCTTCTAACTAACTATCTAATCGATCAATCTCATTCACGAAATCTGGCTATACATCAGAAACGTTTCTAAATCCAACTTTGCGCATGTTAAAATGTCGCAAGTTGCGCACCGCGGATTACATTGCCTTTAACGGTTTAACTCGTTGCGAAGTGAAACATTGAAAGCGAAAAAATATATGTATGTATGTGTTCGAAACCGGTAATTATATCATTATTGTTACCGCACGTTGCGATTTTACTTAATTATTATGATAATGCGGGCGCTGACCGTTAAAAAATAATGTTGATATTCACACCGGTTTGGACTGCAAACGCCAGTCGGTATTTAGTTATTTATTTATTTGATGTTACGACTGTAAGTTTTTAAGTAAACTGTATCTTTGTTGATAACAGCTCTAGCGTTAGTCTTTTATGTTTTCACAAGCCTGAGCGTTTGAGCGCGACGAAAAAACAAATTGAAGAAATTAAGTTTTATCGTGGGTAATCTCTATTACACAGTTATTCTGTTTACCGATAAAACACACACAATATTGTGTTTGTTGATCTCTATGACCCCATTGTTCGCTGTATTAATCGCATTTTTCTTTTATGAAATGCCGCAATGTATCAGGCTGCATATATATAGCAATAATGTATGGTAGTTGTGTTACAACACGAGCGCTCCAGAAATACTGCACGTAATTTATGAAAATAATTCGTTCTTCTCAAATTTAAAAATATTAGAAAGCGTCCGACATCGAGTTTAGGTAGCCATTATTAGGTTTTTTTGTAAGATACAGAATTGAACGCGACCACTTTTTTCAGACCCAATTATATTGTCTCTCCTTTACAACAAAATCTTTTAAAATTCGAATCAGAAGACTTCTAGAGCCGACATAATTGTATCTGGCCAAACGCCGTTTACGTTTTAAGCTCATGTGGTGGACTCGAAATCAAGCGGTAACTATTTCTTCTGAAATTAGACTTTTTGATGAGTTTGGACTTTTGGACTTTTATTGGGATGCCTCAGAATAAATGCCAAATGATAATTTTGGTATGCGACAGTTGAAAAAGTTGTGGAAAACATGTTATTAAACAAAATCTAAAAAACAATATCTACGATATCCATGTTTTTTCCTTTTCGTCTAGATAAGTAATGAAATGATTCATTTTTTATTCGTTCAATAAGGAAAATGTTAAAGAGCGAAAAATTTAACATAAGGTGTGATAAGTTATGTACAGTACCTACTCGGTGGGAGCTTTTTTATTATCTCCGTGATTTATTTAGGAGCGTGCTTATTTAATATTTTGGTAGCATAAGGAATTGTTTGTTTGTTTGTTTGTTTATTTTATCATTGATTATGTTTTAAGGCATAAGGCAGGCTCTCGAGGTGAGAAATATAAACCTAATTCCCAGGCTTCGGCGTGTACCATTTCTACATTTGTGCAGATACGTGCCAAACCTCTTGTCCAGCCTCTTTCCTTCCCGCTAATAAAACCTGAATTGCCCTTTGGCGGCGAGTCATAAATGACTCGCCTCGATGTCTTAGAACTTACTTTCCGTTTGGATAGTCTATCTTTGCGATTCACCGGCTCCAGACCGATCTTCACCGCTCTCTTTTCCATTTTCCGGATGTAAAATAAATGACTGTGTATATAGTCAAATAAAGTCTTTTAATTACCACACCACCCTCGCCATACCTCGCCTTCAACTTTTCTCGAAAATGAATAAGGCTCGAGTTATTTAGAAGAGAGAAAAAAAACGATATTTTTTGCATTTTTTAGTTTAGTACTTTTGTATTTTTCGTTTAATACTTAACAAATTTAAACAACTTTTTCATCTGGAGCATATCAAAATTATCACGAGGATGTGATATTCTATATTCTACAGGCATATTTCAGTAAAAATTAGGGATCATATGGATAAAGCAACCCAAAACAGACACCGCTTGGTCTATAATTCATTCATAAACATCGCCTCTTCTCACGTCCGACATTCCCTTTCCGCGACTTTTATAGCACGCAATAAAAGGCTTGTATCGCCGCGGGTGTCACTCACCCCGCACCGAGAGGAAACCGCAACTACAACGGCAAAATAACAAGGCGCGACGTCATGCGTATGTATCCACTACATCAGGTGTTGGGCTCTTACCTTCTGAATCCGTTGGCCGGAAAGGGGAACCTAAATCCACTGGGGGGCGGCACCGGCACCGCCACGGGGGCGGGTCCCTGCACCAGCGGCACCTGGCCGGGCACCACGGCCTGCGGGCCCGGAAACACGAACCCACTAGGCGGCACTACGCTATTAGGAACCACTGACTGCAGGACAGCGCCGTGCGGGGGCGGCGCCAGCATCGGCGGCGGCGGTACCATCTGCGGGGGCGGCACCATCGGCGGCATGGCGCCCAACACGCCGTGGTTGTGCATGCCGCCCGGCAGCGTGCTGTACGGGGGCGGCAGGTGGCTGTTGAGGATGTCCGGCAGCCGGCTGTCGCCGATCTGCGTGCCGCTGTCGGCGGTGTGGCGGTGGGTGGCGGCGCCGGTGGCGCGCCTTTGCTGGCGCCGTTCGCGACGCTCGCGTCGCCGCTGCTCCCTGACTCCCGACGACGGCTCGCCGCTCGTCGGAAGCGAGGCGGACGTCTCGTCCGTCTGCGCCTCGGTGCTCGTGAAGGTCCTGGCGACCTTCGGCTGGGTGGCCTGCTGCTGCTGGACACCGGTCGCCGTCGGCACCGTGTTAATGGCCGCGTTCGAGTAGCTCCTGGCGCGCTGTTGCGATTCGTTGTTCTGTTGCACGGTGACGGTGGGCGCCGCCGCCGCCGGGTTGCTGGCGGGTCGGCCGCCGTGCAAAAATCCTGGCCAGTACACGTCACTGGCGGCGGCGGCGGCAGGAAGCACGCCGTGCTAGTGCCGGTACTGACGGTATTCCTGTTCATCTGGACCGATACCACTTGCGGGTTGTTGAAGACGGTGCTCCTGGGCTGAAAACTGCTCGGTATCTGGATCGAATTGGTAGTAGGCAGCGCGGCATTGTGCAGGATCACCTGGGTGGTACCGCTGATAGAGGAATTATTGTTCTGAATGGAGTGAGTATAGCTGAGACTGGTGGCGGGGAAATTGGCCTGAAAGACGTTGGCGCTAGACGTCTGGAAGTTCGCCGCCCCCAGCGGGAGCACCTGAACATTCGACACGCTGTTCCCTTGCGCGTTGCTAAGCGAGTTCAGGCACTGGATGGTGGGCACCGAGGACACGACGTTCACGGGTACCGCCCTGTAGAAATTGACGTTCACGTTGCTGACGTTGTTGTGCATCTGAGGCGGCGGCTTCTGGCTAAGCCTCGGCGGCGTCGTCAGATGGACGCCGGTCGTTGTCGTGGCGGCGACGGCGGCGGTGCCGCCTTCATGTCTCGCCACCGTCAGCGGTATGCACTTCGGCACCGAGCTGCTCCTGAAGTGTTGGATTTGCTGGTGCAGGCTCTGGCTCTGATCCACTTGCGAACTGTGTCGCTGGTGATTGGCGGCCGCTATCGCGATTCCCTGCTGCGCCATCGTCGGTCCATTGTTTTGGTACTTGGTGAACGGTTCCGAAGCGTTTCTCGCGTGAACGGCGAAGCCGGCGGCCGCGGGGGCGGCGCTGGCCGCCGTCAGCTGCCTGCCCTGCGCTGTGCCGACCGGTACGGACGCGAAACGCGCGTGGCTGGGCAGCCCGACGACGTTCGCCGAGCTCAGGCCGTTCAGGTTGCCGCTGCCCTGTGGGGCGGCGGCGGCAGGACCCCTCTGCCCATTGTCGGGGGCGGGGCGAGCGCGACGACCACGGCGGGCGGCGACACACTCGCGGCGATTCCCGTCGTCGTTGGCGCATTCACTGCTTGCATATCACCACCGTGGATACTTTCATCACTTTCAGCGTTCACGTCGGCGTTGTCGTCTGCGGGTACGCGCTTGCCCGTCACCTCCGTCCAACTGGCCGACCCGTCGCTCGACGGGCACCTACTCGGGCGAGTTGCGTGCCGATCACGTGACGGCGGACGAGCCTCCCATTGGCCGGCGAGGCGGTGGTCGGCCGGCAGGTTATTAACCATTTCTGTGGTCGACGTCGGAAGATGTAGGTCTGTAAAACTGCAGCGGCGCGAGGTGCCGGTGCCTATGCCGTCACTCTTCGGGACGTCTTCAAGGTCATCGCCCAGGGAGGACGACGAGCGGCTGCAGGAGCTGCAACGATAACGTTGGCGGTCAGAGGGCATGTCCTAATATTGCGATGCACCTTTAGGGCACCCAAACTTACAATGTATATCCAGTTACTAGGCAAAAAAGTCCAATATCTCGAAAAGTATTTGAGATATCAAAATGACGATTTCGTATTATGAATCAGCGTTGAAAACTACATCGAATCAATATTAAATTTGATATGTGTCCTAATGTTTGTGGTTGTTGGCAGGTACATAACTAAATACCCACTTACATATGAGGGGTACAGATGCAAAACTCACAGTATCCATAATTTTTCGAAATAGAGTTAGTGGCTCTATCTTGTTCATCGTGTTGAACTACACCATTTTAAATTTTAAAAGTGGTATAAAACTCACATTTTCATATTCATTTTTAATTGTGGAATCTGTGAATTGTTTCAAACTCACAGTCTCCTGAGGAGCATGTGACAATATTAGAACTTTTTGCTGTCAACATTTTTTTGTACTTTGCAATTTTAGGTTCATTATAAAAATATTTCACTTCATCAATGATGATAATAAAACCGTATTCTAAGTATTTTGTGCAGCTCTTTATTTTGATTATGAACTACCATATTACATAATTCTTTTTATTGATATACCATTGAGTCTGTTTCCAAGTTCCTTTTCTTAGCTTAACTTCATGAATTTTAGTGTAAAAAATAATATTATGTAGAATAATTTGGAGCAAAACGACCATTATCCAAAAAGTTGTATCAAAACTCACATTATCCAAATTTTAATTCACTTTCTTGGAGTCAAATATTGTTGTGCTGTCATTTCTCCAATTGAGAAGCAAATGTAAAGTTCTAATACAGATATCAAAAAACTTTCAGAGCGTCAAGTCACTTGAAAAGTGAGAACTCAGTTATTCCTACTTCCTGAAAAATTTTAAAAAGTGGATAATGTAAGTTTTTTTATCAATACCCCTCATATAAACCTATCGAATTTAGCAAATCTTCAATCTTCTGTAATCTTCAAAAGTTTTGCCTACTTACTGAAAAAAATGGTTACCTACCTTATAAGTGCATTGTTGGACAAGTTAAGGTCATTTAATTTTGTCTAATTTAATCATATTGATAATTTTTCTATTCCTCTAAGTGATTACATTCATTAATCAACTGAAAAAGAAACTACGGGATATTAAATAAAATCATACCTATTAATTTTTCATTTAATTGTCTGATAGTGTCATCAGTCATCACTATGTTAGTGACACACCTAAGATAGTCTAGAAAGATTTATTATTGAAGACATATTTAAATGCTTTAAAAAGTTTTGAAAAGGCCCTTTAAATAGTATGCAATTTGCTGTGCAAATGAAAGGTGTTTGAAAAGTTTTTCAGCTGTAGAAATAGACGAAATTTCTTTAGAACTACAGGAAATACATAATGTCCAAATAATATAAATTTGCTAGTTATAATGTTCCTGTGTTTGGTTTCTGATAGACTGGAGAATCAAGGAAAGTCCATAATTGAATAGGCACTTTGGATGCACGATGAAACAATGACCATGTTACTGTAAGAACTGACGGAAGACCAGGTAGGCATATAGGTAGGGAAAAGGAAACTGTGTGTCCAAAATTATGCCTGTGATTTATGCCTCAGAAAAGTACAACATCCTCACCTCGACGAAAGGGGGGAGGACTTCCCCGTGTTCTGGTACTCGTACGGCTGCCACAGCAGCGAGCTGAGCGCTTCCTCCACATTCTGGTGGAAGCTGTTCCTGCTCCTCTGCCTCTCGGCTCGTCGCGCAGATGACGACGCCGAATTCTCGTCACATGTCTTTCTGCTAAAATCTAAGCTATCTACGTGTTTCGAGGCACTTTCTTCTACGTAATAATCCCCGTTGGACGTGAAATCCCGCACCCCTAACGCGTTGACGTTCAGCGTCAAGCTGAATGTACCGCTGCCGTGTTTCTGTGAAGCGCTGGGCGACTTCTTCAGGCACAGCAGTTTGGGCAGGCTCTGCTTCAGGCTGGACCGTTCGGGTCTGACGGTAGTCGTGGAGATGGTACGTTTCGCGTTCTCCTGGAAGTTCCTGTTTACGTCCTCGATCCTGGTGACGTCGAAGACGGTGTTGTTGTTCAGCTCTGGCCGATAGGGGTGTTTGAGTGTGGAGGCGTTGGAATGCCACGAGGGTATGGATGTTCTTCGGCCGAGGTGCTTCCGGTTGGGGGAGTCTGGTGGGCGGTTTTCCTTCGGCGGCTGCCGGAATGTGGCCATCTTCAGGCGGCGAAGAGGGTTGTTTTGTAGGAACTCATTTTGTTGCCTAAAAATGACAAATTATAAATGGCGGCTGGTGGAAATTCCGGTATTTTCGTAATGAAACACAAGACGCACGTCAAAAATAGAAGTTTACAATAAATAAAAATTCGGTTTGTTGTTTGCCTCACTAAAAAATGTTAAGATACCAATTTATTATACAATAAATTGTAAGTTTATCTTCAATTAATTTGATACGTGTAAAACAGAAATGGTGCCCTATTTATTGTACACAATAAATTGTAAAATAAATTAGAACTTGCTTTAATTTATTGGCCAATTTTAGGGATATTTAGTAACTTTTTACATTTATTTTCTTCGTACCAACCTAATTTTTAGCGATATTTAGTAATATTTAGCTACATCTTGCCTTTTGATAACATTTTTGTCCTCAAAGTTCTTATGCCCGCAAGAGTGGCTTTGTTTGTGCGGCGCATTTTAAAAAATAAATAAAAAAGTAATAACAATAACCCTTTTATTCGGTGCCTATATTATAGTGTTAAAATTATAAACATGTGACGTTCTCTTCATAAAAAGAAGTAGGTTTGCACAGTGGCGGCTGGTGATAAAGGGCACAGGGGCACGTGCCCAGCCCAAATTTCAATAGAAAATATTTCTTTTGTGTTAATTTACTATAAATTACTGTTACAATAATATCAATTAATTGTATACGACAAACTATTCATATTCTAATTATTATTCCTTTTACACCACAAATAATGATTTTTATCACATATACATATATGACAGACTATCGATCGAACACCGAGCCACCGTAGTCTGAATTCGCATCGAGCCACCGTAGTCGCATTTCGCGCGCGTGGCCGAGGGCACACAGTATCCCAGCCCTCGTTTTTAATCGGGCTTTTTCGGTGACTGGTAATATTTGGAGACCATTGCAGCAGACAGACGTCGTTAAATCGTTCGAAAATCAGCTGAACGGGTCACACTTGTTGAGTGACCTTGTTTAGTGATTGTTAATTTTCTTCGCTGAGAAGTGTGTTTTTACTGTTTTTGAGAGTGAAACGATTCAAAATGAATTCGGTGGACTTTTTATTGACTAATAAAGATATTACATACCAGATCCGAACGGAAATTAAACGGTTAGGAAGGCCGATACCCGATTTGATTATTTCCAAAACAGACGTAGGAAAATTTTAATAGTAGTGTCGACGACAGATTTAAGTGGTTATGTGTGCTAAAACAAACAAACTGTTTTGTTTTATTTGTTTAGTGATGGGTGGCAACCGAAGAGCATGGACTCAAGAAGGGGTGAGTGATTTAAAACATTTAAATGAACTAGCTAAGAAACATGCTAGCTACAATGAAAAACGTTTACATAAAATCTTAGATTTTAGTTTGTTGGGAAAGGTAGACATAAGGTAACAGCTTGATAGTGCTTATCGTGAAAATATAAGTCACAATGAAAATGTGGATAAAAACAGACATATTTTAAACCAAATAATTAATTGTATTAAATTTTGTGAAATAATTCCGGGACTTTAATGAAAAGGCGATTAACATTTTTGTGAACAATAAGGACAGGCGAGCTGATTTCCTCTACAAATAGCTGTGCCCACCCATGTAACACACCCACGAGCCGCCACTGGGTTTGCATGTTAAAAAGAGTGGTATTTTCGTTAAAGTTAATTGTCAACTGAAAATAATCAAGGGTTAAAATCTAGAAGATGGTAGGTTCAACCATGGATTCAAAAAAGAGGCTAAACGAGAAATTTGCATCTAGTCCAACAAGGATCCCCTAGAGTACCCTGAGCAATTTAAGAGATTTTTAAGAATGGATCAGTTCCATAGATATCTACTAGTCTATTAGTTGTCGTTTAATAAACTTTTGAGCTTGGTAGGCCCATTGATTCAGAAACAAGATACGTACATAACTGAGACAAGCGATCTCTTCTAGCGACAAACTTACGATTTTAGCCATTTAACTGTTAGATTTTAGTCATTGAAAGTTGGCAATGTTGAAATTGGCCAATAAATTGTTACAAATATGAACCAGTGTAAACAATTTAAAAAAATTCCTAACCTTTGACAATTTAAAAAATAAATTCTACAATTTATTGTGCAATAATTGTCTTTAGAAAGGGCTTGAACAATTTTTATGATATTACATATTTTTTATATACTTTATATCACACATATAAAAATAAATGAGCAATTTTTAATAAAAACTTGAATATTACTGAATTGTTACAAAATGCAGTAATAAAACCGGAAAAAAACTTTTTTGTTTATCAATAAAGCTATTTTTTGATAAATAAGTAAGTACGGTAGCTAAGTTTACAATAACTAAATGTCGAACAGAAAGTTTGAAGTTTTTTGCAATATATCTCATGCAACTAAGTAATCAATTTAAACAGTTTCTAACAGTTTCCAGAAGCTGTATGATTTTAAAAATGGGTAATTTAACTCCCTTTTTGGATTTTACAGTCAAAAATTATTAGATCTCAATTTTTCCCTGATTCAATTGGTGCAGATTTTGAGACAACAATACTTATTTATAAACTATAAAAATAACTTATAATTATTTTTGTAGTTTATTGTTACAGTATTTGCAAACGTGAACTCTTATTATTACGTCTCCCGTAGACACTGTAAAACGTGCGGCGGCACATGGTGATTGGGAGCGATTAGATTTCAATAAAATGATCTAACGGTTGTTACGTAACACAAGCTTACTTATTAAAATCCTTGAGAACTTGATTTTTTATTATGAGATTAGCGTATTAAATACGTGTTACCCTTGCACCTATACGTGGTCCAAATGTCACGCGAAGAGCCTCTTAAGCTTCTTCTGTGCACAGAAAATAATCTCGCGGGAAAGAAACGCGAACTCTTCTGGCCATCTGCTTCCGCTGATATCTGCTCTAGAGACCTCACCTTGATCGTGTCATTTGTCGTTAGCGGCTACTTGATTAATGTTTAATGTTCGCGTTTCTGTAGGTGTGGTAACAAAAATTATAACAATAAAATGCCCGAGTCACTTCTATTAATGGATATCCGCGTTAACGAGCATCAGAGCACCGTGAAAAATATGATTTAAAAATTATCGATAAGAAAAAAATCGACTAGAAAGACCAACCTATTTTTCAAGACTACGCTTGACCTCATTATAAATCAGTATGCTACGTAATTAAATGATGATCAGTAGAGCTCGGAGGTTAATAATAGATCCGTGTTTTACCAGGGGCGGCTCCAGGATACCAATATTAGATTATACAGGGTTTGTGGTGGGGGGATCTGGCAACAAGATCCAACAAGCGTCAGTTGGCTACCGGTCGTTGTACCGGTCGCATCACTCGTTCTTTGAGAGTCGTTACGGTGACCCGGTGCAAGAAAAAATGCAACATTCGCTTGAGCAACGGATGGCGATCAAGTTTTGTGTGAAACTGGAGAAGAGTGCTGCGGAAACCATTCCAATGTTGAAGAAGGCTTTCGGCGTCGATTGTCTTTCGGACAGGCAAATTTTCTGGTGGCACAAGGCCTTCGCATAAGGCCGGGAAGATGTCAACGACGAGAACCGCGCTGGACGGCCATCAACCTCCAGATCCGACGACAATGTGAAACGTGTGCGTGACTTGTTGAACACTGACCGTCGTCTAAGTGTTCGTTTAATTTCTGAAACTTTAGACATTACGAAAACCATTGTTCACGAAATTGTGTCGGAGTCTTTAGGAATGAGGAAGGTGTGCGCGAAGCTCGTGCCAAAAGAGCTAACGGACGATCAAAAAGCGAGGCGCATCGAAACCTGCCAAGAACTTTTGGACACCTGTGAAGACAACCCCGCTCTCCTTGATGACGTTATTACCGGGGACGAAAGTTGGGTCTTTGAATACGATCCGGAGACGAAGAGGCAAAGTGTGGAACGGTACACGTCGAACTCCCCTCGCCCCAAGAAGGCCAGGATGTTCAGGTCAAAGATCAAGACAATGCTGATTGTCTTTTTTTATTGCCGGGGATTGGTCCATCGTGAGTTCGTTCCGCAGGGAGCAACCGTAACCGTAAATTTTTACGTCGAGGTGCTGAAGCGGCTGAAACGCAGGGTGAATCGCGTCCGCCCAGATATCTCAAAATCCAGTTTCCAAGTTTCACCACGACAATGCGCCTTCGCACACCTGCTTCCTCGTGGCCGATTACCTCGTCAAGGCAGGCATCACCGTTGTCTCCCAGCCTCCCTACAGCCCCGATGTGCCCCCCCCCCCAGACTTTTTTTCTGTTTCCGCGCCTCAAAACCCCAATTCCCTTTAAAGGCGATTCCGGAAACTACTACTGTGCGGCTTTTGATGCGTGGAAGACCCGCTGAAACCGATGTGTGGATGCAGGAGGAATGTATTTTGAAAGTTTCTAAAGATTTGTACACATAGAATCAATAAAAACCATTTTTCAAAGCTCACTGACATTACTTTCCGGACAAACCCTGGATGTCCTTGAAGCTTTCAAATGCCCTTTCTGCTTTCAAACCTTTCATGGCTTTTGCCTCATTCAGTCTCTGAACCACCAAGCTCCTTTGTTTCGTCAACGCTAAGCCATATAGTTTTACCGTGCAATTGCGATATTTTTTATGGTCCTCACATAGTGGTGCTATGTAAAATCGTCTAACAGTTGTTTCTGCAGGTAAACTAACTTCGCGTACTTTTCACTCACAGCGTTCTGGACAACTTGTACTGAACTCGGGATGATCAAATTTGGCGAATGGAACATTACACGTCCAAGTTAAATTGTCTTTGTCTGCCTCTCGTACTCACACCATCACTTACACGAGCTTTATGTTTGTCTGTAGCAACATGCTGCAAAACATCTGCTTTTATGTGCCACGTCAGTACACTGTCACATACGGTACAATACAGTTCACTGCTGTTAAAGGTCAGTTCCGCAAAATTGTTTATCCACGCTCCACCGTAACACCGTAACACGTGACGGACGCTGTCCCGACATTTTTACAAACTTATTCGATGTGTCATGCACACGAATGATAGATTGATCAGTGCAGGTTAACTAATACTAAAAAAATACGTCTTAAAAGTTGGCCGACCAAAAAAAGGCTGATTTCTATTCTTGATCTTAAATTTATAAGTTTGTTTAATTGTCAAAGCTGTTACATTATGTGTCATATATTATTTATTTTAAATTGTGACAGTCATTTGGCAAAAGTTTGAGAACAACAATGTTTCGTTTTGACTTTCAATATAACCGCTATTTGAATTTCTGTCGTTCATAGCCAGATTTGATGACTTTTTTTGGGCGACTCGTTATAGCAATATTCCAGTCACGTTAAGACTTGGAATCTATTATTAACCTACGTGCTCTAATTATCAGAAACTCTGCTAATAATGCACTCCAATGATTTTAAGCAGCAAGTTTTGAAAAAATATTCAGTATTTTAATTTATTACCCCAATGTAGAAATTAAATCTTGAAAATCAAATTTTATAAGCCATAATTGCACATCACTTGATGCAATTTGCTTATGTAATTTTTGCTGGTAATTTTTGTATGTTTTTTTTCTGGCTGACATCCGTATACACTTTTGTCTGCCCCTGTATGCTTTTCGAATTAGATACTTTTGATATATCGAGACCTTATGAGACAGAACCCGATTGTCATCTAACCGTGACGACCCGGTTCTGCATTGTTTTTTTTTCCTTTTCGTTTTAAAATCGCTCTGCACTTTACCCATTTATTCGTGAAATGAAACAATACCGTGACATAATGTGACTGTAATTGCTTCCATTTCTATCCGGCGGTTGTGTGGGTACAAGAAATCACCGATGTTGTCTCAATCCGAATTGCACAACCCTCGTGAATTTTAAAATCCATTTTGTCGTCTAATTTTCATAATCCCGGCAAATTGATGGAGCAATCTAACGAACTAAAAATACGCGTTTAAGGTTGAACTTGCTAGTTCTTACTAAGGATGATTCCTATGATTTTTTTTAATATACGGTAAGCAACGAACGGTCATCATACGCCTACTTTTTTGAAGGTTGCTTAGCTTCTGATAATTTTTATCCTACAGTATTATTTTTTATTGCCCCTGATAGGATTACAGCTTGTGAAATGCTGCGTATGATAAGCCCAAGTTGAAGGTGATATTGCTCATTCGAGCCGGATATTTTCAACAATACAAATTTAACTCTTACTGATTAATTAAAAAAAAATACCTAATTCTTTATATTATTATCTATTAACCATTTGCGTATTTCATTTTTATTGTCACTAATGAACCTACAAGGCAGTAGCTATTTTACCAGTAAATAGAAACCAACTGTGTACGCGTTTAAAGTTATCATCAATAACTTATTAAGCTTTCGTCTATTAAAGTTATTTCTAATTTTAGTAAGATTCCTATCAGTTAAGTCTATATCGTTTTAAATATGTATTTGTCCTTCGAGCCGGATTTTTTCTTAAATAAAAAAAAACTTCTTAAAAAATATTAATTATTATTACCACTTAGTCATTATTATATTATTATGTCTTAGCCGGTTGAGGCTATTTTTTGCCTTAAGATTTCTTCATATTTATATTTAGCGGCAGCATTTTTATGCACTTACCAGTAAACAGAAACAAATTATGTGCCTTGTCCGGTGGAGCAATCGAACAAACCAAAATACGCCACTGAAGTAAAGCCTCCTCTTCCAAATTTGAGAAAGGTTTCTATCATATTTTTTCAAATATATATTGGTCCTCCGAGCCCGATTTTTTTCTAAATCCATAAATATTTATCTCTTTAAAAAGTATTACTTAATTAATTATATTATTATGTTATAGCCGCTTATATTACTATTTATTGTCACTAGTAAGAGTACAAGACTGTGGCTATTATTTGTTTTTTTTTTTATTCAGCGGCAGATTTTTTGTGTATCACATACCAGTATATAGAAATTAGTGCTGTGCCTATATTTAACATTATTACTTTGAATTAGTTTGGTTGCCCTTTAAAAAGTCTGTACTTTACTAAAGTCTACACTTTGGGCCATATTGTTCTATTTTAAATTCTATAAACGTAAATTCTACATCTACGGTTTATTCACAAATTGACAACGAGTCGGCCATAGCTAACAATAAGGCATACGCCTTTTCACTTTGTATACACACAAGAGTATAGAAACTTCTATATGCAACCAGCAATCCGTCTGGGACATCAGATTTATTGCCAAGTCTCAGAAGGCGTCGCGTCCCCTTCTAAAATCCTATCCATTATATTCATTTTATATTGAATTTGGGTTTTACGCCAGAGACCCAATGCAGGACACTATACTTCTTTTATTTGGCAGGTATACATTGTGATTTTTCGTGGCCGTATATCATCTGAGACATTTCTATTATTCAGGTAGTATTATTGGCGCTTACATTGGAAGCAAAAGTTGCGCTGAAATCTAATAATAAACTCCGAAGTAGCAAAAATGAATGACTAGTGACACTGAAAACTAATTTAAAATAAAATGTAAATGAATAATTGTATAAATTCAATTCATGACTATAATTTATTTATTGCTGTAAAAACACTAACAAATGGCATATATGTCTGTATGCAGGGGTGTTTCATGGTGAGTGGCTTGTTAAACGTTTTAGGAGAACTACTGGGTGGCACAAAAGTACATTCACGATGTTAAAGTCAGACAGTGTTTTCAAGAATACATTTTTTTGTTCCGTTTTCTTTTCAGAGTAGAGTAGAAACGTAGGAGTTTTGAAAATGGAACGGTATACGCTTCACGAAATAATTCAAATTGTTACAATTTATTGGAAACTGGATGGAGCATTATTTCCACTCTAAGACAGTTTCGACGAATATTCAACATACGACATGTTCATTCTAATCACGCTACACTGCAAGTGGTTGCCAAAGGGTATCCCCCCATAAGTATGGTGAAATGCCCCCCTTTTTTTATTTTCTTCGCATGATGAAAGTGTTTTTTAGGGCTAATTATGAAAGGTAGACCGAATTTTAGGTCCAAAAAATTTTTTCTCTCAGCTAGGTATGGAAAAAAACCCTGTTTTTTACGTTTTATTTTTTTTCTCGGTTTTTAACTGTCGAAAAAATCTGTAAAAATTCACGAGTATAGAAAATATGATTAATTTTATGCAAAAAATTCTGTCAAACTCATTCAAGGTCATTATGACCTCTAAAAAAATTATTCAAACTTTAAAAATCCCGTATAATGACCTTTAATGACCTTGAAAAATTTTACATTAAATTAATCATATTTTCTGTACTCATGAATTTTTTCAGATTTTTTCGACAGTTAATAACCGAGAAAAAAAAATAAAACGTAAAAAACAGAGTTTTTTGCATACCTAGCTGAGAGGAAAATTTTTTTGGACCTAAAATTCGGTCTACCTTTCATAATTAGCCCTAAGAAACACTTTCATCATGCGAAGAAAATAAAAAAAAGGGGGGGGGCATTTCACCCTACTTATGGGGGGATACCCTTTCAAGAGACTGGATTAGTGGGATATGCTAGGAGACGAGGAAGACCACGAACAGCAAGATCGCTGGAAAATATCCGAGTGTAAAGGAAAGTGTTCATGAAGGACCACAAATTCCAACATCGTGCGGAATATAGTGGTGCCTTACTGACTCTGGCATTTTCACCTAAGTGGATATGTAAACAGGCAAAATGCGCAGTACCAGGGTACATATACTTGTAAACTACAAGTCCCTCATCTAAGGCCTTTTCATAGTGAAAAAGTGACTGGTTGGTGCGCTATTTCTGCGTAAAAGATAATGGGAACCTACTTTCAAGTTGAAGAGACCTGTGTACTAACAGTAAACAACGAATTATATAGAGGAAGAGGAACAAGAGTACTAGTTCCAACAGGATGGTGCTGCTGCCCAAACTGCCAGAGTCACAATTACGCTTTTACAAAACTGCTCCAATGGACTAATTTCGAGAGTCGATGTGAGATCATCACCCCTCAGGTCCTCGGGTCTCACTGCTCGTCACTTTCCTTTGGGGCTATTGGAAAGAAAAAGTTTATGTGGATAAGTCCCACAATTTAGAGCAACTAAAAGAAAATACTCGAAGATATATTGGGAATAACGCAGGAATCTTTAACTAAAATCATGGAAGATGTTGTAAAAATGGCCTTTATTTGTCACCTCGAAAATAGACGTTATTTACCAGATATCATATTTCACAACTCCAACAAGTATACTTTATTATCATTTTCACAATAAAGATTGATTTGGTTTATTGGTAATTTTATTTTAATTTCAAATCGTGAATATACTTTTATTATATTTATCTAAAGAGCTAAAATATTTATCTGGGATTTTAGGAGATGCTCTAAAATAATGGCGAGCGTCTGGCATTTCCTCACCCTGTATATATATTAGTAAATCACACCAGTGCCAACTTCCTTCATTTCCAGACCTGAGAGACTGTTCAGGGAAATATTTTAAAAAGGGATAACCGGAAATATTGTGTGTTTATTCTTTTTGTTCACTTCTCCTCAATTATCCCCCCCCCCCCCCACTCCCTTCCATCAATTAACTCAACTTTAACGTCCTTGAATAACTAATTTTCGTGTGAAAATGAACTTGGCGAAATGGTTTAGACGCTAAAACCTATAAAATTGATTTATAGACATATAACAAGGATTTTTCTTAACACACTGGCAACATTAACTTTCCCGGAGTTGATGAGGCATGGAGAAAATTTTCTTCGCCGCGATTTCCTCGGTAATCATCGAGCGGGGAGAACAGGTGCACCGAATTAACTAATGAAATTGCCTCCGGGCCCGGATTAAAAGGGAACTCTAATAAATGAAGTACCTCTGCGAATATGGCAGCCAATATACTCGTACGTACATCCTGAAAAACGTGTCGCTTTGTACTTTATTTCGTCGTTTGTATTTCTAACAAAAAACGGTTTATTTCACGATATTCCAAATGAAGGTAATGAAGAAAGACGTTATTTTCGGAAGACATATACGAGGTGTGTAAGTAAATTAAGTAATGAGACTGCTTTTTTTAAAATTGTTTTACTGGAATAGAATAACAATTCAATATTGTGTCCTTCAAAATAACTTCCTTATGTAGCCACACAGCGCTGGAGACGGTTCTTCCATTCTTCATAGGAGTGCTGGAACTCATATACTGGAATAGCCTTCAGCTGGTCGGTTACAGCCGTTTGAATGTTTTCTATGGTCCCAAAATGACGTCCCTTGAGGTGATTTTTCAATTTCGGGATGAGAAAAAAGTCGCAAGGAATCAAGCGAATAAGGCGAATAAGGCGGCTAATGAGCCACAGGATTGTTTTTCCTGGCTAAAAATTCGTTTACTGAAATGGCTGTATGACAAGGCGCATTGTCGTGATACAGCATCCAGTTGTTCTTGAAGTTTGGTCTCTTGATGCATGACCCTTTTGCGAAGTTTTTCAAGAACCTCTCTGTAAAAGTGTTGATTTACTGTTTGGCCTGAAGGCACAAACTCTTTGTGGACAATTCCTTGGCTATCAAAAAAGCAATCAGCATGCATTTGATCTTCGACTTGCTCATTATTGCTTTTTTGGGCCTTGGAGAGCTTGAAGTGTGCCATTCCATGCTTTGGCATTTGATTCCCGGGTCGTATTCAAACACCCAAGTCTCATCACCAGTAATGACACGTTCCATATAATGGGGATCATTTTCAATCGATTCCAAAAAGTCAAGACATCTTTCTCTCTTGATGTTCTTTTGTTCCTGCGAAAGGTTTTTGGAACCATTTTTGCGAAGATTTTTCTCATCCCCAAGTCAAAATCTGATGAAAGTGGTGTGATTCAAATTTACCTCTTCCATGATCATTCTTGTCGTCAATCGACGATCTGAACGCACATGATTCCACATTCTATCGACATTTTCATCGGTTTTTGAATGTGAAGGCCTTCCGCTGCGTTGTTCATCTTCAGTCGCCTCTCTTCCTTCTGAGAATGCCTTAAACCACCGAGAAACTTGGGCTCTTGAAAAAAACACTGTCTCCGTAGGCGTGTTGAAGTTTTTCAAAAATATCCGTTGCTCTGTGTCCAAGTCTGAAGTAAAACCTAATAGCACACCGTTGCTCAAAATTAATGTCACTAATTTTTAAAACGCACTAGAAAAAAAAACGGTTTACGAAAACAGTTACAGAGAACAAACAAATGACTCTAACAAGTTGAAACTTGAACTGAAGGTGCATTACATGTTAACCTACCGCCCTTCCAAGTCCCGTCTCCACAGTGTTGCTAGATCGGGCACTACGTTGCCAGTCTCATTACTTAATTTACACACCTCGTATTAATTTTACTTCCACATCCACATATTGAGGTTAGGAAGGAATTGTTGGAGAGGAGATTAGTTTTCATGATTTTTTTTTTAAATTTTGATTGACTAAATAGACCTAAAACCCACATATATAAAACAGAGTCTGCAAGGTTGTCTGAGGTTTTTAGCTTAATAGGGTGGGAACTGAGTGGGTCGAAGGAGGATAAGTCATCAAAAAGTGTCACCTCAAATCTTTAACATTAATTTCCGTTATTACACAGTGGACAGAGGTCTAAAGAATTCCTACCTTTCTTTAGTCTCCTACGGGATACCGTCCTTCAATTTCCCTACGGGATATGATGATAACGAAAATAAAATGTAAGGGAAATACTAAATATTTGATACAACTTCAATACAATATGCTAAATTATGAATTTTTATTTTACTTTTATTTTATTTTATTATCTCTTATATAATACAATAATCATGAAGGTCATTTATGGTGCATCAAGTCATATGGTTCACATGGGTCATAAAGGTCATATAGGCCATATAGTCTGAAATATTGTTCAGCAACATTGAAAGCAACCAGCTCCATGCCGATTACCTCAAAATTAACATGAGACTGTGTGGAAACCTCAAAACAGCTAGGAAGTCTAAATAGTTAAGTAGTACTTTGTCATGGGTACCAGGACATAAAGGGAGATAAACTATTCAAAGGCGCTTCGAACGTCCTAATAGGATCAGAACTTTTTTGTTGCTTGACAATACCATGCATATAAACGTCTACACGTCTCAAATTTTGTCCAGTAAACTATTTCTTCGTATACACGCAACTACGTACAAGATCACTAAAATGGACACTGAAAAATAAAAGGTACTAACATTTTTTTGTCACATCTGTGTGGTTAGATCCTTCTGTGCTTTCAACAAGAATCCTTTAACCTAAAGGTGAAGACGTTGGAGGTTATACCAAAATCAGTTTATTCAGTATAATATATTTTTCATCTTAGAGGACATATGTAGCTACTGCCTTCAAACACCTAAGAAACTTCAGTAGCCTTAAGGATATCAACAGTAGCAATTAACAAGATCATAGGATACAATGATAAATGTTAGCAAGACAAGACAATATAAGAGGATACTTATTTTGAGGAAGGATTTCAAAAATTATGAATGTTCGTTTGCAATACTGCAAAATGCGAATAATTTGCGAGAAAAGGTTCAGTGGTAATTTTTCGGTTTTACAATGATGGAATAGGAATAATGACCTGAAATACATGGATCAATAGAGAGCACATGGTAGAAAAAAGCGCGTTAGCAGTATCAGTTTTTTAGAGGCCAGTAACTAAACACAGGAAACAAAATGGACGTAAATTAAACTACAATGTGTAGTTTACACTGTAGTATATTTCGAGAGGATTTAATTGTTTAAATTTTGAGAGAATACACCGTGCATTGCGTTGTGCTCGATGTTTATGATTACTGAAACGTTGCGGTTTATTTTGTGGCCAGTTAATTAATATCTGATATGCTGGAACATTTATGAATGGTTCTATAAATTGTTGTTTTGAAGATACGTATATATGCTGGATTGCATCAATAGTGAATGAATCAAATTTCATTTGCCCTAATCAGCTGAACAAGGATAATGTGTAAATTTCATGATTTTGCCAGTCGATAAATACGAAAAATTTTCTATCGTGACTATTTCTGATAAATTGTAAAGACCGATTTACAGTTTGCAATTTTTTATTGTGCGCACGAGTATTTATGTCTGTTTGGACAATTTCTTAACAAATAAATAGAAATACGCGTGCGCGCTATAAAATTGGTGCAATTTTTCCTGCAGGCAATAAAAATTTCGAACTGTAAAGCTGCCTTAAGAGATTTGCTAACGGAAACGCTCCACCTGTGAATAAAAAGAATGTCTTAGTCAAGTTTGCCTTTAACACCGTTTGCTACTATCTTTACGGCGGTGATATAGAAGGACTGCCCTCTAGTGAGCCTAAATGGGAGTCGACATGTTCTGGTGGGCTCTGACAATTTGGCAACAACCAGATGTCGTTCCCGGGAACACACGACACTAACGATAGGTCCGTTAAGCGAAAGTATAATAAGAATAATTCCCTTTCACTGTTATTCGTCGTTAGAAAACACAGATCCCGATTTCGACCTTATTAGATTTCATCAGTGCGATACTTCTGACGATGAACAACAATGAACGAGAGTCTCATTTTAAACAATTTATCAAATTAGTAGTTATCAGTTCCGTCCATAAAATATGAGTTGACAAAGGGATTGTTTTTGGGGATGTTGGACAAATAAAGAAGCACTAATTTTTTGCCAACGTTTCGTCCAATGTACTTAGATTTCTTCAGGGCTCAATTAGTGTTTTTTTATAACGGTCAGTTGAATGATCGATCTTTTTCTTTACCTGCAGGTACATGTGTTTGTATATCCTAATAATTTTGTGAAGTGGATGGTTTGACCTGAAGAAGTACATTGGACGAAACGTCGGCAAAAAATTAGTGCTTTTTTTATTTGTCCAACATCCCCAAAAACAATCCCTTTGTCAATTTATCAAATTATACAAGTTTATTATTTTTTATATGTAGAAGTACCAAGTAGTGATAATTAGGTAGAGTGTCAAATAAAGTGGTTCTATTTTGTATGTAGTAGTCCTTCAGTTTTGTCGAGCAACAAATTATATGCACTTTGAGCGTAAACCTGACAAATTTTACGCTCATCGACGCAACAAAAAGGCTTTCGCACTCGTCGATAATGTAATCCGGAACGATTAATTTCAATTATCCGTTTTTATCGGGACGCATTTTGTTTTAATCCCCGTTTAAATATCGTACATCGTTAACCTGCTGTCGCCAGTGGCGGCTCTGCAAATTTGAAACTGAAACTTTGAAATCGTCACGGATAAAATGTCATTATTTTATAACTCCCAAGGTGATAAAAGTCAAAATTTGTGAAAAAATTACAAATAAATAGTAAAAGTCCACTGCATTAAACAGAAGGATTGTTGGTCTAATTTTTAAAGCAGCATTAAATCCAGAGAGGTACTGTTTATAAAATAATATACATAGTTTTATAGAATACAAACTAAGTACGAAAATTATTTTTTTCGAATGAGACTAATTCCACTCTACGTTATACCCATCAGAAACCAGAGATCCGGATTTCAACCTTAACAGGTCTCATCAGTGTGATGTATTTGACTGTGAATGACAACGAAATTTTAACCTCCTAAATAAACTGCTCGTCAAAATTAGCGTAACACTTTTTAAATTAGCGTCATTTGCGTTATATTCGTTTTTATTGCGTGTTACGCTAATTTTGACGAGAAGTTTAGTTGACTTTTTGGATCTAATAATTTCCCGAAAAAATATGGTTGAGATGCCACGCTGCATTTTTTCAAAATACGACAGTTCCCAATTCCTCCGCGCGCCACTGACTCCCGAGTGTTTTTGAAAATGGTACATCAAACGAATGAAATCAAACGGTTAACTTTGAAGTAACATAAAGCGCAGCAACGCACTGTGACGAAATCCAAATTGCACTCGATCGAGTAGAAAAATTGGTCGTTATGAACATACGATTAATAGGTAACTGTTTCTCGCGTGATTTGGTCCAATCAAATATTAGGCAGTCAAACGAGTATTAATAATATTTTCAGGTACAATACGTCGCTCTTTTTTTAGCTTGTAAATAAAAAGTAAATACCATGAGACTAAGGGCAAAATTATTTATCTATATATTTTAAAAAAATGGTACAAGAACAGTCAACATCTTAAATTGTATGGAGACATCCAAAAAAAACGTCATCAAAGTTGGCCGAGAAAAAAAAGACGTATTTCTAATCTTGATCGAATTTATAACCTTATTTACTTGTCAAGACTGTCACATCATATGACAGCTATTGTTTATTTTACAAATTGTGACAGTCACTTGTCAAAAGTTTGACATAACCGAAAAGCTTAGACATGACCGCTATTTCCATCTCTCTCGTTCATAGCCAGAGTTGATGACGTTTTTTTTGGATGTCTCTATACACGGTGGAGACTTTAACTGGAATATATTCGCTAGCAGGGTGGTGAATGATTTTTCAAAAAAATTCCCGAGACACGTCAACTTTTAAATGTATTTACCTACATTTTGCAAGTAATGTGAAAAATATAGCCCTTCAGGGGTGGCTGAAACCACCCTCGACATGATTTTTTCAAATGCAACCCTATGTCTTGCGACCCCTCATTGTAAAGCTGGTGGAAAGAGGAATCCAACGCACTGATTAAATTTTAATTTTTAGTATGTTTGTAGGGTTGCATACAATTAAAACGTAATTTTATAGTTTAATTTATTTTTAACGCAACAATTTCGTACTCAAAATGTGTGTTGTTTAGTTTTGGAATGTAAACCTTACTTTTCATATGTCTCCACAAAAAAATTCCAAGCAATTTTTTGCCACAACTGATATTTGTTATTTTTTGCTAGTGTTTTTACACGGCCGCAAAGAGTAATTTAGTTTGTATGCTGTATTCATAGTTTGAAACGAAGTGTTATTTGAAATTGGTGAAAATGTCTTATTTAACTAAATCACTAAAAATCGAAATTTTGATGATGATTGGATATGGTGATAGGGCGCGAACTCAATGCGAAGTTGTTCGCTTGTTTCGAGAAACGCATCCTGACTTGCCACCACTAAATCAAGGTACCATTAGTAAAATTGAGGCACAATATCGAGAGATGGGTCATGTCAGGAAAGTACCGAGTAAGAGGCAGGCTGTTGTTGATGACGACACGAAGTTGAATTTGTTGCTTGCTCTAGAAGAAAATCCAATCACTCCAGCCCGTCAACTGGCCCGTGATAGTAATCTTAATCACAAAACAGTTTTAAAAATACTTAAATATGAGAAAAAACGCCCTTATAAAATGCAAGCTGTTCAAAAGCTACTTGAAGATGATCCAGATCGACGAGTGGAATTTTGCGATTTATTGATGACTTGTAATGATCAAAACCAGTTATCTTTAGAGTGGATAGTTTTCTCTAACGAGGCTACTTTTACATTAAATGGGCACGTAAATCGCCAAAATTGTCGCTCCTGGGCAGAAGGGAACCCCCATTGGATGAGGGAACTTCATACTCAGCGCCCACAGAAAACTAATGTGTGGGCCGGAATAATACAAGATAGAATTGTTGGACCATTTTTCTTTGATGACACTCTTAATGGAGCAAGATACTTGCGTTTACTCCAGCACGAACTAATGCCAGTGCTATGTCATTTATTTCCAAACCCCTTAAATCCTAACTTGACCGACGAGAGGTTATGGTTTCAGCAAGATCGGGCTCCACCACACTATGCTGCCATTGTTCGTCAGTATCTGGACAGAATTTTTCCCGGTAGGTGGATTGGGAAGCGAGGTAATATTGAGTGGCCAGCAAGATCTCCAGATCTTACACCACTGGATTTATTGTTGTGGGGACATCTTAAAAGTAGGGTTTACATTCAGAAACCCAACAACATAGCAGATCTGCAGGAAAGGATAAGAGAGGAAATCGGAAAAATAACACCGCAAATGTTGCATAATGTAAGGGACGAAACCTACCACAGACTGGGATGCTGCCAACAAGTGAATGGTGGTGCACATTTTGAACAATTGTTACGTTGAAAATAAATTTAATTTTTAAATTGTTTTAATTGTATGCAACCCTACAAACATACTAAAAATTAAAATTTGATCAGTGCGTTGGATTGCTCTTTCCACCAGCTTTACAATGAGGGGTCAGAAGCCATAGGGTTGTATTTGAAAAAATCATGTCGAGGGTGGTTTCAGCCACCCCTGAAGGGCTATATTTTTCACATTACTTGCAAAATGTAGGTAAATACATTTAAAAGTTGACGTGTCTCGGGAATTTTTTTGAAAAATTATTCACCACCCCGCTAGCGAATATATTCCAGTTAAAGTCTCCACCGTGTATAATGTATTGAATACTAAGAAATTACATATGCTACTGATTCATTTCATTCACTACTGATTCATTCACTACTGATTCAATACTTATTCCAATTAATAACAAGACAATCTTCTAGCAATTTATAATGCCACAGTATTTTTGTTCCGAACGTTTTTTTTTCTCATCAAATATATAAATTAAACAAAAAAAATCCCATAAGTCCATCTGTGGGGCGTATCTCTATCCCAATAGGGCAATAAATTCATACATGTTATCATGAAAGTGATAAAGTTTACCACTTTCATGACAGGAAGGGATTTTACGGATTATGATTGGATTATACGATTTGTCCCTTTTATTCTTGGCCTTATCGGACCACTTCCCGGAAAAAAGGGCTCAGGGACCCAACATAAAGTTGTTATCCAATTCCTGGAGTAGCTATTGCTTGAATGTCTTGGAATTGCCGGTTTTCTGTCAGGTTCGGACTTAGGCAGGTTAAAAAATTGCTACACTGAGTTTAGTAAGGACATTACAATAAAAATTACAATAAACCTCTATACAATTACTGATGCTTGGAAATACACGGTGGGAAAGTGAAAGTTGTTAAATTCAATAAATTCTGGGCATTGGTCCTTTATACGTCAGACTTAAAGATGGAAATACAAATTCATTAAAATTACAATAAAACAATAATTTCAGTTGCTTTTACATGGATCTAATAACGCGTGAAAATAAACTAGCAAAGCCTCTTTTCTTTCTGGGAGTTTCCGCTTTTCCCTATGGGCTAAGCCCGGCCCTGGCCTGTAGTGTTTACGTAATATATGCATGAGACGACGTCCCTCGGGCTAATACCCGCTCAGTTCAAACAGAAATCAGATAGTCGCAAAGGAATTATCCACTTCCTATCCCCAACGCGGGCTGGCAATTTTAAAAAGGACATTTTAATAAAGAATAAAGACGACATCAGGGGTTGGCAGGAGAATTACAGCTGAAATTCAACAGACGGGGAAATTGCGCTTCCGTCGCCGCCCATCCATTAACCCATATTTTAGCTCTATTGAAATTACATTATCGCCGACGAATTAAAAAAAAATGTAGGGGTTGTCACAATATAACGTTTCACTGCCGATATTTTTGTTTTTTTTTTTTAGGGCTAGAGAGAAAATTCAAACGCTAAGTGGAAAAAGATAAATTGTTAAGATAAATCAATCAGTTGGCACTGTTAGACACAGATTCATGTAGTAATCTATTTTACTATTAAAATTGTTGCTATAATATACTGTTATCATAATATACAGGGTTGGAAATTCTACGTCTTTAAACGACAAGATGTTATGAACGATATTATCAGTTCACTGTGATCTGAAAGTGAATGTTTTCATTATCTATATAATTTTTTTGTCAGGTGTTGAAGACAGGAGTGCACAAACCCTTTGTAACCTACGAGTTTGTGCAGCTTTTTTCAGTTCTCAACGCTTTTTTTCAAGTTTTATAGTAAGTCTTAGTTTGACGACTTAAAAAGTATTACTTACATACAGTACAGTATTGTTCTTGAAGTTATTTTTCAACGAAACATTGACATGTACTAGTTTTGAAGAACCCCGAAGACAGTGGCGTCGTTATTTGTTAACATCCTGAAGCTTTGTTGCAATTTTGGACGACCAAATAATAACGAAGCATTAAAAAAACGTCATTAAATCTAGTTATGAACGAGAGAGATGGAAATAGCGATTAGATCGAATCTCGAAGCGAAACTTTGTTGTTGTCAAAGCCTTGATAAGCAGACTTCAGACAAACGTGGCTTTAATCTCGAAGGGCTGTCAAGTAAACATGAATATCTGTTCATCGGATGTAAACTTATGTTTTATTAGTGACAATTTTTTTTGTATATTTGGGTATACGTGGTTAAAATAACTCGTTTATGTTCAAAAACCTTAATATATTTGAATATAGTGCAATTTTTGTTTAAATAATAATTATCTGACAAAAAAAGGCACACTGTACTTCGCTGATAATATTTAATCTTCGTCTATCACACCAGTGCAAACATCCCATGAACAGAAACTGTTCAGTTCCAGGGCTAACTGCGCACACGCCTCTTGGAAATTATGAATGACGCAATCCTTCATTCATGAGAGCTATTC
Source organism: Aromia moschata (assembly GCA_029963805.1). Classification (NCBI taxonomy): domain Eukaryota; kingdom Metazoa; phylum Arthropoda; class Insecta; order Coleoptera; family Cerambycidae; genus Aromia; species Aromia moschata. Next base: position 328,011 of record JAPWTK010000223.1, read on the forward strand.
AAGGTTAAAACCACGTTTATCCGAAGTCTGTTGATAAGTAAATAAGGTTATAAACTTAAGATTAAGAGTAGAAATACGTCTTTTTTTACTCAGTCAATTTACGACGTTTTTTTTCTTTTATTGAATGGCTCGTTGGTATAGTAGGCCTTGAACTGAAGACGTCAAATACTGTTACTATTGCATTCAACAATCAAAATTCAAAAAAATCTTGAGTGAACATTAATTACACTCATTTCATAAAAAAATATCACGTATGTAATACCAATTCGTGTGAATATATGTAGTTAATTACTGGACCTGTTAGAATTCTGGAATAGTTCAAATTTGTCAGGCGGAGTTGGTAGGGAAATTTATGCGAAATCGGAAACGCCCACAAGAGGAAATAACGGGAAATTACCTGATGTCTTACAGGAAGCCCTCCTGCATGTAAAATTGCCGAATGGATGGGAAACTATACCCCCAAATGGCGGTAGTTTATGTGGAAGGTCGCATCGTCACATTGCTGTAGGCCGGGATGAGTACCTCACCGTCACGTGAAGTTTGCCCTGGAACAAAGGGGAAATTTCTTTTTTTAAATCCCTATGTTTATATGAGACTTTATTTTGCCTTTCATACCTTACACATACATACACAGTACGCGTCACCCTAATGCGTAAATAGCAGAATGAAGGGGAATTGATAAGTTAACTTCTTTTGTTGAGTAGACCTCACCACCGCCTAAACATGAGGTGGTAACCAATCGCGAACTGATCGCTAGCGCAGGCGTATGGCAGGCATCCGGTTTGTCGATTGAGCTGTTTGGGTTGAAATTTGAAATAGCATTTTTACCATAGCACTCGGAACACGTGCGGTTTGTTGAAGCAGGTCCGGCTCGGAATCGTTTCATGCAATCGAAATGCATATCATTTCATAGAACCCCGAAATATACAGAACACTTTTAAACAGATAAGGCCCCAGCGCACGTATTGTGTGTCGTGTTGCGCGGTGAATGAATTTTAAGCGAACGAATCCATTAGAGTTAACACTTGAAATGAATTATTGTATGACGTCATATGTCACACAAGGATACGTCAGACCACTGGGACCTTTTACTAGTACGTTTATTCGAATATTTACTATTGTATTATGATGTATTTTCTGTGAACTATCGCTTTGCAATAATAGTCCGACTGTCCGAGTTGAATAATAGTTCTGAGTCCGACTCTGCTTCGACGCGCCGGAAGTTTGACTGTTCGTAGTTTATGTCTTGTTTCGGTGTTGTCACATCAACATAATATTCCTATTAGACATTTTAAATTTGTTTCACAGCTCAGATGTTTAAAGTAATATTCGCTGTTTAAAATTATTTCACAACAGTTAAGTTGAAAAAAAGATAACAGTAAATTTTATTATACGCAACACAGTCTGAAAATGAAATTGGCTTATATAATTGATCGTACATTAACGCATTTGTACAAATATAGAGTTTTTATAAAGACCTATTGTGCAGAGTTACAGTTAGATCTGGCAACATCTAGATTTCCGCTAAGATGGGAGGCTGGGTTGTACCTAACTAAATTCGCCTAACTTTGAGATAAAGACGTACCAATATATATTTAATATCCACCTATGTACGGAGTATGGTAACTCTTACTGTATGTGTAATAATAATAATCATTATTATTAAAGTTTGGAAATTTGTGCTACAACGCAAGGCTCGACACTATAAAACTCTATGCTAATGAATGTATACACCATATTTTTAAGCACCTTGTAAATTATATACGCGTGTATTTCTTACCCCTGCATACCCACGCCACTGACCGATCCTTCTCGATGTCCCGGGACTCACATCTGCGCAATAGTACGCCGATCTCATGCGGAAACGGTGGATAGGTAAATGCAGTTTTACATACGGTAAGCGGAGATTTCCGAAATCTAATCATTATTTATATAAATAGATAAAAAATGTGTGCCAATAACATTTCGGAAACCCGCCATCTCGCTTATGATTGGTACACTCTTCGGTCTCTTATTTGATACTCGTTTATATAAGATAAAAGTTCACTTATTATCAATCCCCTTTGATTCTTTAATATTTCTTGTACCTTGGCATGAATACAGTGCATGAAATAATTCATCTAATAGATAAGAGATAATGAAGACAGAATAAAGTTCATGTTTAACGTGCTCAAAACTAAGTACATAGTAACTTTTGCTATTCAACTCCATGCTGTTGCTTGACAGTTTCTTGATATATCTTGTATTAACAAAAAAGTTTGAATATCATGGATAGTGAAAATTCCCATTAAATTACACAGGCCGGCAAAATTTGAATGAACTGAACTATAAACTAGCCCATACTTTTCCGAATGATTTTGATGCGCTGAATCCGAATCTGTCAATATCAGAATTGTTCCATCACATCAGGTTCAGGTTACATCAGTTCAAGACATCCTAACGTAAATGTGTACTAAACACAGTGGTTTTTCGCAATGTCATGTCAGGTTCTGTTACATCACGAAGTAATTTTTTTCTAAAAAACTCATTATGGCATCTAGCACTATTCTTCCCCTTCAAAATCCCCTTTGGATCATCTGGATATGTTAAACCTTTCCGAGAAATTTGCTGGTGAATTTATTTAGTTTGGGGTATTTGTCGATATTCTATATCGACAATTCGATATAGAATATCGATGTTAAATTATAAACACATAACTTCCCACTGTCCCTTCGGGTTTCAAGGGTCGATCATCGTGATTCTGGAATCCGAATTACAAAATTCAAAATGACGGATGGAATGAAAAAAATGATGGAATTAAGAATTGACAATTCGTATTGACTAACGATTCGTTAATACGAATTGAAAATTCGTATTAATTAATTTGTATTGAGTAACGTAAGAATACACTATTCTGATGTGTCTTATTGACCTCTTTTTCTTTGGGAAGGCAAAAAAAGACGTATTTCTATTCTCTATCTTAAATTTATAACTTTATTTAATTGTCAAGACTGTTACATTATGTGACAGAATTATTTATTTAACATTTGACAGTCAATTGTCAAAACTTTGGATGGCTCTTTATATAGAGACATCCAAAAAAAAAACGTCATCAAAGTTGGCCGAGAAAAAAAATACGTATTTCTATTCTTAATCGAATTTATAACCTTATTTACTTGTCAAGACTGTCACATCATATAACAGCCATTGTTTATTTTACAAATAGTGACAGTCACTTGTCAAAAGTTTGACATAACCGAAAAGCTTAGACATGACCGCTATTTCCATCTCTCTCGTTCATAGCCAGAGTTGATGACGTTTTTTTGGATGTCTCCATATTTCAACAGTCGATTTTTTTACAGCAGTTTTATAGAGAAAAATTACCTCGTGGCGTAGCATAACCTCAAATTCAGTGAAAAACCTGTGTTTTTCGCACTATCAGCTTAGGATATCTTGAAAATCTGACGTGATGTAGCCATTATGAGTTCAGATTTGTATTCGTCGCATCAAAAACCTTCGGAAAAGTACGGCCTGGTTTCTGGTTAAAAATTTTGACGTCCTGTGTTTTGTATTTACTGTTGTCATCATACCATTGATTGGTTTGGCCTTCTAGAATCGATATCGCAGCTTTATCGGCAATATTCACATCGGATTGCTCTTATTAATTCACTATAAAGATTCATAAAACGTTATTGCCGCCTGTTACCCTCGTAAATTCTGACATTAATAAGAGGGCTCTATTAAAACCTCTCTCTCCTACGAGATCTCTATCCAATTAGAAGCATTGCTTGCAAGCCTTAACGACCGAATCCTGTCGAAATGAAGTTACCAACCCTCCCTCCGTCTTTCCCAGAAGAATCACTCGCCTACGTATGCAATTTAATTCACTAGCGCAAATCGTCGTAACCAACCCCGCGCGATTATTACTATTCATCCCCCTGCGTGAGCCGGCACGTAGTGTAAGTAATTTTATTCATAACTTCATTTTACGACTACCCCCTCATCTCTTAATGCTGCCTCACGCCTGGCCGCACGCGGTTCTTACGCGTCCCCGGTAATATACCGGGGGAAACGAAATTTTCTATGGGAAGTTTCCACCCCCGACGCGCGGGGGTGAATATGTAAACGTGTCTATTGATCGGAAATTAGGGTGCTTGACAAACGAACTTGATAATGTAGTAGGGATGTTGGAGATATACTTTTTTTGTTAGGAGACCGGCAATGAAGGATGACGTTCGTACAACCAGTAACATCTTAGTAAATTACATTTTGTATGAAATAAAAACGGGTGCACTCTATTAAACGTGTGCAGCTATGCCACCACTCAATTATATTGGAATAAAAACCACAAAGCGTTTCTAGAAGCCTCAGCTTCTAGAAACGCTAAGTTCTGGATGACGTTCCATAAAAGACTTTAGCCAATGACGTCCTGCTTTGCGAGTTTCTTTGTCAAAGTTATGTTCAATACCAAGTTTTTCAGCGAATTAAAACGCTAATCTTCGTATCATATCTCGTGTTACAGGATATCCTGCTGCCACAAATTTTTGAACGTGTGCGGCGAGCCGTTTTATTATTTAAGTCCAAAACCGGGTGTTTCCCTAAAAAAATTAATGCAGGAATTAATAATAGGTAAAAGCGAAAATAATCAAATAAAAAACGTTTGATAATACGGTAAGTATTTCAATTTTCAAAAACCTAGGTCCTACCTATTGTCAATTTCTTTGAATCTTGTTTCGCAAATCGTCTTCTAAGGGTTTTAGATGGAATGTCATAACGACGAGATATTTCATTAAGAGGATATTTGTTTTGTCTCAGCTCTTCAAAGGCGTCTTTAAGAGCGTCTTCGGTCCACACACCTCGGAGCTGTGTCCCTATTTTGCATACGTACCTACTTGCGTGGCATGTCTAGAAAACGAAAACATAATGAATTAAGTTCATAATACAATGTGGGATAGATGCCCTTAAAAGCCTCTATCTTCACCTTCATCTATACTCACAAAAACTGCGGCATCTATCCTTTTTGCGTGGGATAGACGCCCTCCAATTTAATACATAAATTGTTTTAAAAAGTGCTAAAATAACATTTGAATATTTCTAATTAATACATATATTGATAATAAATACAAAAATATACACTTACTTTATAATATTAAAAGTTCCAGGCGAGTAAAGATTATACGTAACCTAAATTCACAAATCTGTCGACGCGTAAAATGGTTTTCGTTGCACAGCCCACGACTCATCTGTTCGAGCAAAATGCACGTCTTTGATTGACAGTCGGGAGAGGGTTAGCTTACATTTAAACAAACCACGACGGGTGTATTGTCCATACAGATCGCTACGTGAATACTTGGGCATCTATCCCCCTACGGCATCTATCCCACGTTTACCCTACTTGACATATATTGTCAGTTTTAAAATATCTTACATTGGTTTTAATATTGGTTTGTGTCTTTTTCGAGCTTCAAACTTTTATCGTCCATTGAAAAACTGTTATTTTCAGAAAAATCAAAGTGTTATAGTTGTCAAACTTTCGTTTGCAAAATGACAAAACAGTTAAACAGCTGTTGCCAAGAGTTAGTAGCATCTTTGATACGCTAAAGAGATTAAGACACCGTACTTTTTTTAATGCAAACACTCACATAAGGTAAAAAAAAACACTGGCTAAGGAATAACTTTGATTTACGGGTGTGGCGTTTGATTTCCTCCAACGTAAATTAAACGCCAAGCAAGAAACAAAAATAAAACCATGGTTTATTTTTATTCTGTTTGCTTATCTTTTCAGCTTTGCTGATTAGTTCCAGTAGAATGAAACATGTGTTAGGTTTGATCGTGGTTGAAACTAGAATATTAAAAAGAACTGGTGAACACTGCAAGCTGAATACTTATACTTATCAAAAATAAGAAAAGGGACCCATTCTATACTATGAATTTTATAGATTTTTGTGTCTACTACGGAAATTTGCATGTTCTACAAAAAATAGAGGACATTTGATAAAATTGTCTAGTGTTAATTTCAAACGCAAATAAATGCAAAGTGAACGTGCAATCCTTTTACAAATTACCATTAAAGGTGATGCGGGCTGTTAATTTCTTTGTCCATTAAGGATATAATTTATTGCTTTCAGTCGACACCCGACACGTTTTATCGTCGCGATTTTTTATTTAGAAGGTGTATCAAATAAGCAACATGGACTACTAGAACATCAATATATATCAAAATCTCACTTGGAAAAAATAATACAGATTAATGGATTGTTCAATTCCGTTCATGATTCTCAGTCGTAGATTTTCAACTTGAATGAAGTAAACTTGAATGAAGAAAATGGTTAAGTAATTGATATGGTAGACCAATCATCAGTAGACATTGCAGAAGTGAGGAATCGCAACAGGATCGGACCTACCAAACTGGGGAAAAATTTAGCAGCATGCAACATCCAATCGTCAATTGACGTGGACTGCTACGACACCATCTATTATCAAATTATTAAACGTCCGCGTCATTGTATCTTAATTAATGGAATGGATGCTGATAATTTCGCAATTATTATTGTTCGAAGTTGTCCTACGATTTATATTTGCGCAATTATTCAATACTAATAATTAGAGCTCGGATGTTAATAATAGGTGCGAACTTTACCAGGGGCGGATCTAGGATACCACTATCACCAACACTACGAAATTTTAAACAGGTCTTACCTTATACATGTGATGGTATTTGTCGTAGCCCAACTGACTGACAAAGGAACCATAGTTACAATACACAGAATTTGCATACACACGGTAACAGACGCTATAACGTGTCCGTACGGCCACTCGAGTTTCCATAAATTAGACTAACATTAATTAAATTAGTATATGTCTGTATACTACTAGTCCATAATTACTGTATAATACTAGTCACACACTTATTAATTGTTCTCGTGTTTGGGCTTTCCAGCACCCTTGAAGCTATCAAATCCCATTCCATGGATTTTGCCTCATCCAGCCCCCCAACCACTACGTTATCTATGTTCTATCCTTTAACATCCGTCGTTTCGTCAATCCTAAGCCATATAGGAGAGATTAGGTTTATCTCGCAATTCTGAGACGATATTTTTTTATGTCCTCACATAGTGATGCTATGTACCACATAATGATGCTATCTAAGAGTTGTTTCTCCAATTATTTGATTGAAGATATAATTTATTAATATGGCAAGTATTCCAATCGCGTTAAGACCGGTCCTGGAAACTTATTAACATACAGGCTCTACTAGTAATTGTAAGTAGTATTAATTACCACGATTTATTTTCCTCTAATTTTTTGCTTTAAATTATATATTTTTATTTGCGATTGGAATCCTACAGACAATCGGTTTGTTTGTTCATACAAATCATGTTATTTTTTTGACATAATTCATAAAAATTATGAATTCTTGCATATTCTGCAAATAAAACGATCCCCCATCGTTGTCGATTTTTTATGAAATCCTTGAAAATTATTGTTCCTCAACTTTTACATATATCCAAATTTTTCAGTATAGTGTAGAAAAAAAACTGTAAAACTGTATTGAAAAAAATCTTTATTAAATAGTTATTTATTATACAAGGGAAAAAAGTATTAAGTAAAAGTAGTAATTAAAGTTTTTTTCCCGTGTATAATACACTATTTTTTTCTGTGATGGGAAAAACGACGATGTAATATTGAAAAAACATATTATTACAATATATTAAAGTCAGAAAATTATCGATGTGAAATTTGAAGTCAACAGGGATAAAATGTCAAATGTTTTTCTCGTCACAGAAAAAAATATTTTTTTGCTTTTCATATTACTACATTCACCTTGTACGTCTTCAGTAGTTTAACTTAACTAAATTCAAAGATAATAAGGACAATTTTACGCTAAAGATAACGGTAATATACATATATTTGTACATATTTATATATGTACCAGTATGTTAACAACATTACACTCATTTTACACTCGCTTTTTTTTCTATTATAAGAAAATGTCCATTCTCAATATCGCGGTTCTTCTAACGATTCAATTATCGCTGCGTTGCGTGGTAACACGCGGTGATGAGGTACAAGAGAGGAACATAATAGACCCCATAAAGGAGATACAAGAAACTATAGACGAACGCGTGGTCGCAACGGGGGAAAATCTCATAAAGAGAGAAGACTCCAGTAGATATTTGGAGGTCGACGGCGAGAGGATGCTGTGTTTTCCCGGCATATGCCAGGTGGCGGAGGTCAGGACCCGGTGCCAGACGGTCGACAGCTGCCCTGAGGGCCTCACTATGATAGACACTTTGTGCGGTTGTTGCAGCGAATGCGTCGACGACGATTTCAGAATGATAAGTGAGTAGAAACCTTAAAGAATTTGTGTTTACAATTTTGCGCAAAGGCTTTTCTGCACTCGGGGTCCGGTAATTAATGGACCTCCTTTAACTGCTGACGTGGGACCTCAAGTCCGTTCAGAAAATGGTATTTGGTATTTAATAAAAGTCCCATGGTTTTCGAGATTTTTGGACTTGTATTTTTATTTAATTATTTATTTATTAGTAATTACTCCAACTTTCTCAAATACGAGGTCTGGGTATTAAATAACGAGACTGCTTATGAAAAAGAGTTATATTTTAAAAATGTTTCTACAATCGAATGCTCCCCTTCAATGTACTCCCCTCCCCTCGCTACACACCGTTCCATTCGTCTTTTCCATTAGTCAAAGCAATGCTGGAAGTCTTCTTTTGTAAGAGCATTTAGGAGCTCCGCCGATTTTCGTTTCACCTCTTGCATTGACTCGACTTCCATCAATTCTGACAGTTTCTTTATCAGCGTTTACAGTCTCAGCAATCATCCGAATGCTTATACGACGATCTCCGAGCACAATTTCATTGATTTTGGTCACTGTTTGCGGAGTTGAAACAGAAACAGGTCGACCTGGACGTTGGTCATCTTCGGTGCTCTCTCGGCTTTCAGAAAACCGTCTATACCATTCAAAAACATGCGCACGAGAGAGAGGATTCTCACCATAGGCCTCTTTTAACAACTTATAGCACTCAGTCGGAGTTTTTTTTTTTAATTTAACGGGAAATTTCACATTGATCCGTTGCTCGTGTTTTTCATCACACATTGTTATCGGCACGAGAAATAAACACGTTCGTTTCTAACCTTTATAGAAAAAAATACTACTACAGCGACAAAAGCGTGTTTTCGTACTGGAATAGTAGACATTTCCAGCTATCCAACGCTGCATTCGCCCCCCCCCCCCTTTCCCTCTAGGACGCCTTCTGCGCGCGCAGTTTCGTTATTTAATAGCCAGACGTCGTATTGCCTATCTAATACTGCATTGATCTAATACTGCATACATACTGCATACATACTGCATACATACTGCATACATACTGCATACATACTACATTTATGTGAAAGATATTTCTATTAAAACTGAAAATGAGCTATTTCTACCTAAACGCAATATTATTTAAAATCAGCTCCATATCCGATTTGGTTGAAGTCACCCTTTCCTTCCTAGTTTCTAGAAAAGCTTTGGTTTGCTAACATTGGGACTATTTACTTACTTAAAAAAAATAAACAAATCAACAAAAATCCCGAAAACTTTTTTACTAGACACAAAACAGACACTTTTACCAGACACAAATGTCCAGTTTCTGCACTGGCTTGAGATCTCTCATCAGCAGTTAGTTGTCTACTAATTACCAAACACCCTATATAATGGCCAGTGGGGTTTTTAGTAACTCTTTTTTGGTCAGTATTGCCTCTCCTGCTTCAAAGGGGTTGAAGTTTCAAAATTTTGTATATCTTGAAAGTTTCTACAAGATAATCCTTTGAATTTCGCTGATGAGATGGTCAGGTTTTGGTGACTACGGCAAATAATTCTACTGCCAATTATTTCCTTAGGTCACGTGTCTACAGACGGAGAAGACCACTAGCGTTTCGAGCTGACGATCTACAAATGTTTATTGGACTTTTTGGGAGCTGATCTACGGATTTTAATAAAACAATTTTTTTAACACGCTATTTACATTTTCTTCAAACCTCCCTTTAACCACCAACTGCGTAAAATAAAACCTTACCGCCTTCTATTTCATCGATATGCTTCGGGATCGAATTAAACCGCCTTACTACCTTTTATTTCATCAATAACATTACACGAAACCGACACAATGCAGTGCAATTCTGTACGAGCTCATTTACGAAACGAAGCCGTAAATTTAAATGAGAAATTCCGAATTCCGTGCGTGACTTGCTCTATAGACACGGCATTTTATTAATGTTCCACATTCGGACGTAAAATGCATCCTTTTGCGTAACTGTACATGCTAAACCTAGACCGTTCGTGGCGTGGTCAGTGTTTTAAATGAAACACTCCCAAAAAAGTCACACAACGCTTTATAATTCGTGCGACAAAAGAATTACATTGCGCATTTTAATTCGTTTAATTTGTTTACGTATGGCAAAGTTGTGAGAACCGCCTGATACTCATATATTACACTCTTTGGTTAAGGTCATGACAAGATCTGAACTGTTGCGAGTAATAACAACATTTTTCTCTTGGTATTTTTTATATAATCATGCTCCAGCTGTAAGCGGATAGTTTATTGCAAGGTCACCTAAAAGAGGCCCCAGCACGACCCTTGAAGAACATCCAACCTTTTGAACTTAAGAGTGCATATGCAGGTCACATTTTAGAAGCGAGTGAACTTTAGATCTCCCACTTTTTATTATTTTTTTGTGCAGCCAATTTTCTGGCGTCCCTCGTATATAAACGGTGAGATCGGCGCGACCGTCTACACGTGTCGGGGACGAACTCACCCTCTATTTGGCGGCTTGTAACGCGGTGTTTTCTCCCTCGGCCTCCAACAAAGGGGAGGAAGTATACGAATTTGGACCCGCTCGGTCTCCGGGGCATTGAAATCTGACGTGTTCGCCTCTAACGGCTCTTCTTTCTGTCGGTTTCCGATCGTAGTCGTAAAGCAATACTTCTTGAGAAATAAGGGATTGATAACGTTGACAAGAGTACGGTGTGTTTTTTTTAGCGTGAAACAAAATCTCGAAGTTTCTTAATGTTTACGGATTTAAGAATCTGAGAGGAAGATAGCAAATAAAATGTTACGCGTGATTTTATGTTGATGATGTATTTTTTTTATTTGAGATAAGTAACTTCTCTCTCAAATAAACGCGACCCAAATATGAAGGGTAAATCAATCGCGAGCGAGGTGGTATAAAGGCCCACTGAAGCTTTGACTGAAATTAGCATACTCTGTTTAGAAAAGTATAGAATCTCCATTCTAAATTGAAAATAGGTAAAAAAAAGCAAGGTTGTCAGATATATTTTCTAAAATTGCTAAGCTCACTATACAATTATACTTCATACTTTAGTAAACTGTTAGTTCGTGACGTTCTTAGAAAGCTAGTTTGGAAATATTTTAAAAAAATACATAGATATAAATTTATTAGTTAGCATTAAAATAAAGCATTTAAAATTGCTGGAAAAAATAATTATAAATTAAAACAACTTTATGTATATTACTATACTCTAAGAAAATTTTGAAGAGCCGGCAACGTTTCGCTTTTTGCTAACACCGGCCTAACAGCGGCCAACGATTTGCAGTGACCCATTAGAGTATTGTGCTTTGCATCGAATATATTCGTTAAATACTTATTCGGTCCACTGTGCCATAAAATTTTTACAACGTCGTTAAAATGATTTACGACATTAGGAATTCTTACTTGTTTAAGACGCCAGTGACATGTATTTCAGCTAGGTTTATTACAACAGACAATTTTTTGAGATTGTCTGGCTAAATGAGCATTATTTACAGAAAATTATATTACAAATATTAAGTTTTGAATGCAAGCTAATTTTAATAATGATTTGAGTGAAAAAAATTATTTCACAATTTTCGAATATATAAAAAGGTATATGCACGCCCATGGAATCATAAAGTTGCATAGCTTTTTTTGTTCCCCAGGCGTATTTATCATTTTCAATTCAGAATAGAAGAACTATACGTTCTTATTACTTACACAAGTACATATATCACAAAGATAATACGTTACTAAAAACACAAAAATGCATATTTACCAGGTTGCCGAAAAAGTCCAAATGATGAAATGGCATTGAGTGATTAAATGGTATTAAATGTATATTGATAGTTAATGTATGACCGAAATTAAAGACATTTTTAACAAAGGATACTCTGTTGCCACATCAACCTATGAAAATCCTAACTAGTATTTTAATGTTTTAGGCTAATTTGTAGGGTATTATTCGTGACTAAAAATAGTTATTTACAAAAAGACAGGTCGTTTCGGTGGGACATTTTACCCGCCAGGTGAGTGAGAATGTTCAATGTGAGTGGGAGTGAGTAGTGCGGTGCGCAAGTTGAAATGGGAGAGAACGAATGATCTGGCGATCTTACGGCGAGAAAAGTTATTTTTCTATCTCCGATTTTTTAAAAAATCTTTAGTATTTCCTGGACTTGAAATTCCTAATCCTCTCAGGTTCTCTAAACCTCTCCAAAATTTCCACTTCACGCCTTGTACGTCCTCAGGTGTTTACCTCGACCAGTAGCGACGCGAAAATTGATATATGAGGAGGATCTTATACTAATTCTTTTTACCAGTGACTTCTATTTTCCTGTGTAAAAAGTTACTCATAACTCTTGGTGGGAGGATATATGCCCTATATTTCCCCCATGGCTACGCCTCTGACCTCGACTATGATAAAGCAGACTATTAAATCGAAAATAAAATTTTACGTCCAGATAACAACCATATAAATACGTGTAGAAAAATGTATTAGGCTTACTCGTATTTTCTACGGCGTTTGCCCGTAAAAAAAATGGCAGTCCTGAATTTGGTAATTATTTTAACGATCCACTTATCACTGCACTATGCAATGGCGTGTTTCGACGACTTGAACGAACCGCAAAATATCTTAGAGCGGATGGTCGCAATAAGAGAGAAGCTAATAACGAAACAAAGAGATGCGAAGAATCCCAGGCTTTGGTGGGACAAGGATATGCACGACGAAAAGTTGCTGTGTTTCGTGGGTATATGCCAGCTGTCGCAGCTCAGGAATCGTTGTGTTGACGCAGAATGCCCCGATGATCAACTTCTGGTAGATACTTTGTGCGGTTGCTGCAGGGAATGTATCAGCAAAAAGGAGTAAGTCCCGATCCTTTAGAATTTTGCATCTACACAGTTGCAGTAAAACGTGAGATAAACAGTAATATCTACACTATATTACAATCAGTAATATCGTCACACTTTCGATGACTATTCTGTCGCCTTCTTCAGAGTGTAGTCAGAGACATCGTCTATGCATATGTTTTAGTTATAAAACGATTAATAAATTTCAAATGTTGATTTCAAAATTTTTTTAGGTTACTGGCAGTAGGACGGAGAAAACTTTTAGAATGGAAGAAGTTTAGGAAGGACTGAGTACCTACGGGATGTACATATACATGTATATACCCTGTGTGTACACCAGATATCGGCCAGTTATGAAAAAAGGACAAATATAAGTGAGACGACAGATAAGAAGCAACGGCTTTAGCTTCAAAGGTAGTGAAGGAATAAGATCGGCCCTCTCACCACCTGTGCTAGTCGTTAGAAATAGGAGTGTAACGTTTTTTTTTTTTTTGACAACCGGCCGATGTCTGCTGTACACATACGATATATACTATTTTTTAACTCCCTTGCGTGTACTATATAGTAAAATATTTATTTACCTTCCTCTAAAGACGCTATTAATTGTGATTAATAGCGTCTATTAATAAGCACAAATACGATAAGCACAAATAAATAATTTAAAGTATATATACCTATATATAGATACTTATTTTAGTATTAAAAGTGAAATATGTAAGTCAATTAAGGGGACCGCCTACATTAGGAGGCCAAAATCAAGCATTTTTGTGAATTTTTTTACAAAGAAACTACACAATGTATTGTTTTGAAATTTTTACTGTTTATTATGTATATCAAAAGGTTTGCAAAAAAAATATTTTTTTATTAAATTTAATATGTTTAAATAAAAGTTATTAATAATTGAATGCCGATGCCTTTGAAAATTATTTCTCCACGACGTGCAGGATAGCGTCCCATAGAATCATCTGAATCATAAAAATAAAATTTTTTGTAGTTTATGAGTATAGCTTCTATTTGAATTAAAAGAAATCACGAATTTATTAAAATGAATAAAAAAAAGTTGTTTAAACAAAAAAAATGATTTTTTGTGGAAAATTTTCGTGTTTTTTGTTAATATTTTTTTTTTCAGCAATGATTTTTATTGATTTTTTTAGTTCAAATAGAAGGTAATTAAATAAGCTTTAATTTAAAAAGAGTCGATCCCACCAGTAGTTTTTGAGTAATCGTGTACGCCAATTTGAAAAACATCGTTTCGAGAAAAACGCGTTTAAAATTTTCGTACATGAAAAATAGATAAAAATCACGATAATTTATAAATATTTACAGCACAAGAGCAGAGCAACGAGCAAGGGCACAATAAATACAACAGACGCGCACGTTGCAGCAATGGTCGTTCTACCGACGCTTCGGCTTGATTCGTCTTGATTCGGCTTCGTTCTATCGACGCTTCGGAGCACGCGCACTATATACAACTGTTTACAGTTCTAATTCGGACTTGAAACTTTGGGAGCACATTCTACAGATGATATACTTTCAATTTAAGCAAAAAATAGATTTTTTTGACCCTCTAATGTAGGCGGTCCCCTTAATTTATTTTCGATTATGATGTGATTTACTGATTTCGATCGACTCGAAACAATAGAAAAGCCGGGTGCATTTCTACTGTTTTTATTTTTAACGTACCTACGCATAGTGAATAAACAAAAAACAAAAAGAATTAAAAAAAGACATAATTATAATTAAGGTTGGCTTAGGGCGACGCGACACATAGGCAACTCGTTCAGCATGTGATGGGGGTTACCTCAATTTAATTTGATTGCAGTACTCCTGTGTCAGCTAGTGCTATTGTATTACCTCCGTTGTATGCAATACGTTGGTTAGTGTGATATAATTTCAAGGTAAAACATGGCATGGAATAGGAAAAAAAGTGTTTAATTTGCTAATAGTAATGAGAAGTTGTTCCTCTAGTTAAATAGGAATACCACTTATGACTCGCATGTCACTTTTTAGTATCTACGAGGTGTGTAAATTAAGTGAATGATTTTTTGTTAATTTTTTTTATTATAATGTAATTAGAATTCAGAATTGTCTCCTTCAAAATAACTTTCTTGGAAAGCCACACAGCGCTGGAGACGGTTCTTCCATTCCTCATAGCATGACTGGAACTCATATACTGGAATAGCCTTCAGCTGGTCGGTTACAGCCGTTTGAATGTTTTCTATGGTCCCAAAATGACGTCCCTTGAGGTGATTTTTCAATCTCAGGAAGAAAAAAGTCACAAGGACTCAAGTCAGGCGAATAAGGAGGCTGAGGAGTCACAGGAATGTTTTTACTGGCTAAAAACTCGTTTACTCAAATGGCTGTGTGACAAGACAAATTTTTCTCATCCCCAATTCGTTAGTCAAAATCGGATGAACAGTGGTGTGATTCAAATTTAACTATTCCCCGATCACTCTTGTCGTCAAGCGACGAACTGAATGCACAAGATCCCGTGTTTTATTGACATTTTCATCGGTTTTTGAGGACGAAGGCCTTCTCTCTTCTTTCTGAGAATGCCTTAAACCACCGAAAAACCTCGGCTCTTGAAAAAACACTGTTCCATAGGCATGCATAAACTTCCAACACAAAACCATAGGCGTGTTGGAAATTTTCCGTTGCGCTGTGTCCAAGTCTAAGCAAAACCAGACATCGTTACTCAAAATTAATATCACTCATTTTTAAAACGCACTAGCAAAAAAAACCGGTATACGAAAACAGTCACAGAGAACAAACAAATGACTAACAAATTCAAACTTGTACTGAATCAAATGCCATATTTTAATAATAGTAATATTCATTTTTTATTCAATACCCTAACAGCGTTTATTCCAAACTCATCCAAGAAAGGGTCCTGGAATGAATTCCTCAAGAGCTCCCAAATTATTAAACCTAAAAAAATCGATCAGATTAGGTCCATTTTATAAAATTAATACACATATGAAAGGATAAGAATTTCCCGTTCATTGTGATTCGCCGTCAGAAATCAGAGATCTGAATTCAGTTCTTATTAGATCTCATCAGAGTGATATATCTGACCATCAAAATTCAACTGTGACTGAAAGACCAAACCGTAGTATACAAGATTGGAATAAAAGAAGGTGATCTAAAGTGATTTGTGTATTGATAAATCATTGTTCGGGTAATTATTGTAAATCACAAACCAATAATTAAGCGAGTGGAAAATGATTTTCTCAGTTACCGTTAAAAGTAAAATAACGGTTTATTATTATTTTCGATTGTGTATGATTTATTGTTTTCGACCGACATGCATTTTTTATTTTCTGATTTGCATTTTCTATTATCCTTACTTTCAACGTACATAGTGTACCAACAAATCCGAATAAAAACATCATTTCCAAATTGTTAATGAGAAAAAAGAAGCTCAATAAAATTTATTTATTTTTCATGTTTTCAATCTCTAATATTTTCATGTTTTGTAAGATTAAAAGTAATAAAAAGAAATGCGCAGCTTCTGTCCTTCTGGGGTTCTAAAAAATAACATAAAACATGTTACGAACCAAAGAGAACGGTTTCTAGAATGAGCTCATATTAAAAGAAACGTTTCAGAATTTATGAATTCATGTTTTCTGTTCAGCTTTTGTTCACGCCTCTCCTCCACCTTGTACATCCTGAGTTGTTTAACGCGACAACAATAAAATGAAAAAATAATTCGACAATAAAAGAGGCAATTTTATGTTCAGATAACGTTAATATAAACGCGTATTCGTGTTACAAAGACGTACATATTTACTCGTGTTTGTTTCGTCGTTTGCTGTAAAAAATGACTGTTCTTAATTTAACAATTATTTTAACGATTTATCTATCGCTTCACTGCGTAATAATGTGTGTCGATGCGGATGCAACGAAAGGAAAAAACGGCACGGAGCAGTCACACAGCCCGAGTATAAAGCAGTTGGGCGCAAAGAGAACCGATGCAACGAGAGGAAAAAACGGCACGGAGCAGTCACACAACCAGAGTATAAAGCAGTTGGTCGCAAAGAGAACCGATGCAACGAAAGGAAAAAACGGCACCAAGAAGTCACACAGCCCGAGTATAAAGCAGTTGGGCGCAAAGAGAACCGATGCAACGAGAGGAAAAAACGGCACGGAGCAGTCACACAACCCGAGTATAAAGCAGTTGGTCGCAAAGAGAACCGATGCAACGAAAGGAAAAAACGGCACCAAGCAGTCACACAGCCCGAGTATAAAGCAGTTGGGCGCAAAGAGAACCGATGTAACGAGAGGAAAAAACGGCACGGAGCAGTCACACAACCCGAGTATAAAGCAGTTGGTTGCAAAGAGAACCGATGCAACGAAAGGAAAAACGGCACCAAGCAGTCACACAGCCCGAGTATAAAGCAGTTGGTCGCAAAGAGAACCGATGCAACGAGAGGAAAAAACGGCACCAAGCAGTCACATAGTCCGAGTATGAAGCAGTTGGTCGCAAAGAGAACCGATGCAACAAAAGGAAAAAACGGCACCAAGCAGTCACACGGTCCGAGTATAGAGCAGTTGGTCGCAAAGAGAACCGATGATATACGTGCTCATCTGGTACATCAAATTATCAGCCCTCGGTACCTATGGTGGGATAAGGATATGCGCGGGAACAAGGCGCTGTGCTACAAGGGCATATGTCGATTGGCGAAGCTCCGGACACGTTGCTTCTCGGGTGAACAGTGCCCTAATGGTGGCACTCTGACAGGTTCTTTATGCGGTTGCTGCCTTGAATGTATTGACAAATGAGTAAGTCAAATCCTTGTGAAATTCCGTCTTTAGACCTTTGCGGTGAAATATCACACGTTCGACAATATCGTCTCACTGAGGTTTCGGTGATCATCCTGTCACTTTCTCCGGTTCGTAGCCGAAGACGGTCATTTTATATATCGCTTCTAGGATGATCATCGATATTTCAAATTATTGGGACTACAAAATACCGGGTGTAACTGGATCGTGGTACACCCCCTTTTCTCCTTTCGTTTTCAAGATTTTTGACTGAAATTTGGGATATCCTATATACATAAGCGGCACTGTCGGACATACAAGTGATTTTTTTTCACTTCCGGTTTCGGCGGAAGTGACACTAACTTTCGATTTTGAAATGGAACACCCTGTATATTCTCACATTTTTGAATTCTGCATAATTCTCTGAATCCAACGATACCAAATAAGTGACATTTCAAACGTCAATATTTTTTACAATTATAATTTTTAGTTTTCCATTTAAGTGGGCCATGACGGTTCCGATTTATTCTAAATGACCCATGTAATGCCACAAAAATCGAAATCCCATCAAAAATACTAAACTATCTGATTTATGAGCAAATAAAGTTCATCAAAATTGTTTTTGGAGCAAAACTCAATTTTTTCAAATGTAACCATATTGGTACCGTAGTACCATTTATTACTAGTACTAATAAGTAATTTATTCTTATGCCGTATTAATATGTGCGATAAATACAAATACACTTACAGCTAAAAACGATTAAGAAAATACAATTTTGTTCTAATTAAATGTTAAGAAGTAACTAAGGTGGCTTTGACAACAATGAAATATTTAGCTTGTCAAACATTTGTTGGTTTACCGGTGTTTTCATTGTGTCTTTAAAAATTGTTTAAAATTCTTGTTGTGTTCAAAATACCGCAAAGAGCAAAGGGCCATAAGGGAAAATTTTACATTGTGACATTTTCAAAATGGTATTTTACTTCGATGACCCATGATGACCTGCCACTAGCCCTAGAATATTATGGAAATCGACGCGTACAATTTGTTATAAAAAATTAAAATGTCAGATTCTTCAGCATTAGGTCTATGGTAGAAATTCGAATTTTGAACCTCTTGATGATCACGTGGGGCTCATCGATATTGGACATGAAACTTTCAGGGCCGAAAGATATTGTCATAAGACCTATTTTGGCAAGGCGGCAAGTTGTAACTAATTTTTTTTTTGTGGCCGCTAGGGGGCGTCAAGGTTTTTGTTACTTTTTTGTTAAATTCCGTTAAAAATGGGTTTCAATCGATGCATCAGCACAAAAATCATCGAATTAGATAATACAGTGAAAAAGCATTATTCTTAAAACATTTATTTGTTATTAGTTACTGAAAATGTATTTTACAAAATAAAATTTACATTATTTACAAAGTGAATCACATTAGCTCGTATTTTTTTTTTATTTTCGTCCCAATGCATCGATTGAAACCCATTTTTAACGGAATTTTAACAAAATGTAACAAAAACCTTGACGTCCCCTAGCGGCCACAATAAAATTAGTTACAACTTACCGCCTTGCCAAAATATGTCTTATGACAATATCTTTCGGCCCTGAAAGTTTCATGTCCCATATCTATGAGCCACGTGGTCATCAAGAGGCTCAAAAGTTCGAATTTCTGCCATAGACCTACCTAATGCTGAAGAATCTGACATTTTAATTTTTTTATAAAAAACTGTATGCGTCGATTTCCATAATATCCTAGGGCTAGTGGCAGGTCATCATGGGCCATCGAAGAAAAATACAATTTTGAAAATCGGAGTCACAATGTAAAATTTTCCCTTATGGCCCTTTGCACTTTATACAAGAGATGAAAAAATGGACATGTTAATGGTTTATGGGGAATGTAGAAAAAATGCCGTAGAGGCTAGACACCTTTATGAACGATATCCTGAGAGACAATGTCCAGCGAGAAATTATTTTAAACGTCTTGAAAATCAATTCCGAAGAGAACCCAACAATGATCCTGAAGAAAATTTCACTCTTGACGAAGGAACAGAAATTAATGTTTTGGCTCGAATAGAGGTTGATAAGACTAAGAGTTAATAAGATTTCTTTAAGGCAAATTGGGTTTTAATTGGAAATTAGTCACCAAACAGTAAGCCGAATTTTGCACAAATTCAACTATAAATATTTTAAATACCAATTGCACCAGCACTTGTACGAAAATGATTACGAACGTAGGATGGAATATTGCAATTGGATTTTTCAGAATAACGTGCAGCCAAACAATTATTTTTTGGGAATTATTTTATTTTCGGACGAGTCTAGTTTTACAAATTTGGGATTATTTAACCGACAAAATACTAGATATTGGTCACTGTAAGAAAATCAAAATTTATTACGGGAGGGTAACTTTCAACTGCGGTTCGGTATAAATGTTTGGCTTAGAATAATCGGTAGTAGAATCATTGGTCCAATAATATTTGAAGAACCCCAGATATTTGAGATTCCTGCAAAATGAGATTGAGGACATTTTAGATGAGTTACCTTTGAATTTAAGACACGGAATGTATTTCCAACAAGATGGCGCTCCCTCCCCATAGTTCAAGGATAGTAATTGATTACTAATTTCGATGAATGGTCCTGTGAGGTGGTCTCCAAGGTCACCTGATTTAACACCCCTTGATTTTTTTGTTTGGGGTCATTTAAAAAATATTGTCACGTTAAGGGACAGCATTTTGAACAACTATTGTGCTTTGTGTTCATTTTTTGTATTCCAAAGACACCTTTATGTAGGTATAGCAAGATAATTATAACAAAATTGTATTTTCTTAATTTCTCTTAGCTGTAATTTTGTTTGTATTTATCGCATATATTAATCGACTTAAGAATAAATTACTTATTAATAGTAATAATAAATGGTATTACGGTACCAATATGGTTCCATTTGAAAAAAATGACTTTTGCTCCAAAAACTATTTTGATGAACTTTATTTGCTCATAACTCACATAATTTAGTATTTTTGACGGGATTTCGATTTTTGTGGCATTACATGGGTCATTTAGAATAAATCGTAACCGTCATGGCCCACTTAAATGGAAAACTTAAAATTATAGTTAAAAAAAAATTGACGTTTTCAGAAAATTATGCAGAATTCAAAAAATGCCCAGGGCGTTCCTTTTAAAAATCGAAAGTTAGTGTCACTTCCGGCGAAACCGGAAGTGAAAAGAAATCACTTGTATGTCAGACAGTGCCGCTTATTATATATATATAGGATACCCCAAATTTCAATCAATTATCTTGAAAACTAAAGGAGAAAAGGGGGTGTACCATGATTCTGTTACACCCGGTATACAGTATACATTTTCGTCAAAGAAGTAAGTGAATGTCTTACGCGTATAATTATGTTTTGTCGTTCGAACAGAATTCGGTCACAAACATTTTGTAGCACAGATTAAGTGGTCTAATATTTCTGAATTTAATGGCGGGAATTTGTTTAATACAAGTATATCTGACAAACATTTAGATAGTGACAGTCTTCAGCTTTAAAATCAGTTCTCGATTGCCGTTGTACGACGTTTTTTGCAAGATAACTAAATCTGAGCCCCGTTTCAGTGAAAGTTCGATTTATCTCCATTTTATAGTTTTGCTTTCACTGGCTGGATAATACTTCAACCTTGTCTTCATCTTCTGATTTTAACCGTTTTGATTTTACAGAACCGAGCTGTGTAAATATTAAGTATTAAAAGTTCATACATGTACGTATATCTTAAATAATCTTGGTTTTTAAAGCTAAAGACCAGAAAACTCTATGAGAAGCATTAAAGAAAAAATATATTTTCCTGCAATAGACTCATAAGATTGGCCAAATTGGCCGTTTATTAACCTCTTAATCTAAAATTACATTGAATCCCGACGTGCTAAATCATTTCTGCTACTAAGTTCATTTTTTGTGTCAAAAATTCAGTATAATATTCGCCTCTTTTAATTTCTGTAGCTAAGTGTATTATGTTGTACTATCTTTCCATTCTAAATTGAAAATAGGTAGAAAAAAGCAAGGTTGTCAGATTTATTTTCTAAAATTGCTAAGCTCACTATACAAGTATACTTCATACTTCAGTAAACTGTTAGTTCGTGACGTTCTTAGAAAGCTAGTTTGGAAATATTTTTAAAAAAAATACATAGATATAAATTTATTAGTTAGCATTAAAATAAAGCTTTAAAAAATGCTGGAAAAAATAATTATAAATTAAAACAACTTTATGTATTTTACTATACTCAAGAAAATTTTAAAGAGCCGGCAACGCGCTGGCCGGCCAACCAGCAGGCCGCTGGTGGCGCAACGTAAACCACTGTCGGTAAACCACTTTGCATATAATACATTGCTAATATTTGTTCGGTCCACTGTGCCATAAAATTTTAACGACGTCGTTAAAATGATTTACGACTTTATGAATTAGGAACTTAAAATACTTGTCTAAGACGCCAGTGACGTGTATTTCAGCTAGGTTTATTAACACAATAATTTTTTGTAACAATAACAGACAATTTTTTGAGATTGTCTGGCTAAATGAGCATTATTTACAGCAAATTATATTACAAATATTAAGAGTTTTATATGCAGGCTAATTTTAATCTCCTATATTGATTTAAATGAAAAAAAAATATTTCACAATTTTCGAATTTATAAAAAGATATATGCACGCCCATGGAATCATAAAGTTGCACCGCTTTTTTTGTTCCCCAGGCGTATTTATCATTTTCAATTAAAATTAGAACCACTATAGATGTTATAATTTTCATATAATTAACTTATTTCATTTATAATTAATTTATCTTATAATCAACTTAATTAATATTCTATAATCTTCTTCAAGGTCACCAGCCACAGACGAGAGCCGCTATAGCCACTAATAGGGACAATACAGGATCTATATTTTTATTGTATTCTAAATATTAACTTACATACTTTAGTAAAAGCATTGTTTTACCATGTCTATAATTTTACACCTTCCTTTAAGAATCAGTCAATGTCCAAAGACGCAAAAAAACTGTGAATCTCTTTTTTTATATTGCTTCCATGATAAAACTACCCCAACGAAAATACAAATGTGTACGAAATTATTTACGAAATTTTCCTGCGATTGTAAATGCGAAATCTACCAGGTCATTATTTCGAGTTTTTGGATAACATAATGATAAAATCATAACCTCAGATAACACTGAAACTGTTATTAAGAACATGTATCATCTATTTTTTCTTTGTATAATTATAATCTAGCTGTAAGTTGATCGTTCATTGCACAGTCAGTTTAAATAGGTCCCGGTGTGGGTCCTTGAAGGACTCCCAACTTATTAAACGTAATAAAATACTATAGATTAGGGAGGTATCTAATCCTTATGCGCCTGTAACTGGCGCTAATTCCAACAATCTCGTCTGAGAGTCCTCGTCAGCGTGGTACTCGAGTTTGGAGAGACGTCGACGCACCTCGACAGACGTTGCTCCCTTATTTCCGCACCTCATTGTTTGTGGCAACCTGATGCTCGTTATTTCGCAGGGAAACTCGCTGTTAACACGGCGCATCCTCCTAGTAAATCGGATAATGTTCGATACGTCTGGAGGTAATGTCTGGAAAATACGAACTATTAAATCCAGGGCGACCTGGATCTCAACACAGATGGTAGCAAACTCTTCACAAAACATTAATCGTTGATTAATAAATTAACATATTTGTCTGTGTAAGAGTTGGTGCAAAGACTTCTTTCAAACTACGATCTCTTGCTGGTTCTTTCAGTTTTATTTATTTACGGAATCTTGGCTGAACAAGACATTTTGCTGATTATAGTTAGCTTCTATACATATGAGATATCTTCAGGGTTGGTAGCGCTATGGAGGGTATACAATAGTAGAATAGTAACATCCGTTGAACGAAAATAGTGACAAAACAGTGACATTTTGGCCAAAAAAGTAACAAAAAAAGTGATATTTTTTGTGTCTATTGTGCAAAATTTTAAAAGATAAACCCTGTTTTTCTCACTATTAAAGAATTCATCAATAGTATTTTTAGTAAATCATGTAATGAAAAGGAAGGTGAATGAAATATAAATCCCATTGTTGAAAATATTAAATTTCTTTAATTTTAACTAGGCCTAAAGATCACAAGAATCGCATTGAAGTCAAGTATTTAGGAACTAGACGTCACACTTAATCACAAGTAATCGCAAAATATATAGTAATTGAGGAGCTTGCTGCAAAAACGATGCAGCTCCATTTTCAACGCGTGACGAGGTTAGCTACTTATAATTTCGATAAAAATATTAGACGTTATTTAACGCAAATTCGACGCAGCTCAGCATATGTCAGTATGTATACTCCATGCACTGAGTGGAGTGTGCGAGAGCACATGTGTGGAATTTGCGTTAAATAACGCCTAATATTTTTATCGAAATATTCGAAATCATCATCAATCAAAAATAATCAATCGAAACAGTCAAAAGTGGACGTTTTTCTTTTTACTTTCAAGTCCCTTTGCTTTTTCTCTCATTGCTTTTGCCCCTGCCAGCATGCCTTGAGCTACCTTAGCTGCTGTAACATCTTTACGTTTTACGGCATCTTCGAGTTTCTTGGTGGCTCTTCCATTCCATCCTTCCTCTGCTCCATTTCCGCCTTTTGCTTTTCCTGGAGTTGTCGCTCAAGATCCTGTATCGCTTTCCTGTCTAATATTTGCTGTCTAAGCTTTGCTTCTGTAAGTACTCATCATAGTTCCGATAGGCATTGCGTCCAGAGGCAGCTTTTTTGTCATGGGAACGAGATCCGGACGACCATGGTACGGTTTCAGCCCATCTCGCACCCAAAGTCTTGCATTAAGAGGCGCTCCTCCATACGAGTTTTATTCGGGATTCGTTGTTTTGACTCGGAGAATCCCCTCTCGACATCAGAATTTCCGTGGGCGACGGTCGAAGCAGCCTTAACAACTTTCATAATGTTCGGAAACTTCGGCTGACTGTCAGGTCTAGTTCTTGAAAAGATTTTTTGCCAATAATGATCGATTCTCATGTTAGAGTCATAGGTTAGAACATCAAGCTGTAGGAGTTGCCACTCATCTTTCAAAAAGTCTTCATCCACACCTAAATCGAGTCGTAACATTTTATATACAAAAGCGATACTACGAGTACTTGAAGAATCCTTTATGTGATCTCTTAAGTCTGTGAAGTCTCTTAACTGTTTGTGAGCTCTGAAATAGTGACAATAGTGCCCATATTTAGAAAATAATAAAAAAAGTGTCGCGATTTGAAAATAGGGATAAATAGTGATAATAGTCACTCGCTACCAACCCTGGTTTCTTTCAAACGAACCGTATTTCGTCTTTGGAGATAGGAGCGCTAAAATGGTATTAGCGAGTTAAAGGAACCGTATTCTTTCTGAAACAAATGTCTGTTAAATTGTTGAGATGTGCCAGTGGTTGGCATATTTTTCCATTTAAGAGAAAAGCACTCAAAACATACATAAAATATATGCTTTATGATAGCTTATGCACTCTGAGGATGCATTTGCATTTTCAGTGCATAATAAATAGCAGTGGATAAGCCGCCGACCCTAACAAGAGCGTATTAAGGATAAGTAGGTAGATATAATTTATAAAGAAGATCAATGTGCGATATATTGCTAGTGCTATGAGTACAATTCGGTATCGGGCTATTTTATGTGAAATATCGCTACAATAAGTATACGATAGAGGTATATCCACAGACCAACTAGAACAAGCCATCCACACTAAAGACGAAACTAAGCGAAAGCCCACAGCGAGGCCCTCTGGTTCTTTATCACTTATTTTTTACATTGTAGTTAGTTTTAAGTTGTATGTTGTCGCCTGAACGGCACTGCCATCACTAGGGGTTAACTATTTATCACGTGACAAAGCCGTACTTAGGTACGGCAACATCAGTGTAACGAAAAATAAAACTCAAAAGAACTTACCCATAAAACTCAAAATTTGGTCCTATAACGTAAAGAAATTCACAATACCCTATAAGGTATATTATTAAAGTAAATTACTTAATTAATATTTTAATTCCCAATTACACATATGGGTCATACAGCATCCATAGATATTCTTGTCATCGGTAACAAGTATGTGATAATGCATGAAAATATTCTGACAATCCCACTGTACTTTATTAGAAAAAATAACTAGTGATGTCGTTACAGTTGCAAAAAAGAAAATTTTGGTTCCCTAGCACATACAGACATACGCATTACTTAGTAAATATACGAGTCCCATTTGTCAAAAACAGGTCTATTGGGAACAGGTATTCGGAACACATATGCCCCTAGACCTGGAACACATCATACATGTTTTCGTAAAATTCTGGATACCTCGACATATCGAAAGAGTCAAACTGCATCGGCAGGTGCACGCATTGCGATGACTTTGACCACATCATAGGAAATGAGAAGCTCGTTATAAAACTTAACTCGCATCCGCCGCGATGCGAGTTACACGGTCGGTACTCAATTTTAATTTAAACATTTCGCACAAGTGCGAATCTGTGTAATAATAAAAAGTTCTCATCTTAGTTACCACAAATTAGACGTGAATTACATGTGGTTTTAGGGCAGAACTGGTGAGTTCTATTTACGCCAAGAAACTTTTTCATATGTGGCATTTACTATACATGTTTAATTTACATACTTTCTGTTCATGTATTAATGAACTGAATCCGGTCCGGTCAGAGTCCTTGGCTTCTCATAATAATAAATAACCGTGTATTAAAGCAAAACCGGAAAACCTGTAGTACTACTTCCCTTTTCTGATTGTTCACTTGGAGATAGAGAACGCATCCGGTTCGAAAGGCTCTCTCTCTCTCTCCTCGTCCTTTTTTCGGTTTTTCCATGCGGCAAGTTCCTCAGCTGAGATACGGCGGCGCGGCACTTAAGAGAACATTACGTGTTGTTTTGCCGGAATAATGGCAATTGTTTTCGGTCGTAACTCCTCTTCTCGAGCGCCCTTTATGAAGGCCGGGCACGAGACGAGTGCATTAGTTGGGGGTAGAGCGCCACGGAAAATACAGGGATACACGAAAATGTTGACGTTTTCTTAAGGATCAAAAAAATCGTCGACGAAAAATTGAATTTTTGTAAAAGTAATTGTACGTCCATGTTTATGTTTGTAGCGTTCATTACACATACTTTGGTCCACCAAGAAGTCTCACCACAGGCCAACTAGATACTGGACCAAGACATGCAGTGAACATATTTACGGTTTTTTAGCAAATTAATTTTTTATAAGGCTAAAAAAAGATTAGTAAATGCACAGCGCTAGATTGTAAAAACAAAACTAAATGTTGACGTGACTTGAAACGAAGCATTTCTTCTTTAAGTAAAAAGTAATCTTCTTTAAAATTTTTACTCTTAATAAGTACTATTCTGTAAAAAATAATTATTTCTTTAAGTAAAAATGTAGTGTAATGAGTACTGTATATAGTCGGGTCTATACTTTACAGTATATTGTTGGCCCTTACTATTGTCGGGTCGGGTGTCGGATAGGCTTCCAGTTTACCTGTCCTCGATCGCGTTGCCACTGAATAGCGGTAATATTTTTAAGTTTAAGTTTAACATGATTTAAAAAGTATTGACTAATTTAACGTACATATTTTATTAGTCTATTTAAAATAAATATATATTTTGTTTCATTTGAATAAATTAAATCATCAAAGTCATGTTTTGATTTTCCTAAATGCGGCCCTGTTTAAGTCGGTACTTGTGATCCCTTCCACACGTCACAACCTCGGAATTTGGCCTCACTGGTTTTCATACAGAACAGAACAAAATACATAATATGATCGCGCTTGATCTATTTGGTCTGCACCTTACGAGATTTTTTTTATTTTTTATTTTTCAAAAAAATTGTTTTTGCCATTGTCTGCTGCAATACCACAAAGCGATCGGATAAATTGCTCTTATCAAATTTGTTATCCCCGCCAATATTTCATTTGAAATTTTCGGTCGCCACAAAATATCATAATTATATAGTTATAATTTTATGACAAGATATAGAAATGTCATACAGAAACAATATCACTATTTACAATTATTGGTAACGAGTTTTTCACGGAATTTTCTGTGATTCTATTAAATGCAATAACAGAAAGTAATTAATAATTTTAGCCTTGTGCACATGAGACATTTTTAATAAATAGTTAATACGGTAGGCATATATATTAGTAAAGTAGTGTATAAATCGTCACAATTGTCTTTATTTTTTCAAAAAAAATCGCTGTGATACGTCAAAAGACACATATGAATTGCCATCCTTTGATAGAGGTCTTGCATTTTTTTTCGTTACTTGTGGAAAGGCTATGACGTCATCGATATTTTTTTTTTGTTAATCAAAACCCTATTTTTTTATGAGGGAATTGGAAAGAACACATTTTTTACGTACAGTACCTAGGGTTTTTGTTATTGACTTTTATTAATATTTTGATGTCGGTCACTAAGAATTTTTTAAGAAAATCGTCTTTAACGGTTAATAACTAAATTTACCAGAAGTAAAAGACAATTAAGAAAAATAACAAATTTGAATCTTAAAACTATGCACCACTGACATTCTAACAGCGCACAAGACGCTCATGAAAATCTTATTGAACATTAGTAATCAAAATTAATGAAATCTTTGACATTCTCAAATATGGCGAATGCGCTAGTGATACATAGTATACTTTCGTCGGAAAAACAGATTTCATACTAAGTAAAATATAAAACGTTAATTTAACCAGAAAACAAGGAATATGCCGATGCATATAATATATATAAAAATATGTAAATTCATTGTTTCCTGAGTATATTGCGTTCTGTTAAGATGTCAACGGTGCACAGTATCCATTATCTTTCATTTCAAGAAAATTTAGTTTCTTAACTAAGTCAGTTTTCTCAAAAGTTCCTTATATTGATACATATTCACATTACTCTACGGAAAGAATGTGCTCTTTCCATTTCCGTCAAAAAAATAAGGGTTCTCATCTAACTAACTGGCAGTTCGTATATGCATCTTTTGACGTGTCCGAGATATGTATTGTAACGTTTTATTTATTTCGGGTTCGTGAGGTGTGAAAAATTAAACTCGCACTTTTAAACTAACACTATTTATTTAATAAATACAACTACGGACTAAACACTACGTAACTACACTAATTTATTTTTATACAATTTATATTAGAGCGTTGTACCGAAACCGCGCCGCGTTCAGATGATTCAAATAGAGACTACTCGTCCCACGTCGAGTGCGGGTATTTTATATGCATCCTGGATGGCTTCCAGTAAAGGCCGGGTGAACCCAGATCAGTATAGAAGCTCTCCCGAAGGTACGAGGCGCCTTCCGCCCGCATCGGCCGTCGGTGAGTAACCCTTGTTTACCGGTGGCGAAATCATAGCCCGGCGGCTAAACTCAGGCGGCGACATCATAGCCCGGCGGCTAGCCTCAGGCGGTACGACTCGGCGGATTCCGCAACAGTATTATTCTGAAAAAAATCCGTGGTTGTATCGATTTTATCCACTACTTTACGAAAGCCCTGTATATTTAACACGAATAACACGTATCAGACAACACTAACAAAGCGATGAACGATTTTTACACATGATCCGAAAGTCCGGTGTAACGCTTGTGTATCGCCGAGACAAAATACCTCGGCTAACTGACCGATGACTTATACAGTTGGTAGAAACAAAACGTAGGCCACATAAGTGTAATACATGAAATTAACTAATATTCTTTTTCACACGTTTGCCATATTTTCTACGAAATTATATCACACTGTATACAATGTATTATATACAGCGAAGTTGTACAATAGCACTAACTGATACGGAACTACTCCCATCAAATTAAACTGAAGCAACCATCGTCACATGCAACGTGAGTTGCATATGTGTCGCTTCGCCATATGGCAACTTTACTCACAAGGCCAGCTCCACACATTGGACCCAACATTGCCGCCAACAGTGTTCCTCCAATGTGTGGGCCTACGAAATAGCGTTGGAGTTAATATTGGCGGCAACGTTTTTATAGTTGACGCCAATGTATTGGTTTTTAGACAGATGAAAGGATTTGGCTGCAATAATCGTGTTGGTGACAACACGTTGGTGCCAGTGATTCTGGGTATATATGATCGTTCGCAGGGTAAATACGTTCGGAATATTTAAAATAATGACGTTCCAGACAGTACGGGATAAATGAATGATAAAAACACCAAGGTATGGTACCGGTGAATTTTTTTACACCAAATTCAAACAAAATCCCAGGACGATTGACCGTGTCAATTTTTTTATGGATGAAAAAACAAAAAGTGAAAAAAAGTGGGTTTTTTTAAAATAGAACATAGTGAGTTTCATTTCGAGATCAACCATCTGAAATTCATTGAAGCAAACTTAAGGTTCATCATAACATTATTAGCTCAAGATTTCTGCCAGTTGATCACAGTGCAACATACCAATAACATCTAGGAGCATCGATTAGAAATTCTACTAATATGATATCTTCACAGCGATCTCGGATTTTGAAAATCTGATGTCAGATTCGGAATCGGCGATCCTAAAACCCTCCCACAACACTTTGAAATTGAAATAAAAAGTTATTCTCAAAGTGGGAAAATTTAACTTTGGCGTTACCGTTGCGGGCCGGAAATTCTGGCTGATTCACTATGATCGACCCTTCACCTATGATCAATTCATGATATACGAGGTGTGTAAATTAAGTGCTGAGACTGGCAACGTAGCGCCCGATCTAGCAACACTGCGGAGACGGGACTTGGAAGGGCGGTAGGTTAACATGTAACGCACCTTCAGTACAAGTTTGAACTTGTTAGAGTAATTTGTTTGTTCTTTGTGACTGTTTTCGTAAACCGTTTTTTTTTTCTAGTGCGTTTTAAAACTGAGTGACATTAATTTTGAGCAACGGTGTGCTATGAGGTTTTGCTTCAGACCTGGACACAGCGCAACGGATCATTCTCAGAAGGAAGAGAGTCGATTTAAGATGAACCACGCAGCGGAAGGCCTTCATCTACAAGAAACGATGACAATATCGATAGAATGCGGGATCTTGTGCGTTCAGATCGTCGGTTAACGACAAGAATGATCGGGGAAGAGTTAAATTTGAATTCATCAGATTTTGACTAACGACTTGAGGATGACAAAAATTTGTGCAAAAAATGGTTCCAAAACACATTTTGCAGGAACAAAAGGACATCGAGAGAGAGGTGTCTTAACTTTTTGGAATTGAATGAAAATGATTCCCATTTCATGGAACGTGTCATTACTGGTGATGAGACTTGGGTGTTTGAGTACGACCCGGAAAAAAAGAGAGAGACGACCCAAAAAAAGCAAGAATGAGCAAATCGAAGATCAAATGCATGCTGATTTGCTTTTTTTTGGTAGCCAGGGAATTGTCCACAAAGAGTTTTAATAAACACTTTTACAGATAGGTTCTTGAAAAAACTTCGAAAAGGGGTCATGCGAGTAAGCCCAAACATCTAGAACAACTGGATGTTGCATCACAACAATGCGCCTTGTCACACAGCCATTTCAGTAAACGAGTTTTTAGCCAGTAAAAACATTCCTGTGTCTCCTCAGCCTTCTCATTCGCCTGACTTGAGTATTTGTGATTTTTTTCTCTTATCGAGATTGAAAAACACCTCAAGAGACGTCATTTTAAGATTAAGGCGATACCATCTGCGAATTAGGTGATTTCCGCCAGAAGTTTCAAGGTTATTCATCTCCCGAGTCGAATCCAGCACCGAAAAATACCTGGGAATGTCATTTTTGGTGGACGCAAAGATACGTATGCATCTTCCCTATCCAAAACCGCTCAAGTTTTTCGCTCATAAAAAAAATGACGGTCAATCGATTTTGAAATTTGGATTCGACATAAAAAAATACATCTAATCCATACCCTGAGGTCCGTTGCCCGAAACTGTTTTTTGTGTGGCTGTGTAATTATGTCAGTCAGAGCCGCAGAAATTTTCACGTCAGATGTGTTTTAACGTTAGCTTTGACGTTGGACTGGCTTGGCCCCAATGTCTGGATTGAAACCATTGTTGGAACATTGGCTTCCATGTGTGATGCCGGCGTAACAATATTTGTTGGTTGAACTGTACGACTAATTGTCGAAAATTTCCCGCACGGGCGCCCGT
This sequence comes from Aromia moschata, assembly GCA_029963805.1. Lineage (NCBI taxonomy): Eukaryota > Metazoa > Arthropoda > Insecta > Coleoptera > Cerambycidae > Aromia > Aromia moschata. Next base: position 360,088 of record JAPWTK010000223.1, read on the forward strand.
GCAGCGAGCCGCTTAACTCCCGATATTTGCCCAAAGTTGTAATCCCGCGCTGCGTTCCCCGGTGCAGCACCGAAATTTATATTATCCGCCGACGCCGACGCCGCGTGAAATATTAACGTTTGCCGGCGACCGTAAATCCTATCTTTCTCTCTCGCTCGCCGAAATCTAGGAAGCCGCGATTAACAAACTAGGATATATAGTAGGGAGTTGTGCGCCATTGTTGTTGCAGAGCGGCACCCCGCGCAACGACTAATTGACGGTTAATTATGGCCCGTCTGTTGCACCCCGCGATCCGAAGCTTTTTTGGCGAGTGAGTAATTGCAATCGTGTTGGAATCATAAGTACGCGACTCTAGTTAGATTACCATCTGCAATTCAGATTTATTTGAATTTTAATCAGTGTATGGCAGTGATAGAGACAGATGGTCTTCGAGCAGTAAATCCAGCTCTGGAGCAGTGAAAAACTGCTTTATGATAGTAGAGACGATCTCAAATAACTCTAAAACTAGAAACTACGGATCTTAAATTTGAATTTTACAAAATATGAGCGGCAAAATTAACACCGAAATAACAACTGATACGTTGAAGTCGCAAAAGATGTGTCTGGAACTAAAATGACTGACGGAGTAATCTCTGGATTTTCAAACAACTTCAATATCAATCAAAAACAACTCTGGAGCAGTCAAAACAGGTCTATAACAATGCAAGTAACATAATAGTTCTATAATCTAAAATATATAGTACCGAAAGATTATAATTATTGTAGCAGTAACTATTGTGTAAAAATATGCTTGAAGTAATAAAAGTTGAAATAAGTTTTTTTTTTGCAATAGAAACAACTCTGAAACAGCGAAAAGCCAGCTCTACCAGTAAAAACAGATCTAAGGCAGTAGTAGGCTTACAGTTCTAAAATCAGACGTCTGTAGATGCGAAACAATATCACAAACAATGGCTATTAATAAAAACCCTTTCTAAGGTAATAAATGACAGTTCTTCATCAGCAAAATAAAACAAGTTGACCATAGTAACAGTAATTGTTGATTGAGGAAAATATAAATACATGAAGAAAAGTAAACCCAAACAGGTAAAGTCATAACATAAACGACCTTATATACCTAGTGAATAGTTAAACCACTTTTTCACCAATAAACGCTCTGAAATAGCCATGCAATGTAGTTCTAAAATCAGAGGTCTGCAGATATTAAGGCATTAATTAAATAAAGAACAACCACCAATAAAAACCCATCTCATCAGGTTTAAAATGCAAAATAAATGGCATTGAAATAAACTACGTTCTAGTTCTATAAAAACATTTCCAAGACAACGCTCCAAACAACAGATTCAAAATCGTTCTAGTACAGTTTTAAAGCTAGTTTTATGAGAGCTCGGTCGACAGTGTCACATCTTCCGTCTGGTATAAAATTGTAATCTTTCATTAGTTAAAGGGAGGGGCTACAGATCAAATGATTCCAATAAAAGTTACACCCTTCACGGTAGCCACGCCCGCCACAATATTCACTTGTCAGTGGACAGTGGGTAATACTCTTTTGTGGGTATACTCTTTGCTTCATTTCTCCAATAAATTAGACAGATTTGGCGAGCACCGCAGATGTGTCTTTGCCTATCCTGTGGATCTAAACCGGTGAGGCTATAAAGAAGTGTTGGGGCATTAACAGTTGCTACCCGGTACAGTCGTTACAAAAAAAAAAAATTTTGGGCTTTGTTTTTTTCTCTTTTAAACATTTTAATAATTACTAAACTATAGTCCAGGCTAGATAGTTTATTTTTTGAAAAGAGTCCTGAATAAGGTTTCTCGGCGCGATAATTAAGTAAAAAATAGTATAAATGGATTGTGTATGTTTTGGATAAAATCGGTATGTAGGAACCTTAGTAAAAAAATCGATAAACATGCCGAAAACCGTTTTTTGCGGATTAAGGGACGAAAAATAACTTTTTTCGTAAAACAAAAAATAAGTTATAATAGAATGAGTTTTTTGGTGATCAAAATCGGTTCATAAGTTTTTGCACAAAAAAATAAAAACCGATGAAAAATGCCCATTTTTTGAAATCGAATTACAAGGATTCTAATCGTCACAGGATCGTTTTTTTTAGTTTTTTTTTTCGATTTATGCAAAAAGTTCTTATTATTTTTGCATGAAATTTTTACTGCAGATAGGCACAACCAAAAGCTACAATTTAAGCCAAAGTTTCTGCGACGATTAGAATCTTTGTAATTCGATTTCAAAGAATGGTCATTTTTCATCGGTTTTTATTTTTTTGTGCAAAAACTTCTGAACCGATTTTGATCACCAAAAACTCTTTTTTTTTCGGTTTTTCAAGCGCTACAACGTGCTATTTTTTGTTTTACCAAAAAAAGTTATTTTTCGTCCCTTAATCCGCAAAAAAACGGTTTTCGGTGGTTTTATCATTTTTTTACTAAGGTTCCTACATACCGATTTTATCCAAAACATACACAATCCATTTCTACTATTTTTTACTTAATTATCGCGCCGAGAAACCTTATTCAGGACCCTTTTTTTAAACTGAGCACTTTTCTGCAATATTGCCTGGATTAACTAGTAATAATTTGTATCTAAGCTTTCGAGTCGAGGAAGTGCCTTGCCTTTACTCCGCTACTGGAAATGCTAATACACAATAATGACTAAGGGCTAAACAAATGATACCCGGGCCCTAAAGCTTGAACCCTGCTCGTCGTCGAACGTGTTTAGTTTGTTTTGATCGATGCCGACGCTCGATCTTACTTATAAAAGATCATCCCCGCATTCGCATACATCCACGCCGAATATCAACTCCCATTTATTTGCGTCGGGACGGAGTTGGAAATCAGCGACGGCTCGGCTCGAATATGAAAGGGATACGAAAAATCGAAAAGACAAATTTCAAAACGTAATACAAAAGGGTATTCTAATGTACATCTAATTCGACAGTGAAATTTATTAAATCTCTCAAAAATACAAGACTCTTTACATATCTAAGGACTCTTATTCGTCGTGACCTAGAAATATAGACGGCCTTAAACTTGTAGTAGACATAAAAAGAATGTAATTCCGCAAAAAAAAAAACGAGCACAAAAGGCGAGCAGCCTGAATACACCGCTCATCGTAACGTCCCGTCGTCGTGCCTTAATTTGTCACTTGTTTCTAGAGAGTCTGCGATGTGTAATTCGAACTTCGCTGGGAGGTTGCCCGGTTCTCCTTTTGACGTGATGCTTTGTGGTGTGTCTGTGGCAAGGGCGTAGCCAGGGGGGGGGCGATCGCCCCCCCCAAATGGTCAAGTAAAAACCAAAATAGTCGGGGGATTGCGCTTGCCGTTGCCTCCAATGACCTTTTTTTTGCTTTTTTGTTTAATCTGTATTGGACCGCCCCCCCTTCCCAAAGAAAAATTACGCCTTTGTTCTGTGGGGTGATTTTTTATATCTACTATTAGTTTAAGGTCTATTATACCATGCCAAAAGTTTCGTAGAAATTTATACAATCGATCATTTTTGAAATCGCGTATTCGTTCTTTATTACTTGTTCATTTTGCAGCTGAAAATTGCGTTTGTATGCACTACACATTCAATTGCTGTCGAAAATGGTTCGTATTACTCCAATTTTCGTCCAGGATATTTTTGCAGCACCACCACCGAATGCCAAAAAAGGACAAATTATTGGTTATCCTTTATACACCCACGCACAAATCTTATCAATTTAATTTCGAGTTTTAATTTACCCTCACTTCTAACCTCAGAAGTCAAATTATGTAATTAAAAATCAGTTTTAAAAACTGATCGGTAACTTTTTATTCGGTTATATGATTTTTAATGGTGTAGGAATTAAGGGGGCTTTCCCGCTTTTTTCGCTGAAAAAAAAAGGTTTTTTTTTTTGGATTTTTTTAAAGAAAGTATAAAACGGATTGAGACATTTTTTTAATTAAAAAATAGAGGTGTGAAGGTTACATTTATTTATTTATTTACTTTTTTAACCAAAATGGCGGCCGTTGATACTTGTTCCAATGTAGCTATTTCAGGCGGACATGTCTCATGTAAATGAGAATTTTCTACGACGCTATTCATCTGAAATCAAAAAATTAAACATTTTTATAAAATATAGGGTTGTTGTTAGTGTTTATCATAGGGGTTTTTTTGAAATTCAAATTTTACGCAATTTGGTGCAACTGTGAAAAATAAGTATGAGTTTCACCTTAAATTTCTACCTTTAAATTGTTATTAAAAATCGAACTTTTGCAATATCAAAAAAATCCTATGTTGATCACTAATGGCATCATTTGTGAATATTTTAAAATCAAAATCGTAAAAATCGGTTAATTAGTGCTCGAGAAAAATCTCATTCCAGTTTCAAAAACGTTGTTTTGAGAAAAACGCGTCTAAAGTCTTTTACGTCCTTTTTTTCTTTTAACTATGAAATTTTTTAACTTACTTGTCGTCATTAATTCCCGGCCCGTACAGGACACCCTCCTCTGCCTTGTAGACCTCATTTTGGCTTCGAGTCAGATAGCGTCACGCATTTTTTCCACTGAATCCGCATTTCGCCGAATACGGATAATAAGTAACAATCGTAATAAGTAATAAGTTGTCAATTCGCCTATTACTTGATGATCAGTTTTCCTGGACCTCTTCCCCCGAGTCCCTTGTTTGTTTTCTTCGCATTACGGAGCCTGGTTCCCATGCGTTGTTGTACGGGTCCAAATCCAAAATCGCATTGAAGTCATTACCTTATCGCCTTATTGTCCCCGTCGCCAATATACTGAGCATATTTTACATTATGCTTTTCTTATGATCGTTGAAACACTTCCTTTACACTGTCCACCTCCATTTTCCGTGCGCCACTCTTTTCAAGCGCCGTAACCGTCGTCACTAATCCGGCTGTAACTCGAAATCTAATACGCGGATCACTTTAAATTTTCAGGACAATAAATTTGAATGAACGTATCGATTTCAGTAAAAAACGATTTTTTGAAACCAAAAAAGCGGGACAGCCCCCTCAACACAACGCACTCCAAAATGTTGTACGACTCTTCCGTAGGTAACGAGCATGTCAAATGTGTGCGCTTTCAATTCAAATCTTCAATTAAGCCTACTTATTTGAATGCACATGCTATGGTCCGTTGTAATGACGCCAATACACGCTCGTGAGGTGATAAATATTAACTAAACAAAATGTTAGAAATGTTTCAATATCACAAAATACTTATATCATGATCAACAGATGAATTTTATTTATACAAAGTAATGTATAACACAAATTTCGTTTAATATTTGGCGTTTTACCGTGGGGGGGGGGCGATTGCGCCACTGCACTGGTAGAAATTCATGTACGAACGGGTTGCGTTTTGCAAATAAAACCTCTCAGGTAAGTAAGTAGATCCTCCCGCGTTGCCATATCAATCCGAGAAGGGTTCACGCTACGTTTGCTATGTGGGTTAATCCCGCCGAAACTGAGCTGAATATGTATACAAAGTAGTCCGGTCGGAACAGATAACTGAGACAAAAAAAACTGCAGTTTATGAAAACAGTTATTTACGATGTATGTTTGTAAGGCCTTGTATTACAATGCGATGTTTTAAAGTACTAAAACGGTGTCTTAGACAATACGTCTAGAGTTTTCTATTGCACAAAATTGTATATATTCTCTAAAATAATGAAAGATACATTTAATTTTGACAGTTTCAATGTCTGTTTTTAATAAGAAGGCATACACGTTATTAGTCTTACATGAATCTTTCAGTCATTTTGGTTAGGGGAACGGGATGGAATCAGAGCCAGTTAAGAAGACAGCACAATTATTTGGCAAATATTTGTATGTTAGCGCGTACATAAGTATATAGTGTTTACTTTTTATTTAAACATAAAAATGAACTTAATCAGCAGTAACATCAAAAGAAAAAAAGAAAAGAAAATCTCTGTTCTTCATTACCCGCCATACGAGGGAGATAATGAGAACCAATACTAAATTTTTAAGAAAAAAATTATACTTCAATCGACTCTCTTCGTTCTGAGAATGCCATAAACCACTGAAAAACGCGGGCTCTTCAAAAAAACACAGTCTCCGTACGCGTGTTGAAGTTTTGCAAAAGTATCTGATAGCACACAGTTGCTCAAGATTAACGTCACTCATTTATAAGACGCACTAGAAAAAGTCGGTTTACGAAAACAGTCACAAAAAACAAACAAGCGACTCTAACAAGTTCAAACTTGTATTGAAAGTGCATTAGAATGTTATCCTACGACCCTTCCAAGTCCCGTCTCCGCAGTGTTGCTAGTTCGGGCGCTACGTTGCCAGTCTCATTACTGAATTTACGCACCTCGTATGGCTTTGTCTTTTAAAATACAGTTATCGCAAGCTAGTTCAGTAAACAAAATTTTACTACAAAGAGAGATACTTAAGTAGGTCCCATTTCTTACACACTGGTTCTCATTACCCCCTCCCCCCTCCCCCCCGTTCTCTACTACCAAACGGTAATAAAAAAAATTAAACCCAGAAAAAATTGTGATTTTCAAGAATGAGGATTAGAAGGAGCAGCGGAAAACGAAGCCATTTTATGTTATATTTTTAAGCAGTCTTAGAATATCTATTAACGGATTCCAAAATATAATTCAAGGGTGGAACTGTTCAAAAAGGAACACACTGTATATCATTTTGTACGGAATGTTGGTAGTAATTTTTATTAAGCGCGAAAAATTAAACATTATCATTAAATTAATTTATTTGAATGATAAAATAGGTGTAGGGTCTATTGTTATTTAATAGGTAGGGTCTAATTTTAGTTGAATTATGTACATGGTAGGTACGAATCTACTTATTTATGTAAATTTCTGTAAAACCCTAATTATCACGTTTCGGCATTTACTGTTTGTATATTTATGTAAATACGTGGTACAGGCTATTTGATTTCTGTTAAAAACACCCGCATAATAGTTTGGTTTTCCCAAATTGACCTGCGGTTGGGATTTCCCCCTAATTCAGTTTACAACTGTTTATTGGAGACTGGTTTAAGGGAACCTACCTGGTCTGTGGCTGATTGTTGGTTTAGGGATTTTAAGTAGAGTTTTGGACAGAGTCTAGAGAGTTCATCTGTACCATTCACCGGCTCCACACCGGAGTCTATGTCTTTCATATCTTGTACATAGTGTAAATAAATTACTGTACATATAGCCGACTAAAGTGCTTTACTTACCACACCACCATCGCCATATAGGTAATCTTACATTTAATGAATTTTAAGTTTCATAAAACTCTCTTATGCTGCCGAGATTACCACCATCAGTTTCTTAAATTGTCCGGATTTCCCACATCAACCCTCTATTTCGACTGACCTACGACGCTGCCGAATCTAAGTGGGACGTGTGTATACGAAGACCTCAACAGATTAACGGAACACCCCCGATTTATTTCTATTGACTCGAAACGAAATAATTAATAATTAAGGCGCCGCTAACGAGAAAAGTTTTAGCGCTTATCTTTGTTTAAGGGAGGCGCGTGCGTTCGAGCGGAAGTTATCGTTAGAGAAAGACAGAGAGAGAGAGAGATAGATATCCGCATTAAATGTTTATTCGGCAATTATCTGCTCGGTAAGGAAGTTATGATTACATAGGTAATAAAACGAGGGAGTATAAAAAAAGTGAGGATAATTAGGCGCACCGCTAAGATCGCTAGGAAAATAATAACGGCCCAAGGTTAGATCCTTGGGGTACCCTTGACGAAGAACCATTTGAGCGAGGTACATAAGCTATGAGGCTTGGGTTTGCATATTTGGAATTAATCATTTTGATATCTTAAAATGAAAGATTCGTGTAAATAAAACAATGAAGATCATTGATATATTATACGAGCCCAGTCTCAAATGTATTGAACAACTGAAATTAATAACACAGTTTACTTGTTGATTATTGTTAACTAATACAGTAGGTGGGAAATATTATCGATTAATTGCAAACACCAATTAGTGCCAAATACACTTAGTTACTTTTGTTTCAGCTACAATAAGTGTTTAAATAACAATACGGAAATATAATATATTCGTCGCATATTTCCTTGGTCCAATACATATATGACTGGGCTCGTATACCTACAGTCAATTAGGCACAGCTTGTCATGACCCAAATAAATTTAGGTAATACATTGATTGTTCTTCAACTTTGTCCATTGTCCTTCAAAATTGTCCACCCTTTTCTGAAGTAGGACTCTACCATAAATGTTAGTTGTTGCAGTATAAACACCATTGTAAGGAATTTTTCGTTGAATCGACATAAACTGTTTTGGTTTAGAACTTTAGCTTGAGAGTCTCGCCAGATCGCAAGACAACAATTTTATGCCTGGGCCTATCAAAGGGCATATGTTTGAATTGGGAAGGCCAACTTTGAGGTCAAATTTTGTTGAACGCGTTATAATTAAATTCCTATCTTATTTTTAAGAAATTAGGAAGAACAGCATGAACATATTTGTAAAACCCCATTTATCATTGAAATTATTGAGACTCCATTTCTAGGGCAATCATAGATAAAGGAAAGGACGGGACAATCAATCTCATACTTTTGAAAACAAGTAGATAGTGACGCTCTTTTGTCTCTGAGTTTTGTCTTTGTTAAGCATAAAAATGCACAGCACAATAGGTCAGATCCGCTTTTAAATGGTCTTTTCGTTTCTTTTTAAACTGAGTGTTATTTCTACATTTCCGACACTGACGCGCTTGACATTTGACATACATATATGTGGTGTCTAACCTCCGCTGTAAGAAATGGATCGTTTTACGCTTGAACAACGTTGGGAAGTATTGAAAAAATTATTTCCAAAATCCCGTGTTGCAGAAACAGTGAGAAAATCGAGAAAAACTTTGGTCGAAATGAAGCTCCGTCAGCGCCTGGTGTAGGAGAGTTCTTAAGGAAAGTTAGTGAAACTGGCATGCTTATGTATAACAGAAGTCATCCACGTGCTCGTCCGGTGCGCACAGCTGAAAGAATTGCTGCTGTTCTTGTCTAGACTCGTGATAGAGCACAACAACTGAATATCAGTCGCACTTCTCTGAGGAGAATATTTATTGCATAAAGACCTCGGATTATTTGCTTACAAGTTGCAACTTACTCAACGGGTAAAGGAAAATGACCATCCACTTCGTTATCGCTTCTCCGTGTGGCCTTTATATGAGTTTGAAAATGACGCCGATTTCAATCGAAAAATATTTTTTTTCGGACGAAGCTCATTTTCATCTTGGAGGACATGTTAATAAACGGAACTGTAGGATTTGGGGTTCGGAAAATCCATACGTAGTCATAGAGAAGCCAATGCATCCTGCAAGAGTGACTGTTTGGTGTGGGTTTTGGAGTGGTGGCATCATTGGTCCGTACTTCTTTCAAAATGGAGATTGTAACAGCGTTGTAATAAATGGAATGCGTTACAGAGATATGTTAAGTGATTTTTTTTGGCCGCGATTGGACGATTTGGACTTGGGCGAACTTTGGTTCCAGCAGAATGGAGCAACATGTCACACAAGCCGTGAAACAATCGATTTTTGCACACTAAATTCGGTAACCGTGTTATCAACCGTTTTGGAGACACTAATTGACCATCGCGCAGCTGCGATTTAACACTAGAGCAATAGAGTGCAATAGAGCCACAAGTAATCGAAAATGTACTGCACAATTTGGTGAAAAGAATGAACTACTGCCAAGCCAGTCGCGGCTATGGGAAAGCATACTTTCTTGAATAAAGCAACAATCATTTAAAAATATTCAACGATGTAGTTTTAATAGCAATTTTAAAAAGAAACCATCTAATGGCCCACCCTTTACTTATGGGGTCCTCGGAGGATCACCTGCAAAGTGCAAACCCTACATAGGTGGCGCGGCTGCTTCCTCCAATGACTTTACATTAGAAAAGACTTCAGCTGTTACCACTAGAAGCTGCGTGCTTACCCCACTCTACCCCACGGTAGGCGTCGACGTGAATTATTTGCACTTTTGAGTGGCAACAATATAGCTGCGGGCGTTGTTCCATCAACGTTTTCCTAATTAATTGCCGCCGAAAGCTCCATATATCGATTCGCCATGAACGAATACGTTCAATTAAGCAAAGTACTATTCAATTAATAGCCGGCTGATCCCAGACCGTCAGCCACCGCGCCATAGCCGGAGCCAGAGCCAACTGGGATAACGTCGGGCAAACGTCAAACGCGGCGGCGGTGTTTTTATTAAATTGCGAATGCAACGCTGTTATATAAAATCGAATCCTGATAGCTGTTGGCTTGGAGTACAGTATAGAGACTCTAATTTGTGGTATATCGTTGAATATAGTGATTTGTTTGACAAACAATAGTTGTGAAAGAAAAATGAACTAATCCAATCGAAACCTCCAGTAAACGGTTGATCTTCATACTGGTTGCGGATCTTGGAGACTAGACAAATTAATAAGAACTTAGTGCACCTGCCTCAGAACCGCATAGACCTCTTGTAGGTGGCGACTTACATTTCCAATTTCATTTGGAGTTGGACGATGATGAGTTCCATTAGAACGAAACAGATTGGTTTGGCACGGATTTGACGTCCGTGGTTAATTGAATAGCGAAACTGGTTGTGAAATATAGCTTGGTATTGCTTAAACGCCTAGCAAGTCCTTGAGGTTTATGGTAGTGATTTATATAGGGTGTTTAAAAAAGACGCGGCAATATTCAAGAGGGTGATTGCCCAGGTCATTCTATAAAAACAGTTCTTATAAACATAGGTCCGCAAACGCTTCGTTACCGGTCCACAAGATATTGAAGTTTAATTTTAAAAACAGTAAAAACTGGATTTCTCCAAAATCGTTTGTATGTTATAATGAAATTTTAGGCGTGTCAATAACTATGGGAGACGCATACTTTGCAATACAAAATGATTTTTTAGTCTTACCAGTGGTGCGTGTATCGGCATGTCACTGGGTATTTTTAAAGGAAAAAATAGGACACCGCTGATTTTTCTAAAAAAAAAATAATTCCTTGTTCAAATATGAAGAAAAAAGATTTCTTCAGATTTTATTGTACGACGCACCGTTTTTGAGTAAAAAAATAAAAACCATTTTAGTACGCGCCTAAATTTGATGCTGTTTTAATTTAGAAATTAAAATTATTGTTTGTTGTTTGTAGAAATACTAAGGGGCTGATTTTAGAATATTAAAATTATTAGGTCAAGGGGGCACTTTAACCAAATTCATTCATAAAAGAATGTACAGCACTGACTAGTTTTTACTGTTTTTAAAATTAAACTTCAACATCCTGTAGATCGGTAACGAAGCGTTTGCGGACTTATGTTTATAGGAACTTTTTATATAGAATGTCCTGGGCAATCACCCGCTTAAATATTCCTGCAAAAACTCCTGCATTAACCATGATATATAAGTATATAAACAAGTTAACAAACAGACAGATAGATACAGCATTGTTTCCATTCAAAATTAAAATATCGACGTTTGATAATATGAAGCCATCCAAAAAAAAAATGTCATCCAATCTGGCCATGAACGAGAGAGATGGAAATAGCGGTTATGTCGAAGCTTTAAACGAAACTTTGTTGTTGTCAAACTTTTGACAAGTGGCTGTTACAATTGTAAAACAAATAATGGCTCTCATATTGTGACAGCCTTGACAATTAAATAAGGTTATAAATAATTTAAGATACAAACACGTCTTTTTTTACTTGGTCAACTTTGACGACTTTTTTCTCGTTATTTTAGTGCAGAAAATGGCTAATTTCTCACGAGTTTGAAAAAGTACAGGTGTGGGAAATTAACTGTGAGAAATGATTTCTCACGGGTATGAACAATACATAACTTTGTAGTTTTGTAAAGTGTGAGAAAAATGCTGTTTTTCATAGCGGTCGTAGAAAAAAAAAATATTTTTTACATTCTACACTTTCGCCTCAACTATGAAGAAGTAGAGACATTTGACAATATCACTTCAAATAACTGACGGATATCTGCTGGTAAAGAATGCGAATTATTGAAGGTATATGAGACAATCGTTTCTTTCACGATAAAAGCGGTTTATTTTTATCTTTTTTGGGACAACCACTTTATATTTCTCTACCCTAGTGTGCTTGGTGCGCCGAGGGTGCGAGTCTTAAGAGATATGAAAAAAAATATGGCTGTAATTTGAGCGGACGCAAGGAAAACGGCTCCTCGTTAAAAATAAAATTTAAAAACGTTCCCCCACGGCCTTCGGTTTCCCGAGGGATTTCAAAGGAAGGCGCTCCTTCGAGGCCCTTTATTACCCCGAATCACTTCTACGCTGGTCATCCCTTCTCAGTGGAAAAGTGTCACGCTTAAAAGGACCAGGCAGCCCTTAATCTCGGAAAAGATTTTTTTATGCCACGATTATAAAAAAAATTAAAACACCTTCGGGTGAAATATTTGACAAATCTTATTGACATTAAGTAAAGTAAAATTTAAGAAAAAATAGTAGATAGGTATTAGATAATATTTAAAAAAGTTAAACAATCCGTATCTTACGAGAAAATTATCTTGATTTAAATTATTATTAGATCTTATCTATACTATTATTTAGATCTAAAGTTTCTTTTGTTTCCGCAATACTTGAGATACAAATAAAATAAAAACTATTAAGTAAACAATTGTCATTGCATAATGAAAAAATTACATTCTTGCCATTGCGTTATTACCAAAAAAAAAAAAAAAACTGTACAAGATTATTAACCTATATTCTCAGTGTCGGCTGACATAATTTGAAATTCCCGTATTTTCATAAGGAAGCATGGAATCCACAACAAATAGTAGGGACCTACGTAGAAGGCTATAATAGCAAAAAAACTTCATGCTAAATAAAATATGTCTGCCTTACCAGAAAAAGAATTTTGAAATATTTATGAATTCACGCCTAACACTTTTAACCACTTTTTTTGCACTTAACGTGCGTTTCGCCAACCATGTTGGCATCATAATGAGATTATTAAAAAAAATAGGTTCCATTTTTTTCCTGTAGATAGTTATGAATTTTTTTTATACATATATATAATCACCAGGTGAATATAAAAGCTTGCTATCAGATTTCGTTGTCCATAGTGCTTTATACGTCTGGCTGTCGCATTTTCATTCTAAATCAAAGGGTTTTCAACGGAGGAGATTTACAAGAGACGAAGTGGGAAAACCGTTTTTCTTACGTCGCGATGGGATATGAATATAAATAATTTCCATTAGGTTTAATATCAATTTCGATTATTCAATTCCAATACGAACGCACCGACGGCGACGCTTAAGAAGTCTCTTTGTGTCGCGGTTTTTTATTGCCCACATCAATCATTTTCAGTTTTTTCCACGAAGATCGTCGACATTGTGCGAAAAAAGGTTCCTTTATACAGAAATCCGCAACACCTACTTGATGCAAATACATAGACATTTAGAAGGCAGGGTCTTGGACATTTTTTTTTCACAATTTGCATTTGGTAATTTCCACAATTCGAAAAATAATAAAGTGTCATAACGTGACAATTGATTCTCTTCTTGTTGATGTGAATATTTGTTGAAAAAAGTATGTGACGTAATTTATATAACACCTTAAAGAAATAAATCACAGAAACTTTTAGGCAATTGCAAATATAAAATAAGTGGTAACAAGAAGTCTTGAATTTATGAAATTAGTTGTAAAGATTGTAAGCAGGTAAAGGATCGATTTTAAATGAATTTAAATAGCACATGGTTTACTTGTACTTGTAATATGGTGGAAATTTTCCAGACAGTATTATCATCGTCATGTATTCCTCAAGCTTCGGGGTTCCTCAGGGTTCAATTTTAGGTCTCAGTGTAACTTATATGCATATTACCCATTAGGCAATTTTAATAGATTGTGTAGAGATAACTTTTTTTAAGATAACGAAAAAAGGTTGGGTAAAAAACCTGAACGATTGGAAATAAAATACAATCAGCACTGAGGTTTTAGGAGTAATTAAAAAATTTACAAGGAAGTGTACCATGTAAATTTTTTTTTGACAATTTTTTTATTGGCTTATATCCTTCCTTAACTATCCAAAAGGTTTTATGTGGGGAAAATTTTTAGAGTGGTCGAAAAAGTCGGTTTTCCGAGTGAAGTCACGGTGCTGTTTAACTAGTAATTTGTGCGCGTTCGATATCGGTGCAGCAAGGGTCACTATTCCTTCGTAAACACAGTATACCTTGAATTAGAAGAACATGAAAGCAGGAAACAGCAGAAAGACAGCATGGAAACCTTGAATTAGAAGGATAGTTGTATGGTCCAGGCATCGCTGATTAGTGGTAAATGAAAAATTACATCGAAATATACGTAGTTGAAAATTGTTTTCCCCGAAAACCATATTTTTCGAGCTGGCCGTAAAGCCAGCGCCTACAATTTTCAACCAATCGACTTGAAATTATACTTGTAGCTAAAAAAATAAATTTTCTAGTGAACGCCCGTAGAAATTTTTGATTTATGAAAATTTACCGATTTTATATCCGATTTGCAGCCGATTTTTTTCCGAACAAAAGTATTTTTTTTCTTTAAACTGACGCCATTTTTTTTTAAATCAATATTTCGAAAAGTTCTACAGTCGTTCACTAGATTTTTCAATGTAATTTCTAAATCTTTTTGTTTTTTTGTTCTGGATGCACGATTGCGACCTGTAGCTTTATGGCCAGGGAGGTCATTAAAAAAAAGATGTTTCATTCAGAGAGCCGCCATTTTGTTTATAAACGACTTAAAAAAAATATATTTTTGTGTACTTTAAGAGGTGTAATGATGTCAAAAAAACCGAATTTCAATAAATTGTTTTGCCTTTCTACAATAAATTCGAGAATATGAGCCTTGATTTTGACCCCACAAGGTAGTGTTACCCCTTAAGAGAATTTTCGACAACCAAGTCAGCGCTGTCGACAGTTACCTGCATATTTTTGTTCGCGTCAAGAACTTCGCTTATAGCAAAGGAAAGCACCCAGTGTGCGATATATTCTGTGTAAATATCACTACGCAAATTTCGCTGAATTTCACCGATCGCTGAACATCCACCTGCCCAAAAAGCGACGCAACTACCGAACTACCGTTGAAGTCGCCTCCCTCGTGCAAAAGGCCACAGCTACTCGCGCGCTATACGTTCCACAATATTCATATTTAACGGGATTTCGTCAAGCGTTAGGCGGCGTTTCTCCATGACCCGCGACATAAATTTACATTAGGAACACAATGAAAATAACTAGGACGAACGGTGATGTTGGGAGTGCCCACATATACGGGCCCCGAGAGCGTTAATTATGGATGTGTCGTCGCCCTGTTCCACCAGAATGGCCCTACGGAGGCCGCGGACAATTTTCAACGAAGTATAGCTGGCCTTAAACTCGTGGTAAATTTTTTTTTATACAGGGTGGGCCAAGGGAACTTAACGTTTTTGCAATGGATAGTACTCGGCTGGTAGAAGGGGTAGGATGCTGCGAACAGTCGCGATGTAAGCGTAAAGGAATGCCATTTAGTATACGCGATGGCGCAGTGGCGGTTAGAACATCGCGTTTTCGTGTACGATCGTTTTGTGAAAAGCCACAATACGATACTGAAATGGGTGGATAATTTAAGAAAAAAGGGCCAGTTGAATTTTAAACCACCTGGAGCTACACGAACGTCCCGGACTCCGAAAATGTAGAGAGAGTAAGGCAGGTGGTATTAAGAAGCCCTCGCCGTTCAACTCGTCATATGGCACAAACACTACGCATTCCTAGAACTACAGTCAGGCGTATTTTGCACAGCGATTTACATTTCCATCCCTATAAACTTGCACTAGTTCAGGAGTTGCAACCCAACGACCCTGCCCAAAGGAGCGTTTTCTCGCAGGCTATGCTAGAGTTACTCGCGGGAAATGAAGATGCAATTATTCTTATGACTGACGAAGCTCACTTCCATTTGAACGGTTTCGTCAATCAGCAGAACTGCCGTTATTGGGCTACAGAGAACCCAAAATCTTTTCATGAACGACCATTACACTGCCCAAGAGTCTGGTGTGCTGTTTCAATAGTTGGCGTCATCGGCCCCTATTTTTTTTTAAAAGGCGGACACACTCTTATTCACACACAATTCAGATCGCTATGTCCAAATGTTACAGAATTTGCTCAAACCCAATTTGCTCAGACTAAGAAGAACATATCCTCCAGCAATGCTGTGGTTCCAACAAGATGGCGTCACTGCTCACACTTCGCGTAACTCTATGCGGGTGGTTCGAGAAATGTTTCCAGATCACGTAATTTCTCGTTTCGGCGATATGCCATGGCCACCTAGATCCCCCGATCTTACTTCATGTGACTTTTTTCTGTGGGGATATCTCAAGTCAAAAGTCTATGCATGCAAGCCGAGAACCCTTGAAGAACTGAAAACATCAATTCGTCGGCAAATTGAAGCTATTGACCAGAACTTATTGATGAAAATGCATCAAAACTTTGTATACCGTTTGAATACATGTATTTCACAGAACGGTTAGCATATGACGAATGTAATTTTTCATACATAAAATGGCATATATTTAGCAGCATTTTCACGTTAATAAATATTTTTTAATACAAAAACTGAATTTTTTTCTGTAACTTTCAAAAACGTAATTTTCCCTTGGCCCACCCTGTATAAAAACATCACAAAAGCGCCGGGTCAAAACAAAATCCCGAACAACACTGCGAAGTTCGAAAAGCACAGCGCAAACTCTATAAAAACAAAGTGACAAATGAAGGCATGGCAACGGGACGTTACGATGAACGGTGTAATTCAGGCTCCTCGCCTTTTGTGCTTGTTTTTCATGCCACGTGTTGTTTTATAGGTTTTTGAGGTCAATGAATTCAAACGTAATATTTTTTGCTCTCACTATGATTTTCTCACGTTTTCTGATTTTTATTTATGTCGACTGTACGTTTAAGGTCTACTATACGCGCTACACCTGCACTGACTAAGGTAAGAGTTGGTCATGACCAATTTTATCCTCATAAGGAAAATTCCCCCTGCATTTTTGCGATTTTCTTTAAAACTACTACGGTGATTAAATGGAATTTTTAGTCTCGTGGCGAAAGTCTAGTTAGCATTTAAGGCACAAGTTCTCGTGGGTTTGGTCACGATAAATTTACAGTCTGGTGCAAATGAAAAGAATAAACCTATTTCGTAAGTCAAGAACTGTTGTACCAATAAGAAACTAGTTGGACAATGCCTTTCAAGATGGATTATCAATTGAACTGCTACCTGGTTCTCAAGATTTCTCTAGATTTTTTTCTATTGGGGTACTTAAAACCTAACGTATACCACATATGCCCTTAACACATGGTGTCCCTGAAATACTTTAGTGTATTTAAATGATACTGCACGAAGGTCTCAGCATAGTTGGTATAGTAGACTAATAAGACACTGGCAGCAAAATAGAAGCATGAGTGGAGTTGATCAGGTAGAGGAGACAAGATTGTTCCTAGTAATGAAGATGAAAAACTAAAGCCTGATAGCTTTCGACTGCTTTGTTTTGGTATTGATATTTTTACGGTATGGAGGTACAAAAAAGACGCATTCTTTCCTTTTTGCATCTTGAGTAAGGATGAAATGGGAGTTCTACGCTGTACAAGGTCATACTCAAGACCAAGGTTAAAGGCTTTCACCTTGACCTTGTATAGCATAGAACTCTCATTTCAACCTTACAATCCGGTCTGTACTTTCATACAATTTACAATATTTGACTGGGGAATCGAATATGAAACAAAAAACTCTAGTAGCAAGATTGCCGATTTATTTTTATTTTCTCCTGGCAGTTTTTAAAGATTGCCTCCAGACACGATTTCTTGAAATACCCACTTGACATACGTATAATATTTACAAAAATAAGTCCTTGGTCGATATTATCCCTTGAAATTTCTGTACATCAATCTTCGCGCTATTTTGTACGGTGTTGTAGAGGAATGCACCGTCGAGAGGGGCGAGGAGGGGGATGGGCGAAGCAACGCGACCCATTAAATAACGAAGCAGAGTGGCAGTACTTGTAGCGCCGTAAGACCAGAGAGAATTTATGAGCCGTAGCTCTCCTCGTAAGAAGCCCATTATTGAATTTATGTTTCCCGATTCTGGAAACGTTTTACGGCCATCCGTGATGTATGTACTCTTCCGGCGCCGTTTAAGAACAATCGCGAGAGCTCGGACTTCGGAGAAAATCGAGAATGGAAGAACCGTCTACGTCTTTATAACTCTCGGTCTCGGTTTTAAAAGTTTTTAATTAAAATCAAGATATACCGTTTTGATGACGTGTGGACAAATACCAACCTGAGTCGTTGGCTGCAATTTTTTGTGTAAGAATATTAAAAAAACCTCAAAATGTACCTAAAAAAAAGGAAACTGAAAAACACAAGGACGTGAAATGTAAGGATGTATGTACATATACTTTTAAAGCAGTGGGAACAGAAAATCCAGCACACTTTATGTGAACAGGTCTGTGTTAATAAATTGTTTATCAAATATTGGAACGCTCAGCGAGAATAGCTGTTTTTTTTTTTATTAAGATCCATATTTTTTTTCCAAAGAAGTTTGCCCAAACTAACTTGAAAATTTGTTTTTAATGACATATTACGAATAAATGCTAACTATATTGGTACAACATAAATTAGCATGGACCTGTAATAAGTATTGGGGCATTTCACGCCAACTAAGTAAGGTCAAAAAAAAATCTGTTTGAAACATATCATAATCGATAGTACTTGCTAAAAAAAATAACTTCCC
This sequence comes from Aromia moschata, assembly GCA_029963805.1. NCBI lineage: Eukaryota > Metazoa > Arthropoda > Insecta > Coleoptera > Cerambycidae > Aromia > Aromia moschata. Next base: position 378,816 of record JAPWTK010000223.1, read on the forward strand.
TAGAATTTTATATTTTTTGAGCCACAAGGAGAGGGATGGTGAGGGTGAGAAAATACAAATTTTCGTTTCGACTCTAAAATTTCATCTTCATCTTTCTCAATAAAAAAATTAAAAAAATTAAGAAAGAAAAGGTTGCAATGGTTTTCGATGAGTTTTTTGCGTAGAATACGATAAAAATATTTTCAAAATTATTGGGGGTAGTTTTCACCCTTATTTTGAGGATTGAAAGTTTAAAATCGAAATTTCGAAAAGTATGACACGATTTTTTTTTCAATTTTTTTTAATTTATTTTTTTGTACTTTCGATTAATTTTTAATTCATAATGGGCGTCTGACCAGGAACTGGCCCAAAAAACGACCCAAAGGTGAAAAAACGTGGTTTTAGCGTATTTTCTGTGAGACAGACACTTCCATTTACTGTGAGACAGTAAATGGCAAGTGAATAATATATTCTAAGGTGTTTGGGGTCGCTGATTACGAATCTAACGTAGAAAATTTCCCGTAGAATACGATGGTATTTTATAAATTTCAAAATTTAGCCATTTTTTAAAAGTTGACTACCATATTGGATCCGCCATCTTGTTTTTTGAAAATCTGACGTTAGATTCGTAATCAGCGACCCCAAAAACCTTGGAATGTATTATTCACTTGCCATTTACTATCTCACAGGATGAGAAAATATGCTAAAACCACGTTTTGGGCCGTTGGGCCGTTTTTTGGGCCAGTTCCTGGTCGACGCCTATTATGAATAAAATTTTAATCAAAAGGACAAAAAAGAAAGACATTGAAAAAAATTGAAAAAAAAATCGTGTCATACTTTTCAAAATTTCGATTTTAAACTTTCAATCCTCAAAATTAGGGTGAAAACTACCCTCAATAATTTTGAAAACATTTTTGTCGTATTCTACGCAAAAACACATCGAAAACCATTGTAACCTTCTTTTTAATTTTTTTCGTTTTCTTACCGAGAAGGATTGAAATTTTAGAGTCGAAACGAAATTTGTATTTTCTCACCCTCAACATCCTCTCCTTGTGGCTCAAAAAATCTAAAATTTTAGGGAAGTTAGTTTTTTAGCAAGTACTATCGATTGTGATATGTTTCAAACAGATTTTTTTTTGACCTCACTTATGGGTGAAATGCCCCATTACAAAGTTTACTGAATCTTCATGCATGCTGAACTTCGTCATCATAACAAAACTTGATAATACACAACACATTTTCGAACGCTCCATGCTCCAGACATATGCTCCACAATGTATTAATCTAGTGAACTTTCTAAGGTACCATTCGCTAAATGTTACATTACAAACAAATGCTCATTACTGTACGCAACGATCAGCCACTAAATCTTCCTGATTTATACCGTATTATTTTATAAATATACTGACGAGCGTTGCAATATTAAGCAACACATTTTGTCGCACTATTCATCCACATTATGTCTGACGGCTTCTGTTGTTAGGCGCATAGCCTTTAGCTTAACGAAGTAGGTCATCCCCCGGCGATGCATGTAGACTTCAACTGGGCCGATGGATAATGCGAAATATGTATAATCGCCCCGTTGTAGTTATTCGTGTCGTCGTATTTATCGCTTAATGAGGCCAGCGAAATACTCGGCGCTGCATTTCCATTGCATGCAACACCATCAGCCATTAATACATCACTAATGTTTCATCGCGAAATGCTAGAAATCAACGCGAAATGGTGCGAGCCATTCGAAGTTCATTGTTATGGAATAGCCAAATAAAATAAAAGCAGCGTAGTTATGAGTTATGAGACTGATCTCGGGTCTGTATGTCTGTCGATCATAAATACTAACGTCGATCTTATATCCTCGAAGACAAGCTAGGGCAAGCAAACTTGATCATTTATTTGTGATAACACTCCGACGAATGGTGCATTACAAACGAGTGCTCACTGGAATGACACTTTGTGAACGAGTATTTGTATGTAACCCAACATTTGCAATAATGCTACAATGAGTATTTCGAAAAAGTAAAGCATTCATTCACTTGTAACAAAACATAATATGTAGAACATACGCTGAGATGTTGTCGAGCAGAGCATTAGATATTGAAACGGTAGACATGGTATGAGAGAGAAAACATTATAAATTCATCACACATGAACGCACTTTCATATTGTCGATCCACTGAGCATTTGAGCATTTGATTGTATTTGAGCATTTGGTTGTATTTGAGCATTTGAGCATTTTTTTGTTTATAATAACTGCAGGCTTGTCTGCATTTATTAAGGGGGCCTTAATTTGAAAAATTTTTTTTGGGGGGGGGTGGAATAATTTTTTAAAAAATTTCCCGGGGGGGCCCCCCTTTTATTTTTTTTTTTTTCTTTTTTCTGGGAAAAACCCCTTTGTTGTTGGGGGGCCCCTCCCCTTTTTTTTTTTTTGTCCCTTCTTCTCCTTTTTTGGGGGGGGGGCCCCCCATTTTTTTTTTTTTTTTTTTTTTTTTTTTTTTTTTTTTTTTTTTTTTTTTTTTTTTTTTTTTTTTTTTTTTTTTTTTTTTTTTTTTTTTTTTTTGTTTTTTTTTTTTTTTTTTTTTATGTTTTTTTTTTTTTTTTTTTTTTTTTTTTTTTTTTTTTTTTTTTTTTTTTTTGGGTTTTTTTTTTTTTTTTTTTTTTTTTTTTTTTTTTTTTTTTTTTTTTTTTTTTTTTTTTTTTTTTTTTTTTTTTTTTTTTAATTTTTTTTTTTTTTTTTTTTTTTGGGTGGGGTGGGGTTTGTGTTTTTTTTTTTTTTCCCTGGTTGTGTGTGGGGGTGTGTTGGTGGGGTGGTGGTGTTGTTGTTGGGTTTTTTTTTTTTTTTTTTTTTTTTTTGTTGGGGTTTTTGTTTTTTTTTTTTTTTTTTTTTTTTTTTTTTTTTTTTTTTTTTTTTTTTTTTTTTTTTTTTTCTTTTTTTTTTTTTTTTTTGGGGCCTTTGGCCTTTTCCTTTTTTTTTTTTTTTTTGGGGGCCGTTTGGGTGGGGTTTTTTTTTTTTTTTTTTTTTTTTTTCTTTTTTTTTTTTTTCTCCCCCCCCCCCCCCCCCCCCCCCCCCCGGCCCCCCCCTATGTAATCAAACAACATGTTAAGGACATCGTATGTTAAACTTTGTCCAAACAGACTAGAACATTTACTTGTAACACAGCATCGAGGATACTCTAACGTGAACGGTTTCATGAATAGAACGGTCATGTTCTATGCTTTGTTATAATTGATTGCATACAGACTTGAACATTGCTTTGTACTTATTGAAATATTGTAACGAACGGAGCATTATAAACAAATGCTCACTAGATCGAACAATGCAAATGAGCATGTACAATTGTTATTAACTTTGCTTTTTCTCTCGGTCTTCAATTAGTAAAACATTTTATGCCTGGTTTAATTAATATCTCCACATTATTGCGTACCCAATATTCTGCCACAAATGTAAGCTAACTCTCGACTCATGTTGACTGTTATATAAAGCACAATATTTAATGCTCAGTCAAAATCAAATCTCTCCATATTATTACAAGCTGTCGTTCTGCTACGAAGTGAACGCCTACTTTGTTAGGTACCATTGTAACATCCATGCAAATGTAACTCTCGTCTCATGTTGACTGTTATTTAATGCACAATATTTAATGCCTCAGTCAATATTAAATATCTCCATATTATTACAAGCTGTCATTCTGCTACGAAGTGAATGCCGTCGTAACATTGCTGCAAATGTATTGTAAACTATAATATTCCTTGGTATAATGAGCATTTGTTTGTTATCTGCCATTTGCTAGACAGTTACGTTACAACAAAAGTTCTTTCTGCACTTTAAGAATTACTAAAGGCTGTATAGAGCGTATACACACGTATTGTGTCCATCCCCTTTATTTTCTATTACAGGAACGTAAACGATAAAAGGGATAAAGACGCTATAAGAACCCGTATATCTCCCTGTATAATTCCAGTAGCGAGAGAACGAGGAGGAACGAAGCAGAGAGAAGAGAAAAAAACTAAAAGCTCCCGAAGTAGGGGCGAACTTTATTCATAAAACGTTTCATTCGCATCCATAGGTATACCCCAATGGTAGGTATTAGATGTTAATGTATGCCTTCTTCCTGCCAGGCGGTCGCGAAGTCGGAATCAGGAGTTATGACTCGGAAAGTTATATGATTCTGCAGCCGCCGCCGCCGGAGTATAAATCATCCTCCCGCGCCCTTTTAGCGGAACTCTTATGCGACACGTCAGAGATTTACGGGAGAGAAGCGTCCTACACGCAGAAAAAAGGTTCTGCGGGAAGAACGTGTTAGCCCTAGTTATTCAATTACACGAAATTATATTTTTAGTAAAAATGAATATAGTATATGTCCGGTAAAAGTTTGGAATAATTCCTATATCTGTTCCTATGTGGAATCCAATCAGCGTTGCGCCACCTGGTGGTCGCTCAACAGACTAATTACTGTGCCATTTTTTTATTGAATCGTCCGTTGTTTTCTATTTGTGTGTTGTACCATCAAAAATTAAAATACTCCTTATATAATGAATAAGTATTGTTGTGTACCTCGTTGTTCGTCCTGAATTAAAAGGGACCCCACATTTAACATTTCGTATATTCCCTGAAGGAAGGAAACGTCAAGTTTCCGTGTTGCATAAATTTGGTGAAAAGGAAAGCACGAATAGACGCAAGACTTTTCAACTTGGTTATTAAGTTTTCCGACTTGGATATTATAAAGTAAAACTGAAGATAGAAAAGCCAGTTAGTAAATATATGAGAGCCTGTTCTCTGTTTTCTTCAATTTCCCGAGTATGACTATTTTTATCGATGTAAGTTTTAGTGTTTTAAGGTTAACGTAAAGATTAATGTAGTAGTATCTGTTTCAGCGAAGGATTTAAAAAAGCGAAAGAGGTTGAAAAACTGCAGTACATTCAAAGAGATTGCCTTTGCAAAAGAACATGATGGGGAAGAACAGAACTCTTCGAATGAAAAAAAAATTCGCAATGAAAATTGAAGATACTCAGTTTGATGTCTGACATTCTTCTTAAAAGTATCATTAACATGTTAAACAATTTCGTGAAAAACACAGATACCTTAAAGGAAATGGTTTCAGTTTTTCAACAAAAAAAAATGTACCTCTCTTATTTCTATCAAAAGTAAAGATCAAAAGAAAATCAATAAAATCACGCCAACAATTTATAAACGATAAACCTTGATATACATATGTATATTGTCACAAATAGTGTCTTAATTAGTACCAAAATTTTCCGCAGAGGCACTGGCTTTTTGAATTCTGACGCCTATTTCTATATCCTTATTTTTTGCATCTTCTGGTGATCTTCATGTTTTTTTATTCCTTTGATTGTTTATCAGCTGTGTCAACAATCTTTTTTTAATTACACTCTATGTTTTTTCTCCCTCTCAAAATTGTCACCTATGTTACCAATTTTCTCCCAAAATAATCGTCACATATGTAAAAAATACATATTTCTTACAAACAAGATGCAGTAAAAATGGAAGATTTAGTTTAAACCACATGCTTAACAATACTTTGTACAAGTTTTCACTCTGCGTTTATTGAAAATCCATTTGTATTGCAACAATTAATTCATCGATCGACATTTTTGCTGCCAGTATTAGTTCACCAATGGTTTCTTAACATTTATTGTGGGCCATTTGGTCTACTCACTTCAGTCTTTCACATTCACATTCACTTGCTAACTCCACGTACACGTGTCAGCTAACAGCTGGAGTACTTTTGACACCATCCAGTTAGTGTTCTTCTGACAATAGTCTATACTAACTAAACTAACACCGAAACACTACCTTTATATGTCTTGTGCATTTCCCCAACTACGTTGGCATACGGCAACGCAACACAGGCGTAGCATGTGATGGGAGTTGCCTCAATTCGTATCTATTTCAGTAGTCCCGTGATAGCTGGTGCTGTTGTACAAACTCCATATGTTGAATAGTGTGATATAATTAAACTATGGCAATATATAACTAAACTATGGCAAACGTGCGAAAGGCTACTAGTTACTAGTCAATCTTGTTTATAGTAAAGCATACTGACTATAAGTAACCTGTCATTTTAAGAATACAGTATAGATTTACATTGCAGCAATTGTTGAAAGAAATTCGGGGGTGGAATCAGCCTTAGGAAAGGAGCGGTTTGTTATGTACCTTGTTGTTCAACAAAAACATACAGCGATTTCTTTTAGATTTTTTATATACTAGAACTCCGTAACTCCGTGTCATAGACTAGGGGTATATTTACAGGCAGAACTTTTTTCTGTGGGTATCTTCTGCTGCTCTCTCGGTTTTTTTACCGTCGTCTTTCCATTTCGGATTTTATTTCGTCATGCCGCGAGGCAGGTTTCCCGCTAAAGGCACCGCCGTTATTAATGGTAATAAGCGCGGCGGGGGTGGAGGTAAAGGGAGCGACTCAGTTCCGCCAGACGCTGATGAATGTCATCGGAAGCTGCTCTTCGAAACGACCGAAATCAAAGCACTCGACATCCTGGTTTTTAAATCCAGTCCAGACCCGAGCTAGAGTTATTTTTAGATACAAACTTAAACCACAACCGTGTTTTTCACTAACACCAAAACTCGGTTTTAATAACCTCCTGATAATGCCAACTTGGTTGGCGAAATGCGCGCGTGTCTGTATTAGTGGGGTATGTGTTTAAACTTGTTTGCTTCTATGCCGAATGTTTCAAAGCCATCCTTACATTTTAAAAATTTTCCTCTACGTCTTACGTACGCGTAAAGCTTACGTCTTTTCTAGTTTTTAAATTACCCGCTATATAAGTATCAACCAATCACAGCAACGAGATACAATAGCCGCCGAACTCTTCGAACTGACGCGTCAGCTGCGAACGTCAGTAGGTATTTCGTTTGTGGATCGTTTGGTTTCGATTTCCATGAGAGAAAGAAAACAATAACCTACTAATGTACATACTGTCTTATCGTTTTTATAGTTTGGTATTTAAAAAACCATAATAAAAATAATAGAACAGATTATCAATAAATGCATGCAATAGTTAATTTATTTTTTTATCGTGAAAATGGACTATCTAACTTTTTAAGGACATTTTTTATTAAAGTTTGCTTTAAACACCATCGATTTTTGGGGTGGTTTGTATATATTCGTGATGTACTCGACGAGCTGAGTCGATTGACACCAGTCTTGAATGGAGCAGACCAAGTATATACAGAGTGTCCACGAAACTAGGCATCAAATGGAAAAAAAAATATTTAGCTAGAGAACTCATCATAGATGCATGAGAGTGATATTATTCAAACATTTCCTGTTAATATGAGTTAACATCAACACACACAAAAAAAGTAAGTGGCATTTGCAGTAGACTACACCAAAACTTGGTCTAAAATCATTAGTTTTGCAATTTATAAGGTTAAATCCGAGAATCAGATATAGAATACAGAGTTGGAGATGTATTAATTTTGAAGAAATTTGACTGAGGTTTATTGGATTTGAGAATCCTTGCTCACAAATCCTGACGAGTTTGGATTTTTGGGGTTTTTGTGACTATTACTATAATATTATTGGTAATTGGGTTTGAGGTTGTCGGCTCACAAACTCACGAGATACGTGGTTTCCAGTTCAATACGTACATACCTCTGGACTATTGGGTTATTGGGTTTAAAGGTATGGGTGTTAGGGCTATTTGGTTCAATCTGTGTTTCTGTTGATACCTAAATGATATTCGATTCAATGATTGAAATGATTTTCGATCAACCTTATAAATGGCAAAAGTGACGATTTTAGACCATTGTTTGCGGTTAGGAACGAACTATGACGTAATGGGTTTAAACAGACTACAGATGCAGATTCAGCGACGCGAAAAATATGTGGATATGGCGGTATAGTCTGTAAACGACACTTATGTATCTTTTTGTCTACCGATGTAATCATTATTAAAAAGAAAAAAGCTATACCAATTCGAGTTTAGTGGATATAAAATAATAAATAATATAACAATAATAAGTTAAACTTCCCGTTACGTTAGTTAAGTGTTCGATGATCCTCAAGAATAAAATATACTCGTTTTTCATCAAATCCGGTCACGTCCTTTGAAGCACCCTATATTTACTCTGTGATTACAGCGTCAACTCACCATTAACGCAACGGCGTTTTTTCTCCACCGTTCTTTCCCTTATTAAGTTATACTTCCCGCGAATTTCCGTTCTCCCTTCATCCGCGCCTAGCCCGGGAGGGGGCAGAGGGAGGGCTTTGAAAAAATATCGCATAAAAGACGATTGAATCGAAACTAAATTCCCATTGTAAAGTTTGTCAATTTTTGCCGATGCTTTTTCTCGCCCTCGAAGGCTGTAAATAATTTTAGCCCTCGAATTTTTCGGGGATGGCAGAGAAGCGTTTATTCAAGGGGGGAGGGGGGATAAGAAGGGGGGAGCCTCGGGTGGAATAATATTGCGAAAGAAAATCTGAACGTTTTTCCACGGGAAATTAAGCTTATTTTCAGCCTCTACGCATAACATGTATGCACGTTAAGAAAACAGTATGTTAAGACATACTGTATTCAATACATACATACATACGTATAATATAGAGACATCCAAAAAAAACGTCATCAAAGTTGGCCGAGAAAAAAAAGATGTATTTCTATTCTTAATCGAATTTACAACCTTATTTACTTGTCAAAACTGTCACATCATATGACAGCTATTGTTTATTTTATAAATTGTAACAGTTACTTGTCAAAAGTTTGACATAACCGAAAAGCTTAGACATGACCGCTATTTCCATCTCTCTCATTCATAGCCAGAGTTGATGACGTTTTTTTTGGATGTCATTTGGATGTCATACATTTGGATAGCATGTGAATTTTCGAAAGTGGGCGTGGTAGAACATTACGTCGCAAGAGCCACTATCCAATAAGATTATCGCTAATAGTAACCACACGAACCACACCTACTCACCATTGTAACATACTATCTGTAAACACGAATGGACGAATTTGTATAAAAAGCAATATCCATCGCTATAAAAAACAGTGTAATATTCCTCGAGGGCATTTAGTCTACTCTTTATTTATATGTGGTTCTCTCTGTTAGTAATTTATCTTTTCGTTTAGTGGACTATTCAACTTTTCGTAAATTCTGGAAAAAAACATGCAACACAAGGAAACGTACCAAGCTTAGTTTGTTACTGTTACTCAAACGTTTTTACCAAGAGTATTATTATTTATTATAATACTCTATAATAAATCATCAACAATTATGGTTAATCTTTGAGTTTTTCTGGTTCTCGATTTCTATTTTTCGTTTAACGCTGATGTAACAGACCTAAGTACGGTCTGTTACCCTGTCATGCAACTAATAGTTAGAACCCCAGTTAGAATAATGGATATATATCACATAAAAATGATTGTAATATGATATGAACAGTTCACGAGTTATCTAGAAGAAAAGAAAAAATAACACGGATATTTTAGTTTTTTTGTTAACAAATTTTCTACAATTTTTTCAACTGACGCATATCGAAATTATCATTTATTGTGATATTCCAGAGGCATTTCAGTTAGGGGTCATATGGATTCAAAACTACCTCATTTGAAAACAGTTACCACCTGCTCTAAATTTATGACCATTCCTGAAGATTTCTGACATTAAAAAAATAAATAGTATACTGCACGGACTCTTATTTTAATAAATTCAGGTCTAAGATATAAATGTATGTATTTCGCGTATTAGGTGCATCAACAAAAATAAAGTGGATCAGCAATCTATGAAAAAAAGCAAAGATTCTATTCTGAAATAATAGTAATTATCAGTCTGTCAACTATTTTTTTTCTGTTGAAATACCTATATTATACCTATTTTATATACGTAAGACCAACAAATTATAGCTTTCTAACCGACCGGGACCTCTAAAATATTCATCACTTATGGATTCAGAAATTACCTGAAACGATCTTAGACATCGGTACCGGTAAATATTTTATTAGGTATTCTAAACTCGGTACACCGCCTACTAAATTATTTCACACCGAATATCGGATATAAAGGTCCCGGACGACCTTCTACAATTATTATTATTAGATTTATATCATATTAGAGACGCTGGGATCAAGTTGCACGCTATTAAGTTTATTATGTTTCCGAGGTGATATTCAATTTGTCAGGATCGTCGTATCCAAAAAAAAAAGCGGGGGAAGAAGGGGGATAGAGCCGAGAGATGCTATTAGGTGATTGTATTGCGGTTGTCTCGCAGGAGACAGAGATATGGCGTACTAGTTATAGTTTAATCAAGGGATCTTTAATATAGTTTAATCAAGGGTTACATGATTTACAAAAGTCTCACAAAGAAACAGTTGTTTCGACTAGAAAATAATAAAATAACAATAATTTTTCGGTATGTCTCTCGTATCATTTTTAATAATCGTCTTTATTGAGAAAAAAAAACAAAAAAAAAACCAAATATGATTAAAAATAGGCGAAGTTTAGCCAAGGCTACTCTTGTAATTTTAAATATGTTAATAGGAGGCAAACCTGTGTGATATAATGCACACATAAATTGTCATAATTACCCAATAAAATCTCTCACAAACAATATTTTATTACATTTAATTTAATGATTCTGTTTTCTTAGGAACAAAACTAGTTAAAGAAGAACATACGTATGTATATAAAGGATCAAAAAGTGTTAGTGACACTGTAACTCGAAAATAACAACCAAAGCTTAGTTATTGCAGATAAAAGCTCAACTAAAACGACTGCATTTAAACATTTCATATTAAAACTCTCCAGATCCATCCTCAAAAAAAAAAAGATAGGAAGCTGCAGCAGCGCACTAGACGTAGTCGTAATAATAATAAAGCGCTAGGTATTCCCCGTTTCCTGTGTTCACACTGAGTCGACGGCGTTTGTCATAATTATTGCAGTATTGCCGGCAACCCGCGTCGCAGACGCTTTTTTTCACACTTTGCCGTGTCTTATGAATTTTTTACTGGCGCATTTATTCAGGTTCATTTCTCACGTATATACGTCTTTATCATCGCTTCGCTATAAAATCTACGATGTACACCTATTTGTCTATTTAAAATGTAAGTTGTTTTTATATTATTTAAAATTCTCTATAATATATACACGACATTTATTTCAAATAATGAACGTCAACTCTTTGACGATGTACTTATTAAAGATGAATAATAGTAAATAAAACTCCCTTAGTAGTCAGATTTTTCAAAAAAATAATGTTTTCTGCATATTCTTAAAGTACACAATAATTTATATTCGAATTTATATAGGCGTACATTTTACAACACGCGAACCGCACGTATTTATTTTATGACTCTTCCGCCGCTGCTGCGGTTTATATATTTCCCACCGGTCAATCAGGAAGCCGCTAGTTGAAATCGCGGCCACCGTAGTTCGTCCGCAAACGTCTCAGAATGGAAATGTTTACTAGTCAGTCAGACCCTTGCTTCGAGAGACTCAAAATGTCAAGTTGATCTAATGAGTAGTTTTCGAGATATCCCTATAGTAACCGTAGGACTCTCTTACCACTGTGGAGACGGGACTTGGAACGGTGGTAGGTTAACAAAGGAAGGGTGGTAGGTTAACATAACCTTCAGTACAAGTTTGAACTTGTTAGAGTCATTTGTTTGTTCTTTGAGATGGTTTTTTCTAGTGCGTTTTAAAAATGAGTGAACAACAGCGAGCTATCAGGTTTTGCTTGAGACTTGGACACAGGCAACGGATACTTTTGCAAAAGTTCAACACGCCTACTGAGAGTTTTTTTTTTAAGAGCTCAGGTTTTTCGGTGGTTTAAGGCATTCTCAGAAGGAAGAGAGTCGAATGAAGATGAAAATGTTGACAGAATCCGGGGTCTTGTGCGTTTAGATCGTTGGTTGACGACAAGAATGATCGCGGGGAAGAGTTAAATTTGAATCAGTCCACTGTTCATCAGATTTTGACTAACGAATTTAGGATTAGAAAAATCTGCGCAAAAATGGTTCCAAAAAACCTTTTGAGGGAACAAAAGGATATTAGAAGAGAAAGGTGTCTCGACTTTTTAGAATCCATTGAAAATGATCCATATTTTATGGAACGTGTCATTACTGGTGATAAGACTTGGGTGTTTGAGTACGACCCGGAAACCAAGCGCCAAAGGATGGAATGGCACACTTCAAGCTCTCCAAGACCCAAACAAGCAAGAACGAGAAAGTCGATGATCAAATACATGATGATTTGCTTTTTTGATAGCCAGGGAGTTGTCCACAAAGAGTTTGTGCCTCCAGGCCAAACAGTAAATCAACACTTTTACAGAGATGTTCTCGAAAAACTTCGAAAAAGGATCATGCGTGTGAGACCAAACATCAAGAACAACTGGATGTTGCAACACGACAATGTGCCTTGTGTGACAGCCATTTCAGTAAACGATTTTTTAGCCAGTAAAAACATTCCTGTGGCTCCTCAGCCTCCTTATGAGCATGACTTGAGTCTTTGTGACTTGTTTCTTTTCCCGAGATTGAAAAATCACCTCAAGAGTCGTCATTTTGGGACCATAGAAAACCTAGGAAACGGCTATAACCGACCAGCTGAAGGCTATTCCAGTATATGAGTTTCGGCACTGCTATGAGAATGAAAGAACAGTCTCCAGCGCTGTGTGGCTTCCCAAGGAGGTTATTTTGAAGGAGACAATACTGAATTGTAATTCTATTCGTATTATAAAATTTAAAAAATCGGACTCATTACTTAATTTACACACCTCGTATGTCCTGAAAATAATCGAAATTTAAATTGACATTTTAAAAGCTTCCACATAAACACAAGGTCTATTATATGGCCTAAGAATAGACGATGCTATGTAATTAATTTTCATAAATTGTATGTGTATAAAAGTATATTAATTAAGCGTGAAACTTTGACTGCTTTTTTCTCAAAAATTTACTTTTGAGAAAAGACGAAATTTTCATTTTCAAAGATATAAATATGGTGACCATAATTTAAAAACAAACACTCGACGGACCAAAATGAAATTTATACAGCATATTTTAGGCACAAAAAATTCAACCTGACCCCTCAATTTGTCACTAATTTTACATATATGAATATATCTTGGGAACTATGACTCTGCCATCTATATTTTTTGGCACGTGATCTGTAACCCCCGTTCGGATTGACGCTGCTTTTTGGGATACCCCGTATGCACATCCCTCCAACCGATTTTACGTCTCCATCCGTCTGTATACGCTTGGAGCACTAAGGATGGCGCCCCAATAACCGCCATCCCAATAATTAATACGTTTCTATTCAGGATCGAAACGGAACGGAACCCCGTCTCTATTCACAGTAGGCCGTTGAACGCCGCTCGGCCCAATTAATCAAGACTAATTACTCGAGAGGGAGGGGAAGGGAAGCAGGCAATTTTTCAAGTGTCAATCCAGCCTCCTTCTCGGAAGCGTCACCGTGATGGAAACAAATTAAAAGCGGCCCCCGGGATACGCTTCGACGTTTTCCGGATGGATTCGACGCTTCCGGGGCCGAACGCGCGAGGCGGGTCGCGAGCTCTTCGGCTCCGGCCTTTTGAAAAGCTCAAAGGAGCCGCCTCGCGAAAATGGGTCAGTGGGAGCGAGCAAAATAAAAGTGGAAATTGTATACGTAGCGGCGTGTTTCTGCCGTCCGAACGGGATTATCTTTTTGGGAAACAAACTTATTTTAGAGACGTTCCACAGGACTAAAACTACATACTACTACGTACAAAAAGTACTCGGAAATTGTAAAAAAAAGCACATAAATTGTTATTTATTCATCAAAATTTATTTTGTCCTCTTCAAAGTAGGCTCCATCAAGTGCAATACAGCTATGCCAACGTTTAATCCAGTCCTCCATTCACCGCTCATAGGCCGCCAAGGTATCGCCTTCAGCTCCTTCCAAAAATCACACGGAGCCATATCCGGTGAATACGGTGGTTGGTCGATCGTATTTATTGAGTTTTTTGGCCTTATATTCGATCACAATCGTAGTTCGGTGAGATGGCGCGTTGTCGTCGTGCAAAATCCAAGAATTTTCCTTCCACAATTCTTGCCGTTTCCGACGGATACTTTCATGCAAACGCCTCAAAATGCCGAGATTATACTCCACATCTCGGCTCGTCTGTCCTTCCGGAAGGAATTTGAAATGTACCACGCAATAAAAACCTAGATCACTTTCACCTTTCCGAGTTTAGCGCGGTTTTTTCGGTTTCGGCTCATCATCATAGCGCCATTCCGATGATTGACGACTTTTTGCATGTCGTACTCGTAAACCCATGTTTCGTCTCCAGTTATGATGCGTTTCATGAAGTTTGGTTCACTATTAGCTCAGGAGATATCAAGAGCTACCTGCTTCCGATGCTCTTTTTGAAGAATATTCAGCTCTTCCGGAACCAGTCTCGCAGCGACACGTTTCATGCCAAAAATGTCACTCAAAATACCATGAGCTGACATTGTCGATATGTCACACTCTTGAGCCAACTCTCTAACAGTCATGTGGCGATTTCAAGCATAATGTTTTGATTTTTTTGATGTTATCGTCTATCGTAGAGGTCGATGGCCGACCGGAGCGAGGCAAATCTTCAACGATTTCATGGCCCGCTTTGAACTCCTTATACCACTCGTAAGCCTGTGTTTTTGACATACACGAATCACCAAAGGCCTTATTTAACATTTTCGATGAATCGGCACACGAAATTTCGTTTACAGCAAAAAATATTAAACAAACACTATTTTTTCCAGTGTACAATTCGCCGAGCACACTTGAGGTCGTCTATTACTAATAGCTGCTATAAACACACTGAGTGATAGATGGCGCTATAAACAGGTTTGGTAATTAAGGAAGGTGCCACCAACCTGAAGAAAGAAACCATTTTATTGATTTCTTTTAAGCGGTTCATTTAGATCCAAATTGTCGGGTACTTTTTGTACGTAATATTTTGTATGTACATATGAGTATATTAAAACACCAGTTGGAAAGGATGAGGGTATGTATCTGCCTTACACTTTTTTTTAGAATTTCTAAGGCTTTGTGATTATCATTAGATTCTCGCTCGCAAACTTGCAGCCTTTTTGGAGTTAAAGGTTTTGAGATATAGTTGATCCTGATAGTTGATATACTTTTTTTAATTCAAGAGGGAATATTGCCTTTTGAATGGAATTTTTAAGCTATGTTCAATCCTATATTATACGTTCATTTGTACGTTTTTGGACACATGCAAGTCAATGGTGTTTGGGAAAGCTCTATTTGATCTGAAAGCGATTGTATATTATTTCTTGAGTTATAAAAAAACGATTCCACCTATTTGCCTCATTCTTTCATAAATAAAGTTGAAAATTTTAACACACATAGGTTGTAAATTTATAAAATTATGTTAAGTAAACATTGAAAGCACAAGTAGGTATATTGGACAAAACAAATGGTCAATTTTAACTAGATATAAAGAACAAATGGCTGACTTAGAATAAACTAGAGCAGATAATTATTTTGTAACAACAGGGGAACTTCAGCAATTTATGTAAAACTAATTAGAAACCTAACAGATAGCAGATAGTAGATGTGTTGATAGCAGATAGCAGATAGGACATGTGTAACAAACGCATTGACTATGACACTGATTTTGAGTATGACACTGAGAATGTGAAAATGTTTCTAAAATTGCTTTCTCATTTCAACAATGACTATAATCGATACGAACATTTCAAAACATGGACGACACCATCCAAGATTGATTAGGACAGTATAAACACATTCTTCACTATGATCCCTGCCAATCAACTTAAGAATCAGCTTATGTGATGGCTGTCACCACTCGATTAGTGTTTGTTGGCTAAAGTTCAAACGTTAAATGGATAGTTACTGTACACAATGAACGAAAATAGTGTTATTTAATGTTAAGGTAATGTTGCTAGTGCGAAATTAGTCTCACCATTTATATCTTCGCTTGCTTATCGTTAGCAGGCACATTAACCTTTAGAGGACGAATCGACCTCTTTTAAATCGTGTAATTTATATATAAATCGAATGTATAACTCAGGACAAGTCTCCGACCAAATAGGTGGTCCCTTTTGGGCCCAGACCCGTCCGCAATGAAAATGTCAATGCAAAAAATTTAATGCCATGGTTTTTGAGTGTTTTTCATTGTAATTTTTTGCACAGAATACGAAAAAAATAGTCAAAAAAACCCTGGATTCGTCCTTGATCTTTAAAAAAGGCCGTTTCAAGGTCAAATTTCTTTTTTCCTATTTTGAGCTCAAGCATCGAATTCCTACGTTTTTCGTGGTGTTGAATACGAAAAAATTGTAAAACAAAATTATGAAAGATCATTAAGCTTGAACTAGGACATTTTAAGGGCAAATATTTTTTTCCCCATTCTGAAATAGTTTATCAATTATTTTTCGAACTCAGCGTGACCCAGGACCAATGACGTGGACGAGGCGAAAATTTGATCCCTTTGGGGTGCTTGATTTTCGTGAGTCCCCTTGCCTCTCAAATGCTGCAAATATATATACAGTAAGCAACGAAAGTCATCACACACACACTTTTTGAAGTTTGCTTAAATTCTGATAATTTTTTGTATTACAGCATGGATTTGTTTTTGCTTCTGGCAGGATTATAGCTTGTGATATTCTGCGTCTAATAAGCTGAAGTTGAAGGCGGTATGTCCATTGTGTGAAAAGATATCGCTAAAAAAGTAAAATTTCAATGTTTTCAGAGAAACGTAAATAACTCCGAAAATAGTAAATCCCTTTCGAAGTTGTTGGACTCGTATTAAAGGGAAATCTTCAGTGTATCTATTTGACTAATTGAGTCGTTTTGAAAAAAAAATTCCTAGAACACAAGACAAGCTATAATCCTGTCAAAAGCAAAAAAAATAAATGCTGTAATACAGAAATTATCAGAATTTAAGCAAACTTCAAAAAAGTGGGTGTATGATGACTTTCGTTGCTTACTGTAAATATATATATATACACATAAATATATGTACCCACATACGTATGTATGTACATACTATATTCGCCAATAGTCCTAAAAATGTATGTTGGATAACGACATTTAAGCTCAAAATAGGAAAAAAATTGACCTTGAAATGACCTTTTTGAAGGTCCAGGATGTCTACAGGATTTTTTTTTTTTACTATTTCTACCACATTCAGCACATCAAATAACCCCTGAAAAACATAAAGAATTTTGTTTGCCTGGGTGGTCCCTTTTAATCTTAAAGGGACATTTAAGATTAAAAGGGACATCAACATTTTTGTCAAGCCACGCAAGCCATTCTTTACTGTTGTGTTTTAAAAAAAATTTCATCGCTGCATCAAGGTTTAGATTTATGCAATCTAAATTTTGGAACTAAATGCCACCTTGTCATTCCAATTTCCATTCCAATACGTGACTTTGTTCAACGACTCTAGAGTTGGGTCACGATCACGGTTTTTGTGTAACGGCGAAGGGAATTAAACTTTATTGAATCCTTTTTGCCATTTGGGATCTTTAAAGGAATCGCGCCCTAGGCTCCGGTAGGGGCAATTAACCCTCGCGGCTCAATGTTTTGTAGGTAGAACGCGGCAATTCCGGCGTAATTATACGCCATAATTGAGGCCGCCAACTTCGGCCCCAAGACGCGTATTTACGGCTTCGCCCCGACTCCGCCGCCCCTCGTGCCCCCGACGTACGCGCTTGACGTGACGTCCGCCCGACCTTCGTCCCGGCTACGCCGCCAAGTTTCACCGGTGGCGGCGGGCAAAACACCGCCTATAAATCTGGCAAGACAATGCGAGAAGCCCCAAAGTTAACTCTATTAATTTGGGCCGGCGCGTTATTAGGCCGACAAGGGGGAGATTTCCCGCGTCACGTTTCGCTTAAAAGTTAAACAAGAGGGCATCTCGGGAGGCGGCGGCGACGGCATTCATTCCCGCTGCCCCTGGGATTCTCCGGAGCAAAAAAGTTACGACCCCAACTTCCAAATATTTTTTTACTCTTCTATGGCTTCACGTCGGAAAATCGGATGTCATGCCATAAAAGCCATGACGGCTTTAACATTTAGCACTACACTCGAACCCCTCTTATTTCACCTTCGCTTAAGTCACATCCTCTGTTATTTCACCACGTTTCCCCCTATTAGGTCGCGAAACCGTCCCGGTTAAGTCGCCGCCTGTAAAAGTTTTAGAACTACGTTTGGAAATTGGATTCTCGCATGAATATGTACAATATTTATTGAAAAAAATGATTGTGTAATACATTTATTGATTTAAAATAGGTTAGGTATCTTAAAAATATTTAATCTTTAAAATATTCATTCAAGTGGAAAATTGAACTTGTCACGCACGACTGGGTATACTTACATTCATGTTACGTTCAGTTGGCTCATTTTTCGTTATAACAAGTGCTGTGGTATATCTCTAAATATTTCTTTTTGCAGTTAAAACACAAAAAAGTTGAGGTTATGATCGCGACTTAAGAGAGGCAAAATTTCGCGACTTAAGCGAGGTAATGGTTTGGCGACTTAAGAGGGGTTCGCGTGTATATTGCCAAAGGATTTTTTTGGGGGTGCTAGACAATTCCTTGAGATTTTGAGATCCTAACCTAAAAGTGCAAAAAACACGGCTTTTTGACATATTTGAGGTTATGTAGCTTCGAAAATTTTTTTCTAAAAAATCATGTGTGGTATCTTAAAGCA
Organism: Aromia moschata; assembly: GCA_029963805.1. NCBI lineage: Eukaryota > Metazoa > Arthropoda > Insecta > Coleoptera > Cerambycidae > Aromia > Aromia moschata. The sequence goes on from JAPWTK010000223.1 coordinate 397,483, forward strand.
CAAATCTTCACCTTTAAAATGTCGTTGAGTTTGCTCAAATATCTTTTTTTTTCGCCGAGATATCGAATTTTGAAAAATTGTCTGTTCATATATCTTTCCCAATACATTTAATTAGTATGGAAACCTTATGGCCATTATTTAAGGGGGTATCCTGGTGTAGAAGGCCAAAAAAGGCCGATTTTGTCTATTTTTTTTTTAGAAAAAACTATTTAATATATATTTTTGCGAATTTGAGCATTTATTGTGCATACATAGAAGTATTCAAATTAATTTTCTTATTAAATTTTATGCATAAACAAACAAGTTATAAATAATAGACGTCAGCGCCTAAAAAAAAAATAAAAAAACTACGGTGTGCAGCGTAGAGCCTCGTTGGATGATCTGAAAAAACAAAAAAAAAAAGTTTTTCTTTAATTTATGAGTGTAGTCAATTGATGAATATTTAAGATATTTAATTTTTTTTATATATATGTAATAAAAAACGCGATTGAAAAAAAGTCCTGTTTTTTGCGAAAATTTTAAACTGATTTTTGTTTATAACTTTTTATAAACAAAATTTTTACTTCTAAGAAAAAAAATCATATGAATCCATCTGTAAAATTCGGAGTTATCTTGCACACGCGTTTCAAAAACATGGTTTTGAGAAAAATGCATTTAAAGTTTCCGAACGGGAAAAAAGTAGATAGAACATAATTTGACAGCTGACTTGAAAATACGTTTAGAAAGTGTATATACTGTAGATTCAATATATACAATGCTCTTACAAACACAAGCTGATTGAGTACACTAGTAAAAGCCGTTGCGTGGCTCCCTCTCTAGTTTTACTGTACAGTGCGCTCGGGCATACGTACTTCTCAAGCTCATTTTTATCCGTTAAAATACAAATTCATACTTGGGGCTTTGAGAGCATATTCTACAAGTGGTATACTATCAATTAAGACAAAGAAAAAACAAATAGATTTTTTGAAGCCGCTACACCAGGACACCCCTTAAATTGCAATATCTCGGCGAAAAAAAAAAGATATTTGAGCAAATTTGAAAAGATTTGTACTTATATGTCAAAAAACCGGGATTTTTTGCACTTTTAGGTTATGATATCTCAAAATCCTGAAGTGATAGAGCAAAACTAAAAATAGATTCAGCGTCGAAAAATACATAAGAAACGTATGGTCAGACCCCAGATCCAGAACTTTTTTTTTGTAAACCTGTGTAATCGAAGAATAAAGTACCTTGTTAAAAACTAAAATAACATCACACAAAAATAACATCATTTCTACTTTGTCCAACCACAAGTAGAAAGTAGATTGTGATCATTTAGAACTTTCATTTGGTAATGTTACTTTGATGTGCAACTTGTGTGGCATTGATATTAAATGTCCGCGAATTTGAGGATGGTGGAAATTTATCATCGAAACGTTGGTGAAGAAATAAAGTGTGTTTGGAAGGATATCATACTCTTCTCGACCAGACAATTTTAATATAGTATATATTACATGAGCCAGCCACGAATCAGTAAGAAAAAATATTTAATACGATCCATCCTTACTATACAAGAGGTTTTTATTATTGTTTATATGTTATCCACACATTTGGCCCTGCGGAGGCTTTGGATCATAGTCCACTAAAAATAAACTTTTCATCAGTGACCTGAGATCTGTCATTTAACCCAGATTTAATCGCTGCAGAAAAGGGCTCAGAAAATCACCTGAATGCGGTCCTGAATAGTCCACGAAAAATCCGACCTCCGCTCATAAATCACCCTAATGAACGCTATACTTTCCCAGGCGATAACATTCTTACCGACATTGCCCCAACAAACGACATTACGTAAAATTCGATTTTTTCGATTGCCCATCCGATCCTCCCGTCGCCGCGCTTCCGCGAGCCCCAATCGGTAACCTTTTATGGCCTTTCTTCACTTCCACGACGATTCGAGATTCTCCCTGCATCCGGCCGTCGCCATTATAATTTAATAGATCGCCTTCCGATTGCCAAATCTAGCGGAATCCGCCGCCGTTGTTCAAACGGCATTCGAAGGGGGGCGAACGGATGGAAAGGTAAAGAAAAAACCCGGAAGTGTTGAAAGACCACGCGAAAGGAGAAGACGAACGTGGCGGATATAATTGTACTCGATGCGGATTAGCCCTGGGGGGAGAAGGCGAATATTGTGGTTTGCAATCTAGATTGTAACAAAATCGATTGCAATTCTCGTCACGAATGTTACAAAAAGAAAAATGCTATACAGTGCGTGCCTAAAGTATGGAATAAATTCAGTAAATGTGAAACAAAAAATTTTTGGAAAAAATCCTCGAACAGGTCGATTTTGTTTAATAAAAACACACATTTTTGAGGGAACGTCTATTTTCAGATGTCATTTGTTTTTGAGTAATGACGTCATCAACTTATTTTTCAAATGGCAACCCCCCATTTTTTTAAATTTAATTTGAGAGACCCTTTCATTGTCGATTTAACGGTATAAAAATGTTGCCACCTTACATAACAACATTTTTGAGTAAATGACAATTGAATGTTACAAAATGAAAAAATATATTTTTCACAATAAATAAAAAGAAAATTTCTTTAATAAGCAAATACAATTTTAAATTAAGTGTTCGAAATGCCGTCCATCAACTTCTTGGCAATATGCAAGCCTGTGTACAAATTCTTCTTGTACATTCTAAATGACTTCCGGAGTAATGGATTCCATTTCATCTCTAATGCGATCTCGTAGTTCGGCTAAATTGTGTGGTCTTCTGCAGTAAACTTTTGATTTTAAATAACCCTATAAAAAATAATCAAGTGGTGTAAGATCTGGAGATCTCGCGGGCCATTATATCGGTCCTCGTCTGCCAATCCACCTCCGAGGAAAGATGACGTCTAAATATTCATGAACTGAGCGCGCATAATGCGGGGGTGCCCCGTCTTGCTGAAACCAGAGTGTGTTATCTGGAATGTCAGGATTATTCTCGTTTGGGAAAATTACTGCAAGCGCAGGAACTAGATCATTTTGAAAAAACTGCAGATATCTTTCTCATGTGAGAGTTTCTTCAAAGAAGAAAGGCCCTATTATTCTGTTTGCGACTATTCCGACCCACACATTTAATTTCTGCGGATGTTGAGTATGTGCTTCGATGATCCAATGAAGATTCGTCTGACTCCGATACCTGCAATTTTGACGGTTCATGATGCCGTTTAGACAAAACGTGGCTTCATCGGAAAAAAGTATTTGCTGGTGTAAATTTGGATTTGTTTCATTCATCATCATCATCATCATAGTTTCATAGAATTGCAGTCGCCGGTCGGAGTCGTCTTCGTTGAGTTCTTGCACAAGCTGAAATTTGTAGGGATGATAGTTTTCTTTCCTCAGGATACGTAGAACTGTCGTCTGACTAACTTCATTTTCTGAGGCAACTAGTATAGAGGAGGGTTCTCTTCCACACTTGACACAGTGTCAATCTCAATGTCACACTTTGGACGTGCTGATTTTGGTAGATCTTTAATATCACCAGTTTCTCTAAATTTGAACTCAAGCTTACTAACTGTGGATTGAGTCATAGGGTTATGCATACCTCCTGCTGAGTTCTGGTCTTATTTCCACATCCGATGAAAATAAAAATTTCAATTCTTTGTGTCACAGTTAAATGTGCCATATTTAAATTGGAATTTTTATAAATACTAACACGTTACATAAATATTAACTTTTCGCACAATTTAAAGACAAATCTTCTGATTAACTGACACTAAAAACCATGGATACGTCAAAAAACTTAATCTGATAATTTTTTTGGTTAGCAACGTACTTTTTTGCTATGTTTTAGTTGTGTTCAGTTTTTTCAGAAATTTTCGTTTATTTATTGTGAAAAATATATTTTTCATTTTGTAACATTTAATTGTCATTTACTCAAACATTTTATTATGTAAGGTGGCAACATTTTTATACCGTTAAATCGACAATGAAAGGTCTCTCAAATTAAATTAAAAAAATGGGGGGTTGCCATTTGAAAACTAAGTTGATGACGTCATTACTCAAAAACAAATGACATCTGAAAATAGACGTTCCCTCAAAAATGTGTATTTTTTTTAAACAAAATCACCGTTCGAGGATATTTCTAAAAATTTTTGGTTTCACATTTATGAATTTATTCCATACTTTAGGTGCGCACTGTATAACAAATGCTATATTACATAACCGCAGCTACAATATTTTTCTAAGAACTTGAAAATATAGCTACCAGTTATAACAATAATTAGAGCTTCTAATAAGCGAGCTACAAATTGAAATGGCGCCCACACTTTCGACCCCTAACTTGTTTCACCAGCATGCTGACAGAATTATTTTGCATTTTGCTGTTTTCTTAAGTGCTGGCTGTTTCTGATTGCCCGTGAAGATCTAGTGTCTCTAACTACTATTTAAAACATTTTAAAGAATAGATACTTGAAATTACATATTTGTTTATTTAATCATCTTTGTTTTATGAGGCCTCAAAGCTTGAGCTCGAAAAATATCAGTTATTTATTATTAAATCCCTAAGAAGTTTAGTATTATTGAAAATTGGAATTTTCAAAGTTTAAAAAAAATTTATATGGAGTATTCCTATTAGGAAAAAATTAGTTAAACAACCTTGAAATTAAAAACCCAATTTTACAGATTTAATGAAAACCAGTTTGTAACAAATAGAATGATTTAACGTTGTTTTACTACTACATCAACAGCATTCTAAACTTAAATATAAAAACAGAAATTTTGAGAAAATTGTCTAATAAAAATGATTATTTTGATGCCTTCTCACTCAGAATGAATTGCAAATTAAAATGACTTATAGCAAAATATACAAGGCGTTGTATTTAAAAATCAAAGGTTACTATTAATTTCTTAGATCTAGTAGGCTATGGAAAATCGTGAAAATGCTGAGAGACTCTAAATTTCAAGCCATTTCAGCAGTAAAAACCTGAAAAAGTTGTACCCTATCTTCGTAACAACCGGTATGTACAGGGTTAATTTTTATAATTTGACAAGTTATTGCGAGTTTATTATTGAAATTAGAAAATAGTTCTTCAGAAAAAAGTTATAGAGTTTTGCATAATGTTTTATAAAACGATGCGAGAAAAAACAATTGAGCAACGCAAATCATAAAACTGAATCAAGATATTGTTTTTTTACATGGAACATCCTGTATATTATTGCAAATTATAATTCCTCGAATTTTTCCCTTTTCAAAAATGTATAACATGTTTATGTTTGCTTTGGCAGGTCGCAACATATATCACTTGAAAATAAATCAATAAATTCAAAGTTTTTCTATTCGCTAAACATTATTCTTGTTTTAAACAATTAGTAATAAATATAAATTATTGAAATATAGCTCCATACTATTTAAATGACAGTTGTTCTTCTTTTTTATTTTTCGTTCTTTTTTTTTTCTGGTCCAGTCGTCAACGGTAGCTCGATCCGTATTTGAATCCGATCTTTTATTTGAAGAACTTTTTTCTAATTTTAATCATAAACTCGTAATAACTTGTCAAATTGTGGAAAATTTAATGTTTTTTATTGATATTTAAGTGAAATATGTATGTCGGGACCTACAAAGCAAACGTAAACATGTTATATACTTTTGAAAAGGGAAAAATTCGATTAATCAGAATTTGCAATAATATATAGGGTGTTCCATTTAAAAAAAACACAACTTTGGTTTAGTTTTATGGTTTCTGATATTCAATTGTTTTTTCTCATCTCGTGTTATAAAAATTTATGCAAAACTATAACTTTTGTCTGGAGAACTATTGTCTAATTCCAATAATAAACTCACAATAACTTGTCAAATTATAAAAACTAACCCTGTACATATATCGTGCAGGTCTATTCTTGATCGGTCAAGAACCGACGCGGTAAAACTTCCACATCCGTCCGGTCTACACCCTGTGTACCAAGATCATAGACGAGGAAATTTAGCACAAAAAAGAGCCAAACCTCCAAAATGTCCACAGTAAGATGGATTTTGACGTAATTAGACTCGTTGGATTCCTTGTAAAATATAGAAAAAATATTACCCCTTTTTGTTATATACAAATCAGAAACTGTATTACTGCACCTAAAAAATGCATTTTTCCAGCCAATTAAAGAAAAAATCATAATTCGAGAATACATTGTCGAAACGGGCTGAATTTGGTTACTCGGTTTTTGGGGTCGCTGATCACGAATGTAATGTCAGAAATTGACCCCGATGAACCTGGGGACCCGGAACCCTGGTCACCAGCCCTTCCGAGATTTTCCCCCGGATTCGGCCTGAAAACGAAAAGATGGATTATTTTTTTCGTTACACCCGGAGGACCAGGAACCCTGGTCACCAGGCCCATCCCCGAGGTTTTCCCTCGAATTCGGTATGAATCTAAACGAAAATGGTTACTTTGGGGATTTTGGGGTCGCTGATCATGAATACGTTGTTAGTTTGTTGTCCGTTACACCTGGAGGACAAGGAACCCTGGTGGCCAGAGCCCATCCACGAGGTTTTCCCTCGAATTCGACTTGAATCTAAACAAAAATGGTTACGCAGGGGTTTTTGGGGTCGTTGATCATGAATACGTTGTTAGTTTTGTTGTCCGTTACACCTGGAGGCCCAGGAACCCTGGTCGCCAGGCCCATTCGCTTCGAAATTGTCGGAATTCTGACTATATCTTGACGCCCATTTTTTTTTAAATACGCGTCTTGAAGCGTACTTTCAAGATTTTATAGTCACAATTCCGAGAATTTCGAAGCGAATGGGCCTGGCGACCGGGTCTCCAGGTTCATCGGGGTCAATTTCTGACATCAAATTCATGATCAGCGACCCAAAAAACCCCCGAGTAATCAAATTCAGCTCGTTTCGACAACGTATTCTCGAATTATGATTTTTTCTTTAATTGGCTGGAAAAATTGCACCCCAAAAATGCATTTTTTAGGTGCGGTAATGCAGTTTCTGATTTGTATATGACAAAATTAGATAACATTTTTTTTAAAATTTTACAAGGAATCCAACGAGCCTAATTACGTCAAAATCCATCTTACTGCGGAAATTTTGGAGGTGGAATGCTAAATTTCCTCGTCTATCATTCGAACTCGGTCTTGGATACCCCGAGTTTCAACCCTTCAGGTTCTTGATATATTCAGGAATATGTACGCTACAACATACCAAACGAGCCGTAGCTGGATGCTCTAGATAAGCGTGAAATGCACACGTGCAATAAATTTCTTCAAAATAAAACCGCTGGGTAACGAACGGTCTAACAAATCAAATAGAATGGGCCAATGTGAAGGTTAAACCGAATGTCATCAAAGCTAACCGTTTCAATTTATCGCCCGAACTCCGACAGAGTAATTTGTTTGCGCAATTATAAAATTCGAAAGGCCATTTTGTTACAGTGCAAACATTTTTAGCGAGCAACATCGCCGGTGATTTATGACTACGGGATCTAAATATAGCCAAACGATGGGATTTTTGTAAGGGTATCCAGTACACACAAAAACATGGCCTGTATATTTTAACAACACAGGCCCACAAAAAATTTTTTTTGACTATGGATAAGAACAGAGTTTTTTGCTGTATTTTTTGACGCTGAATCCAAATCCGGTGTCCGTTTAACCGTAGCACATCAGGATCATTTTTGAAGATTATTGTATTGCTAATTGAAAGGTTTTGTTAATAAAACCATTTAAGGAATTTTAAGGTACTAAATAAAGTATTCGTATTTTTATTTTTGCCTATGCCCAAGTAACACTTGGATGAGTCTTTTTTTTAAAAGCAGGAAGGCGCGCTACCGGGAAAATTTTTACAACCCAACCGGACACCTTCTGTTAGGATAAAAATATGGGCCCTTTTTGCCTTTATTTGCTTGACTGAAATGCTGATATTGACGTGCCACATGGATTCAGGACCTAATATTCATGGGTTGTTCTCTTTTAAGCCTTTATTTCCGATGACCTTGAAATGACCTTATCCTGCGCTACGTTAAACGGACACCGGATTTGGATTCAGGTCAAAAAATACAGGGAAAATGTTCTCTCCATCTTTTTTGTGGGCCTGTGTAATAATTTGAAAACTGTTTCAAAAAAAAAACGATTTTTTTGCACTTAAAGCTCTAACCGTTTTTAATGAGTCATTCAAAACTCTCAAATCGCTATAACAGAGAGATGGAAATGACGGTAATTTCGAAGTTCGAAGCGAAAATTTGTTGTCAAACTTTTGACAAGTGGCTGTCACAATTGTAAAATAACTAACGGCTGCCATATAAAAGGAAAAGATGGATCAATAAATCTTATAATACTTTTGGAAACAAGTTGATAGTGGCTCTCTGTCAATATACAGCGCCCTCCTTGGCGGTAAGATCAACTAATTTGGCTTTGCCAGTTTTGTAATACTTTTCAACCGTCTCTTTTGTCTCTGGGCTGTCACATGATGTGACAGCCTTGACAATTCAATAAGGTAATAAACTTAAAATTAAGAGTCGAAATACGTCTTTATTTGCTCGACCAACTTTTTTGACGTTTTTTTTTTTGAATTGCTGGTTATTATTTTAAATTCAAAATAAATAATGTGAAAATACATGTGTCACTCATTAATCAAAAATCTTTTTTTTTTTGCCTTGCTTTGTTTACAATCAAACAGCTGACATGTGCAGAAAAATAATCTGCAAACTCACACGCTTATTTATAACTTCATATTAAATAGTCCAACTGTTTGAACAATTTACTTAAGTCAAAGGCATCTACACAAAAGGAAAACGAATAAGCGAAGATAGAATTTTGTCGAGAAATAATAATAACACGCTTTCAAAATGTTTTAGCGTTTTAACTGATGACGCAAATAGGGTAAAAAGTATGGAATTTAATATTACACGATACAAACCACCATACGTGGACATTAATCCCTAAATATTGGAATATATAGATTATCGAAATTCCTTTTGATTTTTTATTGCCTGGAATTCAACGGAACGCAGTTCACCATCAGATTATTAAATAAACGTCCAGTCAGTGAAGTACATATATGTAGAAAAAAATGTTAACGTTTTGTGTTGTAACAAATTTTTGTACACTGTATTTTGATTTAACAAAATGCTTGTTCATAAAATTGAATCTACATTTTGTTTTGAATCTGAAACATTTACTTACAATTAGTAAACCATAATACATAAAAATATCATACGATATACAATAAAATGCTAGAGAATAGAATAAACCGCTATTACGAGTATATTGTCCTAGATAGAAAAAATATTTACATTGTTTTCCACATATCATTGTTTTCGTTGCGCGCGCCAAACAAAGGCCTATTGTACGCGGAGTTGCCTACAAATTTGCAGGACGGGGAACGATAATTTTCTCCCTCTTCAACCCCTCCCCCCGTAATTGTGGATGTTCATATTCAAATTCTTACTGCTCGTACGCCAGCCATGGACAATAAACCGGACAAAAAATGGGAAATTATGACTGGGGCGCCCAAAATAATATACATCGGCAACCGCCCGCAGCAACAAAAGGAATTTTGAAGAAGGCTCGGTGACTGTATTAATACAGGCGCATTCGCCATTTTTTACGAATTTGTGTGGATTGGCCCAGTAATTTTAGAGAAAATGAAAAACTGTCGAGGGCATTTGGCGGAGGACGACAAAGACGTTGTGACCAAATCTCTCGTTAAAGTTTCCCAAAGTATATCGACGTATCCCAAAGAAATATTTTTTTTATAGAAAAACCATTTTTTTATACAAATCGACAAATATCTAAAGAAACCACTCCGATGAAGCGCAGTTTTTCTCCGAAAAGTACCCAAAAAGTATTAGAATATACAGAAAAAGTTCAGGGCATTCTTTTATGTCTGATATCTCGATAGGAGTGCAGCGTACGAGAAAAAAAAGAGGAACTAGTTTTATTTTTACTGTCCCTATATGCTCCTAGAATGTTACCGTATACTTACTGTACACTAAGGTTTCCAGGTGTCCGGGAATGACCGGGATTTTCCTGAAATAAATAAATTTTCCTGGCTCCTAGATTACCACTTCATAATCCCAAGTTTCTCTAATTGACCATAGTAACGTACATTAACAATGAGATTACGTACTACATATTACAGATTACATATTACAATAAAAATAGTTATTACAATAAAAAAGTGGGGGTAGTCACCCCATTAAAAACTAATGAGCGGGGTGTGCCGCATGCTACTTAACCAACAAGAAAAGTTTTGTAAACATGTTTCTGTTTTATTTATTGTTGATGCTCTTAACTGAATAATAATATATTTCAATGGATAATTCATTTTGCATTTGTCAAAATTTATTCAGTGAAATGTATTTTTCCCGGAATTGTACATCCCGGATTATACATATTTTTTTTTCTCTCGGGAAATACAAATTTCAATCTGGCATCCCTCTGGTCACCCTGTATTTCTCCGAAATAACACAACCCGGCATAGCATAAAAGAAAGGACGCAAGGGAGAAAAAAACCCTTGGCCGTCGCGGTAATCTCCGTGACCCCACGGGGCACCGCATCAGCATATCATTATCGAGACGGTCGCGTTCCATTCGTGCATGTATCATTTCCATTTCTGGACGGGACCGGGATGAAACGTGCGTACAATTCGTAAACCGAACTCCAACTACCGCCCCTGCAACCCCCTCAACACCCAATGTCGCAGCCGACGACGGCGCTTTCAAATACGGCCACGGGTCTATTTTGAATCTATCGCGGAAGCTCCGCGATTCAATGAGCCATTGTGCGCGTGAGACGTGCCGACAATTTTAGTCGAATTTGCGAGGAATTGTTCGGTATCGCGACGTCTCGTAAATGGCGCTAGTGTGGACGGAGGAGGTGAGGCAGGTAGCGGGAGGATTAGGACAAAAATTAGGAGTTGAAACGTAGGTAATAGTATGCATGTTTCAAGTCGACTATAAATTTTCCTAACTACACGTCCAAGATATTAGAGGGCATAGTTGAGTCCAGTTATAAACCCGCCAAATTTAATTTTTTTAATACATCGGTGATAGGTAACCACCAATACACTAATGGAAAAAATTAAAGGGTCAAAAAAAATTTTCAGGAATTTTGGTGAATTTTCAGAATGCTGTATCTCAGTGAAAAATGGTCTTATCGAGGTCTAAAAGAAAATATTTTGAAGCTTCAAGTTTCTAGTTTTGAGATATTTCGGCAAAAAAAAATTCAGAGCTTCACGTTTCGCGCAATTTTAGGAAGTAGTGTGAGAAAAAAATTTTGGGATTATTTTTGCTTTTTTTTCAAGTCCACGAGCTTGAAAAAAAATTGTTCTAAGTTAGCCATGGTATGGACCGGATAGCTTGTTTAGTCAGCTTCAATTTGCTTTTTTTTTATCTTGATACGACCATTTGTTGATGAGATATCGAACTTTAAATCAAAAAGGACCCTTTTGTCTTTGATCGACTATATCTCAGCAAGCAAAAACTAAGACTGAAAAGGGTCAATGATTTTGAGAGAATTTTTTTTATCCTTGACATGAATTTGAAAAAACAGGAAAAAACGGGTAATTGATTGTTTTTCAGAACATCAACGACTAATGTTGCGTGTGCCTTTTACTGTTGAATATACCCCCAAAAAACCATGCAAAGTTACATTACGATCGAACGAACTGTTTTCTTGTTGCAAACGGTCAAACTTTTGAAAAAATTAAAGGGTCACGTTTTTTGAGCTTAAACATCACGGCTAAAGTGAAACAAATTTTTTTTTCGAGCTTCCTCACAATTTTTTCCGCAAATACCATTAAATTTACAAAAACAAAATTAAAAAAAAATATTTTTCGAAAATTTAATTTTTTTTAAGGCTTCCAAACCTTGAAAAAAAAATTGATTTTCACTACCTTCGGCATTAGGATTACCCAAAGCGTACCATGTGGAGGTTGCAAGATCGAGGTATGTCATCGTTTTTTTATACGCAGGTGATTGTATGTTTGTTTCTAAATAACGAGAATATAATGTTAATTTCAATCGAGCTAACAGAGAGCGGCGGGCCCTCCCACCATTTCCTTCGCAACTGTTTCGCCCCTCACTCTCATATTTGATTTTCGTTTATCTGAGAGAGAAGTTCACTTATAAATCCCCCTTGATTATGTAATATTCCTGAAATCCCGATTCATAATATCTGCTGCACCAGTTTTAAAGTTAAATGGTACGTTATTACGCTAGGAGACTTTAACCCGCTGCGGGGAAGGTACGTATTCGTCGTGGAGGTTTAGAGGTAGCGAACGATCCCCTTCGCTTTGATTAAACGAAGGAATGAAAATAAAATTTGGTCGTCGTCGTCGTCGTCGAACCGAGCGACGGCCCTAATGAAATTGTTTCGTTGCCGTGGCATCGTCCGAGAAATCAGTGACGTTCACGGGAGGAATGATAAGCCGCCGCGGGCGTAGATAAGCACGAGCGGCAGCGTTTTTATTGGCTTTCAGGAACCGGCGAGGGCGAGATTCCTTGCATACTCTCGACGGTTTTTAGAGACGGACATTTAAGCTTCAGCCGTGGGCATTTTTCAAGCCACAAAATTGTGCCCTTAATGCCTGCTTGTATCTTCATTGTTTTGTAGTTCTTCTGTAGCCTTATCAATAGAGTTCGTGCGAGCGCGGAGTGTAACAGGATCGTAGTCAGTTTAAGAATGAAAATGTTAATATGTTCACAGAAACTATGTTGCATCATTGTACATTATTAAATATTATTACTTATTACCAAGCGCGAATGTCACAGGGCCGACACTGTGCATGTCCTGCCCTTGATTCGTTGGCCTTCACAGCTCACAGCTGACTTGCATTACGAAAACTGCGCTAGCAATACGTTTCCTTTTTACGTATTTGCCGTGTGTTTAAATAACTTTATAAATATTAATAATTATTAGTTGAAGGGAGAAGTGAATAAACTGAGGTACCATGCCAAAGTTGAAAAGAAATAGACGGGAAGTATTTCAAACGTGATTTGACAGTGATCCTGAGGGCTTTAGGGACACATATTCAAGGAAATGACCTTTTTTTGTACTGTGTGTGAACGCATTATAAATTCTTCAGATAAACCTAAAGTAACAAGACATCTGAAAAGCCATGCCTCGTCCAGCGCCGACGACTCCGTATTTTTCTATGAACTTACAGAAGCCTTTGTTACAAGCAATATTCCATTAAACAAACTAGAGAACCCCAAGTTACGTACGTTTTTAGAAAAATATATGGACCGAAAAATTCCTCATGAAAATACGTTAAGACTTGCATATGTCGATCGGGTTTACAACAAATACCAATGTAGTGACATGCATGTCAAAAAATCCAGGATATTTCATTTTGGAAAACATATGTAAAGTTTTAGTTGATACATATCAGGAATTACCAGAAAATATATTATTAAATAGTTCATGCCTCAACAATTTCCCATACTGTCCATTAGTCAACAGTAGACGTTGAACGGTCATTTTCCATACATAAGTTAATATTAAGTGATAAACGTCGCCTTTCACTCAACATTAGAAAACACATAATTTTTACCAGCCAACCATGGGACAACACTGACGTTTGTCGGGTAAGTGTTGCCATTGTTACATGTTATCTTAATTTATATAGGTATTTTATCCTTGACTTAACCGTACTACTTGGTAAAAATAGTACTATGTTGCTACATAATTTATGTCGACATAATATTAATATTTTCATTCGTTAACTGACTACGGTCCTGTTACACTCCGCGCTCGCACGAACTCTACTTATGAATCACGCTTGAACGTTCAATTGTTATTAATTCCTTAGTGCCTAAGAGTACAGTACTAATTCTTGCGTTAAGTCAGATGTTAACATCATGTTTGGCTATCTTCTATTTGGTACATTAACAGATGCTACGTCTGACATACTTCGGGGAACCAACAGAAAAACCCAAGTGGTTGTTATCGCAGAAATATGTGTTGGCACTTCCCCCAAAGTTCTCTTCGCCAAACTGTGATTTCTAATCGCTCCGAGCGAATCTTGAGATTTTTTTGGCTCCCGTCTTGTCTTATCTAATAAGACAACCCCAGAAGTACAAGCAATGCTTCAAACGGTCTTACAGGAGGAAGCCCAAGTCTTCAAATGATTTTGCCATAAACATAAAACCGTACAAACTTTTACAATAACGTCCACCTGGGTACTAACAAATGCAGGAAGGGTGCAACTATACCCACCTAGAAACCGAACCCTTAACTCTAGAACTAGATCATCCTAGCTTCTGACTTTGACCAAACACAGAAGTCATAAAGCCGAAAAAAAAAACGAAGAGGAAAAAATGGAAGTATCAGTGATGCCAATCGATGAGGAACCTAATAGTGATGAAGTTTTAATATTCTGTTCCAAGCTGTATATGGATTGCAAGAACAAAGATAAGTGGAACCGATGTAGCAACTGTAAATTCCAAGCACACAACATAATATCTAGACTCTAGACTATCATCATATGAAGATAAATAAATTTTAAGTAATAATGAAAATATAGACCTGCAAAACAATATTATGTGAACAATATTATGTGAAAATGGTACCAAACGTTTATAGAAACAGATAGAATTATGCAAAAACACTTACCTAGTGGTGAATTAAAACATTGAACGACCCCCGCAATATACGTCGCGTTACGCCGCTGGTATATCTTCGATAGCTATCTAGATGATTGAGGCGACCTGCCGCCATCAGAAGACAAAAGACTATCGGCTAATGGCTCCGACCTCGGAGGCGTATCGGAAAACCATTAGGGCTGCATGTGGAAAATGGGTTAAGTGCAGTTTCCTATTACCCTTCACAATATTTAAGCTGTCGGATCGTTTCCAAGGCCTCTCAGAGCGCGAAACTATTGTAATGTTAATAGGCGACGCGACAAAAAATGGACAGAATGAGAAAAGAAGAGAATTGAAAGCGGTAGACGGTGTCGTAGGTCAATTTCGAACGTCGGTGTCGGTGGATGCCAATTATTTTTGTCCGCACTACTTTTTTTGTTGAACTTTAGATTCCTACCTGATTTATCGGTTGTCGATTTGATTTGTCGAGTTTGGAATTCGTCACTTTAAACGTGAATGTAACATTTTAAGATCACAACATAGTATAAAACAAAGTCGCTTCCCGCTGTCTGTCTGTCCCTATGTGTGCTTAGATCTTTAAAACTACGCAACGGATTTTGATGCGTTTTTTTTTTAATAGATAGAGTGATTCAAGAGGAAGGTTTATATGTATAATACATGCATAATATAGTAGAGAAACACTGATAATTTTAAAGGTTTCTAATGTGATGTCGTAAATAAACATATATTTTTGCGCTTACAGTGCAAACGCTGGCTGAACCCTACGAGATAGATCAAAATAATGTACTACAGTATTGTACACCTTAAATAGGTCTACAAAAAAGTCCGCGTGCACCCGTGCGAAGCCGAGGCGGGTCGCTAGTATTTTATATATACCTCACGAATAAAGACACATAACATTACAGAGTATGTTAGGCATTTGTTTGTTCTTTGTTTTGTCTTCAGACTTGGATCCAGCGCAACGTATACTTTTGCAAAACTTCAACACGCCTACGGAGACTGTGTTCCTGTCAAGAGCCCCGGTTTTCGGTGGTTTAAGAAGTTTCGGCTCATTCTCAGAAGGAAGAAAGTCGATTGAAGATGAACCACGCAGCGGAAGGCCTTCATCTTCAAGAACTGATGAAAATGTCTATAGAATACGGGATCTTGTGCGTTCCGATCGTCGGTTGACGATAAGATTGATCGTGGAAGAATTCAATTTGATTCACACCACTGTTCATCAGATTTTGAGTAACGAATTGGGGATGAGAAAAATCTGCGCAAAAAATGGTTCCAAAAAACCTTTCGGAGGAACAAAAGGACATCAGGAGAGAAAGGTGTCTTGACTTTTTGGAATCGATTGAAAGTGATCCCCATTTTATGGAACGTGTCATTACTGGTGATGAAACTTGGGTGTTTGAGTATGACCCGGAAATCAAGTGCCAGAGCATGGAACGGCATACTCCAACCTCTCCAAGATCCGAAAAAATAAGAATGGGCAAGTCGAAGATCAAATTGTCCACAAAGAGTTTGTACCTCCAGGCCAAATAGTAAATCAACACTTTTACAGAGAGGTTCTTGAAAAAGGGTCATGTGTGTGAGACCAAACATCAAGAACAACTGGATGTTGCGTCACGATGTCTCATATCACACAGCCATATCAGTAAACGAGTTTTTAGCCAGTTAAAACGTTCATGTGGCTCCTCAGCCTCCATATTCGCCTGACTTGAGTCCTTGTAACTTTTTTTCTTCCCGAGATTGAAAAATCATCTCAAGGGACGTCATTTTGGGATCATAGCTGACCACAGTTGACGGCTATTCCAGTATATGAGATCCATCACTGCTATGAGAAATGGAAGAACCGTCTCCAGGGCTGTGTGGCTTCCCAAGGAAGTTATTTTGAAGGTGACAATACTGAATTGAATACAATCAAATATAAATTAAAAAAAAATCAGTGTACTTAAAATAATTTACATACCTCGTACATAACATTTAATTACCAACACATCTCATTCTATTTTTTTATGAAGACAGAAATCACGCGGTCGATACCAAAATACTGCGCAAAATCAGCGATAGGGCGTTGAACGGCGTGAATACACATTCTTGATAATTTGTCTTAATTACGAACCGCAGCCCTCACAAATCGAAATCGAGCCTCACAGTCTAGTAGGCAGAGACTTTTATGTGTTCTTGAAACATATAGGGCTAGTTTTGACGGTTTCCTATGTATCTTTTTGGTAGAAACAATGCTGTAGAACTGAAACCGTCCGCTATTTTTTTTTAAATTAACGATTTGTAAAAAAAGTATTTTTTTCACTTTTTCGCTTATATCTCCGTTCCTTGGCATATTTTGTATAGCATATACATTTAAGAAGTTGTAGCCTATTGAATTTCCAAAATTTTAAGCCCAACCTGAAGTCTCTAAGTGCTATTGTTAACTTGCAAATGACAGCTGAAGTTGAAAAGGTGGTATTGTAGTATGAAGTTACAAAAAAAAACCAGCTCGATCCGTTAATAACTTTTCGAGTAATTAACGATCGAATTTTTTTTACAAGCCTTAATTAACAATAACGCCATTTCTTTGTTTATTGTACGATATTGACCGGGTTGGGCGAGAAAAATCATAAATCTCTTCAAGTTTGCGAGACTTTTTGAGATTTGAAAAATATTAATTTGTTCCAGTTTAATAACATTTTCTACGCGACTACCTTTTTTGAGGCGACGTATATATCGTTTTAGCGTTGCCGCTTCGAAATTCTCGGAATTGTGACGACTATAATATCTTGATAGTACGCTTCAAGACGCGTATTTTAAAAAAATAAAATAGTCGCATACTTTCGACGTAAAAAAAAAGTGGAAAAAAACACTTTTCCAACTTCAGCAGTCATTTGCAAGTTAACAATAGCACTTGGAGACTTCGGGTTGGGCTTAAAATTTTGGAAATTCAATAGGCTACAACTTCTTGCATATGGCTATATAAAATATGCCAAGGAATGGAGATATAAGCGAAAATGTGAAAAAACACATTTTTTTTCCACAAATTGTTAATTTAATTAATTAGCGGACGGTTTCAGCTCTACGGATCCCGCGCATTGTGTTCTAGGCAAAAAAATACATAGGGATCCGTCAAAACTAGCCCTGAATGTTTCAAGAACACTTTTTGGTGATTTTAGCTCCCTGCCTACTGGACTATCACAAAGGCCTCAAAAACGAAACGTTTTACACGTATAGGGAATCGCACCGCCTAGCCTATGAGACCGCATCGATCAGTAATAATCCTCCCGATACACGCGGCAGGAAAACATCCGTATCATTTATTAACAGCAGAACGAGCTGCTCGACATAATCAATTTTATATGGCGGCAAGAACCTCGTAAGCGATCTTGATGGATGAGGACGGAATCGTGGAGAGACGAGATAATTTTTGAAAAACGTCGACGGGCTTACATGGTTTCTTTTCATCTCTAGAGCACGATACAAGCGGATCAGCCTTAATTAGAATTAACAGAGTTAAAATTACGAAAAGTATCAAAATCAACCCTGCATCAATTCGTTTTATGATTAAATATAATGATAAAGTGTGCACGCTCAGGGTTATGTGGTTATAGAACTATTTTCTTAACATTAAGTTGATCAGATTCTTTATTTAATTCAAGAACAGCGATTTTTCAGAAGTTTTTGGAGGTTAAGGACGGTACCTGACGAGATGTGAGCAAACCGAGTCCGAATTCGGAACTCCGAAACAGGGTTTGACTACTCTGGTCTCTAGGATCGATGATTTTTTTTGGAGCTGTGTTATTCAATCATTGATCCCGTTCATCACAGAGCGCTCTGTAAGCGATCAGTGATCATAACATTTGAACGCCATAATTCCGACTGCTCAGTAGTAATCGTTCACATATCAGCAGACATTTTATGGTGGTTCATTTATTTAAAATATATTTGATCCAGTGATACATGTCGCCGCTCGCCGCTTGCCAGGCAACCGTATGAGGAAAAATGTGATTGGAAAACTTTTTAACTATGAAAAAAATTGAGTCTTTGTCTTGTAACACGCATTTCTTTAGGTGAGTTCTATTTGAAAAAAAAAATCGGGACTTGTTTTGAGTGTTCGATCGACTAAGAAATAAGTAGGACAGCGTTGTTGTCAATTTTGCTAAACCAATTGAAAAGACCCTGCGGTAGTAAAAGGATCGTATGAAACTGTGCTAACATTAACCTTTTCCGCTTTGGCTGAGGTAACTACGTTAAATGTCAATCAAAACGTGAACGCTACGGTAAAAAAAAGTAATGTCCTCGCTCAACTGAACGGCTCGGCTATGTCGGTTAAACTGCTACAAATAACCTGGCGTGTGGCTTTATTGAAATAATTCATCGCATTCGCGAATATTGGATATGAATATCGCTCTCCGCGATGTGAAATCTAACATTCGTTACATCACTAATCCTTATGATCACTAATCGTTCTGTGTGATAAACGCCACCATCCATGCTATCTTTCACTGATTTAGGCGCCATATTAATTAACATCTGCCATCTTGGATTTAGCTATTCTAGCTCTCAATTCTTGATGAGCAGATCCAAAATTATTTCTTCTAGTTATACGATACCGGTTTGAATGGAATGTAATTAAAAATTTAAAGCTGTAGAAACCAAATGTAGAAACCAACTAAGATGGACAGTTGGGACTATCCACATGTCACCAATCATGCAACATATCACCACAATTGTGGTGAAAAATGATTCTGGTGAAAAATGATTCTAGAAAAATGATTCTGAAATGATTATATGTGTGGAGATGAGAAAGAAATCCCCTTCCACATATTATGCGAATCCTATGCCCAACATTGGTAGCTGTTAGATATTCTAACTTTGGGGCTACAACTAGAGAACTAAAAGAGAACTAACCACCCATATAAACGTCTTAAGGAAATTTCTTAAGGAGGTTGGTCACTGATGTGCAGGGCAAGGGGAACTTCCTATATCTTCCATGTATAAGAAATCAGGGTTCCAACTTGCAAAAGTGAAATGTTGATAGCATAATTTTTTTTTAAGATGGAACTCTCTCTGCAGTATGTTTGTAATGCACGATAAATTAATAATTTATTATTATATACCAAGTTTGGACAATGAAATAATTTATTGACCGCGTTTTTTAAAAGTCGATTTATAGTCGAAAAGTACGGCAACGCTGAACGGTTTGAAAGGTTTGCTTTCACCAGATGGCTAGGCTACTCGGCGAAAATTGTTGTCAGAAAGTAATTCTAACCTCAAAAAGTGTCGGTAATGGTTCGGCCAAGCGGAAATTTTGATCAATCAAATGAGAAATCTGATAGATTACGTAGGAAAGGTCGTTTTATTTCGGCAAAACAATTACGGAGAGTGCAATGTGGCGTTGAGACAGGGAAGAAACACAAAAAGGAACAATTAGGAGACGCGGCATTGCCACGTCGACCGAGCGCCAACCCGATTGCGTGGAACACTCAACATTAAATTGATAATTGCGTGCAACAAAGCTGGTCATTCATGTTCATGTAAATCCATGTTCTTCCTAGACGTTATTGCTATGCGTGTACAAAGTTTCAGATTTTTCTAATTATTCAAAACGTAGTTTTTATCAAATTCAATAGCTACGTCGATAAGAGCCCATGTTACATTTATTTTTTTTGACGATTTTTTTCTCGCAAACTAGATAGTGAAAAAATCCCAAACAATTCTGAAGATATAATTTTATTACTTGAAGAATACATATCAACAATTTCAACAACTTTTAATTATTTTTGCAATTCCAGACGAACCTCCTTAAGGGAATACGACTAATGGAATGAGTAGCCTCTGGGGGCACAATAAGCATCGGCTTAAGTGCACAAGGCTTTTACCTACCCCATAATAATAATAATAAAACTGAAAATGTGAAAATGAGACGTTGTTCTCAGACGCCGTATTGAAGAAGCCTTCTTGAATTCTGCTATTCTGACTATTGTTTTTCAATATGAAATTCGAAAATTATTCATTTAGGTCATTGCAAGACCTTTCGATATAACCAATGTTATGGTATGATTTAGCAGTTTTTGCGGTTTTTGTAATTCCCAGGTGCCATATTCAACCCATCATGTCGATTTCTCTTAATATGGCTCCAGATTCGTGATGAGCGACCTCAAAAGCTAATTATAAGATCACTTCGACCTTAAAACGACCGATTTACATTCATTTGTACGTTTTTGCGAGTATATAACTGAATATTATTTCTTAAGTTATAAAAAATTATTCAACTTATTTACTACGATCCTGGACCCTTATTCACTGGGATCCTTTATAGTCGGCATACGCTATATACGCCTTACCTAATATACGAGCCCAGACTCATACTAGTTCGGTCATCTAACATTTTCAAAATACATTATCAAATTATGAAATGTAAAATCACAAAAAAAGATCGATAACATTGCCTTAATTTTATTAATAAAGACTTTTATCTTCTGAAAAAAAAAAACTGAAAACCTTCTTCAGTATACTTATTAAACAGTAAGTATATAACAAAAATAAAATGTGGTTCAGCACTGACAGTTCGTAATAATTCGGCTTTTTACCCCAGTAGCTATGAAAATGATGGGTCGAGTCCAAGCGAAACACATACTGAATATATCTATATGAACAAATGTATATCTGTATTAGTTATTTTTTTTAGTTTACAAGCAATATGCTTCACGGTAAATTTCTTATTGTTGGTATCGATTTGGATTTCATAAATGTCCATACACACGGTATTTGGCACCGTTGAACATTTTTTTCTTATTCCAATTGAAAGTCTATATTTTAATAATGAAGTTAAATTAATTTTTTCATAATTACCATATATTTTATAGGTTGATAATGTCTAGTCGAAAATGTTAGGTGGCCGATCTATTATGAGCCTGGGCTAGTACGTTTCCTATCTTTTCTCTCTCCTACATTTGGTTCCTATAACAATTGAAATTGTGAAAGATGTCATTTGCGATACGTAGCAATATCGAATTCAGTTTTAATTAGAAGCGATTTAACAACGAAACGGATGTTTATATAAAAATAGAGGAATATTTTCAATGCCACTGATAAAATCAAACAGAAAATTAAATATTACCGCGACTCAGTAACTACCAATTGTTCAGTATTATTACATATGTAGTGATCATGACTTCCCGAATCCTGATGATAGTTTTTTTTCTGGGTATGCTTTATTCGCGCTTGTCCTCGCTAAAGTTTGTTCCAACAAATTTACAGGTAACGAATTTCTGGCAGTAGTTGGTCGGCGGTATAGAAAATATATTTTTATGGAATGTGAGTTCTTTCAGAATTCCACGCTGCAAGTAACATTAGCCCAAGGAATTGTCCAAGGTACGATGAAAAGTACTGTAAACCAAAAAGTGCATTACTTCTCCTTCGAGGGCATTCCTTATGCGTTACCACCTGTGGGAAATTTACGCTTTAAGGTATTTATCGTTTAAATAAAAGAACCTATATAATAGACGAGGAAATTTAGCATTCCACCTCCAAAATTTCCGCAGTAAGATGGATTTTGACGTAATTAGGCTCGTTGGATTCCGTGTAAAATTTAGAAAAAATGTTACCTATTTTTGTCATATACAAATCAGAAACTGCATTGTTGCACCTAAAAAATGCATTTTTGGGGTGCAATTTTTCCAGCCAATTTAAGAAAAAATCATAATTCGAGAATATATTGTCGAAACGGGCCGAATTTGGTTACTCGGTCAGAAATTGACCCCGATGAACCTGGTGACCCGGAATCCTGGTCACCAGGCCCATCCCCGAGGTTTTCCCTCGAATTCGGCCTGAAACTAAACGAAAATGGTCACTCGGGGGTTTTGGGGTCGCTGATCATGAATACGTTGTTAGTTTTGTTGTCAGTTACACCTGGAGGACCAGGAACCCTGTTCGCCAGGCCCATTCGTTTCGAAATTCTCGGAATTGTGACTATAATATCTTGAAAGTACGCTTCAAGACTTAAAAAAAGGGCGCGATTTAAGTCACAATTCTGAAAAAAATGGGCGTAACAACGATCATGATGACCAGTCATTCGAATTCAGCGGACGGAACTGCGAGGTTCATGGTCCTCCATAATGTTCTGATCAGCGACCCCAAAAACCCCCGAGGACCATTTTGTTTAGCGAATTAAAACCAGGGCTGGGAGAGGACATGGTCCTCCAGGTGTAACGGACAACAAAACTAACAACGGATTCATGATCAGCGACCCCAAAAGCCCCCGTGTAACCATTTTCGTTTAGTTTCAGGCCAAATTCGAGGGAAAACCTCGGGGATGGGCCTGGTGATCAGGCTTCCGAGTCCCCAGATTCATCGGGGTCAATTTCTCTCTGACATCAGATTCGTGATCAGCGACCCCAAAAACCCCCGAGTGACCAAATTCAGCCTGTTTCGACAATGTATTCTCGAATTATGATTTTTTCTTTAATTGGCTGGAAAAACCCACAAAATACACTTTGTAGGTGCAGTAATGCAGTTTCTAATTTGTGTATGACAAAAATAGGTACCATTTTTTCTAAATTTTACAAAAGAATCCAACGAGCCTAATTACGTCAAAATCCATCTTACTGCGGAAATTTAGGAGGTTTGGCTCTTTTTTTGTGCTAAATTTCCTCGTCTATAATACCTACGAATAGTTCATAACAGTGGCGGTGCGTGATCCTAAGATTGGGGGTGCACCATACATAAAAATAACGATAATCATAAGAATAATAAGAATATCCCTAATATGAGATAAATATTTATCTCATATTAAGGTTATTCTTATTAACTCTATTAATTTGAAAACTTACCTAATTTTCTTTGTAAATGAGTTCAATTCTGCGATTTTTACATTGTGCAAATTTTTCAATTACTTTGTTGTTAAAATTTTCGATATTTGTAATAAAGCCTTTTTCAATGGAGAGCATAGCCAAAGCCGACAGTCTTTCCTGGCACATGGTGTTGCGCAAAAATGTCTTTATTCGTTTTAAATATAAATTTTCCACAAAAACGAATACAGTTAATAATAATGTTTAAAACATACCTGTTTTTTGAAACCGCTTCATTGTATGCTGCCACTGCTCGTCAATGAGCAGAATCGAGCATTGTCGCAATATTTGCAGTGCCTAGCATGGCTAAATTCAAAATATTATTCATGTATCCAGCAGAATTTGCATTTTTTTTTTATTTTCTCGTTTATGTGATTTAAATCTGTTACTCCAGTTTTGGTCCAAGGTGTTTCTCCGCCAAACAAAATACTGCGTTCAATACATCGCATCCACTTAACCACAAATGTTTTTTAAATAAGTCATTATTAAATGTTCTTACAAATTGTTTACTTTTTCCTTTCACGGCTAATTTTAAATTAATTTGTGGAGTGAGCTACCTAGAGTTTTAATTTGCACTTTTTCCTCCAAACTCAAGTTAGAGAATGGAGTTTTTAATAAGATTTGAATATACTTCATTATTCCAAACTAGATTGTAACCGAGTTTATATTTATAAAACGTGAGCGATAAAACAGCAATCGCAATGTACGAAAACAATTCACAAACTAACCGATCGATCACTCTCGTGCGCTCTTAAACTCCGCACATCATATCTATAGGATGCGCCCACTACGGGTCCTAATTGTGGAGGGGCAAGCAGTAACAATACGCGTTCGCTTTTTCGTATTGCACGGAAGCATGATCGTCGTGCCGCTTTTTCGTATTGCGCGTGTCGACTTCCGCGCCGCGATCGGAAACCAGTGGCGTTGGAGATAGAGACCCAGCGTCTAGTGGATTCGTAACGCTGCGGCCAAATAATATTCAGATGGTATTAACGCTAGGGATGCGGCAAGGCGATACATTAAGAATCCATCCATTAATTACTAAATAAAATTATTAATGCTAAATTGTTGGTAGTGCGCGCGCACCAGCGCACCTTATAGCCCACCGCCACTGGTTCATAATGTACAAATTCCTCTTTCAGAAAAAAAGTCAATCAATGAACTATCTTCATTATGTATCATTACACATTCCTACCATTTCTTGGTGTTGCAGTTTCTATGTCACTACATAGTCAGTGACAGAAACTGCAACACCAAGAAGGGGTAGGAATTTTTTGACTAAACTTGGCAGAAACGTTTAGCTACACAGCGATAATAATATAATTGATTACGTTGCGATAGATCAAGTGGTAGTGGCATATCTGACACATTTGTTAGTTGTTGCTAACATTGTTAACGGGTGTTATTCTTGCGAGTTTTGGTTGAATTTCTGCTGTTTTATTGGTAATGGACTGGGGAGAGCCAGGAAAATCCCAGAAGAGGAACCAGGGGGCCGAAAACAAACTAATGAGGTGCAGGACTGCCATCTTCGTCTAACGGCACTACGATTCCCACTACCAGGTCTATTGCTGATTAATGATTAGGTAATTATTAGGATGTCCGTTATTTCCCAAGTTAGTTTTTTTTACAAACGCCCCTTAAGTTTTTAGTTTATGACCGTAAAAGAAATATCCGACCCAAATAAGCCCTTAATATTCATATTAACCCGTGCCTAAATCATGATACATTTCCCATTTAAATAACATGGGATTTTTTGCATTTATTTTTTTTTTTTTGAAATGAATACAGCTGCACCAAAAAGCAATGCATATTTTTGTAGGAAATCGAACGCTCTACAAAAAAGGTCTCTTATGTTTTTTCTATAAATTCTGCCTTTCAAAAGTTATTCAAGAATAAAGTTATGTTCATTGTCAAGTTCATCGTTTTTTTTTCTGATTTCTGCTATAATTCTTATTTATATCATTATTCAACGCGCACAGTTGTGTTTTAAGAAAAGTGTTAAAAAAGTATGATATAAAATAACGTATTATATCTTATTAATAATATTATAAAAAGGTTTATTGTAATTTTTCCAATTTTTCATTTTTTTTGTTAAAACATTTTTTGCCCCCATGGGAATTTTTTTCCTCTTTTTCCCCCCCGCTTGTAAAAAAATTTTTTTTTTTTTTTTTTTTTTTTTTTTATTTTTTTTTTTTTTTTTTTTTTTTTTTTTCCCCCCTTTCCCCCCCCCGTTTTTTCCCGCGCGGCTCCCCCCCCCCCCCCCAAAAGGGGCCTTTTTTTTTCCCCCCCCCCCCCGGGGGTTTTTTTTTTTTGGCGGCGCCCCCCCCCCGGCGCGTTTCCCCCCCCCCCCCCCCCCCCCCCTATTTATTTTTAAAAAACCCCCCCAAAAACCCCCCAAAAAACCAAAAAAACCAATTCCGCGCGCGAAAAAAAACTTTTCCCCCCCCCCCCACATTTTTTTTTTTTTTTTTTTTTCGCCCCCCCCCCCCCCCCCCCCCACTTTTTCCCCCCCCCCCCCCCCCAAAAAAAAAAAAAAACCACCCCCCCCCCCAAACCCCCCCAAACAAAAAAAAAAAAAAATAAAAAAAAAAAAAAAAAACCCCCCCCCCCCCCTTTATTTTTTTTTTTTTTTTTTTTTTCCTTCCCCCCCACCCCCATTTTTTTTTTCTCCCCCCCCCCCCCCAAAAAAATCAAACCCCCCCCCCCCCCCCCCAAAAAAACAAAAAAAAAAAAAAAAAAAAAAAAAAAAAAAAAAAAAAAAAAAACACCAAAAAAAAAAAAATTTCTTTTTTTTTTTTTTTTTTTTTCCCCCCCCCCCCCCCCCTTGTCTCCCCCCCCCCCCCCCCCCCCCCCCCCCCCACATAAAAAAAAAAAAAAAAAAAAAAAAAAAAAAAAAAAAAAAAAAAAAAAAAAAAAAAAAAAAAAAAATATTTCCCCCAAAAAAAAAAAAAACAAACCCCCCCCCCAAAAAAAAAAAAAATAAATAAAATAAAAATTAAAAAAAAAAAAAAAACCCCCCCTTTTTTTCCCTTCTCTCCCTTTTCCCCCCCGATGGTTTATGTACTTATTCTAATGATTTTACATAATCAAGGAAGGGTTTTTTTGGTTAAACATTTATTAGTCACATTATAGGATATTTAAAGCTTCTATATTCTTTTTTGATATTACCTACAACAAGTTGAATTGGGGGAAATATTTTTTCTGATCTTCTTTGTTAATTTTATTTACTTAATCTGGTTAATTTAACTGCCTTTTCATTTACGGCGACATCGTTTATCACCGGAAAAACAAGATTATTAACTGATAGTCAGACCATTCAAATGATCATCATTGCTCGTCCACGTGTCAGCATTTGTTTCTAAAAAACTCTTACTTATGTCAAATCTATCAAAAAATTTCAACGAATTCGAATTGATGAAAAAATCAATATCCTCTTTTTCTAAATTTTTAATTTCACCACCTGTATTAATATTATAGCGTTTAAACGAATCGAAATCCGAATCTTCAGTCAATTTTAATGCTTTCACCATTTTAATTTTTAATGTTAGCTGATACGTTTGGATCGAAAAACGAGAGAGCCGCTGTTTCAGCATTATATATACGAATTAGATAAAAAATAGCTAGGTATTTGAGAACTAAAATTTACATAAAAGTTCGTAAATACGAGGCTAATCGCTGTTACTCCATAATTTTATTGCAAACAAAATGCAGATATTATAAAAAAAAATAAGACATGATGAATTTGACAATGAACACAACTTTATTCTTGAATAACTTTTGAAAGGCAGAATTCATCAAAAAAACATTAGAGACCTTTTTTGTAGAGCGTTCATTCATTTCAGAGAAAAATAATTCAATGCAAAACATGAAAAAAATCCCATATTATTTAAATGGGAAATGTATCATGATTTAGGCACGGGTTAATATGAATATTAAGGGCTTATTTGGGCCTGATATTTTTTTTAGGTCATAAACTAAAAATTTAAGGGGCGTTTGTAAAAAAAAAAACTAACTTGGAGAAATAACGGACACCCTAGTAATTATGGTCGTCCTGCAACCTTTCGAACGGTTTCTGCCGAATTAGGGCTTTCGGCTTGCAATCCCATCAATCATATCTTGTGTTACCACTTCCGGCTCAACACCGACAGCAACGTTTGGAGTACTGTAGGTTGCGATTGCACTGGAACTTGAAGTGGCATAGGGTAGTGTTCAGTGATGAATCCTAATTCTGTTTAGGAATGCATGATGGCCGCGTGAAGGTCAGAGGAAGTAGTGGGGAACGTCGCAATGTTTAATTTTCTGTTGAAAGACATGTGAATCAAACCGTCGGGGTTATGGTGTGGAGTGCTATTACATATGGGAGTAGGTCTCATCTTCGCTTTTCCAGCAAGATAATGCACATCCTCACGTCGTGAGAACTTCTCTTAACCGGTTCGAAGAGGCCTATGTTATCCTCTTACCATGGCCACCTAGATCTCCCAATCTCTCATCAATAGAATATGTGAGGGACTTTATGGAAAGAAGACTGATTAACTTCTGATTAGTCTGCGAATCCGCAGACACTGGAATTTGGGCCACAATGCCCCAAGAGAATATAGACCACCAACTGGACTCAATGCCACAAAGAGTGAGGCATTGTGTAACTAATAGATATAGACCAACACATTATTAATAACTCTATTAATCTTTTGTTTGTTTTTTTCGTTAAGTAGCTAAATATTTCTGCCAAGTTTGGTTAAAAAATTCCTACCCCTTCTTGGTGTTGCAATTTTCATGTCACTAAGTATAGATAAGAACTACTAAATAAGTTCTGAAGTATTAAGTAAAAATAAAACAAGAATTTATACGACGAAATCAGACGTTTGCGTTCAAATTATTCCCTTAGAATTCTGCGCTCTCAAAGTGAATAACTAATTTCAAAGCGACTTCTCTCTGCGACATTCTTTCCAGCCGCCAGTGCCCGGCGAACGTTGGCAAGGCGTCCTAAATTCGACCGTTATGGACGTGTCCTGTGTCCAGGTCACCCCCTCCGTATTTAATGGCTACGCGGAATCGGAGGACTGCCTGTATATAAACGTCTTCACCCCGATCAAGGTAAGGGGAAAAGAACATAGGCCGTATATTGTCCCACTCCTGAAATCTCGTGTAATATCACACTTCTGAAATACCATGTAATATCTCACTTCTGAAATCACAAGCAGGATCCCACTTCTGATTCCCTTACAGAAACTGGAGAACGCGAAGAACGCCCAGCTCCTGCCGGTTATGGTGTGGATATATGGAGGGGCATTCTTACTGGGGACAGCGAACGCTACTTACTTTGGACCAGATAATTTACTGGAGGAGAATGTGCTCGTAGTACACTTCGGATATAGACTGGCATCGTTTGGTAAGTACAATATCGATATCAAAATTGCATCCTTCCTCCATATTGTTTATACAGTAAGAATTACCCTACTGCGTCGTACATAGATGGATATTAAATACATATTAAATGGTACATTTTTATATCAAAGTAAGGCGAATTTAGTTACGTACAACCCAGCCCCTCTTTTTAGTGGAAATCTAGACGTTGCCAGATCTAACTGCAACTCTGCATAATAGGTCTTTATAAAAATACTATATTTACAAAAATGCATTGATGTACGATCAATCAATATAAGCCGATTTCATTTTCAGACTGTGTTGGGTATAATAAAATTTACTGTTATCTTTTTCCAACTTAACTATTGTGAAACAATTTTAAACAGCGAATATTACTTTAAACATCTGAGCTGTGAAACAATTTGAAAATGTCTAATAGGAATATTATGTTGATGTGACAACAGCGAAACCAGACAGAAACTACAAACATTCAAACTTCCGGCTAGTCGAAGCAGAGTCGCACTCAGGACTATTATTCGACTCGGACAGTCGCATTGCTATTATTGCAAAGCGATAATTCACAGAAAATACCCGTCGTTGTCGGTGGAATTTGACATGCTCGTATTTCAGTATGGAGGACATGGGACCCACACCATATTTTAGGGGGTGGTTACTAGACTTAAGTAGAAGGCTATAATGGAAAAAAATGTTCAATGAAAATTTGCGAAATTTTGGTAATTGTCTGGTATCTGGTTTCCAGATCTTGGAAACGGTTTGCAAAATATTTACTAAATATTTTTTTTTTATAATCACCGAGTACCTAAATACATTTTTTTATACTTGTGATTTTTGCTAAATTTTTATATTGCCTAAAGATATAACTATTTTAAAATGTCACAGGCGAAATGTTGGGATGAAATAAAAATTCAAATTACCATAACTTTTATAGATATCAAAATGTCAATAAAACCACAAGTATAAAAAAATTGTATTTACTGGGCGATTATGAAAAAAATATTTTGCAAATATTTTTCAAGTCGTTTCCAAGATCTGCCCGGAAGCAGCCATTTTTGTAAAATATTTTTCGCAAGTTTTCCCTGAAGATTTTTTGCCATTATAGACTTCCACTTAGGACTAGTAACCACGCCCTAAATTATGGTGTGGGTCCCATGCCTCCTTATGAAAATATGAGCATGTCAAATTCTACCGACCGCCACTGGAAAATACATCATAATAAAATAGTGAATATTCGAATAAACGTACTAGTAAAAGGTCCCAGTGATCTGACGTATCCTTGTGTGACATATGACGTCATACAATAGTTCATTTCAAGGACACACAGTACATGCTGGGGCCTTATCTGTTTAAAAGTGCTCTGTATATTTCGAGATTCTATGAAATGATATGTATTTCGATTGTATGAAACGATTCCGAGCCGGCCCTGCTTCTAAAAACCGCAGGTGTTCCGACTCGTATGGTAAAAATGCTATTTCAAATTTCAATCCAAACAGCTCCATCGAAAAAACTGATGCTCGCCATACGCCTGCGCTAGCTATCGGATCGCGATTGGTTACCACCTCAACAAAGAAGTTAACTTATCAATTCCCCTTCATTCAGCTATGTATGCATTAGGGTGACGCATACTGTATAAGAATAAAATAAAACAAAACAATTTATTTCCCCATAATGAAACTGCTTTTTATCCAAGTCTAACGTTTGCATAAAAATCAGTTTGGAACATACGTTTTTTTTAAATAGTTTCATTTTGTCGTTAAAAGATATATTGCTTCCAAACTGGCTATATCAGTCTTCATACATTTTTCCTGGTGGGTTCTTAGCTTCTCGTCTATCTGTTGTCATTTTGAAGGACATCCTGACAATAATAAAGATACACTTACCTGGCATTCCCTTCAGGCTTCCTGAGCACGGGTGATATGGAGTCGCCAGGAAACTACGGGCTGAAAGACCAACACCTTGCCCTGCGTTGGGTCCGCGACAACATACGACACTTCGGCGGAGATCCTGAAAAAGTAACGATATTCGGTGAGAGCGCTGGAGGGGTGTCGGTCCAGCACCAATTGATGTATCTCGGAAACCGAGGTCTATTTCGAGGTAATCACAGAGAGCGCATTGGTATAGTAGTTCCAAGCTAAGTTTAACACAATAAATAAAAAAAAAAACAAGAGTGCGGCATTTCCTTTGTAAACACAGCTGCACCGACCTCGAACACGTGCATCCATAGGCACGGTTTACTTTCTTTTCAAGGCATTATAGGTCTTACAATATTTACGTTTAACACTGTTTTGCAAACTTATTAACTAAAGAAGTACAATTATTTTTTTTATAACTAAATATTCACTCTAATAAAATCTCCAAAATAGTACAAATATTAAAAATCAGTGTTCCCGCAATTTAATCGAAATCATTACTCAAATAGGGATTTAATTTTCTTGGTAAAAATTATAAACTATTCTTCGAATAACACATTTGAAGCATTGTGAATTTTTCTATATTGTTTTTTTATCTTTTTAACAGAGTGACCTATAATGTCCCCTTTAGTATTTTCATAACAAGATCAATAGTAGAAATCTTAGTTGATTCAAAAAATTCTTTTTATAACACCTGATTCTTCTTTACAATTCTTTTTTTACAACTGGCCATTCCGCATATCAGTTTCTATTCTTTTCCGGCCGCCCGCACTAATGTAGTTTTACGTCTGGTTGGCTACCTGTCATCCACGTGGGAGTACAGTGTATCGATAACGCAGGCGCTTTCTATACTGTGCCATTGTAGAACAGCATAATAACGCACAGCCCTGGTAGAGACAATGAATTTATAGTATTTTAAACCGAGATTGGAAATACTATAACCCTTGTAACTCTTCGAAAGATTATTTTAGGAGCAATATCGGAGAGTGGAAGCGTTCTCTGCACCTGGGCTTACCAGAGGCAGCCAAGGAAGATCGCCTTCGACTTGGGAAGGGCTGCCGGATTAGTCACCAACAGCACAAAGAGGCTCGTCGACTACTTGAGGAGCATCTCCACCCAGAAGCTCAAGGCAGCCACAATGGCAGCTTCATTGAAGGTATACCACGACTTATATATATACTCTCTGGTATCTAGAAGAAATCATTCATGAACAATGCTTGTTCCAGAACAGTCTGGGTATAATAAATGGCATTCCATTCGCGCCCGCGACTGAACCCCAACACGAAGGCGCCTTCATCACCGAGAAGAACCACAAGGCTCTCGCCGAAGGAAAGATCGTGAAGGTACCCTACATTATCGGCTTCAATTCCGAGGAGGCGGCCATAGCGAAAACAGGTGCGGAAATGGCGAAGATACCAGCTTAGAATCTAATTTGATAAACGGGGTTTCAGTTCTGGACGTCGTGACTCCAGTGCTACGGATCTACGGCTTTGATTCTAGCACCTGGGTGCCTACGGGCATGAGCGCAGGCAGGAAGACGGACGAAGTTGGAGGGAAAATCAAAGACTTTTACTTTAACATCGCCAAATCACGATCAGAGCAGTTCCTAGAGGTAATGTAGCACCAAATCAATTTGTAATGGCATTTGGTATTAAAATTATTAAATTGGGAAGACCAGGTGTTTATTCGTACAGAAAAAAAATCATCGTTTAATTTACCATAATTATTTACAGTTTTTTTTTTTTGTAGTACATAAATGATGGTTACTTTTTTCGTCCGATAATTGAAAGTGCCAGACTCTTTGCACGCTGGACTCCTACATACATGTATGTATTCGAGTATGAAGGCCTCTTGGGAAGAAAAGCCATGGGGTATTCGAATGTGGACGAGTACAAAGGTATTCTTCTTATCCACTATTTTCAAAAAAAGGGAGGATAGAGTCTGAAACACAATCCATAATTTCTTTAACAAAATTAACTTGTTTGACATAAGTGAAATAATCGTGCAAAAATAATGAAGAAAGACATTTATAAGTGTGTTTTAGACTTCATAAACAATTCATATTGAATGCGAATTATTTAACCGCTTCTTAAGGTGTGGTTCACACGGAAGAAATGGCGTACATCTGGTCGAGAAATAACCTTCCCGAGCCTAACAACACTGATCGAACTACGAAGGCAAGGATGATAAAAATGTGGACTAACTTCGCAAAAACAGGGTGATATATTCTACATTCGAATACTTATTGATCTTTTCCAACTATACGTTTTTTTTTTTCTCAGAGATCCCACGCCTGAAAAAGATCCCCTCCTCGAGAACGTCCGCTGGCCGACGGTGTCCACGGAAATGAATTACTTGGAGATAAACAGAAGCCTGACTGTTAGGAAGGACTTTAAGAACAAAGCCATGGCCTTCTGGAACAACCTTTATCAAAAGTATGGCAAACCACCATACGATACGTATTAATAACTTTAATATGCATTGCTACAAAGAATACGCAGAAAATAGAAACAATAAGCGTTATTTCCAATAAATAATTATTTTATTAGAAAATAAATAACTAACCTTTTGTATTTGTTCTAAGAAGAGTTCAAAGAGTTTCGAAAATAGTTTTATCTAAAAATAATACTTCTATATGAGGTGTGGCTGTTAAATAACCGAACTGCTGTCATAACACTTTTTATTCGTTACCAATTGTAGCAACTTTTTCGTCTACAATGTACTTCCCTTGGCGATCTCTACACCGCTCCATACGAATTTTCCATTGTTGAAAGCGGTGCTGGAAGTCCGCTTCTGACAGCTGGTTCAGAACCTCAGTCGCTTTTGCTTTAACCGCTTCCACACTTTCGAATCTTGTCCCCTTCAGCGCCGATTTGACCTTGGGAAAAACGTCACAGTGGGCAAGGTCAGGCGAGTATGGTGGATGTCCCAACACAGTGATGCCGTATTTTGCAAAAAACGTCTTCACAGACAAAGCAGAATGGGCCGGTGCATTGTCTTGGTGAATCTTCCATGATTTTGTCTTCCACAAATCGGGTCTTCGCCTTCTCACACGTTCATGAAATTGTTGAATGTTTAGAATGTCAACGTAATTGTCATGTTCATTCTTGATTCCTTTTGCTCGGGAGTGAGAAGCATTTTTGCGCAAACTTTGCGCATGTTGAACAATTCAAGCAAAATCTGGCAAACACATTCTTTGCCGATTCCTGTTATTACAGCAAGCCATCGGATGCTCCAATAACGATCTTCGCGGATTAATTTACCAATGTTTTCAATGTCTCCGTCCGTTTTTGACGCTGAGGGCCGTCCGGGGCGCGGATCGACTTCGGTCATTTCACGTCCCTCTTTAAACCGTTTAAACCATTCAAAAACTTGTGTGCCGAATAAACATTAATTCCCGTACACTTCTTTTAACATTGCATAAGCTTCTGTAATGGTTTTCCTCAGTTTAACAAGAAACTTGAAATTAACCCGTTGCTCCATCTGCACACATTTTTTCAACGCGGCACTAGTGCGTAGACTAATTGAAACGACTATTACAGTAAAACTGAGCGACCCACTGGCTTGTCCAGCGAACTCAGGATGGGGAAAGTATCACCAGACACAGTTCTGTTCAAACTTGTCTCGACACACTCGCAGCGCGCTGGTAGCAGCATCAGTTCGGTTATTTAATAGCCACACCTCGTATAATATGATAGATATTTCTAAAACTATACATTCTGAGCAAACTGTTTAAAATATTCAAAAATGGTATTTTGAAAAAAAAAGTGATTGCTATTGTTGAAATAGTATTTCTTGTCGCATCCATTTTGAAATGCCCGGTACAACGACAACATAAAAATTACATAAATCTGAGAACCAAACCGTTGATTACATCATTACATTACATCAATCTGAGAACCGCTGGTAGCGAAAGGTAATCGTCCGATCCCAATTCGAGCGGATGCGATATTAAATCAACTTTTTTTAATATACGACCTTCCGTCTGCAATTTAAATTCAATTTATTAAATATACACGTCGTCGTGCTGATAATGAAATACCCACCCAGCAGAACGACAGAGGCCCTGCGGAAAATCGCCAGACTAGACGAGAGGAAATAAAATAAAATAAAAAAAAAACGAAGCAGAATGCGAAATTTTAAAATAGGACACGGCCGTGTTGCATATTGCAGAATTGACGAGAGAGGAGAACGTGGAACGAGTTCATCCCCCCTTATTAGATTCCATTTTTCAGCGATGGGCCTTTACGTGAAGAGATTTTCATGCAAGACCGGCCCCGCGCTGCGTCCTCACTGCCCCCATTTGCCGAAACCATTTTCAACCGGCACAATAAAAATAAAAAGTTTTAATTCCGCGCGAGTGTTTCGCAACAATTCCAGTCGTGGAATTTCATATTTTACAAGGGCACATTTTGATAACCGCATTACGTGTAACTATACGGTTCTCGGCGTATGTCCTGCAAATGTCTTCTTTGTTGTCCCTCGCATTTAAACGCCACAATTTCATTATCAAACAGAATGTCGGGTATCAACAAGTTCCGCTGGATGATAGACATCTGGTAGGTTCCATGCTGATGACAGCAAATGTTGAAATGAAGACAGATACATCTACCCAAAATATTAAAGTAGAATGTAACTGCAACTAACAGTTGAGGCTCATATCTCTGCTAACTATGATAAATCACCTGGATATCTGCTACTTTAAGAGTTGCCTGTAGGAAAACGTACTAGTAAAGCATGTACTACTTACAAAGTTTCCTTTTACGTCCAGGTCGTGTTGTGATTTCAATCATTCCTCAATAGTACGGCCATTGCTACGTTGATCCAGTATTTTCCAATATTTTTCATCTAAATTCCATCCATATATCGATTTCTCTTCAACATTTTAAGTCCCAAGTACTCATGAGGAAACACCACATATTCCAAGTAACTGTTATGTTTCAATTACTCACCTAGACTTCCATAAATCATCATAGTCCAACAAGAGTTAAACAGTTTTTACTTTGCAAGCTTCACCGCTCGTGTCACCAAGAAACGATCAAACTACTAATCAACATTTTTATTGAAATCAAACAGCTTTTCCGTCTAAACAACAAACAAACAATAAGCAAAGCATCGAACATTAAAAGAAACCTTTAAACTATGAATACTCCGAGCGCTTAATACGGTCCGTAAGGTTTACCAAAGTCCGGGTAGTAATTTCTGGGAAGTCCCGGAACGCTCGACATCGGTAACTGGTACACTCCGTATCTCATGTCGGGAGTGTAGCCTTGGCCGTCCGATGGACCTGATGCAGGTCTACGCGGGTCCTTGGGGAAGACGCACGGCCACGAGCTCCTCGGCTCGTCTTTGGGGATGCCGTAGGGCTTATGACGATACTCGTACTCGTGGGACAACGCTGACGACCGCTTTTCGCCTTCGATCAAGTACGACCTGCTTGGTGCGCTGTTCTCCGGTCCGCGGTCACCGCGTTTCTTCACGAGTCCCCTCGCTAAGCTTGGGAGGCGGCGGAGTCCTACCGCGTGAAAGATCTTCGCGTTTGCGTTTCTTCTCATCGCTTCGGAACAAGTTGCTGGAGTTGTTGCTCCTCAACGGCGGAGACCTGGCCCTAGGGATGTTCCTCGCGCGCGTCAAGGGAGACCTGCTGCGTCTCTTGGACGGCTTCTTCGTCTGGGTCTTCAACTCTTCGATTTTATCCTTCAGGTCCTCTCTCAGCTTCTTCACCTCCTCAAGCTCCTTGTCGACGATGATCCTGTCCGCGTCCAAGCGCGTCTGCTCCAACTTCTTGTTCTTCTCGAACTGCTCCCTGTCTTGGTTCAGCCTCCTGCGCTCGTTGCGTATCTTGAACTGCACGTCTTTCATCTCCTTCTCCATGGCCTCGCACTTCTTTCGCATGCCTTCGTGTCTCCGTTGGTATTCCAGCACCTTGTACTTATACCTGTTGGCGTCCTCTCTAGCTCTGCCAAGTTGTTTTTTCAGGTCTACGACGATGGTGTCGAACTCTGACGAATGTTCCTCGGCCGGTTTCTTCTCTATGATTTCAGAGGCGACGCTGTCGCCTCGGGAATAGCACGGAGACTTGGACTTTGTAGCTTTTTCTTTTTTGTCGTCGAGTTCCTCCCTAGACTCAGCTTTTTCTATTTTCTTCTTCTTGGCCTCTGGCTTAACGGCGGATTTAGTGTTCTTGATGTCGGGCCTGTCTTTGCTGACTACGATTTTTCTGCCGTCGAATGGAGTATCATTTAACCGCTCTACACATTTGGTAGCCAGAGCACCGGAAATCATCGACACGTAGCCGAAGTAACTCTTACCGTTGGTCAAAATTTTTGCCGTGACAACTTTTCCGAACTGGGCGAATAATTTTTTTTAAGTCGGCTGCTTTCACATGCCGACCGATGTTCGACACCCAAACGCAATTATAATTGCCTTTTCTCAATCTGACTTTCGTACCTTTTATCTTCGGTTCCTCGACAATAGTTTCGGTGTAGGTTTCTGCTTCCTCCTTTTCTTTCCTGCATTTTGCAATAGTTTTAGCATTCTGGGTAGTTGTAGACTCTAAAATATCTTCCGTGGTAATAATAAGCGTTGAACTAGTCGGCTCCTTGTCTTCTTTATGATCGTTGTCGTCCAGAATAATAATTTCGTTATCGTCGGCTGGATGTATGTCGTCATCGATCTCTTTTCCAGGATGTCCTGCTACAACAAACAATAGTGTCCTCAAATGACGAACCTTACGAGGTTGATGGCTCACCGTTGTCCCCTACTGCGTTGTCATCCTCCTTTTCTTCGACATCGACCATATCTTCAACGCATCCACGAGTTTCTTCCTTACCCGTATCGGTTAACTTAGTGGACAGGCTGTCGATGATGGAAAAGCCTCGAATTGGACTATCCTCCGCATGTGTGGAGTTGTCAGCCATACCGCTGTTGCTAATATTTAGTGGAAATGAAGTGTCTGCCTGCAAAACAAACATTTAAGCAACCAAAAGTCTGAGGTATCCGGTGATCCATAAGCTGCGAGTTTTGTTTTTTTTTTTCAGGAGATGCGCCACAACTTCCGTAATCCCCAGGAATAACAGCTGGAAAGTTTACCGAATTATTATATGAATACGGCGGCGTTGTATGCACACGACCTGTACAAAGTTCGAAGGAGCTTTGCTCAGATGCCGCCTAAAGGCCGATTAGCAGTGAGAAGGGAACGGCTCCAGTGAACTATGGTAAAACTATACGTCTCTGTAGTAGTTAGTTGTGTTAGCGCTCGATCTTCGTCCCGATGCTTTTTCATATTATTTCCTATGCTAGTCTCGTCGTTAAATAATTTGTAGAAACAAATTCTGGAGTATATATCATTTTCGGTTTCTCCATTTTTTGTTTTTTTTTTCGAATCAGAGGTTTGGCAATAAAAGTTTTATATGGATTTTTAGTCATAGCTAAAGATCATCAGGTTTTTCTAACTCAAAAACTATCAACTTCTGGTAAAACATTACATACTAGAGCCATAAAAAAAAACGTCATCAAATTTGGCTATGAACGAGCGAGATGGCAATAGCGGTTATGTCGAAGCTCGAAGCGAAACTTTGTTATTGTCAAACTTTTGACAAGTGGCTGTCATAATTGTAAAATAAATAATGGCTGTCACATAATGTAATAGCCTTAACAA
Organism: Aromia moschata; assembly: GCA_029963805.1. Lineage (NCBI taxonomy): Eukaryota > Metazoa > Arthropoda > Insecta > Coleoptera > Cerambycidae > Aromia > Aromia moschata. The sequence goes on from JAPWTK010000223.1 coordinate 435,835, forward strand.
TTCAATAACGTTATAAACTTAAGATTAAGAATAGAAATACGTCTTCTTTTTTTTGGTCGGCCAACTTTGATGACTTTTTTTATGGCTCGTTCTAATACGTTACATAAAATAAATAGAACCGTTCTAGTCACTCAAAGAAACCCTCCCCCTCTCAACCACGAGAAGAATTCCCAACAAATATGTATTTCTGACGACTACAAAGACCAAGAATCCTGATCAACAACTTCCCTTCAAAAAAAAAACATCAACTTCAAGAAAGCAAACGAAGATGCCGAATATTTAATTGTAAACACAGTTTTGGCCTTGACACCTAAATATTCCTCTGCGATTATTGTATGTGAAGACGTCGATCTTCTCGTTATCTTAATAGGTATCTGCACCTTTGACAATGTGGAACCAAGAAAAGAAACAATTGCACAAATATATTGTGGCTTCGTACTGCTATAAAAAAAACACTTACTGAGCAATTCATACATGCCATGAGTAGACGTGACACCACATAAGCTCTATTTAGTCGCGGCAAAATTAAGTTTACACAAACTTTGGAGGCTAGGGGCCATTTTCTTGTTTTAACAACTGTGTTGACAATTAAATCAGACCGGAAAACCGGGGTTGAGATAGAACAAACAGCGGACGCCACAATAATGCCCGGCAACCCTGCAATACTTTGAACCTGATTCCATCTTACGTAAGTGCAAGAACGGGTGCAGAGCGAATTGTAGTTGTAGAACCACTGGACTGTTCCGCACGACCTTATGTCATCATTGACGAACTGCACGAGGACTTAACTTGGGGAGGGAAGACATCGATAATCGTCTAGAAGAACTTGATATCGGACCATCGACCTCAAAGTGTCCAAGATCGAACGTGCATAGATTAACTGATGTACCTATTAAGATCGCATTGATGATAAATTGCTACTTAGTACCTCTGATCAAGTTTGACCCGGAGTGGTTAAAAAAAAAACATTTTTATGTCTTTTAATACAAATCTTTATTATCGCCTTCAAAATAGGATAATTTTGAGCCAATACAAGCCTGCCAATGGTTAATCCATCAATTTTGAGACTTCTACTCGACGTTCTTTTTGCAAAAAATTCGGGTCTTTTGGTACGAGTCTGGCGGCGACGCACTTCATACACAAAACATCAACCAAAATGTGTTGAGTCGATCCATAGGAGATATTGAGAGCCTCTGCTATCTCTCTAAAGCCAACACGACGATTTTCGAGCACAATTTCTTTCACTTTTTCGATGTTATCGTTATTAACAGAGGTGGATGGACGACTCGCATGAGGCAAGTTTTCTGCGAACTCACGACCCTCACTTAATGCTTTATGCCACTCAAATACTTGCGTTTTCGATAGAGTAGACTCCCCAAAACACTTCTGCAGCACTTTCAATGATTCCGTAGCCTTAATTCCATTGGAAACGCAAAATTTCAAGCAAACTCGTTCAATTTTTTTTTCCATAGTAAAAATCCCCAAATAAACTTTTCGCGTCGTAAACAAATGACTGCCAAACACACATTAATTGACATATCCCGCTCAAACTTCACACGAATGTCAACGAAGGTTGTACCAACCTAGAAAAAATACGCGACCGATTCGGTTTACGCGCGCGGTTTAAATGGACCAGTCCGAGTCAAATTTGATCAGTAGACTATGACAGGATATTATAAAAATGTTAATTTTATGTTTTTAAGTTTTTTGAGCAGCCGATGACTAGATTATGATTCGAATTGGCTTGGATGAATGTTCCTTATGTGTGGAGTTGATCTCGAACAACTTTCGGATGCGAAGGAAACTCCCGAGTCGAGACGAGACGAGTCGAGCGACCTGTACGTACAGGCGTCGCGTAGCAGACCGGATCTCGAGTTCGCAGCTCAGGAATTTAATACCGATATGAATGCAAATTAGCATCATAACAGATTCAGGAGGCGAGAGTGGCGGGCGATAAACCGCGCGAATTCGTCACGTCCCGCAAATCCACTTACAACTTCGGCCTCCTCGAAGTTGTTCGAGGGCCGACAAGGCAATCCGTCAAAAGCGCGGCGGGGGTGGATGCGGGGGAAGCAGTTTATCGTCCCAGACGTCGAAGCCCGACTGAACGGGCCCGGATTTTAACGACGAAAAATTGAAAGAGGCTCGTGCGGAACGGAACGCTTTCCAAATTCGATCCGAAGGCGAGGATTCGGATCCGATTTGATTAAGGGTTACTTCTAATGCAGAAGTTTGAAGTCTTATACCGCGTTCATGCCCAGCGAGGTGATTTTTATTTTGTACTTTCGCGATCTAATGGTTATCTACAACGTAAAAATAAATCTGTAGTAAAGATTGGGTTTTTGTCCTTTGACTGAGAAGTATTCCTGAATTCAATTCCAGGAAACAGAATTGCCCTCGTAAAAACTCTTTTTGGAGTTGTTCCGTTTTATATCTAGCTCAAGTCCATCCAACATGGGACCATTTAAAGATAAATAGAGATGAAATAATGCACAAAAATCGCTACCACAGATTGCAACCATAAACATATTTAAGATAAACAAAGATTAAAAACCTGATATATTATCGTGACTAGAGTAACAAATTTGAATTCACTTCCAGAGACGCCGCCTATATTAAAAAAACGTACATATATATTAAATGAATAAACTACGTACATATATTCGAACAGAACGGCTAAAACTACTTGCGGATACAAGAGATAAATCCTCACTAGCGACCAGAGGCCGCTGAAAATAAAATGAGAATCTGATAGTCTACGAGGTGTGGCTATTAAATAACCGAACTGCTGTCATAACAGTTTTTATTCGTTATCAATTACAGTAGCAACTTTTTCGCCGTCAATGTACTAACCTTGGCGATCTCTACACCGCTCCATACGACTTTTCCATTGTTGAAAGCAATGCTGGCAGTCCGCTTCTGTCAGCTGGTTCAGCACCTCCGTCGCTTTTGCTTTAACCGCTTCCATACTTTCATCACAAGGAATCACCGTGTCTATCAAGCCTGGATCAGTGTCAATGTTGTTTAGAATGCCAGCGCAAATGTTCATTCTTAATTCCTTTTGCTCGGGAGTGAGGAACACATTCTTTGTCGATTCCTGTTATTTCAGCAAGCCCTCGGATGCTTAGACGACGATCTTCGCGGATTAATTTACCAATGTTTTCGTTCCTTTTTTGACATTAAGACCGTCCAGGGCGCGGATCGTCTTCGTCCCTCTTTAAACCGTTTAAACCATTCAAAAACTTGTGTGCGGGATGAACATTCATTCCCGTATACTTCTTTTAACATTGAATAAGCTTCTGTAAAAGTTTTCCCCAGTTTACCAAGAAACTTGAGATTAACCCGTTGCTCCATCTGAACACTTAACATTTTTTTCGACGCGTCACTGGTGCGTGGACTAATTCAAACGACTGCTACAGGCAAATTGAGCGACCCACTGGCTTGTCCAGCGAGCTCGGGGTGGGAAAAGTATCACCAGACACAGTTCTGTTCAAACTTGTCGCGACACGCTCGCAACATACTAGTAACAGCATCAGTTCGGTTATTTAATAGCCACACCTCGTAGTCATAAGTGTTACATAATATGATACATAAGTATGTGGGTCGCCATTGACACCAACCTAACAAGTGCCACGGGTTCAGTTTGAATTTTAGCGCGACTGCAGAGTTGGCATTACATCTATTTCCACTTGTCCGTTCGAATTTCCTTAACGGCCCAATCCGAGCGAGAAATATCGAATTAAAAGTCCATCCTGCGAAAATAAACTCGGCTCCCTTTCGCAAACACACCGCCGCGTACACAATACCTCTCGGTTCGATTGTGTAAACAAGCGGGTTGAAGAATCCCGCGCCCTGCCACTGTGTGCCCACGACGACGCTCCATCCCCACAGCGACCGTTCTGTCGCGATTTCCGATCCTTGCATCTCTATTTTTCCCGGTGCATTTGCCCGACTTATAAATTCAGCGAGATGAAATTCAATTTTCGTCGCGGGCATAATTCATTCCGGCAGCCGGACTTTTTTCCTCGGCGTCTCTCTTTCCCGTCGTACGACGCGACGTTTGGCGGTACGATTTATTAAATTCGCCTGCAGACCGTGAGTTGGAAATTAACATGATCGCAAAGCCATTTGTACTCGTGACACGGTAACAAACTAATAAGGAAAATTTCAAACATCATAAATCGCTTCTTGACAGATATAAAATATATAAAAACCTATAAAATTTAGACCTAGAATTAGTTCATTTCAACCGACCCCTGATGACGCCCAATATGGTTGACGAAACGCGCACATTGATGCAAAAAAGTGATTCGGAAGTGGAAGTGTTCGAGTGTGAATTTATTTCTATGTCGAAGTTTCTAGTTTTCTTCCTTAAGTTGTGTACTTAAGAAGAGCCTGTACGTTAATAATAGATACCAGAACCGGTCTCAACGCGACTGGAATACTGTTATTATATGCCACATTAATAAAGTACATCGTCAACTCCTGTATTACGCCATTATATTCCGGAATACAAACCGTCTGCTATGTCGTGCGCACCACACTCGTCATCAAGTTACAGCACGTGTTAATGAGAACGTAATTTACACGTCTTATTAGTATTAGTAAAACTGCGCTGGTCGATGCATCATTCGTGTGCACGAAACTGACCTTTAATAGCAGTGAACTTCGTTGTACCATGTGTAACAGTGTACTGACGAGGCACGTAAAAACGGCTGTTTTGCTACAGACAAACATAAAGCTCATTTTGAAAAAAACAAACAATTTAATTTGGATAGATCGATTTGGTTAGATAGATAAGATAATTTGGTGGTAGCGTGTAATATTCCATTCGCTAAATTAAAACGCTCCAAGTTCAGACAATTTGTCCAAAAATGCTGTGAATGAAAAGCACGCTAAGTTAGTCTACCTACAGACACAACTGTCAGACGATTATACATAGCACCACTGTGTGAAGACTTAAAAAAAAATAGCGTCTCAGAACACAGTGTGCTTGAAGGTGGAAAAAAATATGATGAAAATGAGTCCAAAATCGGTTTGCGCAGGCTGATTCTAGATTAAAAGTAGATTCAAAATTTACAAAATTTAAAATCGTATAATCCCTTTCGCGTTTTATCTACATTTTTGGATTTTAACACTTTGCAATACAGTAAGTCATATACATCAACTTTTTCTTCGAGCACTTAGCACTTTTAGAAATAAAACTATGGTAAATAAGTTTATTATATATTGTAAATACAGTTCTGTAATTACTGACTCGACAATATTCCATTACTAAATTAAAATTCATTTTTTTATAAAACACTTGGAAATTATCAAAATCCAAAAATTGTATTTTCTCGTACAAACATAAATTTTCAACTTATTTTTTAAGAAAGTATAAAAGCTCATAATAAATTTCGCTTTGAATTTAGTCCAATTTAAAATGTAATTTTAAAATCATAAATTATTTTTATTTGAAAAAAAAAATTATTTTAAACCATTTTTAGCTTACCCCAGGGTTAACGACGAGGACGTAGTGGTGATATAACCTCATGTTTTTTTTGTATTCTTTGAATGTTTTGATTTTTTTTTTGTTTTTTTGTATATTTTTAATTTTTTTGTATTTTTTTTTTTATGTTTTGTATTTCTAAGTATTCAAATATATTACACGTTCAAATTAGTAATGAGACAATAATAAATTAAATTACAGGTGTAAGGACGAAAATTCAGTAACTGCTTTTTGCAATCTTGGTCCATAAGACTCATCATGAACATTATTTATTTTATAGGATTCCCAGGTTTTTAAAAATTTGCGATACCCCCCAACCGAACCAGTTTCTATAAAATGCAAATTCCACCAATTTTTAAAAAAAAAAGACCCACGTTGTAACCCGGGAGCTAAAAGTGAATAATATTCAATTTTTTTCGAATAAAAATAATTTATGATTTTAAAATTACATTTTAAATTTGACTAAATGCAAAGCGAGATGAGCTTTCATATGAGCTTTTTATAAGTGCTAAGTGCTCGAAGAAAAAGTTGATGTATACGACTTACTGTATTGCAAAGGGTTAAAATCAAAAAATGTGGATAAAACGCGAAAGGGATCAGCTACGATTTTAAATTTTATAAATTTTTGAATCTACTTTTAATCTAGAATTAGCCTGCGCAAACCGATTTTGGACTAATTTTCATCATAATTTTTCCACCTTCAAGCACACTGTGAGAATTGCACGATAAACATATACGGTTCAGTATTGACGAAACAACGGATGTTAAAGGACAAAAAATAGCAAACATAGTAGTTAGAGGACTGGATGAGGGAAAAGCCATGGACGGGCATTTGATGGCTTCAAGATCATATACAAATTCAATCCATGTTAATTAATGTTTGGCACATGGGCTCAACCAAATTGCCGAAACTGTTAGGGAGTATTATCCTAATGTTGAAACCCTTATAGCGATGTAAAGCAAGTATTTGTGAAAACACCATCCAGACGGAAAAATGTTTCAGACGTTCTACCAAGGGCATCACTACCAGCGGAGCGTATTGTGACTCGTTAGACAGCTATTTTAAGTAACAGGCGCCAGAGCTTAACTCCTGAACATATACAACCGTTATTGATAATTTGTGGAAACTCAACTGGCAGTACGGACACGTTATAGCGTTGTTTACCATGAGTATGTAAGTTCTGTGACGTGTGACTATGGTTCCTTTGCCGGTTGGTAGGGCTACGACAATCACCATCACATGTATGAGGTAATACCTCTTTCAAATTTCGTTACGTTGCTGATATTGGTATCCTGGAGCCAGCCCTGGTAAAGTACGCATCTATTATTAATCTCCGCGCTCTAGTAATTATGTATAATACAAACTCCTCGACCATATTAACGTGTTGAGATTTGGATATGCAGTTACCTAACACTGGAAACAGTGGCGAACTCAGTTAAGGCCGTGAATTCGGATGGTACATTCTGTTCTCCGTCTCCGGTGCACAATGACCCTCTAACTCTGTCTTCTGCGCAACTCGAAGGCCAAGCCAGAATGGTCGAGTAGTATATTGTAACGAAAACATTTGAATCACTCATTGGTACTTCAAGCGCGGGATATATAAACCCGCTGGGGTGAAGAAGTGGCAGTTAGTCATAGTAGATGATTCGCACGTGTTGCTGAATGTATACAAATATAAATAAATAGGGTTACGTTTTTTAAGCACTTTAAGGTGTGAAAAACTCAAACTCGCACTTCTAACTAACAATATTTATTTAACGAAATACAAAACGAACTAACCACTACAATTTATATTCGAATGCTTTGCGATGCTCGCGATACGATTTATTTCAATGAAAGACTGCCGTTCCCGTCGCTACTAAGGCCTCTTATATTTGTCGCTGATAATGCTAGAAGGCGCTAGATGAACTCTCATGAACACTGGTTTGTTGTCGAGAAGCATAGAGAAGCGCCAGGGTTGCCAGATTTCAATTTTGTAAATGCCGGAGATTTGGGGGATACGGGGGATATTTATACCATAGCATAACTAAAAAAAAGGCTTTTATTGAGCACAAGGGTAGACACCCTAAATAACAAAAAATATATTCTACATGTAAACAAGAAAATAAATAAATATCCACTTAAAAAAAAAACGTTAACAGAAAAAATGCAAATATATGTATAGGTACATAAAAAAATATTAAGTATCTAATATCACATACTATATTTACTAGACTCTTGTGAGTTTTTAAGACGTAGTGGTTTATTTTTAATCCACTCATAGAATTGGGTACAAGATAAATCAAAATTTGATTTGATACACAGTTCGGCTTCGACAAAATTTATGTTCATTTTATTCCTATTATTTGTCCACAACTGAGTCATTAGTGAAAAAACTCTTTCAACATTGGCGTTGCTCACTGAAATTGAAAGGGCGGGTTGTACAATTTTGTATAAGTTTGGACATAATAATTTTTGAAAAAAAATGTGCCCATTTCAAGTCAACTTCATCAATTTCAGTAAGTGACGGCAATGCATTATTCAGATTATGGATTTCATCATATAGCTCGTCAAAATTAACAGAATCTGGTATATTCAAATTATTAAATATATCCTTAGCGATACAGACTACATCATCATATTTCATCTGATTTTTCAGATCAAATATTTTGAATTTTCCAAATGGAAGATTTTCAAAATCATACCAGTCATTTAAATATTTGATAGCCCTAGTATAAACACACAAAAAATCAGATTCGACTTTATTGCGCTCATAATCTGAAATATGTTTGAAAGCTTCTTTTACCTTAAAACCAAAAAATTTATCATTTTTACGGCGCATCAAGTCATTTTTTAAGTCTACCATTATACCATGTAATTGAAAGCACAAAATATTTCTTTTTTCTAGAACTAATATAGATTTCTGATATCTACTCATGAAATGGTGTATGAAATAAATATACAGGGTCGCTGATATGTATGGAAACGGTCGATTATCTCCTAAAGTAAGGTAGCTAGCGAAAAATGTTAAGACACAAACGTTTTAGGGTTTTTTTAAAATCTATCACAATAAAGAAAAATTAAGTATACAAGATCAGTCAAAAAGTCATGACGAAACAAAGTTGCTTTTTATTGAATGGAACACCCTGTATATTATTCCATATTTCAATTCTTCTCAAAATTATAAACAAAATTCATATAGCACATCGAATATCTAAATTTAACTGTTTTCGAGATATCGTATTTTGAAAATCATTTTCTTATAAAGTATACAAAAATATTTTAGTTTATTAAGTTTATAGTCCATCAAGTTACCTTTGAAGGTCCATCAAGTTACCTTTGTAAATTATTTTCGCGCAAAAATGGCACGTTTAAGTGAAATCGAGCGTATTGAAATTTTAATGATCATAGGATATGGTGATAGAAGACGAAGTTTTGACCAAGTAGTGGTTATTTTTAATGAATTGCATCCCGATCGGGAACCTCTTTCTAAATCAACCGTTTCAAAAACATTGCAGCGTTTTCATGAAACTGGAGGTGTCAAAGATCGACCAAAAAGTGGAAGACCAGTAAGCGTTACAAACGAAGAAAATTCTTTGAATGTCATGTTAGATGTGGTGGAAAATCCAATAAATTCGACGCAACAGAGGGCTGTAAATCATAACATGAGTCGATATTCCATTCAAAAAATTTGCAAACGTGAAAAATTCCATCCAAGATTTTGACCGTAGAATCGAGTTCTGCGAAGTTATTATGGATAAATTAAACGAAAATGTCAACTTTGTCAACCACATATTGTTTTCTGACAAATCTACATTTTGTTTAAACGGGCACGTAAACCGACACAACTGTAGGTATTGGTCAGACCAAAATCCACATTGGATGGAGGAAGTTCACACCCAACGACCACAAAAAGTAAATGTTTGGTGTGGCATTTGTATTTCCGTTTATAAAAGTAATTTTATAAACGGAAATTTGACCTCTGAACGATATTTATTACTTTTGCAAGAGCGTATTATTCCAGAGCTTAGACGATTATTCCCGAACAATAACAATCCCAATTTACCGGCAGAACAAATATGGTTTCAACAAGATGGGGCTCCTCCACATTTTGGACGTTTGGTACGGGTATATCTAGATGAAACCTTTCCTGATAAATGGATTGGACGCAGGGGGGCAATTGAATGGTCAGCTAGGTCTCCCGATATGACCCCACTTGACTTTTTTCTGTGGGGTCACATAAAAAATGTAGTCTACAAAAATAAGCCGCAAAATATCGAAGAGTTGCAAGAAAGGATAAGGCATGAAATTTCCACCATTCCTCCCAACACAATTTAAGATTCACTACAAAATTTTGTTCAACGAATTCATTGCTGTCAGGAGGTAAATGGTGAACACTTTGAGCACCTTATAATAAAATAGAATTCCAAAAAAAATTATCTGTTGTTTATTAAAACTTGTTTTCTCTCTTTTTTTTTTCTGGCATAACTATTGTTTTCATATAATTTGAAATATCCAGGACATTAATTAAAAAATACATTTTTTTCGTTTCATGCATTTTTATCAACCCTGAACAATTATGCTTTTTTATTTTCTGTAAAAAAATAATAATTAAAATTTAATCATCCATATCTTCCACCTTGTGTAATTTTCATAATAAATATCCATCATTTCGGGCTTTTCCTTTAATAAATTTGAGAATAGTAAAAAGTTATTTTCAAAATTCGATATCTCGAAAACGGTTAAATTTAGGTAACGATGTGCCATATGAATTTTGTTTAGAATTTCGAGAATAATTGAAATGTGGAATAATATACAGAGTGTTCCATTAAGGAAAAAGCAACTTTGTTTCGTCATGACTTTTTGACTGATCCTGTATACTTAATTTTTCTTTATTGTGATAGATTTTAAAAAACCCTAAAACTTTTGTGTCTTAATATTTTCCGCTAGCTATCTTAATTTAGGAGATAATCGACCGTTTCCATATATATCAGCGACCCTGTATGTTTCTTGAACAGTTATTTCGGTTAACTCATCTCTTGCCGTTTGGCGATGGGGAACGATGACTACCGATTACAGACGGCCGACGGGCCGACGCGTTTAAATGGGGGGACTAATAGTGGGTGTTCTGTAGTATTCCCGAGACTATTCCCTACTTTTAATGTAAGCATATAAGCTTATTCCGATATTGAATGAAGTAGATCAGCCGCCTCGGCCAGGCATCGAAGCAGCGGCGGACCCGCCACGCACTCGTCACAGTACTAAGAAAGTTGTCTGACATAAATTAATGACTGAATTTTTAGACAACAATTAGCAGTTGTTTATGTAAATAGTGTGTTTGTAAAGTGCGCGTTGAATTTCCGCAAGTCGAGGAAATATTGCAACGTGTTAAATTCAATGTTTGTGGAACTATGACAGCCGCAATGTACATAGTTTTCGAATACACTTCTGACAAATTGAATCCACACGTTTCTACTGTGCAGTACAAATGGATGACGTAGATAAAGTAAACACTTTCGACCCCGCGCACAGTGCCTAACAGTATAACGAGTGTCCTTATTTCCCGTGTAATTATCGAGGTGAATATATTGGCGCCGACATACCACACGATACAGTCAACTTGTAATTAGTCCAGGCGAGGTAGCAAAAAAACAAGTGATTTTTTAAAATAATTAGTTGCGGCACTTTCTCAACGTGATAATTAGGAGAAAAATCGTACGAATCGATTGAACATGTTTTGGACAAAATCCGATTGTAGGATCATTGCGAAAAAGTTGCAAAAAGGTGCGAAAAAAAGGTTTTTTCGACTTTTAGGCACGAAAAAAAAAAGTATATATTCCGTTGTAGAGCTTGAAAAGACGAATAAAGTGGTTTTTTGATCATTAAAATCAGTTGATAACTTTTTGCACAAAAAAATAAATAAAATTTTTCGATGTTCAATTACTCGGTCTGTAATTATCCTAGAAATGTCTTCCGAGGCTCAAATTGTAGGGTTTTCTAACACCTATCTACAGTTAAATTTTTGTCAAAAAATATTTTTTTTGCTGTGCCCGCGGGAGAAAGTTCCCCCACCACCGCGCCACTTCCCCTTCGCCCGTGCGTCCACGCTCTCTAAAATTGCACGTTTTTCAGATGCGCTTTTGAGGTACTTATTGTTATCGGATCGAGTTCAAATTTGATATGGTTGTAGAGGAAGTCTCTAGAAGCTCTACGGCAATTATTGTGGAAATAGGGGCCGTTTTACTAAAGTACCTGTTTCTACTTATTCGCAATTTGCGCGAAAACTTATGAATATTTTTTTGACAAAAATTTAACTGTGGATAGGTGTTGGAAAACCCTACAATTTGAGCCCCGGAAGACATTTCTAGGATAATTACAGACCGAGCAGTGAACATCGAAAAATCGCTAATTTTCGCGGTTTTTATTTTTTTGTGCAAAAAGTTATCAACCGATTTTAATGATCCAATGATCATTTTATTCGTCTTTTCAAGCGCTATAACGTGATATTTTCTTTTTTTCCTCAACATTTTTTTTTTCGTGCCTAAAAGTCGAAAAAAACTTTTTTCCGCGTCTTTTTTGCAATGATCCTACAATCGGATTTTGTCCAAAACATTTTCATTCGATTCGTACGATTTTTATCCTAATTATCACGTTGAGAAAGTGCCGCAACTAATTATTTTAAAAAATAATCTACGCCGCCTGGACTAAATCCCCTACTAACGACCACGTAGCTTCTGTTCGGGCATGGGAGATGGCCACATCGAAACGTTGTGTACTCACTTGTATGCATGCGACGCGTTCGAGGATTAGGTAAACTGAAGTGGTCGAATGGGAACGGAGTGCGGCTTCGTTTTGTCGCTCTCGCATGTTGTGGCGTAGGAGTGTTTTCCTTTGTGAAGTGCCCGGGGCCTTTTCGGTGCCGAAGGGAGGATGAAAAATACGTAGGAAACGTGTCGATAACATGCCGCCCTCGCTTGGCGGTAAATATTTTTAACCGCTTACAAGGGTTGATGTTTTCGAGGGTGTGTTTTTGCAGAACGGACCGATATCTACTGACTGATATAGAAATCAGAACACCAAGTATTTATGGGTATATCGCAACAATTATCTGGATGAATGTTTGTTTAATTTAAGACAAAACACGATCAGTTTTTCGACCGGTTTTTGTGCTATTTTTACAGTACATTGGACTTTTGTCACTACAGTGAGCATTTAATTGTCATACAGGACATTTCCAAGAGTTTTTCTAACCGGTTCACTGGTTAGCCTAGTTGATGCGTAGCCTCAGAAGGGTTCAGCTTGCATTAATTAGGGCAAATGATTTTTCTTTCTAGGATTGTTTGATATAAGGTGGGAAGTGTGAAACTAAGTTTTCGTCCTCGAAAGCCGGGGGAAAACTTTTGGCAGGCGAAAAACCACGAAATTTTCGCGTTTTTTTAGTTTTTTGCTTATATCTCCTAAACGATCCATGCTACAGAAAATTATATTCCGAAATTAGAGTAGACAAAATTTGCTACAAAATGCATTGGTCAAAGGCAATTGCAATTATATGCCATGTGGTTCATATTTTACCGAAGTTTGAAAATCGACGAATTTAGATGGGTTCGCCGTTCCAAAATGAACGCATCAGTAGAACGCATCACCTTCGAAAAAATAACTCTTCCTAATGCTGTGTCCCAGAAAAATTTTTGGGTAATGAGAAAAACAAAAACAATCTAATCCAGATGTTGAAAACACAATTCCATAAACCGGTGTGAAAACAGCCACGGTCGTCCATCCACAGATTTAAAAATACAATTATTTCACAATTTTATCATTCCAGAAATTATTTTCCACGACGGTTTGCTATTTTACGACATTTAGTAATGCTGGCAGTCCCACAAAAAAATGGGAGGGTGGAAACTACCCTTAAAATTTTAAAAGCCACATCTTATACAAATGCAGATGTCGATTAAATTTTTTCACGTAAATTGCTTAATTATGATGTTGTAAAATCCGCCCACATATTGAAATCATTTCCCGGGCCGTAATAAGGGTGCATCAACCCCTAGAAGTAATAAAATTACTCCAGCCACATTTGAAGATGTCGGGTCATTTTTTTCACGTAAATGGCTTTATTTTACAGTTAGCTAACCAGCCTGTAGGCTGAAATCATTTCCCGGGCCGTAATAAGGGTGCATCAACCCCTAGAAGTATTAAAATTACTCCAGCCACATTTGAAGATGTCGGGTAAACGTTTCCACCCTCCCATTTTTTTTGTGTAATTGCCAGCATTACTAAATGTCATAAAATAGCACACCGTCGTGGAAAATAATTTTTGGAATGATAAAATTGTGAGATAATGTATTATTAAATCTGTGGATGGACGACCGTGGCTGTTTTAACACCGGTGCCGTGCCGCACGTGGATAGATGCGTCTTTAAACGAGGAATCGAATGGTGGGTCGCTCGTTTTTCTACGACGACGGACAGCGGAGATATACGCGACGGACTGGAGGGATGTTGTTTTCGCGAGTGTCGACAGAACCTCGTACGGCATTGCGGTTATTCGGCGGCGATTTTCACACCGAAGACGATCGATTTTTCGGAAAAACGCTCGTGCCCGACCCTAAGTTTGGCGCGAAAAATCGAATGGCGTCGTCGTCAACGTCGTGCGACTCACGGTTTTCGGTCTAGCGCCGTCGAGAGTGTCATTTCGGCGGACACACAGCTCTTTCCGATTTTCCCAAGGACCACCGTCGACACGGAAGACGCCGTGCCGCACGTGGATAGATGCGTCTTTAAACGAGGAATCGAATGGTGGGTCGCTCGTTTTTCTACGACGACGGGCAGAGGAGATATACGCGACAGACTGGAGGGATGTTGTTTTCGCGAGTGTCGACAGAACCTCGTACGGCATTGCGGTTATTCGGCGGCGATTTTCACACCGAAGACGATCGATTTTTCGGAAAAACGCTCGTGCCCGACCCTAAGTTTGGCGCGAAAAATCGAATGGCGTCGTCGTCAACGTCGTGCGACTCACGGTTTTCGGTCTAGCGCCGTCGAGAGTGTCAAGTCGGCGGACACACAGCTCGTTCCGATTTTACCACGGACCACCGTCGACACGGAAGACGCCGTGCCGCACGTGGATAGATGCGTCTTTACACGAGGAATCGAATGGTGGGTCGCTCGTTTTTCTACGACGACGGGCAGCGGAGATATACGCGACGGACTGGAGGGATGTTGTTTTCGCGAGTGTCGACAGAACCTCGTACGGCATTGCGGTTATTCGGCGGCGATTTTCACACCGAAGACGATCGATTTTTCGGAAAAACGCTCGTGCCCGACCCTAAGTTTGGCGCGAAAAATAGAATGGCGTCGTCGTCAACGTCGTGCGACTCACGGTTTTCGGTCTAGCGCCGTCGAGAGTGTCAAGTCGGCGGACACACAGCTCTTTCCGATTTTCCCACGGACCACCGTCGACACGGAAGACGCCGTGCCGCACGTGGATAGATGCGTCTTTAAACGAGGAATCGAATGGTGGGTCGCTCGTTTTTCTACGACGACGGGCAGAGGAGATATACGCGACAGACTGGAGGGATGTTGTTTTCGCGAGTGTCGACAGAACCTCGTACGGCATTGCGGTTATTCGGCGGCGATTTTCACACCGAAGAAGATCGATTGTTCGGAAAAACGCTCGTGCCCGACCCTAAGTTTGGCGCGAAAAATCGAATGGCGTCGTCGTCAACGTCGTGCGACTCACGGTTTTCGGTCTAGCGCCGTCGAGAGTGTCAAGTCGGCGGACACACAGCTCGTTCCGATTTTACCACGGACCACCGTCGACACGGAAGACGCCGTGCCGCACGTGGATAGATGCGTCTTTACACGAGGAATCGAATGGTGGGTCGCTCGTTTTTCTACGACGACGGGCAGCGGAGATATACGCGACGGACTGGAGGGATGTTGTTTTCGCGAGTGTCGACAGAACCTCGTACGGCATTGCGGTTATTCGGCGGCGATTTTCACACCGAAGACGATCGATTTTTCGGAAAAACGCTCGTGCCCGACCCTAAGTTTGGCGCGAAAAATAGAATGGCGTCGTCGTCAACGTCGTGCGACTCACGGTTTTCGGTCTAGCGCCGTCGAGAGTGTCAAGTCGGCGGACACACAGCTCTTTCCGATTTTCCCACGGACCACCGTCGACACGGAAGATGCCGTGCCGCACGTGGATAGATGCGTCTTTAAACGAGGAATCGAATGGTGGGTCGCTCGTTTTTCTACGACGACGGGCAGAGGAGATATACGCGACGGACTGAAGGGATGTTGTTTTCGCGAGGGTCGACAGAACCTCGTACGGCATTGCGGTTATTCGGCGGCGATTTTCACACCGAAGACGATCGATTTTTCGGAAAAACGCTCGTGCCCGACCCTAAGTTTGGCGCGAAAAATCGAATGGCGTCGTCGTCAACGTCGTGCGACTCACGGTTTTCGGTCTAGCGCCGTCGAGAGTGTCAAGTCGGCGGACACACAGCTCGTTCCGATTTTCCCACGGACCACCGTCGACACGGAAGACGCCGTGCCGCACGTGGATAGATGCGTCTTTAAACGAGGAATCGAATGGTGGGTCGCTCGTTTTTCCACGACGACGGGCAGAGGAGATATACGCGACAGACTGGACGGATGTTGTATTCGCGAGTGTCGACAGAACCTCGTACGGCATTGCGGTTATTCGGCGGCGATTTTCACACCGAAGACGATCGATTTTTCGGAAAAACGCTCGTGCCCGACCCTAAGTTTGCCGCGAAAAATCGAATGGCGTCGTCGTCAACGTCGTGCGACTCACGGTTTTCGGTCTAGCGCCGTCGAAAGTGTCATGTCGGCGGACACACAGCTCTTTCCGATTTTCCCACGGACCACCGTCGACACGGAAGACGCCATGCCGCACGTGGATAGATGCGTCTTTAAACGAGGAATCGAATGGTGGGTCGCTCGTTTTTCTACGACGACGGGCAGCGGAGATATACGCGACAGACTGGAGGGATGTTGTATTCGCGAGTGTCGACAGAACCTCGTACGGCATTGCGGTTATTCGGCGGCGATTTTCACACCGAAGACGATCGATTTTTCGGAAAAACGCTCGTGCCCGACCCTAAGTTTGGCGCGAAAAATCGAATGGCGTCGTCGTCAACGTCGTGCGACTCACGGTTTTCGGTCTAGCGCCGTCGAGAGTGTCAAGTCGGCGGACACACAGCTCTTTCCGATTTTCCCACGGACCACCGTCGACACGGAAGACGCCGTGCCGCACGTGGATAGATGCGTCTTTAAACGAGGAATCGAATGGTGGGTCGCTCGTTTTTCCACGACGACGGGCAGAGGAGATATACGCGACAGACTGGAGGGATGTTGTATTCGCGAGTGTCGACAGAACCTCGTACGGCATTGCGGTTATTCGGCGGCGATTTTCACACCGAAGACGATCGATTTTTTCGGAAAAACGCTCGTGCCCGACCCTAAGTTTGCCGCGAAAAATCGAATGGCGTCGTCGTCAACGTCGTGCGACTCACGGTTTTCGGTCTAGCGCCGTCGAAAGTGTCATGTCGGCGGACACACAGCTCTTTCCGATTTTCCCACGGACCACCGTCGACACGGAAGACGCCATGCCGCACGTGGATAGATGCGTCTTTAAACGAGGAATCGAATGGTGGGTCGCTCGTTTTTCTACGACGACGGGCAGCGGAGATATACGCGACGGACTGGAGGGATGTTGTTTTCGCGAGTGTCGACAGAACCTCGTACGGCATTGCGGTTATTCGGCGGCGATTTTCACACCGAAGACGATCGATTTTTCGGAAAAACGCTCGTGCCCGACCCTAAGTTTGGCGCGAAAAATCGAATGCCGTCGTCGTCAACGTCGTGCGACTCACGGTTTTCGGTCTAGCGCCGTCGAGAGTGTCATGTCGGCGGACACACAGCTCTTTCCGATTTTCCCACGGACCACCGTCGACACGGAAGACGCCGTGCCGCACGTGGATAGATGCGTCTTTAAACGAGGAATCGAATGGTGGGTCGCTCGTTTTTCTACGACGACGGGCAGCGGAGATATACGCGACGGACTGGAGGGATGTTGTTTTCGCGAGTGTCGACAGAACCTCGTACGGCATTGCGGTTATTCGGCGGCGATTTTCACACCGAAGACGATCGATTTTTCGGAAAAACGCTTGTGCCCGACCCTAAGTTTGGCGCGAAAAATCGAATGGCGTCGTCGTCAACGTCGTGCGACTCACGGTTTTCGGTCTAGCGCAGTCGAGAGTGTCAAGTCGGCGGACACACAGCTCTTTCCGATTTTCCCACGGACCACCGTCGACACGGAAGACGCCGTGCCGCACGTAGATAGATGCGTCTTTAAACGAGGAATCGAATGGTGGGTCGCTCGTTTTTCTACGACGACGGGCAGAGGAGATATACGCGACGGACTGGAGGGATGTTGTTTTCGCGAGGGTCGACAGAACCTCGTACGGCATTGCGGTTATTCGGCGGCGATTTTCACACCGAAGACGATCGATTTTTCGGAAAAACGCTCGTGCCCGACCCTAAGTTTGGCGCGAAAAATCGAATGGCGTCGTTGTCAACGTCGTGCGACTCACGGTTTTCGATCTAGCGCCGTCGAGAGTGTCAAGTCGGCGGACACACAGCTCTTTCCGATTTTCCCACGGACCACCGTCGACACGGAAGACGCCGTGCCGCACGTGGATAGATGCGTCTTTAAACGAGGAATCGAATGGTGGGTCGCTCGTTTTTCCACGACGACGGGCAGAGGAGATATACGCGACAGACTGGAGGGATGTTGTTTTCGCGAGTGTCGACAGAACCTCGTACGGCATTGCGGTTATTCGGCGGCGATTTTCACACCGAAGACGATCGATTTTTCGGAAAAACGCTCGTGCCCGACCCTAAGTTTGGCGCGAAAAATCGAATGGCGTCGTCGTCAACGTCGTGCGACTCACGGTTTTCGGTCTAGCGCCGTCGAGAGTGTCATGTCGGCGGACACACAGCTCTTTCCGATTTTCCCACGGACCACCGTCGACACGGAAGACGCCGTGCCGCACGTGGATAGATGCGTCTTTAAACGAGGAATCGAATGGTGGGTCGCTCGTTTTTCTACGACGACGGGCTGCGGAGATATACGCGACGGACTGGAGGGATGTTGTTTTCGCGAGTGTCGACAGAACCTCGTACGGCATTGCGGTTATTCGGCGGCGATTTTCACACCGAAGACGATCGATTTTTCGGAAAAACGCTTGTGCCCGACCCTATGTTTGGCGCGAAAAATCGAATGGCGTCGTCGTCAACGTCGTGCGACTCACGGTTTTCGGTCTAGCGCCGTCGAGAGTGTCAAGTCGGCGGACACACAGCTCTTTCCGATTTTCCCACGGACCACCGTCGACACGGAAGACGCCGTGCCGCACGTGGATAGATGCGTCTTTAAACGAGGAATCGAATGGTGGGTCGCTCGTTTTTCTACTCCAGCCACATCTGAAGATGTCGGGTAAATTTTTTCACGTAAATGGCTTTATTTTACAGTTAGATAACCAGTCTGTGGGCTGAAATCATTTCCCGGGCCGTAATAAGGGTGCATCAACCCTTAGAAGTAATAAAATTACTCCAGCCACATTTGAAAATGTCGGGTAAATTTTTTCACGTAAATGGCTTTATTTTACAGTTAGCTAACCAGCCTGTGGGCTCAAATCATTTCCCGGGCCGTAATAAGGGTGCATCAACCCCTAGAAGTGTTAAAATTACTCCAGCCACATCTGAAGATGTCGGGTAAATTTTTTCACGTAAATGACTTTATTTTACAGTTAGCTAACCAGCCTGTAGGCTGAAATCATTTCCCGGGCCGTAATAAGGGTGCATCAACCCCTTGAAGTATTAAAATTACTCCAGCCACATTTGAAGATGTCGGGTAAATTTTTTCACGTAAATGGCTTTATTTTACAGTTAGCTAACCAGCCTGTAGGCTGAAATCATTTCCCGGGCCGTAATAAGGGTGCATCAACCCCTAGAAGTATTAAAATTACTCCAGCCACATTTGAAGATGTCAGGTAAATTTTTTCACGTAAATAGCTTTATTTTACAGTTAGCTAACCAACCTGTGGGCTGAAATCATTTCCCGGGCCGTAATAAGGGTGCATCAACCCCTAGAAGTATTAAACACGTTGTACTCTATCAGACTTGCTCGGATTTTTTTCTCTATTGGGAAGGTTTTTTGATGGAACAGCTTCTTTCTTAAAAGATCTAAATCTTCGTCAACAAAGTGATTTGAACAAATTATGTCATTATTAACATTGAATGTATCTTCGCGTTTACACAGATGCCTCCACTTTGCTTTTGATTTCTCGTCTTTGGGAAAGCCAAAAAAACTTGAAATTGTTTTTTAGAACGATTGTTCGTATTATAACCGTATACAGCACACCTCATTTTAACAAATTTTTGCTGTCAAAAATATAAAAACTAGCACAAACTTATCAAGATGCCTTCAGAACAAACTCCTCGGATGACAAAAATGGGCACAAGCTGACGTCACAGTCATGGCGCCCGGCTGCGCGATATCATACCTTCTATTTGTATACCGTGACTGGTCACGTATGATATGATAAGGTATGATATCGCGCAGCCGGGCGTCATGACTGTGACGTCAGCTTGTGCCCACTTTTGTCATCCGAGGAGTTTGTTCTGAAGGCATCTTGATAAGTTTGTGCTAGTTTTTATATTTTTGACAGCAAAAATTTGTTAAAATGAGGTGTGCTGTATACGGTTATAATACGAACAATCGTTCTAAAAACAATTTCAAGTTTTTTGGCTTTCCCAAAGACGAGAAATCAAAAGCAAAGTGGAGGCATCTGTGTAAACGCGAAGATACATTCAATGTTAATAATGACAGAATTTGTTCAAATCACTTTGTTGACGAAGATTTAGATCTTTTAAGAAAGAAGCTGTTCCATCAAAAAACCTTCCCAATAGAGAAAAAAATCCGAGCAAGTCTGATAGAGTACAACGGGTTTAATACTTCTAGGGGTTGATGCACCCTTATTACGGCCCGAAAATGATTTCAGCCCACAGGCTGGTTAGCTAACTGTAAAATAAAGCTATTTACGTGAAAAAATTTACCCGACATCTTCAAATGTGGCTGGAGTAATTTTATTACTTCTAGGGGTTGATGCACCCTTATTACGGCCCGGGAAATAATTTTAATGGGTGGGCGGGTTTTACAACATCATAATTAAGCAATTTGCGTGAAAAAATTTAATCGACATCTGCATTTGTATAAGATGTGGATTTTAAAATTTTAAGGGTAGTTTCCACCCTCCCATTTTTTGTGTGTAATTGCCAGCATTACTAAATGTCATAAAATAGCACACCGTCGTGGAAAATAATTTTTGGAATGATAAAATTGTGAGATAATTGTATTATTAAATCTGTGGATGGACGACCGTGGCTGTTTTCACACCGGTATTCCATAAATATGTTACAGACAGCAGAGGATGCTGATGTTCTCATTGTGACAACAGCTTTGTCTCAATCTCCCAATTTCGAATGTGGATTTATAATCAGCGAAGATGTTGACGTTCTTGCGTTGCTAACTAGGATTCCAAAGTTCAACCAAAACGAACTTATACATGTTGAAACCAAGAAAGAGTGGCAAACCTGGCACATTCTCCTCAACATCATCGTATAAGTATGATCCTGACTACATTCTTTTTGCTCACGCCTTCTCCAGTTGTGGCACAACATCATTCCCTTTTGGACATGGCAAGACCAAAATATGTGCCCTACTTGAAAACAACCCTGCATTAAAGGAAGCGGCATCTACTCTTTATGAGGCAACAGCATCAACGTCGATTTTTAATCTTCCGTAGAATGCGAACCACGCGACATACAATTAAATTTGATCATGCAAGTATTTATGGGTATATCGCAACAATTATCTGGATGAATGTTTGTTTAATTTAAGACAAAACACGATCAGTTTTTCGATCGGTTTTTGTGCTATTTTTACAGAACATTGGACTTTTGTCACTACAGTGAGCATTTAATTGTCATACAGGACATTTCCAAGAGTTTTTCTAACCGGTTCACTGGTTAGCCTAGTTGATGCGTAGCCTCAGAAATTATATTCCGAAATTAGAGTAGACAAAATTTCCTACAAAATGCATTGGTCAAAGGCAATTGCAATTATATGCCATGTGGTTCATATTTTACCGAAGTTTGAAAATCGACGAATTTAGATGGGTTCGCCGTTCCAAAATGAACGCATCAGTAGACATCACCTTCGAAAAAATAACTCTTCCTAATGCTGTGTCCCAGAAAAATTTTTGGGTAATGAGAAAACAAAAACAATCTAATCCAGATGTTGAAAATACAATTCCATAAATATGTTACAGACAGCAGAGGATGCTGATGTTCTCATTGTGACAACAGTTTTGTCTCAATCTCCCAATTTCGAATGTGGATTTATAATCAGCGAAGATGTTGACGTTCTTGTGTTGCTAACTGGGATTCCTAGTTCAACCAAAACGAACTTATACATGCTGAAACCAGAAAAGAGTGGCAAACCTGGCACATTCTCCTCAACATCATCGTATAAGTATGATCCTGACTACATTCTTTTTGCTCACGCCTTCTCCAGTTGTGACACAACATCATTCCATTTTGGACATGGCAAGACCAAAATATGTGCCCTACTTGAAAACAACCCTGCATTAAAGGAAGCGGCATGTACTCTTTATGAGGCAACAGCATCAACGTCGATTTTTAAACTTCCGTAGAATGCGAACCACGCGACACACATTAAATTTGAATAGATATTGTAGAACATTTTGGCTACTTCAATTTCGGAACGTATAAAATTTTCTGTAGCATGAATCGTTTAGGAGATATAAGCAAAAAAACTAAAAAAAAGTGCGAAAATTTCTTGGTTTTTCGCCTACCAAAAGTTCTCCCCCGGCTTTCGAGGTCGAAAACTTAGTTTTACACTTCCCACCTTATACCAAACAGTCCTACAAAAAAAAATAAATTGCCCTAATTAATGCAAGGTGGAGTGTTTTTATCAATTGGACTAGGTATTGAATCGTATATGATAAAAAAACGTCGCAATTCTCATATTGCATCATATATGATCCAACAGAATTACTATCTTAATTTTCCAGGGATTTGAACCAAACTTGGTATTAACCAGTTTTTGGGGGCACCAAATCTATAGCATCAGAATTATAAAATTCAATATGGCGGACTAAATATGGCGTCTTTAACCCCTAGTGTGAAGCAATTTTTTTTGTATTTTTTGAATCTCGACCGGAAATTGTTTTGATAAAGGTTTTTCGAGGTTGCTGATCACAGTTTTTGGAGTTGCTGTATCTGGAATCAGATTTTTAAATTTCATGATGGCCGATCCAAAATGGCGGTCGAAAATTCAAATATTTTCGGAATTTTAGAAAAACTGCATGTAGGGGATCCCTCATTACGAATCTCGGATTAAATTGTAAAACTTGTAAAATGGATGACGAAAATTAAAACTTTGTGCCAACCTGAAAAGCTATATGGAGGGGTCTATGAGGTCACTGATAACAAATCTGAAAACAGATTTTGAAAATCCGAAATGACTGATCCAATATGGGGGGTAAAAAAACTACAAATTTGTGCGAACCTGAATAAAAAGCAGTATAAAGAAGTTTTTGAGGTCGCTGATTACAAATCTAATATCAGATTTTGAAAATTTAAAGTGGTGGATCCTTCAAAGCCCTTCGCAAACAAAATTTATTGTTGTTCAGTAAAGGATTGACATGGAATAAAATTTCACCCTAGCCCGATTTTCCACTCTTCGGGTATTACAGATAAAAAAAGAAACAACTCTTGATAGAAATCAAATGAAAGAAACAAACAATTCCGTAAAAAAAATATGTCAGTTTGTAAATAATTGAAAAAATTGAGTTTCACATAAGCCCCACCCAAATCCATCCTTCGGAGGTAATACATAAAAAAAATTAGAAACACAAGAACCCTTTGCATATAAAATGTGAAATGGTTTGGTAAAGAATTGACCCTCAATCCCTATTTTCACACTTCGCTGGTGATAGAACCAAAAAAAAAATACATTGACTCAAAAACCCTTATACCTATACTAAATATTGTATAATTTCGTAAATTATTCGAAGGTACCAGTTCCGGAATGAGCAGAAGTCAAGGTACTGTGGTGGGTTGTTGACGGGCATTGTTAAATAAAAATGGCAAATGACGGGCAAATAAAAATACATTGGAGAAACAAAGAGATCAATTTATACAGGTTTTAAAGAACATAAAATATGCCACAAAGGGAACCTCAACGGAAACTGGTATAAATAGGATAGATAATGATACCAACATGACAGAGGAAAGTATTCGAACATGAATTTACTTCCTAAGGACCAACATTTTCAACCCAAGGGAAGTTAAGTCTCAAATATTCTCATAAGTATCATCCTGCGCAATCTTCAAGATCATAATGTAGGGGCGACATCATGAGACCTAAGACACAGTTCTAAGGTGACCTATTTTATATTCGGATCAAGTGAATGCAATCATCGAAAAATAATCACTTACAATGTTACGAGACATAAAGGGATTCCGTCAATTACCGACATCAAGCAAAATTATAATTACATTAGAGCGGAACACTCTACTCCCCGACGCAATCAAATTCGAGTTTATTACGGTGGAAGCCATCCATTCTGGATATTAAACATTTCCCGTATACAAGCGCAGTAATCACCTTTCGATTATTCCGACTTAATGGGGCCCTCCAAAGACACGAATAATCCGAAATAATTACTAGCAATTTCACCCGATTGTGCACACACACATAGTATACTCAGTACATTAACATCGTTCTCGTCGTTCTGCCTCTTCGATAGGCATGTGACTAGGGGGTTGAACAACTGTTCAATAAGCCCCTGTTGTTGTAATAAAAGCGTAGCAAACCACCTCGGAACGTCACATTCTCTAAAGGATCTGCCGTGAGGCCAATCTTATTAAGATTCGTACAAAAATTTAAACTGCTCAATATATACCCACTGGGTGCCACTGAAAATGCAACACCCCGAAAGAGTCGAGTAACATAACTCAAACTGCGTTTAAATAATGTATTATATTAATAATATTTCCAGTCGCGATACCTCTGTGCGCGTTGTTCGAATCCTGGCCGGGGAAGACGATTTTTAATTGTCTCGCTTCCTCTGTCAGGGCTTGATATGCAACCACTAATACACTAGTGTATAGTTGTGGATGCATAGATGCCAATCCAACCGCACATGGCCTAGATTTGGTAATGTTCTGAGTTTTCTGGGTTTCCTCATAACTGTTAAAGCAAATGCGTTACCGAAATAATCTTAAGTCGCTCCCAGTGCGCCGTGGCAAATAATAATAATAGCCACTCCTTCCCGCACAGATCCCTGAGAGGGATCTAAGGGGTTACTCTTCGGAGTAATTATAGGGTGAGTATTATTATTATTATTAATAAAACAACTGATTACTGTTACAAGCTTATCTGATAAGTTTTACTGATAATACTTATAGGATGCGTGTTTCCCACGTATTCTTATAGCAATTTCTAGACGCCTTGGTAATGAACCAAACAGCGTTCGAATGGACTATTGAAGTATAGCATTCCATGCAGCTTGTCCCTCCTCTATAATTCCTCTACTCCACTTGCTGATCCAATATATGTTTGGAGTATCACACCCCATACATTTTCTATGGGGGATAAACCTGGGCAACGCGAAGGCCAAGGAAGTCGTTCAACGGGTGCACCTCAAGGATCTATCATGGGACCAATCTTTCCGCGACTTATACAAAATTTAAACCCTTTTCGGTTTCTCGATACATTTTTCATATAGCATAGGTACTTCGAAGCGGGGAGTGCGCTCGAGTGAATATTTACACCCCGTAACCGCATTCTATGTCTGCGGGGAATTCGCGTGCGCCCCGGCGCTGGTTGAAAGAGACGCCCGCCGTAAATAACCCGTTCCTACGTCGGCCTCAAGATGTGCCCGGAGTATTTATCGCGCGAGGGTTGGACGGACGGCTATCAAAACAACTCGACGCGGAGGATCGCCACATAAATATGCAACTTGCTGGGTAGCCGTATTTGAATAGTAATTAGAGAGAGGGAGATGGTGCTCTCTTTGTCGCGTTGGCCATCTCCCGAACTGCTGTGAAGCGTAGCTTTCGATACCTGCGATGGAAAAGTCCAAATAGAAATTATTATCGCGAATTTAATATAAGTAGAATAACGATGGGGTTTCTGGTTACACTTTCGCTAACTAAGGGCGTATATCGCGATCGACATTTTTTGTTTGGTCAGTACGGGAATTGGAATATAACGCGGTTTTAAATAAAATTGGAAACTATTTTAGAGTTAACAGTTAGACGCCGACCGTTACCCGACTATTATAATAGATGTCAATCTGTATGGCGAGGCACATAAACTGCTCGTCAAAATTAGCGTAGCACTTTTTAGATTAGCGTCATTTGCGTTCTACTATTAGAAACATTCTGTTTTTAATTTTTGGTAGTCTATAGAGCTGGTTTTAATGTCCCGAAGGCGCTACATTGCGACTTAAACGGTTCGCCGTCCACACCCCAAAAAGCAACCTCATGGCGAAATTTGAATGAAATGAAACCTACAGGATCGACTAAGAAGGACACTGTTGGGTAAAAGCTCAATCCCGACACACATTAAGACCTCCTCAATAAATTCTATGATGTCTGCGTGAGATGTCGTTTTGTCTCGAATTCATGTCATGGCATTACTTGAAGGCTCTCGAAGTTGGCGGAATACACTGCGGACGGCCGATTGAGCGCCAAAAGTGATATTCCAACTCCAGCCCACCCCCTGAAAATTAGACGCCCTTAGGTGTTGTAAGAAGGTCTTGATGCTTGGGGTGACTCAGAAAGTTTTCCTGAGGATGCATGAACTATTTTTGGCACACCCCGAGAGGACGATGGGAAGCAAAAGAGGATATAAAGGAGACAAACGATTTGAGGTGGGCTGAAAAGGGTTCACGCACGCATCAAGACCTGCTTACACCCCTCAGCGCGGCAAATTTTCAGGGGGGTGGGTTAGAGATGGAACGTCACATTTAGCGCTCAATCGGCCATTCACAGTGGGTCCCGTCACCTTCAAGAGCCTTCAAATAATGCCATGACATGAATTCGAGACAAATAGACATCCCACGCAGTCTTCTACAGGGGCGGAACCAGAGGGTGGGTGGTCGCTGTAGGTGTGGCTTGGAGGAATGCAAATGACGATAATCTAAAACGTGTTACGCTAATTTTGACAAGCAGTTTATTTTGATAGCAGCGAGATAAATATCTAAATAATAATTGTGACGGATTTAATGAGTAGACTAGCGATGCGTCTTCTAGCTGGCATTTTCAGCTCAAGTTGTACGAGTACTTATATAAAACCCGATTTTAATAAACCCGAGAGCTATTTTAGAGTTAACAATAACCCGAGGGCCGTTACCCGACTATAAATAGACGCATCAATCTCGGAACATTGTCGTTTATCGTCTCGCGCCACCTTCGCGTTTTACTGCCCATTTTATACAAATTTCTGGGCGTCTCATTCGGAACGAAATCGCCGATAGCCGACCATTTAACAGCTTAACGGTCGCCGATGCGCCGTATACCTTTTTACGGTTCACGGTAAATCGGTGCGGACGTTTTTCCTCGGCGGACCGTAAAACGTACGAACGACGTTACCGCGGCGATGTCGTTAGACGGATTTATGGCTTTTTCTATCTGCTGTGGTGCACGCCTCGTGAATTAACGCGCGAAGGATTATTAGTAGATGGCTGTGTAAAGTTCGAGATTCTCGAATGGAACACTGAAATATAACGTAAAAGAAAAAAATATCCGCAAAGTAATCCGTGGACTCTATCCCGCATGTCTTGAATCATTATTCCTAGAACCGTCGAATTCTGAGGTTTTATTATTAAAAAAAAGACTACTGACATTGTCATTACATCATACTGTAACGATTTGTCCACTCTAGGTTTGTTTTGGTGGGAAAAATTGGACACGCACTTTTAAACCATAATTTATTTAACGAAAACACAATGACTAAATAAACTACACAATAATTTATATACAATTATTTATATTCGAATTTATAGAGGCGTACATTTTTCAAAACGCGAACCGCACGTATATATTTTAAAGACTATTCAGGCTGACCGGGCGGTGAGTCATTTTGTTTCGCCACAATACATAATTAAAAAAGAAAACTTATACACAAAGAACCTAAGGAATATAAATTTAAGGCATATGAGTAACGTATCCACCTTCTAGTAGAACGTCAGACATGTTCTCTTTTCACAGAATCGGAAACAGTGAGCACTTGGGGGGATTTGTCTTGAAATTCATTAGTAATTATAGCTCGGAGGACTTCCACGGTTTTGGGGGAAGGGGTTTTGGTGACAAGGAGTTGTAAATATGTGGCCATAAAAAGAAGTCACAAGGTGTGAAATAGCAGGACCATGGTGGCCACGTAACTGGCATGACCAGGGTCCGGAAATGTGTCCCTCAACGCAGGGCTCGGCACTATACAATGATAATGAAAATATAAACCGTATTTTTTTAAGCGCCTTATACATTATATAAGCATGTATTTCGTTCCCGTGCTACATACGGCATTGACCCCTTCCCTAACACTCTCCAGAGCCCGCGTATGCGCAGTAGTAAACTATCCCTTAATAGTCCGGGAGCCAGGTCAAAATTTGGTCAATTATTTCTTCTCGAACGATAATTAGTGAGACCACCAAGGTACAGCCAGCTGATATTTATATTCATTCACAGTAGCATATAAGCTATCATCAGGTAAATTTTTAGTTGAGAGGAAATCATTGAATGTACCTACTTTTTTTTCATGTTCAAGCGACCAGCTGACGTTATACGTTATAGTCATTTGACTTTTTTTTTCAAGATATTGGATTAGCTATAGTTTGACAAATTTTTAGTCAGGAGGAAATGACTAAAACTATTTTTTTTCTCTGTGCGTTGGAGGCTACCGCCGCCCATCCCACCCACTGACGTTCACGAGGCTTTATGATACAACTCTCTGATGCATTCCACTAATTATTATCGCTTGAGAGGGTCATGAAAATCTGTCGCTGGCTCCCGGACTATAAGGAGTTTTACACGCGGACACGCAAACATTCGGAAGCCTGGTAATGACTAGATACATGATCATTTTTGTGCATAAGAAATTCACAAAAATATGTTTTACACATAAGAACAAGTGTAAGTTAGGGTTGGCCGATGATTCCGCAATACAAAGGCGCGCGGCGGGTAGGTCATTGACTTCAATCGTTTTTCACGACCGTCTGGCAGACTTCTAGCATTATTTTTAGTGTGTTCGAGATGTTTATATCTTCGGCGTCGATATTATAATACATTAAT
Organism: Aromia moschata; assembly: GCA_029963805.1. Taxonomy (NCBI): domain Eukaryota; kingdom Metazoa; phylum Arthropoda; class Insecta; order Coleoptera; family Cerambycidae; genus Aromia; species Aromia moschata. Next base: position 464,780 of record JAPWTK010000223.1, read on the forward strand.
AATAAAATGTCACACGGGCAAATGCCTAAAAAATGCTGTGTAGGAACAAACGCGATTGTAGCCGTCACATAAGTGTGAAACGACTGTAATATCCACCCTATGATTACTCCCAAGAGTAACCCTAAAAGAAGGAATGAATATAATGAATTTGGTATTGGAGTGTGAATATTTAAACAAGATTCATATTTTTAGATGTACTCATTTTTAACTAAGCCCGTGCTATGTTAACACAATTATACAAGGAAAAAATCATTTCCGACTGTGAATTTCGCTCCAGTTCAATGTTCCATTCTAATTTCCAACCCTCTTCGTCTTCGCAAGTGAATCCGTCCACAATTAACGCGGGCTCCAATTCTCGCTCACGCGAAACCCCTGCAATATTACAAACCGCATCGTACGTACTGCGCGAGCGGTTTCTACCGGCGGCAATGCATTAATTGAATAATTTCGCGAATCGGCAACGCTGCGGAGGAGATATATTCCTTCCGAGGCGGTGGCGCGGCGGTAAATCCTCGACAACGTTCGCTAGGCAAGCAGAGACATTTGACGCAAACCGCAGAAGACGACACCGTCGTTAGTGCTGTCCCGGAAAGTGCACTTTCACTAATAAGTTCGTAGCTCCCTGCGAAAAGCCTGTCGTTTAATATCCGCAGCTGACCAAGTCTTTACTAAGAAAATAGAAGGGCCACATTTAATACAGAACCTATCTTGGTGGCTTCTTTTAGAAAGGTTCCTCCAATCGTGTGATTCTCGTTGCAGTTATAAAAACACTTACCGTGTATATCATTCTCGAATAAAGGCTGGGGACCAAGAGTTTGAAGATTTCAGAGTGCACCTAAGGTCAGGGAAATTTCACTATTGCAGCACTCAAACAACAAGTTTTGGGTCGTCAAAAAAAAATAGAGTCCCTAGAGGGGTTTGGGTCAAAAGCACTAAAATCCTTAGGCAGAAGTCCGATAAAAAATTCTAAGCTGGCAAAAGACAGGTATTATCGGAACTACCACTGCTGTTTTTGACTTGTTGTCGTGATCATGATTGATGATAACCACAAACCATCCATCTGATAAAATCCATATGAGTGTTCTTGAAAGACATACATATATTAAGAATGTAACATGGCTACATTTAAAACAGGACAGACCTTGGAGGTCCCTTTCAGAAATTTTCGTCCAATCATGCGTTTCTCATTGCATTTATACTAATACTTACTGTACATAAATAAGTAAATCATGTAAAGTAAATCATTCTTCTCTAAGTAAATCATTCGCGAATAAAAACTGGAGACCAAGAAGCGTTGCAGTTGTCAAGCAAAAGAGTAGCAGGTTTTGGATCGTCAAAAAAAATAGAATCCCTAGAAGGGGTCAAGATCACTAAAATAGGTAGAGGCCCGAATAACAAATCGAGATTGTCTTGTCTTTACGAGGTCTACTGAAGATAATAGCTGCCTGTATCTAAAAAATTCTAAGCTGGTAAAAGACAAGTATTATCGGAACTGCCACTGCTGATTTTGACTGGCTGTCGTGATCATGATTGATGATGACCACAAACCACCATGCGAGAGTTCTTGAAAAACAAATATTAAGAATATAGCGAGGCTATATTTAATGTTTTAAATATAGTCTTGACAGATCTTGGTGGTCCGGAAGGAGGGTTGGAGTGTGGGGAAGATCAGGGAAGTTTTACTATTGCAGTAATCAAGCAAAAGAATAACAGGTTTTTGGGTCGTCCAAAAAATTTGGAATCTCTAGAAGAGTATGGGCAATGGGTATGGGTATAAAATCTTAGTAGAGGTCCAAAAAGAATGAGAAAATATTTTTTTCTATTTAGTACTTACTATTTACTGAACTTACTATACTACTGAAAATTATAGTTGTTTATATTCCAAAAAATTCTAAAGTGGTAAAAAAACGTGTGCTATTGTAACTACCACGCTCATTTTGACGTGTCGTCATCTGGATTGATGATGATCACAAACCACCAGCTGAGAACTCGCTCTTCAAAATAAGACAGTACCCAAAAAATGTACCAACATTTCTGTAATTTTTCAGAAACAAATTCTCATATTTGGTATTTGATATTTAATGTTCAATTATCCCTACAAAATGGACCCAAATCGTGTGTCTCACCTGGTTGACGCAACAACGCCCATTCCAAACGCGAGATTTCGCTAATTCCGCTCGAAAGTCGTCTCGTCGCCTCGCGAACAAAACAAAGGGAGAGACGAGATGGGTGAGGGAGAGCTCCGTCGACGAGGTAATTGATTTATCCAAAAACCGCGTCTCTAATGGAGATTAACTCGGCCGCCTTTGTTCTTACACGGGCTAAAGCAGGGAACAAATGTATGTAGATCTAGTCGAGCGTGGCGTTGTTGCTCTAGTTGTCGCGCTAGTTGGTGGAAATCGTTTTCGGTGCCGCTTTAAATCAGAAACTGGGGGCCCGTGGCAGACTATCGAGGTAATTGACGTCTGCGCTGCTTTGCTGCAGCGGCGGTTTGACGCACCAAGATCGCTTGCAGCAGAACTGCAGAACGTACACTTACCTTTATTTAAAACATTTTACATACCTTTACCATTAACGGGCACAATTCGCCAACCGGGTTGGCATCATCAGGAGACGATTAAAATTAATAATCAAATTTATGCCGGTTCCAGTTCTCTTCCAGTAAGATATTACAGTTTACAGAGCATTACCGAATCGCAAGTGCATAAAACTAGCGGATTCTAACAGTTCGTAATAAATCTGTAATGGTTGGTATAACGAAGTATCATACTAACCATATCTACGTTTTTTTTTGTAGTATGCCACCGGTCGTGATATTGCCGCCAACAAAACAAGAATGACTCAGCGACACCTCACCGCGTTGCGAAAGCAGCTTTTCGCAAGCTTCGAGCATATCGACGCGCCGACTCAGTAGTCTCTGAAATAAATTGTGTGGTCGCGGGCTTTGTAAAACATTCGAATATAAATTGAATATAAATAAATAAGGGTTTGTTAATTTTGTGCTTAACCCGTATTTGTATTTATTTAAATAAATTGTGTTTTTTAAAAGTGCGTGTTTGATTTTTCACACCTAACGAACCCTGAAGTAAACAAAATGTGACAATAGTATCCACGACATATTTTATACAATTTTTTATTAGTTAAATAGTCCTAAAATGTTCTGAAATGACGAAATTTAAGGCAAAAAAAATGGTTTGTCTGCTTGTCTCTTAACCTTTTTTGTGTACACGATAACTTGAGAACACTTTGAAACATTTATTTATCATGACGAGATCTGTCGCTGATTAGATTTTGAGCCTAATCGGTTAAGGGGTTGGGGAATAAATGAGATTAAAAAACTTTTTCTTTCACTTCATATTTGATACAAATCTACAAAACATAACAGAGTCTGCAAATGTAACAGTTATTAGATTAATAGGCTGGGGAAATATTAAAATATTCTGAAAATGTACGTGTGTCCAAGCCAAATCATGAATTTATTTTCATTTGGCTGATGGTATTGTGGCGAAATCGTCGTACAGCATGAGTCACGCAGATCAGACCGACCAACAAGCGTTACACCACCGCGGCCCTTCTCAACGGCGTCTAATTGTTCTGGGCGAATCGGGGAATGACAAATATGACATAAGTTATAAAAGCCACATGAGTAATAAAGGTCGTTGACCATATAGGCCACAAAGGCCATAAAGGTATGATATTTATGGCCTACAGTTAGGTCATAAATGTCAGAAAGGTCATACAGGCTATAAAGGATGATACTTGTCATAAAGGTCACACTGGTCATAAAGGGCATATAGATCATAACGCCCACAAAGGTCATAAATGTAATAAATGCGTTATATCCAAATATCACACTTTTAAAAGCATAAACTAATATGTTTATATACGACGGCTTTTTAGATACATTTAATGCTAGAATGTCCTAGATCTTGTAGTATCCTAGGTTTGTTTGGGGTTCTCAATACTTTAAGCAAGTGCGGCCCGATATAATCTCCCAGGGCGCCATGGCCAACAATAATAATAGCCATCCCTTCGCCGCCCAGATCCTAGACAAAACCTTGTTATGCTGTGTGGGCCTTCGGAGTTATTGTAGGATGGGTATTATTATTAATTAGGAATTCGTATCTATTCACCGCGGGGGTCAATTAAAAATTCGTTGGTAGCGAATTATGGGTTTAGGAGCTTACATTCCGATCTGACGTAATCCGCGTTATTTTATAAACACAACGGATTCGTAGTGCGGGTGAAAGCCGGCGTCCAAAAAAAAGCCATATTAAACGTTCCAATCCGATCCCGTGATTTACTAATGGAGATAAATTATTTTCCATTAGAGCTACAAATCGATTCGCGCTGAAACCGATGTAAAATTCCGTCGGAGATTCAGTAGATTTTAATCTGAGCCGGCCTCCGGTTGGATGGCGGGCGGACTGGCGTTTCGAAAAGCCCCAATTATTTTTTAAATCATTTCGTTTTCACAGGACGGCTCTGGAATAATACAGATTCGTTCGATAGATAACGTCGAATTGGTGGAAGCCATTAGCACTAATTTGATACTGTTGGTCGCAACAATTATTTTATTTTTATTGTACAGGGTGTAGCATTTTCAACGTTTTTCTAAGGTATCTCAGTATTACAGGAGATAAAAAGATGCCGTTTTTACACAACTAGACTACTTTTTTGAGAGAAATTCTCATAGTTATTTGTCAAAGGATTTTGTAGATGTTGGACAAATAACGAATCACTAATTTTCTGCTGACATTTCGTCCAATTTACTCAAGGTTCGTCCCGACTTTTTTCAAGGCAATTAAAAAAAATTGACGAAACAAAATTAGTGGTTCGTTATTTGTCCAACATCCCCAAAAATCCTTTGTCAATTGATATTTTATGGATCCAACCGACAACTACCTTCACAGAGTTAAGTAAATTTTTGCTAGGTACTATTTCTAGTTTTTTAGTTACAGCTGATTTTTAAAAAAGAGCCATTCCTAAACATCTCTACAGCGGCCACAATTTGAATGATTTTTCCAATGGCGTAACCAGTTACTTGCTGAGAGTAACAATTTTTAAATTATGGATCAAACCTCCTGCATTTTTTTAACATTTTTTCATGGTATTAATTTTAAATTGCTATTAAAACTTTGTTATTTATGAAAATATATATAATTAATTATTAATAATATATTTTCGAAGTGTATCAATACTAGTGGTTTCAATTTTAACAGTATATCCGTGAGTTTAATAAAAGACAAGATGTTGAACTCATGGTGCAAGAGCAATAAAGAAGTTGAATTAGCTCGAAGACGGCAAATCTAAGTTTCTTTGGACTTGCTCCCAACAGTATGCTGCTTGTTTGGACCAGCTAGTCGGAAGATACTTCTAATAGTACTCTACCTTTTCGATGACACAAATAATCAAAGGAAACACCCACGCAGTAAAGGAGTTACCCTTAGATGACATCACCACCTTTTTTGGAAGAATTGGATGATTGGAGTCGGAGCTCAGGTGGTTCCCCAAGGAGAATGAACAAGGCGCCTAATGGGACATAAGTGCTGTGACACTTTAAGTATACTCTTAGCTCCAGATTTTATTGAGATCAAGGTCACTTGTGGCCACATTTATTGGTCAGGATGATCATAAAATTTAATCAAACATAAATGAGAAGAGATTTTGAGGTAGAGGAATTCAAATATCATCCTTTCAATCACGTAATTTTTATTTTTACATTTAACATTGAAAAAACATGAAAAACCTGAATATAGAAGCAGAGATACCCTAGACCCTTTGGCACCGATATATTTCTGTTAACATTCCGCATTCGAGACCCGTTCATCATTCGTTAATGACCGGAAAAAAAGCTCCCCGTCTATATTTTACCGAAATATCGGCGAACCGCACGAGATAGAAAAACAGAAGTGGGCGCTCATCGGCTCGCCCGGAAAGGACAAAAAAAATACCGGCGCGGATTCACGACATTATTACGGTCATATTTCCTTGGGAGGTCGCCCGCGTTTCGACAGTTTTATACGCGTCGACCGATGCAAACATACCGGAAAAAATTATTTATAAGCCGGAATATTAAACGGCGAAATGTGGGACGCCGTTATTGGTGTCCCCTTTTCCCGCGCGGCGGGGGACGCATTGTGTTCCGGTCTGCACGGAACGCCTCCCGAAACTGATTAGAGGACCGGGAGGCATATTTGGGGGATGCTCGTTTCGCGGAGACAGCGCTGAATGTCAAAATTCCTCCGGTTGTTGCCGGAAATTTTATCGTCCCCCTTTCGCGATGGCAATTTTCACGAGGAAAAGTGTTGTCCTCGAAGAAATTGCCGACCCATAAATAAACGGGAGGATGCCTGATTATGATACCTCTACCTGCAATAAATGTCACTTTACTAGTCCCTCACATATTTTTTTTCTCGTACTGTGCCCTGCTACCGAAATATGAGGCCCCCAAAGAAGTACCTTCTGCTTCTTATGTGCGTTATGATTTCCTAACACACAGCATAACATGCGTCTCTAAATTGAAGAAAATTGTTTCACATTACTATTACAACGATAACAGTAAAATACACCTTGAATCTAAGAATCTAATATACCTACTTCGCAATATATTGAAATAATCACAAATACTTTCATAGAATCGCTGACGCTATTTGCGTTATTTAAAAACACGCCACATATTTCAGCCAGTGTCGTTCCGCCGCGATGTATAGAGAATCGCTTGTGGGTGTGTGCGTATTTTGTAGCCTATCTTTGTCAGACAAAGCTGAAAGGAAAAGACTTGGGAGACCTATTCCAGATCTAGGTCTTGTGCAAAAAACAGAAAATTAATTCAAGTCGTTTATGTTTTTTTTTTGCATAAACGTATTAATAATTATGGATTTGCGGTTGTTAATATAAAAAATGCACTTTGGTGGTGAAAAATTATGGTAAAAAATGTGATTGACTGACATAAATAAAATTATTTATTCACCTAAATGTGACCAAATTAGAAAACATGTAGTGTTGGTAAAATATGTGAAAAACTGTTCAATTTACGCATTTTGGAAAAGTGAACATTGTAGCTCAAACAGCAGTGGCGACCGGTGGAATTTGACATGCTCGTATTTCCGTAGGGAGGCATGGGACCCACACCGTAATTTAGGGGATTGTTACTAGACCTAAGTAGAAGGCTATAATGGCAAAACATCTTCAGGAAAAACACATTTTTTCCCAAAACCGGCTGCCTCCGGGAAGATCTTGGAAAAGACATTTGCGAAAACATTTTTTTCATAATTACCGAGTAAATGGACAGTCTTTTAACAATCATTATCTCGGAAACGGTTTAGAAAAAATGTTAAATATGAAAGTTACTCTGTTTAAAAACGTTTTACCATTTCACTTTTTCATGTACAGGGTACAAAAAAATGCAATACGTGATGCAACTTTAATTTTTCACGCGTAACAAAATTTGTATTTCTCCCATTCTCCTTTAATTCCTAAATAAATTTGATTAATCATGGCCTATACTTGTTGTTAACGGTTTACGAGATACCCACATTTCTCGATCCATAGTCAGTTTCCATAATGAAATTTTGATTGATTTTAAGACAAAAAGTTCCTATAAATATAGGTCCTAAACTTCGCTTTAAAAATACGGGATGTTGTATTTTGTATTCCAAGCAGGTTTTCCTTTAATAACACAGGCCCACAAAAAAAAAGTGTCTGGTTCTGAGATGGAGACTAACTTTTTCTTATGTATTTTGTGCCGCTGAATCCGAATTCATCATAAAAAATAGGAGTTCCACAGCTAATTTTGAAGATAACCTCAAAAAAAACTGTCGAAAACGACGTGTTTCGGTGGTAAAAGGTTGAGAAGAACAAAAAAATATTTGCTTCACATCAAAAACACTTTGTTTCTACGTATTTTGGCCTGCTGAATCCGAATTTGCTATGAAAAAAGAGGTTTGACCAACGGATTTTGGAGATACCCCTCAAAAAACTGCTAAAAATGACGTTTTTTGTAATAAAAGCCTGAAAGAAATGGGAATATGATTCGTGTCACATATAAAATACCGTATTCCTATGTATCTTAATTTCTTAAACCCGAATGTGTTATGAAAAATTTGGTTTAACAAGTGAATTTCAAAGATCATCCTCAAGAATATGTAAAAATTGCGTTTTTAACGGTAAAATCTTGAATAACGTGGATTGAATCAGTCTAAAATCAAGACTAAGTGGAAACTCTTTAGTAATCACATGAACATATTTGCATTTGACTATCTGGAATTCAGACTACGAAAATAACTTAAAACAACAGCAAGCTGAAGACAAATCTGAAGATTGTTGTATCTCTGAGAGCGGAAATCTGGGAATATTCTGGGATTCAGCGGCACAAAATATATTAGAAAAAGTTAGTCTCCATCCCAGAACCAGATACTTTTTTTGTGGGCATTTTTTTTGGTCTTCTCAAGCTTTTACAACCGAAACACGTTTTCGACAGTTTTTTGAGGTTATCTTCAAAATTAGCTGCGGAACCCCCTATTTTTTATGATGAATTCAGATTCAGCGGCATAAAATACATAAGAAAAAGTTAGTCTCCATCCCAGAACCAGACACTTTTTTTGTGGGCATTTTTTTTGGTCTTCTCAAGTTTTTACAACCGAAACATGTCGTTTGCGACAGTTGTTTGAGGTTTGTGCATTTACATTTACATTTCATTCACAAAAAACATCCAGTATTTTTAAAACGAAACTGTTTAGGACCTATATTTACAGAAACTTTTTTGTCTTAAAATCAATCAAAGATTCATCCCTTGAAGTTTGTGTACATACTTAATTAACACCTTGTATATATTAAAAAAAAAAATATGTCACACCGTTTCAAGAGAGATAATGCTTGTCTAAATAGAGTTGGGACACCCGGTACTTACAAATATTTTAAGAGCCTCAAAATTTCGACCTTTTGAACAATAAAAAATTTCCAGTTTCAATTTCTCATAAATATTCATTTGCAACCCCCACATTTCTTTAACACAAGCCGCTACTGATATTTAAAAACTATTTGTACTCTTTTAGAATCACGCGCCTTACATTTCAATCGGTACACCGGAACCGAATCGACGCCGGGGGAATAAAAAATGGCTCTCAATCGAAACCCTCCTTCCCCTCCCCGCCCCTCTCAGGCGTTCGAAATACAAACACGCGCCAGGCAGCGCGTTCTCGTTCACGAAAAGAGATTTGCCGCCCCCCATCCGGTGCGGCGGCGGCGGCGGCGTCTCGATCGGCGATGGAATCGCGCCGCGTATGTTTGCGCGCCCAATTCGGGAATCCGACAAATGAAAGCAATCGAACCGCAAACATTTATCGTCGCGGACGTCGTCGACGAAGAGGGGGAGAGAATTGCTGTTTGCTCGTCGTCTAGCGGAGGTGAAAAATTCGGGGGTGTGGGGGTGGACGGAGGAGGGCGGGCGCCTTTCCGAGAGATCGGCTCGGTGCGTGGGCGATTTCTAGTCCAGTAGGCAGAGACTTTTATGTGTTCTTGAAACACATAGGGCTAGTTTTGACGGTTCTCCTATATACTTGTATTTTTTTACGTAGAACACAATGCGCGGGGTCCGTAGAACTGAAACCGTCCGCAAATTTTTAAAATTAACAAATTCGAAGCCGCAACGCTAAAACAATATACTCGTATACGTCGTGTCAAAAAAGGTAGTCGCGTAGAAAACTTTATAAAACTGGCCCAAATTAATATTTTTAAAAATCTCAGAGTCTCGCAAACTTGAAAAGATTTACGATTTTTCTAGCCCAACCCTGTCAATATCGTACAATAAACAAAGAAATGGCGTCATTGTTAATTAAGCCTTGTCAAAAAATTCGATCGTTAATTACTCGAAAAGTGATTAATTCTTCATATTATTCAATTTCATCATAATGGCCCTAATTTCGAAGTAAAAAAAAATAGTGAAAAAAAGCACTTTTTCAACTTCAGCAGCCATTTGCAAGTTAACAATAGCACGTGGAGACTTCGGGTTGGGCTACAACTTCTTAAATGCATATGCTATATAAAATATGCCAAGGAATGGATATATATGCGAAAATGTGAAAAAAGACGTTTTTTTTTTCACAAAAATGTTAATTTAAAAAAATTAGCGGACGGTTTCAGCTCTAAGGACCCCGCGCATTGTGTTCTATGCAAAAAAATACATAGGAAACCGTCAAAACTAGCCCTATATGTTTCAAGAGGACTTTTTGAAGATTTTAGCTCCCTGCCTACTGGACTATTATTCGTAAGGTGAAGAATTTTCAACGGTAGACGATAGGCTGCCCTATACACTTTGTACAGGGTGAGTTTGTGGAGGATATCCACCCCCTAGCCTAGATTTTTAGAGCTACAAAATTTTTTACAGCGATCACAAGATAATTTTGTTCTGAAATTTAAGAATATGCTATCGAAAAAAAAAAACAATTCAAAAAAGGAAGCAGCTTTTACATTATTTGAGGAGCTACTCAAAACGCAGTATTTTGGGGTATCCAATTCAAAACGTAATTTTTTTCATTTTATTTTTTGAATGACTCGGTAAACTTATAAAAAATATATTTTCACTTTTTCACAATTTAATTCATTTAATATTAATTCTAATTTTGTTCAAAGTTCAAATTTGTATCTGTGTAACTAATATGTCAGCAGAAATTATTGTTTCCTGTAAAAAATAACGTTAATTAAAAAACTGCGTTTTGAAAAGTAGCTTCTCACTTATTTTTGAACGGAACACCCTATTTTTTTAGCGAAGTAGTGAATAATTAATTAATGACTAGGGTCCGAAAAGTGTGCTACAACGCAGGGTCGGACTCGGAATCCGTCATGTGATTGACGGAAGAACATACGAGAGACCAACAAGATAGGAGTAAAAATGTGTTAATAATGTATGTACATACCTAACGATTATGTCATTCAGAGACACCGACTGTCCTTATTGCTTTAGCGTACATTGCTATGACCAGTAGTCTGTCTGCATTTCTTCTCGTTAAACGTGAGCGATTTGGCAGGTACATATGATTGTAGAAGGAAAATGATCGTTCCACATCCACTGAAGATAAAGGTGCAAATTCAAAATAGTTCACATGGACAGAGGACAACACATCAGGCATATTATTTTTACGAATTTCGCACAGTTGTTTGTATCACTAACAGTTGTTTGTTGCCACTAACATCAGTACATTATTATTTTTACATCTACTAAGGACAATACACGTGTTAGCACTATTTGCATACTTTTAGCCGTTGTTTGCAAAATCTGTTTACTAGCTATCAATATTCAGGGCTTACGATTAAATCCTGAGCGAGTTGCTCTTAAGTTTAACTGCTTGATCAAAACATCTTTTACTCTATGAGCGAGCACGAGATGTCCGAGTAGCGAGGCAAATGCTCCTTAACGATTAAATCCTCTAACGATTGAATCCATCTACCGACTCGAAACCTTTAACTCTTATATACACGGTGGAGACTTTAACTGGAATATATTCGCTAGCGGGGTGGTGTTTGAAACGAAGTGTTATTTCAAATTGGTGAAAATGTCTTATTTAACTGAATCACTAAAAATCGAAATTTTGATGATGATTGGATATGGTGATAGGGCGCGAACTCAATGCGAAGTTGTTCGCTTGTTTCGAGAAACGCATCCTGACTTGCCACCACTAAATCAAGGTACCATTAGTAAAATTGAGGCACAATATCGAGTGTTTTACAAATACTGAACAGTTACTTAACAGTTTTAAAAAATACTTATATATGAGAAAAAACGCCCATATAAAATGCAAGCTGTTCAAGAGCTACTTGAAGATGATCCAGATCGACGAGTGGAATTTTGCGATTTATTGATGACTTGTATTGATCAAAACCAGTTATCTTTAGAGTGGATAGTTTTCTCTGACGAGGCTACTTTTACATTAAATGGGCACGTAAATCGCCAAAATTGTCGTTACTGGACTGAAGAGAACCCCCATTGGATGAGGGAACTTCATACTCAGCGCCCACAGAAAACTAATGTGTGGGCCGGAATAATACAAGATAGAATTGTAGGAAAATTTTTCTTTGATGACACTCTTAATGGATACTTGCGTTTACTCCAGCACGAACTAATGCCAGTGCTATGTCATTTATTTCCAAACCCCTTAAACCCTAACTTGACCGACGAGAGGTTATGGTTTCAGCAAGATGGGGCCCCACCACACTATGCTGCCATTGTTCGTCAGTATCTGGACAGAATTTTTCCCGGTAGGTGGATTGGGAGGCGAGGTAATATTGAGTGGCCAGCGAGATCTCCAGATCTTACACCACTGGATTTCTTTTTGTGGGAACATCTTAAAAGTAGGGTTTACATTCAGAAACCCAACAACATAGCAGATCTGCAGGAAAGGATAAGAGAGGAAATCGGAAAAATAACACCGCAAGTGTTGCATAATGTAAGGGACGAAACCTACCACAGACTGGGATGCTGCCAACAAGTGAATGGTGCACATTTTGAACAATTGTTACGTTGAAAATAAATTTAATTTTTAAATTGTTTTAATTGTATGCAACCCTACAAACATACTAAAAATTAAAATTTGATCAGTGCGTTGGATTCCTCTTTCCACCAGCTTTACAATGAGGGGTCACAGGCCATAGGGTTGCATTTGAAAAAATCATGTCGAGGGTGGTTTCAGCCACCCCTGAAGGGCTATATTTTTCATATTACTTGCAAAATGTAGGTAAATACATTTAAAAGTTGACGTGTCTCGGGAATTTTGTGAAAAATCATTCACCACCCCGCTAGCGAATATATTCCAGTTAAAGTATCCACGGTGTAGTTTAACTCCTTTGAGAGAGCGACTACACGAGGATCTAAACCTCACGCAGCTCTTGGCGTTTCACTCGATAAAGGAATAAAACCCGAAGAGCAGCAAGAGCGATGAGGTTTAACTCTTTGCTCGAGTTTAACTCTCTTATCGGCACCGAACATAAACTAATTTATGTTCGTTGTTATCGGTAATTATACTATCGGAAAGAATTGACTAATCACAAAAAATTAAAGAAAAAATTTAAAATGAAATAAAGTGTAAAGAACGAAGTAAAGAAAATAGTTTATTAAACTTAAAAATTAAAAAAATAAGTATTAAAAAATTAGAGTTAACTACAACATATTGATAAGTAATGCAAACATTACAGGGACGTCCCATTAGGTGGTGTACAGATCAATACCGTAAGGTGGGGTGAAATTGATATTTCGCATAGCAAGCTAGATATTTAATTCAAATTACGCGCTTTAACTTTATCCAAGTAAATCACATCCATCCCAAAACCTTCTGTGGTATTTCTGGCGTAGTTTGCTTGTTAAGAGAACAAGGTAAGATTGTCTTATGATATTTTTTAATCACGTTGAATATTAACTCAAAAATTGTCGTTATTTTTACTCCGTTAAATTTGCTTTTTATTAAGTTCATTTATAAACCATATTCGGTTGATATTTGATATAAATGTTCTGTATAGTGTAGACATAATCTCAAATGATGAAAAATTGTTTGGCAATAGCGAATGGCAATCAGTTGGCAATAGCGAAAATATATTCAATTTCTTATCAAATATATTTGATTACGGAACCTAAGGTTATGGCTATGGAATTGATGAAATATATGATTCTGGGATTTCGTTTGGGTTTTTATCAAATTATATAATTTTTAGTTTGAATTTCATTTTTCGTTTTAAGCCTGTTTTTTGAGGTTAGGAAAAGAACCGGATCTGATGGAGCAATTTGGACTTCGGATTCGGTTTCAGCGACCCAAAAAACATATAGTATACATAGTCAGACCCCTGCAAACGAAATCTTTTTCTGTGGAGCTGTATAATTAACTAGTTTCGAGAAAAAAAATAGAATAATTTGAAAAATTTATAAAACTCTCCAACTTATCCCCTTGCACCTTTTTTGCATTATCTGCTGGTTTTGGTCGCTACGGTCATCGTTATTGACTTGCCTTACTTTCCCCTTTCGAAATATTATCTTTGACCGCTCCCGGCAACTCCACTAGCCACCCCGACGCGCCCGAACTTTGGCACGTCGGCCGCGAACGTGCGGCGGCTGTGGCGGCGGCGGCGGCCTCCCACAGCTCCCCCAGGACCCGAGGGAGAACACCATCGGCCATAAGTCACCGGGGTCGGCGATGTCGTATGTCTGCCGCAGCCGCCGACGCTGAGCGCACCTAATTATACGCGGTCCCCGGGGGCGGCGTGCCGCCCCCACCCCCGGCCCCCGTCGGCGCCGCCCCCCGGATATTTATACGCCGTTAACGTCGCGCGCATGCCGCACTGTTAACTATTAATAACGGTGATTTTCCGAACCGCGACCGTCTGTCGGGGAGTTTCAAAGGGCCTCGTTAAGGGGATGACGGGTTTCTTGCCGGCGGCGCGTGGAATGACCCCATTAGGCCCCCTGGGGAAAATGTACGACTCGAATGTGAGGGGGCGTTCTCTCATTTTTCGGTATTGAAATTTTTTTTCAAGTGAATACGGGGACCGTCTACGAGAAAACGACGCGACAAATTCCCGATTCGTCGGTTTGACCTTGAAAGGTCGGCTGGCCCATAAAATGTTATAAATAAGGATTAAAAGACATTAAGAAACTGCTCGTCAAAATTAGCGTAATACTTTTTAGATTGGCGCCATTTGTGTTCTGTTCGGGTTAGAGTCTTTTAAATTTAGGTAACCGGGTTTTTAAATTTAGGTATTGTAGGTATTTCTAATGTGAATGTGAAGACATGAAAAAAAAGCAAGGTTGTCAGATATATTTTCTAAAATTACTAACCTCACTATACAAATGTTATATTCAGACTTCAGTAAACTGTTAGTTCGTGACGTTCTTAGAAAGCTAGTTTGGAAATATTAAAAAAAAATACATAGATATAAATGTATTAGTTAACATTAAAATAAGGCGTTTAAAATTGCTATAAAAAATAATTAATTAAAACAACTTTATGTATATTACTATCTACTTATGAAAATTTTGAAGAGCCGGCAACAGCGACCCAACAGCTAACAACGACCAACGAGCTAGAGTGACCCAATTAGAGTATTTTGCATTGCATCGAATACGTTGGTTAGCTATTCATGCGGTCCACTGTATCGTTAAAATGATTTACGACATTAGTAATTCCCTCTTGTTTTCGCCTGTTTGTGTTTGTGTTTGATTTCAGCTAGGTTTATTAAAACAGACAATTTTTTCAGATTATCTGGCTAAAGGAGCATTATTTACAGAAAATTATATTACAAATATTATGAGTTTTGTATGCAGGCTAATTTTAATCTCCTATATTGATTTGAATGAAAACAATTATTTCACAATTTTCGAATTTATAAAAGATATATGCACGCCATTGGGCGGCGTTGGCCATCAAAGGAATTAAAAATCTATCTCTTCACATTCACCTTAGAAGGACTATAACCTGCTGTGTTGATTTTAATGCCCCTTAGTATCTACGCTGTGACTTAAGCGATTCGCCGTCCATACCCCAAAAATCAACCCAATGTCGAAATTTTAATTTACAAGATTTTGACGGCAATTTCACAGACTTGCAAGATGGACTGAGAAGGACACTGTGAGGTAAAAACCTCACTCTGGCACACATTAAGATCATAATAATAATAATAGCAATGATAGGAATCATATGTCGTTGTGGCAACAGCGACTTACAGTTGAATTGTTCCTAAATTCTAAAAATTCCTTCAATTTCGATCATCGACCGACTACCAATACATCATTTAATTATTTGAACCTTTCAGCCATCCTGGTAAATATTCATTTTTGTGTTTTTAGAAATGTATACCAATAATCATGGCTACAGTACAACAACAACAAAAATAAGTTAATAAAATTGAACAACTGAGAAAGTCAATTTAATTTCGTACACATACATTTGTACATACGTAGGTAAAATATATGAAAACCGTTTCTGGTTAATTAATACATAGGACAAATAAGGTATGTAAAAACTCGAGTAGGAAAGATTACGACAGCTTGAACTCCCCATTTTTTTTTTTTTTTTTGGTACGCCCCTTTTTATAACGCTCCCACTAATCACGTCCCGTTCTTACTGCGAATTAGAAATACAAGTTATCATTTTCGTTCTGTACGCGTTTCTGTACTTCTACGTCCGTAATATAAAAAAATCCACATTCGGAAACCACTGAGCTACGGCTCCGTATCAACGCTGGGCTTTGTATTCGGCGCGCGTGAAATTATACCAAATTAGATTTCGATCTCGGTCACATTGAGACTGAGGTTGTATTCCAGATAAGAGGGGATACAAAAAAGACGGCCACTGCAGGAGAATTCCGTTGGTTTTGGGCTAATTTCTGCAACCAGTGGCGCTCCACGCAAGCCAATAGGCTCATTTCTACCTCTAATTTTTTTTCTGCATGTAAAATAACCTTTTTCAAAAACATATTTTATAATAAACCGCTTTGAATGAAATTTTTCTTGGTTGCTAATGAATGGCAACAATACTCAGCAAAATACAGTTCGTGAAACACTCTCAAATGTAGCATCCTTAAAAATATGTGTACCTAGTTCAATGTGTAATGTAGTCAGTGTAGTATCGTGTGGTCAAAAAAGAACGTTATCAAAGTGTGCCGTGGAATCGATCCCGCATGTCTTGAATTATTATTACTCTTAGATCTGTGTGAAATTTTTATTATTAAGAAAATTACATTAGTGGTAGTTCTGCCGCGGTCGTCTAACAGCTTATTCAGAAGCTTTCCAACTTCGGAATAAGTTTTTCTTCTTCCGGGTTTTAGAACCCTTTAGTGCTGGGCATTCGGAGAATGCACTGGAATTTTTTAAGCCATTTTTTAAATTTTGTAAAAACGCATTCTTTGAGTGATTTTAAGAACTTTTTATTCTTGACAATTTTTTGTAAAAGTGCATCATTTTCCAATAAAAAAAATATTTATTGGAAATATTATCCTTATTCTTATTATATTATCCTTATTATTATCATTTATTCCACCGGTTAGTGAGGTTCCAGGTACAGAGACATCCAAAAAAAACGTCATCAACTCTGGCTATGAACGAGAGAGATAGAAATAGCGGTCATGTCTAAGCTTTTCGGTTATGTCAAACTTTTGACAAGTGATTGTCACAAGTTGTAAAATAAACAATAGCTGTCATATGATGTGACAGTTTTGACAAGTGAATACGGTTATAAATTCGAATAAGAATAGAAATACGTCTTTTTTTCTTGGCCAGCTTTGATGACGTTTTTTTTGGTATCTCTATATATTGCAGACTGGAAACCCCTTAAAAATTTGATTTAAAAAAAAATGTGCAAAAAAATTGTGTTTTTTTTAAACTGCTTTTTTTCATAATTAATATTTTTTGGAGGAATTTCATTGACACCATCGGAAAGGGCACGTCTTAAACTTTAAAAATATGTCCCTGTAAAATTTTTCGGTCGCCAATAATATTAGTTATGAGGCGCTGAAGAGCGATGTACCGGGAGTGGCATTTTCGGCCAAAACGGGTTAATAGGTCCTTTAAGGCCCTCCTAGCTGCCCGGTAGGCCAACCCGCAGGCGGGTTTAGGCCCTATCAGTGGAACTTCAACCCCTTTCTTTGCGAGAAAGTCCACTCTTTCGTTCCTTTCGTGGCCTTGGTGTCCTCTCACCCACTTGAGAGTGATACTGTTGTGTTCCGCTAGTTGTATTAGCGAATCCATACAGTCTCTAACTACCTGGGAATGTATTTCTACTGCTCCCAGGGCTTTGAGTGCTGCTTGACTACACAGCTCCACTAAAAAAAAAATGTTTTCGTTTGCATGGGTCTGACTATGTATACTATATGTTTTTTGTCCAAATTGCTCCATCAGATCCGGTTCTTTTCCTAACCTCAAAAAACAAGCCTAAAACCATGAAAAACAAGCTAAAAATTAAATAATTTGATAAAAACTCAAACAACATCCCATAATCATATATTTCATCAATTCCATATAATCTCAAAACTTCACAACTTTTGGGCCCCATAACCTCAAAAACTCAATAACCTTATGATTCTAAAACTCCATGACTCACAATCAGTAAAAAAGAGACTTATAGGCGCTTAAGCAGTGTAAACAAGGGCGTAGCCCCCCCCCCCCCCCAAAGGGTGAAGTAAAAATCAAAATACTCGGGGGAATGCGGTTGCCGTTGCCTGTAGTGACGTTTTTTTTTTGGCTTTTTTGTTTAATCTGCAGCGATCGCCCCCCCCCCCCCCAAAGGGTCAAGTAAAAACCGAAATACTCGGGGGAATGAGGTTGCCGTTGCCTCTACTGACCTTTTTTTTTTGGCTTTTTTTGTTTCATCTGCATTGAGCGCCACCCCCCCCCCAAAAAAAAAATACGACCTAGGACGGAACGGAGCCCTCTCCCACCCAAGGCCCCAACCCACCCCATATTGAAAAACTTAAAAAATCTAACCATAAAACCAGGCCAGCAGTTAAATCATGTTTGGAAGGGTGTGCCCTAACCCACCTCAACCTCAAAATACTGATCCTAAACTTTAATCTTGAAAATCCATAATCTTATACGGTTCTAAATCCGATTGAGTTTTAGACAAAAGTAGTGTGAAATTGGAATGATACCCAAAATTTGTGTCAATTACAATTGTTTGTAATGTGCTATCTTTCGCACGGTAAAATTTCAAATCTTGTGTATTTTTAATACTTTATCTGCGTCTTTCATTTCAAATTACACAAAACGTAAAATTTTGAACTTGATATAATCCCATAACTCCGCAGATTACGAGTCACGAGGTTTTTTCAATCACAAGATTATGGGATTTTTGAGGTTGAGGTTTTAGGATCACGCGGTTTTGAGGTTAAGTGGTAATGGAATTGAAGGGCAAATCCGTTTCAAACATATCGATTTACACTGCTTAAGCGCGTATAAGTCTCTTTTTTACTGAGTTATGGGCTTTTAGAATCATAAGGTTATTGGGTTTTTGGGGTTATATGGTTATAGAATTGACGAAATATATGATTATGGGATTTCGTTTGGGTTTTTATCAAATTATATAATTTTTAGCTTGAATTTCATGGTTTTAGGTCTGTTTTTTGAGGTTAGGAAAAGAACCGGATCTGATAGAGCAATTTGGATTCGGTTTCAGCGACCCAAAAAACATATTGTGTACATATGTATTCAGACCCCTGCAAACGAAAAAAAATTTTTTGTGGAGCTGTGCTGTCAGAGATAACGAATAAATACCGTTACGTTTACTGTGAAACAATCCACCAACTCCACCCTTTAGTCGCGCCACTGACTCGGGACGCAAAATCCCAGACCTGGAAAGGGCGAGAAGAGGTCGAAGGGAAATAAGAGAACGGCGGTGGCCGGTTCCCCGGGGAGCCTACAAATCCGCTAAAGACAGGAGGCGGCCCGACGCAAGAGAACGATGCCGACCCCTCCCCAGTCAATTTTGTCCTGTCGACCGTAGCATCGACAGAAGAACACGGGAACGACAGAATGTAAAGGAATAAATAAGCAGGCCGGCTCCTCCTTTTGTTTAGCAGTCTATTAGGGGAAACGGGGGATCACGGGGAATTGGATTTGTAAGTCCTGGGGATCGGCAGAAATGACTCGTGAACGTCTAATCCTTTAAAAAGCGAGGTGAACTCGAAGGGGGCAAAGGGCGAGCAGCGGCGGTGGCAGCGCTCTCTATCGATTGTCTTTTTCATTTAGATAAATAACCTGGAGAGATTAATGCCCTTCTAGTTCTTGTTTCGCCGACCGGCTTATTGGAGCTAATGGGGCGAGGGGGAGGGGTAATTATTTTTCCGCTCGCGAGCTATAAGGCGACGACGTACAAAACGATGGAAGTCATCGCGTTGATGCAGAAGCTTGAAACGTTTTTTTCTTTCTCTATAATGAGTCAAAGTGCCGAAATAGTTTAAATTCTGTGATTTGATCAAATGTTATGGCTTAGTTTTATTGAGGCCGTATTGTTTTTTTTTCAAATACCAAAAAAAAAGTTTGTTAATTGTTACCTAAAGAAAGTGAAGGGACGAATAATCCAAACTATGCTCCTGACCTTGCTTCATCAGATTTCCATCTTTTTTGTTCTCTATCCAATAGACTGCAAGACATTTATTTCCCAAGTGGCTTTTCAAAATTAACTTAAACATTTTTTCTAGTCCAATGGAGGATACAATATTGACTAACTTATTAATTTTGATTGTCTTAATCTGTCTTTAATTTATCCAATGTTGTCTGGTTTCCTTCGCCTCTAAGCAAGAACTACAGAATGACTCCTCTGCCGGACCAATTCGACTCATAAGTCTGTTTAGTCTGCGATGCTCTGTTAGTTACTCCACAACTCCAGCGATTTGTCATTTATCCATCCATTTTTATAGATGTCTTAATACATGGTGTTCCCACCTGACAAAAATGTGCTGGTCATACGGCGGTGATGATTAATCGGAAAAACTCCGATAACCGCCGATTACGATCAATCGTTATCGTAATCGTTGCATCTCTAAATTATATATAACACACACAACACGACACAAAACCCGTTGCTTCAATAAACAGCGTAAGAAAGCCAGCCTGCTGTACGAGATGTGGCTATTAAATAACCGAACTGATGGTGCTACCAGCTGACTGCGAGCGTGTCGCGACAAGTTTGAACAGAACTGTGTCTGGTAATACTTTCTCCACCCTGTGCTCGCTAGACAAGCCAGTGGGTCGCTCAGTTTGACTGTAGCAGTCGTTTGAATTTGTCTACGCACCAGTGATGCGTCGAAAAAAATGTTAAGTGTTCAGATGAAGCAACGGGTGAATCTCAAGTTTCTTGTTAAACAGGGGAAAACTTTTACAGAAGCTTATGCAATGTTAAAAGAAGTGTATGGAAATGAATGTTTATCTCGCACACAAGTCTTTGAATGGTTTAAACAGTTTAAAGAGGGACGTGAAAACTGTGTTCGCCAGATTTTGCATGAATCCTTCAACATGCGCAAAGTTTGAACAAAAATGGTGCCAAAACTCCTCACTCCCGAGCAAAAGGAATCAAGAATGAACATTTGCGCTGACATTCTAAACAACATTGACACTGATGAGGTGATTACTCATGATGAATCGTGATGTTTTTACTTACGACCCCGAAACAAAGCGCCAATCCATGCATCGGAGGAGCCCGAGCTCGCCAAGGCAAAAAATCCAAGATGAGCACATCCAAATTCAAAGCAATGATGATCGTCTTTTTTGACAGTCGAGGCATTGTTTACATTCACTGGGTCCCTGAGTATCAGACGGTCAATCAACATTATTACATCGCGGTTCTAACGGCCCTTCGTGAGCATGTGAGAAAACGAAGACCCGATTTATGGAAGGCCAAATCATCGAAGATTCACCAAGACAATGCACCGGCCCATTTGTCTGTGAAGGCGTTTTTTGTAAAATACTGTCTTTTTTTTATTTCTCAAGGTCAAATCGGCGCTAAAGGGGACAAGATTCGAAAGTGTGAAAGTGGTTAAAGTAAAAGCGACGAAGGTTCTGAACCAACTGACAGAAGTGGACTTCCAGTACTACTTTCAACAATGGAAAAGTCGCATTGAGCGGTGTAGAGATCGCCAAGTGGAGTACATTAACGGCGAAAAAGTTGCTACTGTAATTAGTAACGAATAAAAAGTGTTATGACAGCAGTTCGGTTATTTAATAGCCACACCTCGTATGTGGTTCTGATGTACCCGCTTTGGTGCGGGAGTCACGATCAATGACGTCAGACCAATTAGAGAGCGTTCAAACGGATTCAAACGGACTTCCCGTGGATTTGTTCGCTAAATCCTTAACATTTTCTTAAACCTTTCTTGGTTATCCCTAAACTTTATGTTTAATTTTAAAGCCATATTGGATGATTTTAATACATTTAATCACAATTTCATTTTTAAAAACAAAGACAGTTTTGTAGGATACCTTTTAAGGTGTAGAACGCAAAAACTACTCTTTTGTACGTAGATCGATGTATCACCCTTAAATGTATCATCCTTAATCAATAGTTACTAACAGACACCCTGTAGGTATACGAAAGACTTTTAAGAAGAAACATTTTTAAGGAAACGAGGAAATTCAGATGAGAAGCAATTCTCATCCGAATTTCCTCGTTTCTAAAAAAGAAAAAAGTATATAATATTAAAGAACATGGGGACAATTTTTTTTATTCTCGGTCGTCAAATAAATGTCTGCGCGGCGGGGGTAGCAAATCCATATTTTATTATTCCCAGTACGCTACCCTGCCCTCCGACGTGGTCGATTAAATATCGCCGAAGGGCATAACCCCACATTTGTTTCCGAACCGATTCGTTCCGTTATGTGAAGCTAACCCGAAGCGCCCTCCGCCGAAAAATATATACTGCCGCACGGTTTTCCATTCGCGTCGCGTACTCCGGTAACTTCCCTTAATGCCTCCGAATAGCGTTGCGCTGCTACCCTTCGGGATAAGGGAAAAGGGACGGGCGCCTAATTTGGCGTCGGGACGCGTCTCCTTCCAGCCCGCTGTCGCACCGACCCAGAGATGGGATCCGGCCGCGCGAGGACCAACTGCCGCCTCCCTCTCGCTTGTCCACTTTGGGCCGTTTTTCCGCAAATTTTTCCGTTTCAAGGTCCAGAATAGTCCAGGTAGTCCAAGATCCGACCGGATGATTACTGTGTTTTAGGGTTTTAGTTTGTATTTTGACACCTACCTAGAGGATTTTTTTTAGATTCAATTTTAAAGGACAATGTTAAAAATAGCCGATTTTTGACTGCTCGGGGGAACGATGTAGCCCAGAAAAAATGATTGATTGCTGTCAAAAAACATGAAATATGACCCCTGAATACTTCAAATGGCTAGGTAAATGTCAACTTCACCCCTAAAACTGTAAAAACCACCCCAAAACCGCTAAAAATAGATCATTCAGATTCGGCATCACATCATCAGATAACGCATATGAACCACAAAAAATAATAACATTAAGTCTTCAAAATATGAAATCGATGAGAAAATGTCGCTTTCACACTTAAAAAATAAAAACTACCCCCAAATGTCTTATTTCCGATTCCTTTTTCCGAAAATTGCTGATCTCGGGTGTATCTTGGGAACGCTTGAAACCCAGCAAAAATGATTGAATATGTTCAGAAAATACATGACATTACTCCTTAATATATTACATGTTTGGGGGGGTTTCACCCCTAAATATAAAAAATAAACTTGTAAACTGCTATAGCCCATATCTTTTGACTTTTAATAGAAGGACTTTTTTGACCCAGGTAAAATGATTAAAACTGGTTCAAAAATACTAAAAGAAGTATTCAGTACATCAATCTGACTGGAAAATTGTCTCTTTTCGCCCCTTAAAAATAAAAACAACCCTTAAACTGCTAAAAATAGCTAATTTTTGTCTTCTGCCTGAAAATACTTATAAACCAGAAGAAATGAGATTCGGGATGATTTAAAAATAAAATAACAAGTTTTTAAAATATCAAGTGACTAAGTTAATGTCAATTTCACCCCGAAAAATATTTAAACTACTACTAGACTCCTAAAAGTAATTCATTTATTGCTTCTGTCACGGTACACATGTAACCTAGAAACATTGATTGGGAATGGTTTCAAAATAATAAATAGTCTTCAGTATATCAATCATCCCGAATCTCATTTTTCCTAGTTTATAAGTATTTTCGGGCAGAAGACAAAAATGAGCTATTTTAGCAGTTTAAGGGTTGTTTTTATTTTTCCGGGGTGAAAAGAGACCATTTTCCAGTCAGATGTACTGAATACTTCTTTTACGATTTTTGAACCAGTTTTAATCATTTTACCTGGGTCAAAAAAGTCCTTCTATTAAAGCCAAAAGATATGGGCTATAGCAGTTTACAAGTTTTTTTATATTGAGGGGGTGAAATGGACTTTCCCCCAAACATGTGATATATTAAGGAGTAGTTTCATATATTTTTTGACTATATTCAATCATTTTTTCTGGGTTTCAAGCGTTCCCAAGATACACCCGAGATCAGCAATTTTTAGGAATCGGAAATAAGACATTTGGTGGTAGATTTTTATTTTTTAAGGGGTGAAAGCGCATTTTCTCATCGATTTCATATTTTGAAGATTAAATGTTATTATTTTTAAACCATCCCCAACTGTTATTTGTGGTTTATTTGAGTTATCTGACCAAAACCGAAAATTATCTACTTCTATCGGTTTTGAGGTAGTTTTTAGAGTTTTAGGGTTGAAGTTGACATTTCCCCAGCTATTTGAAGTATTCAGGGGTCACATTTCATGTTTTTTTGACAGCAATCAATCATTTTTTCTTGGCTACATGCGTTCCCCCCGAGCAGCCAAAAATCGGCTATTTTTAACATTGTCCTTTGCATCTATACTTGTAATGTCGTGAACGCTCTTAAATCAATATAATGAACCTATACGGTAAGAGAAAAATAGAATTGCGAGTTTTTTGGAATTACTTTAGTTTCTACGAGGCCACAGAGTGGCTAAATCAGTTATCTATATTTAACTTTATTATTTTGTTAAACGGTAAATTAATCTTTTAGACATCCTGTTTAAATACTGGCTGTCACGACGAATGCATTGGTATATCATCAAATTGAAAATCGACTGATAAGTAATCCAAATACGTTAATTTTGCGGAGATAATGTCGGAACGTACGATAAAATAATTTTCTTAACTGATTTTGTGAATTTCGAATCGGTCCAAACATAATCGAGTTATAGGAGGTGACATTTATGTTCAATCACCATATACATGCATTTAGTACAGGTTGGGTGGACCGCGACCCACCGTGGACTCATAAATGAAAACTGAATCGGTGGTCAGCATTAACCCACAGGGGTCATAGTAAATAGGGAATATCCCGTCAAATGGTGGACATCGTTGACCCATCATAAAACTCTAACACTCTGCTGTGTATTTCGTGTCCGTGCATACGCACGCCACTGACCGTGCCTATTAACGCGCACTGGGACTGTCCTGTACGGGTCCAGGAACGACTAGATACAATTTATCCATACACGGTAGCGACGATTACGTAGTATTATGCATTAGCTCGATGCGAGCGGATGGAGGTAGCACGCCGAGTTTAAAATAATTTTATGTGTCATGAGTGACTAACTAATTGTAAGTGTACATACGTATTTTGCACCGTGTAAGTATTTATTTTAGTTAGTGTAGTGTATTTACATATTATTTGATTTTGTATGGATTTTTGCAATAATGGCACGAATATTACAATAGATGGATTACTCATCTTGTGTATTCCTTGCAATCGTCGATATAGAGAAAGTAGATTTCAGAAGCCGAGCATTAATAAATAAGAAAAGATTAAATTCTGACAGATAGAGGATCCGTCAGAGAAATATTATATCCATAGTTGCCAGACTCAACATGTCAACAAAACTTTACTGGGCGTTATTATCTGTCTTTCGTGATAGGGTAGCAATAAAATATGTAGCACGCTCGCCCATAAATTATAGTGCGCACGTGGTCGAATTGAATTATTTACATCGTTATTGGTCTCGGAAAAAACACTATGTATTCCATTGGTACGCAGTTGTCTAGTAGGCATTCATCGTTGGGCTTTTTTATAAACGGCTCTTTAAATGCAAATAAATATTTAACAAATAAAACAAACTGTTACGGACAAATATCAAAGAAAGACCACGAAATTTAAATGATTTATTAAGAACTAGTTGGACGAAGACCAGGGTTTTGCGAAGAACAAAGGGACGTTACATGTTGAACCACTTATTTTAGGTGTTTGTTCTTTCTTTCGATCTTATAACCGGATTGATTTATGTCTATACTGGTTATTTTTTATAGAACTTCAATTTAATTTTCTTGCAGACTGGTTAGTTAACGAATAGAAAAATTTGAAAATAAATACAATTATGTTTGTACACTTCTTTTAAGTGTATGGGATAATTTTAAGTTAGAATTACGTAAGAATTTCGTTTAATACAGCTTCAAGTCGATGTACACCCTCATTGCTGCGAAAAAGGACTGAGTCCGACTCACTCAAATTCGTTAGGTGATGGGCGGTGTCTCTCCACCGCCCATTCCAGTTTCTGTGAACACACAGGTAACGTTTTACATCGTACGTTTCTAATACGTACACAACGTGAAACCTGTGCATCTAACTGTCTTTGCATGTCCTTACTGGTGTCTTTTAATCTATTCTCTTCTACATGTATTGCCAATATGTAATGGTGCAATTTCCTATGGTGTATATTTCGTAGACGCCGAGAGTTTGAAAGACATTTAGATTCGTATAACATCCATCAACAAAATATTACTGATAGTGTTAGAAAACATGTTTTGGTTTGATTTGTGGACAATGTTTGTGCATGTAGCATTCTTGTGGAATGTGGTCGACATTATCTACTTTAGACGTTTTTTTGCCAAATAATATGTATCCGATTTTCCATTGTCTAGTAGTCACACATTGCGTAAAACTTATGTACAGAAGACATATATCAACGGGTCTTGGAAAGTATCAAAGAATATAGCAATACATGTATGTGGCTGACAGTGGACGAAACAACAGATTTTTCCTGTAATAAGGTCGTTAATGTTCTAATACGAATTTTAGGTGTTTGAGATATTTCGCCTCCGATATTGATAGCTACTAAACGGGTTATGCAACAATGGTTAAAAGTTAGTGACTACAAAATAATGTGCGTGGTGTGTCGTCCTCTGTAAACGTGAACTATTTTTAAATTACACCTTTAACTTCAGTAGATGTGAAACGAACATTTTCTTTCAACGACCATATGTGAAAGCCAAATGGCTCACGTTTAACGAGAGGAAATGTAGAAAGACTACAGTTGTGGCAACGTACGCTCAAGCAATGTAATGGAGACAGTCGGTGTATCTGAATAACACAAGCGATATGTATGTACATTATTAACACATTTTTACTACTGTCTTTTTGGTCTCTTCATATGTCCTTCCGTCAATGACATGACCGATTACGAGTGCGTTGTAGCACACTTTCCGTACCCTAATAATAACACATAATTAAATTAACACTCTCGTCTTAACTTAATAGCGGACACATCAGCTCATATATAGAGTCAGAAGTATTTTTCCACCGCGTTCTTCGCCAAAGGCGTTTCTAATCAACTTGATACTGCGACCAGTCTCAAACGAGGCTGCGAACTGCCTTCCTCTAGAAAATTAATTACATGTCATTAGCGCATGTGTCTCGCGGATGTTAACCGGTCCCCGGGGGGATTCCCGTTTATGGGGAAAGTTGTCCGCGGAACGTGTGCCGGGAAACAAGTAGGTAACTTGTCGCCGGGTGGAAGTTTATATGTTTACGGCCCCTGTGGGGCCGCGTACACGAGTGGATGGTTGTGCGAGGCGTAATGGCGGCATCGGGGGACGGGGAGCGGCTGATGAACCCGAAGAGCAGAAAATAGAAAATCCGCGCGTTTTTTAGCCTAAACTTGCAGCTTCGTGAGAAGAACAAAATGCAAAATGCCGAATTTTTCATATTTCAACATATTTTTTATCTCGATTGCAACGCCAGAAAAAAAAAATGATTTTCTGTTTGACATTCTCCTGAAACCGAATACCTTTGTCTTTGCACAAATTGTAAATGTAATAGTTTTAGCGGTTTTTGTCGATTTTGGTTCTGAGTAAACATCCATCCAATAAAATACCGAAGCAGATTCATGGAACCTGGATTTTGTTTTGGTCTTACATGGAATCTATATGGAAGACCATCACTTCGCCTATTAAAACACTTGTACCTACTGGTGTACAGGTGTACTGGTTACATTATAGAAGTACTTTTATTTCCCACTTGCCTTTAGTCCCGTGTTTTTTTTCCCTAACATTGTCCTAGAATGTCAGGTTTCAATTAGCCAGATTAGCCCGCCCAGATTACATCACAAAGTTAGTTAGTTGAATGATTAATAAAACAAAAACATATAGCAAAATTTGACTTTAATCAAACAGTCTCTTTCAAGATTCTGTCAAGGAAGTCGATACTTTCTTTCAAGGAAGTGATACAAAGTCTCTTTCAAGGAAGTGATACATTCATTCCAACTCGTTCCTAACATTTGCGTGCCTTTCTTAGAACAATTTGTCCAACCCTTCAAAATACACTTCAGTTTTGGAGACCACCTCCTCATTGAAACCATATCTCTTTCCGGCGAGCATTTTTTTGAGATTTGCAAACAAGTAATAGTCTCTGGGCGCGAAATCTGGAGAGTGTGGTACTTCTCGAAAGCTTCTCTAGCATTTATACGCCTTTCTTATAGAAATATTTGCCCAACCCTTCAAAATACGCTTGTTTCGGCATTTACCTTCTCATCGGAGCGATCTATCTTTCCGGCAAGCATTTTTTTTAGACTTACGAACAAATAGTAGTCGCTGGGGGCTTAATCTGGAGAATAGAAGCAATTCGAAGGGTAATTCGTGTAATTTTGCCATTGTCGTAATCGATTTGTGACATGGTGCATTGTCTTGGTGAAAGATCACTTTTTTTCTTCTTCTTTTGGGGCCCTTTTTCGCGATTTCGTCGTTCAAATACACTAATAGTGCTTTTTTTCTTTTCAAGATAGTGGATGAATATTATACAATGCACATCCCAAAATACGGACGCCATAACCTTCCCAGCCGACTTTTGTGTTTTTGGTCGCTTTGGACGGCTTTCGCCGATTGCTGTCCACTCAGCTAACTGCTTATTTGACTCTGAAGTGTAGTTATTGATCCATGTTTCATCCATTGTAACATATGGTATGAAAAAATCCTTTTTATTTCGCCTAAATAGCTCCAAACACGAACTGATTCATCAACAGGTTGTTGTTTTGGGTCAACAATGAGCAACCGTGATACCCACTTCTAACAGAGCTTTCTCATAGACACATGTTCATGCAAAATAGTGAATTCACTGCCTTCTGATATCTTTAAGATGTTAGCCATCTCACGCAACTTCACTTTACGGTCTTCCAAAACGTTTCTGTAACCATATATGTATGTAAAACTTATCCTCTTAGCTTGACGACGTACTTGACTGATTGACTGACTGACGTGGCTTGGTTAATCAAATTTTAGTAAGTTAACATCAAATAAGTGCCTATAGATGTCTCCGAGAGTCTTCTTCGCTGTCGTGAAAATATATGCTTATATTTTGAGAACGATCGCTCGACATCTACTGATATAATACAGGCTGTTTCGTGATTTATGATCTATGTAAAATACATAAATATAAACACTTAGTACAAGAATTTTAGGTTTA
This sequence comes from Aromia moschata, assembly GCA_029963805.1. Taxonomy (NCBI): domain Eukaryota; kingdom Metazoa; phylum Arthropoda; class Insecta; order Coleoptera; family Cerambycidae; genus Aromia; species Aromia moschata. The sequence goes on from JAPWTK010000223.1 coordinate 494,055, forward strand.
GACCTCAAAAAAAATCGTGTACGTGAAATTTACAGGTTTTGTTCAGAATTTTGTTTTTCGAAAACAAAATTTCGAAATTTTCAAAATTTTATGACTACGCGCTATTTTCTAGTATGATGCAACAAATTGGATTAGTTTGAGTACAGAATAGTCTAAAATTAGTAACTAAACAGTTTTGTATGAAAAATTGCAGTTCCAACTAGAGCTGTCAACGTTATTTTTCATACTTACAGCCATTTTTTGTGCTGCCCGATCGTGTGCGTTTCCGCTGATTTTGATAGCTACTAGGCGTCATTGTTACACAAAAATAGAACGCTATGGCTGAAAAAGAGGACTTTAAGCTAATAAATATAGTGCTTTCCAAGAAAATTCGAATCCCTTGAACATAGAGCTGTAAAGATTTTCGTAGTTCTTTCATTACAAACGACCGCTTTCACTGTGTTCCACGTGCTACTCTATGTATTTTATTCTATTTTTGCTTGGTTGAAGTGTTGACCATTTGTGAGTTTAACGCGGTTTGCGGTTGACATCGCAAACTCGGTCATAATATTATTAATTTCCAAGATAACGTTTTTTTTTTTTTTTTTTTTTTTTTGGCGTGGAGCATTGGAAATGGAGCATTGCTTATTGTGTGCACTTGTTCGTGATGGGTTACCTCCTACGGATAAGTCAAGTGTTGTTGTCGAAAGTGGCTTATCAACTATCAAGAAAGTGAGTATTCTGAAGAACGACGGGCTTTGCGATCGTCTTAAGGATACCTCTAAACTTCAGGTCCATGTGGTTTGCCGCAAGAAGTACACGCATCATGTAGACTTGGTGAGTACTGCGTACGAATTAACCAGTCGCATGTGAAACGCTAGTCTTTTTCTGCTACATGATTGTTACTTTCAATAATGTTAGATTATGGTTGGACATGCCTTCCCTCTGCAACGCGTTCCTTAAGTTTTCTTTCTCCTTTTTGTATTTCAGAAAAATAAGAACAAGGAAACTTGCCGATTTTCAATTTCACTGGTGACTGTTTGTACTGTGGGAAGTCAGCAAAAACTGATGATGATCCAAAAACTAGACTCTGCCACCGCACTGTTGTTCGTCTTGTGAAGGGCAAGGAAACTGCAAAGACGATCTTAAAGAGAGCAGATGAGAGAAAAGACGAGAGAGCTATAGCAGTCAAGGCTAGAATAAACAGTGTTCATTGTATAGTTACTGAAAAGGCCAGGTTCCATGATGAATGTTAGACAGCGTTTTTCCTAGTAGAGACTCCTAAAAGTGCGCCCCATGGGCGGCCAAGAGATGAGAGGAAAAATTCTGCGTTTGAAAAGCTAAACTGACACTCCTCTCCGACCTAGATATGGAGGAGGAGTGTCAGTTTTCCATTAGTGAACTTGTAAGACGACTAATTGAAGCACGTGGTAAGTGTCATATGATTTTAATTTCGCATGAGCGGGTGTGACTAATTTTCACTTTTCAGGCGAAGAAAGCGCATACACGCCGCAATACCTCAAGTACAAGCTGAAAGCGCGCTATGGATCAAATGTCGTCATTGCAGACTTTGCAGGAAAGAATAGCGTGTTCTGCTTCAAGGGAAAAGCTGACCAGTTTGTGTACGAAACGTGGCACGCGAGCAGGACAGGAGACCTTACGGATGACCGGACTAGAGTGCTGAAGGCAGCTGCACAGATAGAGCTCTATGTTCAAGGGATTGGAATTTTCTTTGACAGCACTATATTTATTAGCTTAAAGTCCTCTTTTTCAGCCATAGCGTTCTATTTTTGTGTAACAATGACGCCTAGTAGCTATCAAAGTCAGCGGAAACGCACACGATCGGGCAGCACAAAAAATGGCTGTAAGTATGAAAAATAAAGTTGACAGCTCTAGTCGGAACTGCAATTTTTCATACAAAACTGTTTGCTTACTAATTTTAGACTATTCCTTACTCAAACTAATCCAATTTGTTGCATCATACTAGAAAATAGAGCGTAAAGTCATAAAATTTTGAAAATTCTGAAATTTTTACTATGGGATTACCTACCATGGGATTTTTCTGGAACCGACATTTTTGAAAAGAGCACAAAATTCTGAACAAAACCTGTAAATTTCACGACTACGCGATTTTTTTTTGAGGTTGCAGTGAATTTTTGCTTATAATTCTTGGACTAACTAGATTAAAGAGCAAAACATGCCATAACCGGTGATCGGCAGAACACAGTAGCTTACTTTGTCCAGAAGGCGTCCTGGGTGTCGGCCGGCCGGCGTAACGATTGTAGAAGTTTTCCAAAATAACGAAGGTAAGCGCACACGGGAACAATCACTCCGCTATCACAACGTCTTCTCTCCTTCACTTCCATTCGGTATATATTTTGTCTATATCACGACTCATAGTGATTAACTCTGCCTCTGTCGCGTCCAGAGGGCAGCACTTTACAGGTCACTAGAGTGATCTGCCTGATCATGTGATACGCAAAATGAAGAATTAATTTTTTATTAAATGAGAGTTTGTTCTAAAGCCGAAACACAGGCATAATTAAAATACTTGTAATATGTATTTACACTCTCTCAACGGATCTATAGCTGTACAATCACTTTGTCTTAATTTGGTAAAATCGGTTTTACCAATACCGGTCTTTCTTTAATACACTTTCGAACTTTCGAATACACTATAAAACCGAAAAAATTAAGTAGGTACCAAATATACTACAGTTTACATATGTTTATATGTGTATATGCAAACTGTGAAGGTAGAAAGAAGAACGGTTGCAGAAAAACGCGTTTTTTGTTGGGTTTGTTGCTCTCTCAGAAATAGAACGAGAGAAGAGATGTCGCTAAGTATAATAAGCTGTAAAAAAATTCTGCCATACTCACACATCTCGAGTGCCTGGCTGTACGTTGCTACAAAAAAGTCCGGATCGCTATCTCCACTCGTACGCATACACGGGGTTAAAATGTGGTATATATATGCAGATTTATCGCCGTCAAACTTTAAAACGTAAATATCTTGAGGGAATCCCTTCTTTCACTGAGTGCGAAATCGTGTTCGGTTGGATAACCGGGAAGCCCTGGAGTTTTTGCCTGGCCATTTATTCCGTCCTCTATAACTTTATTTGATAACGATCTGTGGAACTATATCTGTAGGTACACCCATAACCGTGTTTTTTTTCTCTAAAAAGAAGTGGGGTAACCACCATAACTGTATATCCACCATGTGTTCCTTGGTCCTAGATGACAGTATTAGGTGTATAATAATAATTGTCGAACTAATTCAGATTTTAAAAGTTGTGAAGCATTTTGAGGTGTGTAAATTAAGTAATGAGACGAAGTAAAGAGATGATTTTTTATTTATTTTTTTATTCAAATAGAATTACAATTCAGTAAGTATTGTCTCCTTCAAAATAACTTTGTTGGGAAACCACACAGCGCTGGAGACGGTTCCTCCATTCCTCATAGCAATGCTGGAACTAATATAGTGAAATAACCTACAGCTGGTCGATTACAGCCGTTTGAATGTGTTCTATAGTCCCAACATGACGTCCCTCGAGGTGATTTTTCAATCTCGGGAAGAGAAAAAAGTCACAAGAACTCAAGTCAGGCGAATAAGGAGGCTGAGGAGCCACAGGAATGTTTTTACTGGCTAAAAACTCGTTTACTGAAATGGCTGTGTGACAAGGCGCATTGTCGTGATGCAACATCCAGTTGTACTTGATGTTTGATGCCACAAGCATGACCTTTTTTCGAAGTTTTTCAAGAACCTCTCTGTAAAAGTGTTGATTTACTGTTTGACCTGGAGGCACAAACTCTTTGTGGACAATTCCCTGGCTATCAAAAAAACAAATCAGCATGCATTTGATCTTCGACTTGCTCATTCTTGCTTTTTTGGGTCTTGGAGAGCTTGAAGTGTACTATTCCATTCTTTGACGCTTGGTTTCCGGGTCGTTCTCAAACACTCAAGTCTCATCACCAGTAATTCGATAAAATGGAGATCATTTTCAATGATTCCTAAAAGTCAAGACACATTTCTCTCCTGATGTCATTTTGTTCCTGCGAAAGGTTTTTTGAACCACTTGTGCGCAGATTTTTCACATCCACAATTCGTTAGTCAAAATCTGATGAACAGTAGTGTGATTCAAATTTAACTATTCCTCGATCACTCTTGTCGTCAACCGACGATCAAGCGTACAAGATCATCTATTCTATTGACATTTTCATCGGTTCTTGAAGATGAAGGCCTTCCGCTGCGTGGTTCATCTTCAATCGTCTCTCCTCCTCCTGCCTTGACTCTTGAAAAAACACTGTCTCCGTAGACGTGTCGAAGTTTTCCAAAAGTATCCGTTGCGCTGTGTTCAAGTGTGAAGCAAAACCTTATAGCACACCGTTGCTCAAAATTAATGACACTCATTTTTAAAACGCACTAGAAAAAACCTGTTTACGAAAACAGTCACAAAAGACAAACAAATGACTCTAACAAGTTCAAACTTGTACTGAAGGTATATTACATGTTAACCTACCACCGTTCCAAGTCCCGTCTCCGCAGTGTTGCTATATCGGGCGCTACGTTGCCAGTCTCATTACTTAATTTACACACGTCGTAGATTCAAATTGTAGGAATAATAATTGTCGAACTACCTAATTCAGATTATAAAAATTGTGAAGCATTTATTTATGGGATGATGAGGCATGAGGGATCGATTCCAGGGCATACTTTGAAGGCGTTTTTAATATCTTACGATAAATTTGTTACTGATTCTTGTATTTCTGTGATTATTAAGCTGAGAAGTATTAGGACTGCTAGTAGAACGCTGTACTTCGTACAATCAATGCCTTTTGGATCCGGGATGGCGACCCCGATTCAGCCGGCTCCGAAGGCGGCGTATCTGGACGGGTCTTAACGGTGAGCCCCGCGGGCGCGAAAACATCACATCGACACCTCGGGAACGTGATCTGGCGCCGTGTAAACCTCTTTATTTCCTTCCTGCCTTCCCGCGTCGTCATCGTCGATCCTCCGGAAGGGATTTTAATCGGATACTGGATTCGAGATAAGGCTAAGCGTCGATTTTCTCCAGTTAATCTCTTCCTATTTGTACGCGAGCTTTGTTAAAAGTGCCCGCAGAACTTTTTTCGTAGGAGATGGTACTATAAAATTTGGTGAATTCTCGAAATTAAGTAATAAACAAAAAAATCTCATTTTTGTATTGGTATTAAAAAAAAATCTGTATTGAAATACTCATTTAAGTCAGGAAATAAAATAATTTTTCTTAGAAGCAGCATAATAGTTTGTCTGTACTTAGAAGCAGTGGTTGCAAGGTAAAACCCTTATCTTTCGATAAATCCTGGCTGATTTTTTATTGAGTAGATTTCTGATGAAAATATTTATTTTACCTAAAAATTGCCCTTTTTAAGATAACATTTAAACAAGCTACAATGCGCCAACAATAGTTTTGCCCCTGGCGGTAGGATGTATAATACACAAAACCTGAAATTTTATCAACAGCTCGTTTTTTTTAGCTGCAGTCATGGAAGCATCAAAAAGTATAGTTTGTTGAATTTATTACACAGACACAAAATAAAAAAAAAATTGTTTGTGAGGCGGATACGACAATCCTTTTCCTACATATTGTGAGCTGCCGAATCGATATCCGTTGTTAGAATTTGAGTTCCCTATACCAATTGATTGCTAATGAGGTACATCAAAAAATTATGTAAAATCGCCATTATTCTGGTTTAGCGTGGAATGGATTGCTTTGGGAAGATCTGTTGGCCTCATAATAATAATGATAATCACGTCCCTACATTAAGTTGGAATTATTAACATTGCAGAAACCGGAAACACTGATCCAGAATCTACAAACCCCGTATATTTGGCGGAAATTGCGAAAAAAAAAACGAATTTTGCCCTAATTCTTCAATGCCAACACCAAAAACTGTGACAGACTTAGATATCTGTATCACTCACCTACTTCATACTTTCAGAAGCCAATGTTAGTACACCCACAGCAGTCGAAAATATCGATGACAGCCCAAAAATTTTGCGTGGGGCATTTAAGTTGACAAATGCGAATAACTTCGAAATGAATCGTTTGACAAAAAAATGTTTCAAACAAAAGTCCCACCGTTTTGAAAGCGGAATCTAACACTTAGAATGTTGTTATAGTTGGTTATACAGAGGATTCCAAGGTCATTTTAAGGTCAACTTTGATTGATTAAATAGGAACCCCTATTTTTTTGTATATATTTGTGTTCTACGCTTAAAAATAAGTCATTTTTGTTTTAAGAAGTTTTGTGTTTGACTTTAAACAACAATTTGTTTCCTGTTGGGCCTTTAACTTTTTGTAACGAACGTTAAAGAAGGACACTGGTTGAAATGATGTTAATTTTTACCGAAATAATCCTGTTAATGTTAATTGTTAAACCTTAATTGCCCTCTACTATTCTTATTTAATCCATGTTACCTACTATCCCAATGGGGCTATTTTTGGAATCATTAACATTAGGTTCAGTCAATCTATAATATTCATTCATTAATCTACACCCCTAAAGGTATATCTCTTGGTCGAATTTTTACCACTTTAGTATTATTCAGCATAAAGAGACTTGCAAAATAAGGTGTTACTTGACTACATTCCCATTTACTTTGATTTTTCAACACTGCTTTCGGTCGCCATTTTTATCATTACAAAAGAAGTTTTACTTAATAAAAAAAATACATTTCTGACATAGCTTCCGCAAACTTAATTTTTACTGTAAATCTTTATTTTAAGACGTTTAACAGTTAAAAAAAGAGGACCAAATTTTTGTTTGAAGTTAAACACAAAACTTCTTCAAACAAACATTACTTATTTTTAAGCGTAGAACACAAATCTATACAAAAAAATAGGGGTTCCTGTTTAAAAAATCAAAGTTGACCTTCAAATGACCTTGAAATTCTCTACCAAATATAACAACATTCCAAGTGTTAAATCCCGCCTTCAAAACGGTGACCCTTATGTTTGAAACATTTTTTTTGTCAAACGATTCATTTCAAAGTTATTCGCATTTGTCAACTTAAATGCCCAACCCTGTATATCGCCTCTTTTTTTTCTTCAAACGACATATATAATGGGTTTCTTTTGTATTGTAAACTACGGTAAAGTACACCTCTTGGAATTATATTTTTCGCAAGTATACCTAGAGTTTATATAAATAATTTGTGTATGTACAGAATATTTATTTTAATTATTATACAGGGTGAACCACGACGTTTCAGACAAACTATTTCTAGAAAACCGTAAACCAGACAAAAAGAAGATTTTGCCAAGGGTTTTAATTAATTTGCGATAAATTTCGTCACAATTCGGTTTAAAAGAGCCATAAGATGAACTGATTCGCGAAAATGTTTCCTTAACAGTCAATTAATAAAAAAAAAACACGTTACAAGAAAATATTAATTTTCAAATATTTCACGTCCTGTGTTTTTTGAGACTAAGCGATATCATTTAATTAAAATGTAATAATCAGTAACAATTTGATTCTAAGTAGGTATTCATAATTTTTGAATAACAATTATTTAACAACCGTTTTTTTTTATTTTGACGTGATCAAAGAACCGCAGTGTCTTCTAAACCAAATATCACACTGGAGAGCTGATGTGCCCATCAAATACTTAAATCATTATTATTTTTATTTTCACTTTTAAAAATGTTCACACGTCAAATATTCTGACGCTTAACAATAAAAAAAATATATTTTATTTATGTTTTTAAATATTAATATAAATGCATAAGAAAATCTCTAACATAAACGACTTAAAACTGACTTAAAAACTATGATTTAACTAATATAATCACTATGATAGATACTCCCCCAAACCTGGAAAAGTCAAATTGAACAACCATCGCTTAACCTCACATAAACTAACAAGTCAAGTTTTTCGTAACAAGCAAAAAATATATATAAAAATAACTCACCTCAGATTACCAGCGATACCTTAATCAACGCCTAGCGATAATCACACACGTACTGTTCCAATAAAACAACACGAAATACTTATTAAATGATAATAAAATTGTCAACAAGAAAGGAATTTCGCCTGCAGTGTTTTTCTTTTTCAAAGCACACTACGCTCATTGGCCCTAATGACCGATGCGCTTACGAAAACGGCCACGTGATCTCGCCGGTGGTGGAACGCAAGGCTTCCACTGAAATTCCGCGCGAAACTGATCATTTTATCATAGCGACGCGTCGCGACGCCAAACATCCCCTCCGAGGACGCGTCGCCGTGGAAACGGCGCGCCGCGGCGCACGGTTAAAATGATAACTAGGTAGTTTCCAACTGATAACGAAACAAAGGCTATTTTTTACGGGGACAGAAGGTAAAAGCGCGTATCCGAGTTGCGATCTGATTTGAATTGGAATTGGATTCGGGATGCAAATGACGGCGCAAACAGAAAAAATGGAAAACAGGGATTCCTTTTATACCGAGAGGAATGTTAAGCAGGTGATTTAAATCAGAATTGCGTTTTTTTGTAAACTGCTTGCAACAAGAGTGTACTTAATTTAAGCATTGAATTAAAAAATAATAATAACAGCATTAGATCATAACCTGAAATTATAAAGTTTTACATTCATGACAATTTACAAGCACAAGTTAATTTACACATCGTGTTTTCGTGTCTTTATTAGGTAATTAGGATAATAATCACAAATTGAGACAAAATACTTAATTTCGTACCAAGCTTTTTATCTACATCAAAGTAAAATAGTAAATTTAATTCTTATATATGCCTCAAATAAAATGAATGTGATTTCCATGCACTGATTAAAAACTTCCATGAGTGATATCCTTGAGTAACACAAATTAATTACAGATTGTAATGTACAGTGTTCTGCAGTCCATTTAGTTGATTTGTGATGTTCTGGCTCAGCTAGACTTCATAATTCAAATATCGCGGGAAACTATTCCCACTGACATCAATAAGGTTGTCATCTATGGACTATTAGGTGAACTACATATAATTACCTATTGTCTTATTCTCTTATTATTATCAATATTTATTTTATAATATAAATTAAATAGTTGAAATTACTTACAACCAATGGTTTTTTATGTTTCTAAAAACTTGTATAATCAATTATATAGCTTGAATTTCAAGAACAATTCAAATTTCATGTGGTCATCTATTGGGGAGTAGTCAAACTACTTAATTATATATTAGCTGCAGTTACAACATTATAGTTTTCTTTTTCTTCTAGGAATATATTGTCATTGTTGCCATATGTATGGTACATTCTATGTATATAAATAATATAATTACTTTAATTATACCTTAGTATGTAAGCTGTAGCAATATTACTAATTATTTCTACTGTCAAATTAATATACAAAATCAGATTGAAATCGAACTGGTGCTGCCATCTGCTGTGCCAAGTATCCAAACTCATTACAGCAGTTCTAGGCATCTTTATGGTTCTAGACAGTATGTGGGAACTTCAACATTTCCAGTTCCAACAAAAAATTGAACTCGATCGTATTTAAATAAGATCTTATCATTGTGATTAGAAACTACTAGGGTTTTTAACACTGTATTCAGCTTTATCCTCGGATACGTTGAATGTGAATTCTGTCTTGTGCAACCTGTCTTGTGCAACAATATTTACATTTCTATTTACAATAAGTGTGATATGTGTTTTACAATGTACACTTATGCTTTTACTATCCTAGTAGATCTAAATTATTCCGTTTTTTTTTTTCTAAAATAGATGCATATACATTATGTATTATATATACAAAGAATTACCCTGCGCTATAAATAAAATAAATATGACAAGTATTACAAACACAATAAACGCCTCCAATAATTTTTATATTTTAAAAGCGACATTGATTTTTTAAAATAAAACTTTTTTCTTTTTTTATAAGAGCCCTACCTAAATAAAGAACTACTACAGATATACATATGCATATTGATGACAGACAAAAAAAACACATCCGTATTTGAAGATACGATTAAAACTTAAACGCATACGATTAAAACATCAAAAGTTATAGGTAGGGTAAACACTGTTAGAAATCATCTTTAAACCACAAAGTATACATATCTGCGCACATATGCTGCTACCTTAAATTCTTTTGTTTAGTTGTCCATGTTGTATCGTTCTTTAGTTCAAAATCAAAGTCTCATTTATCACATAAAGCGATCTCTGATCAATTCGGTTATAGTAAGGTATCAAACATAAATATATAAACTATCAAGCATTGATCATTTACTAATATATCATAAATTGTATTTGTTATATAAAATGTCTGCTGATTCCTAGAGGTCAGTCAGAACGCCATCATTAACTGCACCCGTCACAGGAGGCTGAAGGCGTGGCCTATCCCTTCCACACTGAGTCTTTCAATTGTCAACCTACTATCCCAAAGTAAACGTTTTCCATACCTGTATGTATTATAAGTATATACGGTTCTTATTGAAAATTATATAAAATTGCTTCCTATTTTGTAATAATCATTACCTGAATTTCAGTACTGTACTTATAAGCTTTTGTTGCAAACTGTTCCTAGATCGCTAAAAAAAGTAATCAGAACACAATCAACGAGTTCCATTAACGTCCAAAACAAATAAAAAATGAAAGTTGGGTGCGCTTACTAGATTAATGCGTATCGTGTCTGGAGCGCTGTATTAATATTACAGAATATTAATGTAATACGCGGTGAGATACCGGAGAAAGAACAAAAGTGAAATTTAAAAGTTTCAATTGATAATAGTCGAGCGTTCGAAGCGGTAGTTATGGTAGGTGGTGGCTAGAAGTACAGAAAACGTGAGAACAAACGAGTTCATGTTTAAGAACCGTGAAGCTATTCACTAATTTTGGGCGCACAGAGTAAGTAGGCAGAAAAACTTAATTTAACATCGGGAACAATTAAAAAATAATGTTAACACTGTTCCAAATGTGTAAAACCGTGAAATAAGATCTTACTAAATATCTTCATTAAATTTTGACGTAACTTTCTTAGATCTAATGAACCTTTTTTACAAAAATAAAAGGTGCGTGTCGATCCTCAGTCGGTTGAACTTCCTTTAATGAGTGACATGTCACGATTGTACGCTGACTAATACGTTATTCCGAAAGTAGACATAAAAAATTCCGGATCCGAGTCCAATTGATTTATTCGCTGATCCAAATTTGGTTGAATATGGAGTATGTTAAATAGTTAAGTCGGTGATCTTTTAAAAGTACATTTTTTTTTACTGAATTTTTTTCAAGCGACTATTTTTACAGCAAAATTTTATTTTCCTTGGTAGTTTTTCATAGAATAAATTATCGTCTATCCGTTTGTATCATATCCATCATCCACGTGCTATGAAAAATATATTGTTCATATTATTAATAAACGTTGTTCATTCAGTTTTAATTTATAATTCGGTATATTGTATATTTCATTATCATAATGAAGCAAACATAGAATCTCTATGAAAATTATTCCATGTTTATTTCTTTTATGAATTCGTTAAACATTACGTATGTCTGTAATATAATACATAATAATAATTTGACGGCTTTCAACATACCAAATTTCAATAAATATCAAACTTAACATATTTGTACAAGATAAATATTATAATAACAAAACCTGAATTAATAAGAAAAATATTCTGGGAGGAAAATAGAGGTAATAAATTTTTTCCTTGTGTACATGATAACTCCAAAACATTTTAAGACATTTGACACGCATGTGGGAAGTAGTCAAGTTCTTAACATACATGTAGTTTTGATAAGTTGCGGACCAGAATTTTAAACATAAAATTTAACATCTACACATTGACTAGCGCTCTAAATATTGTTCTACTACAGAAGGGATGTACTTACATGTGTACAATTAAGGGGTAACACCACTCTAGCAGTCGAAAAGAAGGCCCAATTTTGATCAATTATATTATTGTGAGAGAATAAGAAGAGGGATATGATTTCTTTTTGAAGGGTTAATTAAACATGTATTGAACTATAAAAAATATATATATTGCTATTTTCATACAAAATGGCGGCGATACAGCGTATCTTTAAAAATACCTTTATCAAAGCGCCCTCCACGGGCGAACAAATTTCTCTAAATGTTTTAGACCTGGAACAAAAAAAAAAACAAAAATATTCTTAAATTACATACATATTATTAGCTAGAGAAGTACGTACGGATTTTTTTTAAATTGATTTTTTGTAGAAACTGTGCACTAACGGAAAAAAAATCGATTTTCGCCCTAAAAATTCAGCAGTAAATTGTTTATAAAAAAATACATTATATCAAAAAATGGCTACGTACTTTAATGGAGAATATAATTGATAAGCTACTGTTAAAATTTTCAAATCGATCGATGGAACGGTCTTTGAGCAATGTGTCCGCCCAGTTCGAAAAATGTCATTTTGAGATAATATTGTTTAAAGTTCGAGCTCAGAGGTGTTGCGGCAAAATCGAGAATCAAACCTTTTAATTTTTTTTGTTTTCATTATAAGACCAATTGCATATGATTCTTATGATCCTAAAGTACATTTTAAGCCGAAAAAAAAAAACGGTTTTTCGAAAATTCTAGTGGTGTTACCCTTTAAATAAACATGCGTTAAAAGTTAATATCATGAACTTATATTTTCCACTCCAATGTAAAATTTATTGTAGGTATCAGTAAGTATGTGGTGTAAAATGAAATAAAAAGAAATATACGATTTATGAATTTATAGATTTTAATACTAGAATTTTGGTAAAAATCTATAGTACCATTTTTAAACTTAGCTTGAAAATGTATAAAAAAATCCATTATCATCTTTTTTCATATAAGAAAAAATATTTCCAATATTGTTTTGTTGACAACCCGTTGTTTGACAATATTAGAAACAAGTTAAAATGACCTGTCTGGTTCTAAAAACATTCCCATATCAATTCCCCGAACATTAATTATTTATTTAGGATGAGGCACAGCGTGACCGCAGAAAAAGGTGTAGGTAAAATTTAAACTTACTCATTGTTTATGCGCATATTTAGATATCAAATATCAAATATTTAGATTTATTTTCGATACCCTCATTTACCCACCATTGGTTTTTCCTAAACAGATAAGTTCACTTTTTATCAAATGTTTCACTAGACGGAAATACCAAATAACAAATGTCTATAGTAGACAGGAACAACATGTTTAATGAAAAATATACTTATGTTAGTTAGTATACATGTATACGTATATCAAGCGTCATTAACAGGTATTTTTGGAACAGGTATGTGCAATATGTATGTCATTAGAACAGGAACATGTCATACCTGCTATCGCAAAACACTAGTATATTTCTGTCTCCGTTTAATAGTTGCAAAAAATTGCATTTTATATTAGAAATTAAAATATCAGCATCTGCCGTAGAGAAATCAAACATGTTTTGCAAAACACAAGCTTAAGAAATATAATTTTATTTTTATGTCACTATTTATTAACTAGTACTTAGAAGTCCGATTTTTTCCAACGTAAGATACAGCTCTCAAAGTATCAAACACAATATGGTATTTATTACAGAAGCACACAAAATAAAACAAAATCAAGCCCCAAGTCCAAACCACTTATTCCATACGTATTTTGAGTCGCTGAATCCGAAGAATAGCCTGGGAATATGATTAGGATTTTTTTATTAAAATAGCTCATTTTATATATTTCTTGGATTGTTTAGTTCCTTATGCTGGATGACTATTGCTGAATATCGAAAAGAGAGTGTACCTAAGCGTAAGAGAGTAAAACTGAAACGTCTGCCATTGCATAGATCTTTTGAAGAGAAAAGAACTCGTTACAGCAAACGGAAATCATATGAATGGTGGGAGATGAGTTCTGACAAATTGGTTTGTTTTAAAAAAAAAGAACATCTGTTTTTTTTTGCATTTTTACAAAATTACATTGTTTTGAAGGTTCAAAAACATAGATTCAGATCGAACAATCCAAGAAACATATAAAATGAGCTATTTCAATAAAAAAAATCCTATTCCCAGGCTATTCTTACAAAAAGCCACATTTTAGCGTTTTTTCTTCACTGTCTCGCATCTTCTTTTGCGTTTTTTTTCGACTTTTTATAAAACAATGTGCGTACCATGGCTGGAAACGATGCTGAATTCGAATTGGGCAACCCCAAAAACAAAAGATGAGCCACTAGAGTCAAAAAAATTGCGACTCCCAGGCAGTGGCGGTTGGTGATATTTTAATTAGCCATATCTTGAAGACGACGCATGGGACCCACTTCACTTTTTTAGGTGATGACTATACACCTCTTACAGAAAGGATTTATAGTGAAAAAACCGTCAACAAAGTTTGCGAAAAAAATTTCAAAAAACTTGGAGCACTCCCTGGGATCTCAGTAACGCTCTGTGGAATATTTGCAGTAATTTTTTTCATAATCTAGAAACAAATATAAAGAGAGGTTTTTTCGATTTGTTACAAAACATTTTTTTTTTCAAAAAGTTATGGTCATTTTAATGTTGGGAAACAAAATGTTCCTATAAAATTAAGATTAAAATGGCCATAACATTTTGAAAAAAAATAGATTTTGTAACAAATAGAAAAACCTCTCCTTATATTTGTTTCTAGATTATGAAAAAAAAATTACTGCAAATATTCCACAAGCTTACTGAGATCCCAGGGAGTGCTCCAGGTTTTTTGAATTTTTTTTCGCAGACTTTGTTGACTGTTTTTTCACTATGAATCCTTTCGGTAAAAGGTATATAGTGAAGTGGGTCCCATGCGTCGTTTTCAAGATATGGCTAACTGAAATATCACCAACCGCCACTGCTCCCAGGTTTTTCCCACAAAAAGCGACACTTAAAAAATGCCTCCTATGGTTCAAATTTGGATTCGACGGTCAAAAAGACATGTGAAATTAATTTTGATGGTGCGATAATTCTGTTTGCCTTCATGATGGTGAAATTTTGTCGTTTTTTTTGCATTTTTAAAGAGACAACGAGCCAACCCACCAAAACAACCACCGGATTCGGATTCAGCAACCCAAAATACATATAGAATAAGTGGTTTGAACCCGGGATTTGATTTTTTTTATTTTGTGTGTGATTATTACCTAGTAGTTATTTACGGCTAGAGAAATGAAACAAAGACGCCTCTCAATTAATCAGATCAAGCGTTCTTAACAAGAAACTACGAGCAATACTACTAAAATATCCCTATTAATAATAATAGGCCAGGCAGTATCTGTTTTGGGTTAAACTTTTTCCATATGATCCCTAACTATTATTGAAATATTTCTGGAATATCATAGGAAAAATAATTTCGAGATACGCCAGTTGAAAAAGTTTTGAACAATTTCTTATTAAACAAAATGTGAAAAAATCTCTAAAACATCCGTTCATCCCCTTTTCTCTTCTACATAACTCGATAACAAGATAACTATTCATTTTAAAGAAAAGTTGATGAAAGAAAAAAGTTTTGTTATTAACTTTTATATAGGGTGTCATAGATGAGCAAAAATAAAAAATGCACAAGTATTATTTCAAAATAGCAATAATTTGAAAAAAATTGAAAAAAAAGCAGTTTTTTTCCTGAAATTTTTTCGACCACCTACCTTATACGTAACACCTTCGGGTCATGGTTCAGAAAACTTTTTGATATGATATAACAAAATTAAATTCGACAATTTTTGATATACCATAATTTGTCACTTAAAAACCACGTGTTTCTAAAATTGTAAGTGAACTTTTTCTCGAATTCAGTTCAGAATAGTTACTATATAGGTTTCGAAAGATTTTGATTAACCAAAGATTTTACCAAAGATTTTTTTTGGTTTCGAGAAATTGTAAAATATGTATTAAAAAAATAAAAGGTCTCTCTCTGATTATAATAAAATGTTACATGTTTGTGTTAAGGGAGATTCTAAGCAACGTTTATTCACATTTTTGCTTTTCAAAAAAAAGGACAAATAAACATCAAATTTAATTAAAAATTGCCAAATTGCCATTTTTATGTAGGAATCCACTATTTTTCTAACTGTTTTGTATTCAGCTCTCAAAGTAAGAGCAACTTTCTGTTAGTTTATCTACGTTTAAATTCAACCGTGGCTAAATTCAATCAATTACAACTGTTTATGTCTAAGTGTCATTGCAGGTATGTTCAAATAATTTTATTTCCGAGGCTTGTTACTTCAAATACAATTTTTGTTAACTATTAACATTTCACGCTGTAGTATTTTTAATATTTCTAAAGCATTTTATTGCTTTCTGACTATGCTCTATAATCAATTACTGTTAAAATTTGAACCTACTTAAGTTAGTCGCATACAATATTTGCCCACAAAGTTGCAGATCCGCCACTGGATTCTGGAGACGTAAATACGCTGAGTGGCCAAGCGGGGAAGAGTCCCCAATAAAAAATTGTCCGCAGGAATGGCAACCGTTAGTGTTAATTGGAGCAGGAAGTACCTAATTCATAACCGACTAATTCTATTTTCTCGACATTCCTAAATGTGAACGTGGTTCCGCCTAATTATATCGGGTGTGTAGATGTAGCATCAAATTGCCTCTCCCTCTCTCGAACAACTCGTTTTTGGAAGGAAAAAATCTTAATAAGAGAAATCTGGAATAAAACGAAGATCAGTGTCGAGATACTAGGCGCTCGTCATTAGGTATAACGCACTCGATGACTCCCCATCGAAGAACACCCAAGAGGTAGATTCTACAAGACACGTGTTGTATCGAAATGTTGGGTTACACTGACATTTTTTTTTTTTTCGATTAGTCCGATGACTGACAGCTCAAACACCTCCGAAAACGATACCGGGGGTCATAAACACCGTGCAGACGCTGAAGATGAGCAAAAAACAAAACCCATCTCGTGGCAACAACAATTAAAAATAAATAATATGTAAATACGCGATACACCTTTTTTTCGACTAATAGACACGAAACGACCAGCGGCGTATGCGGGAATTAGACATTCTCCTGTCTTGTTAATGGGGCGTGGGATTCACATCATTTTCTAGGAGGTGATTAATTACACACATTTAGAAGGTAATTAATATTCAAATTAAACTTGAAAAAAAAATACTATGTAAAATTTTTGCAGGTACCAGTATGTGACGTAAAGTGAAATAAAATAAATATAGATATAACTTCATAGATTTTGAGACTAGAATGTCTGTAGATATCTATCATACCGTTTTTTAATCTAGTCTGGAAATTTGTAAAAAAAAATACTTTATGAGAGTTTTTTTTTATATATACATAAAAGGGACTATGTCCTAATATTGTTTTTCTTGAAACTCGTTTGACAACATTAAAAACAAATTAATTGGGGTCTACAAACGTTCCCATATCAATTCCCCAAACATTAATTACACAGCCACACAAAAAAAAGTTTCTGACTTGGAGGTCTCACTGTGTGTACTAAATGTTTTTGGGGTCGCTGAATCCGAATCCGGGGTCAGTTTCGTCCCAGGACGTCTGAGTTCGACCATGACCTCAAAAAACACCCTCAAATTTGCTATAACAAATTTGCTAAAACCACACCTATGGCTCCGAAACCTCATAAGCCTATAATACAATAACCAACTGACCCCACAACCTAATAACTCCATAACCCCATAGCCACATAACCCCATAATTACATAACCCTATAACCCTAAAACCTGGTACAAAAAAGTTTCTGACGGAGGGGTCTGGCTATGTGTACTGTATGTTTTTGGGGTCTCTGAATCTGCATCCGGGGTCAGTTTTATCCCAGCACGTTAGAGTTCGGCCATAACATCAAAAAACACTCTGAAATTCACCATATCCTTAAAACCACAAACCCTATGGCTCTTAATCCTCATGATATAATAACCTAATAACCCCACAGCCACATAACCCTACAGCCACATAACCACATACCCACATAACTACATAAATTTATTTATAGATTTCTTTATGGTGTACATTTGCTTGAGATCTGAAAATCTCTCTGTACCAGTGCGGGGCCTCACTTACAAAGATACGAGAATCTCTCCAAGACCTCCACGAGCCGCCACTGGGAAAAAACCCATACATCACATCACATCGGTTTCCCTCGAGGCGAACGGACAAGAGCCCCGCGTGGATATACCATCTCGCGCGCAGTGAAAGTGGATACCTGTTATTCAAAACAAAACGTCCATATTACACAGTGATGTCATGACATATCAATAATTCATTGAACTATTATTTTTTTCGCTCGTTGCTGACCTTAAACTTGATTTTTTTCCTCCGGTGCGTCCAAGGTTGTTATACCTGTTTCGCGCACAGCATTCAAACAAAGCGATCTCTCTCTCTTCAGGAGTCCTCGGCTGCATTATTATTATTTACCAACGGCACGGTAGTAATTCCACTTTTATCACTTCTTTATTATTATTTGAGGCATGTGCGTAACTCGAGCTGCAAAACACGGCAAATCCTGGTTCGAGCATTCGTTATGGGGTCCGCAAGGCTGTAAAAATGTCAACCCGCGAGCGATCTCGCTGCCTACCGTACCGGGTGGCTCAAAAATATCACACCGACTCTATTCGAAGAAAAAATCGCTAAAAAACAACACTCGGCTCAAAATCCGCGATTAGATGAGTCATTTCCAAGACTGCGCATGTCCAAAAATGTCGTTAATAACGACATCTAGTAGTCACATGTGGTATTACTGCAGATAAATACTATTCCTTACACAGAGAAAATAACGAGCCATCTAAAAAAAACGTCATCAAAGTAGGCAGAGCAAAAAATACGTATCTCTATTCTTAGTCTTAAGTCTATAATTAATTGTCAATGCTGTTACATTATATGACAGCCACTACTTCTTTTACAATTGTGACAGCCACGTGTCAAAAGTTTGACAACAAAATTCCCCTTTGAGCTTCGATATTATGACCGTTATTTTCATCTCTCTCCTTCATAGTCAGTTTTGATAACTCTTTTTTTTGGATGGCCCTTTACTTTCTTGAAAATAAGAATCACCGTTACTTTATTTTAATCCGTTAACCGTTAATTTATCACCGTAAATTATTACACTGTCTTAAAAAAATCATGAAACAAATGAAAATCAATCTTTTATACTCAAGAGTTATCTTTATTAATTAATAAATCACAATACTTTTTCATTAGACAATACTATTTCAATATTTCAGTAGCAATAAGTAAAGTTGCCTCATGGCGACGCAACACATAGGCAACTCGCGTAGCATGTGATGGGGGACGCCTCAATTCGTATTTATTGCAGTAGACCCGTGATAGCTGGTGCTGTTGTATAACCTCCCGTATATGTAATATGTTGAATATTGTGATATAATATCATATTAAACTATGATGAACCCTCCAAAAGCTACTGGTTACTTTCGTGTATTACACTTACGATGCGTCTCGTTTCTTGCCAAGGTTACCAATAAGACAGCAGCGCGATCGCCGACGCATGCCCTTCTCACTCTGCTAGATCTCCTACGTTCGCTTCGGCATCAGTCATATTTTATACAGTGCGTCCATAAAGTGACGCATAAATTCATTATTAGCTAAATGAACAATATTATTGAAAATTCCGGGGACAGGTCAATTTTTGATTGCGATTTAATATTTTGTCACATAATAATTTAATATACAGGGTGTCCCACCTTCGTAATATACCCCCCCCCCCGCTTTTTTTTAAAGATAAAAACAATTTTTTTTTTTCAAGTTTCGGATGACCCTGGCCGAGCTGAGTCCAAAAATGTATCACAAGTTGCCTCTATCTATTACAGGGTGGACAACAATACATAAGTGTTTATGAAAAATTTCATTAGAAAGTTATACGTTTCTGTATTTTTAGAAAAGTCACAATAAATGCTCAAATTGTTCTCCGTTGACTGCTAAACAATGACCGAATCGGGCAATACATTCGCTTCTGACATTTTGTAACATAGCAGGTGTTATGTTTAACGTTTCTTGCCTGATTCGATCTTTGAGCTCACGGATGTTCTCGGGTCTATTAGTATAAACTTTAGATTTCAAATAACCCCATAAAAAGAAATCTAGTGGAGTAAGATCAGGTGAATCTAGGGGCCATTCCCTGGGCCCCTTTTTTCCCTATCCACCGATCTGGAAAGGTTCTGTGTAAAAAATAGCGCAGCTATAGCAAAATGTGGTGGTGCACCATCCTGTTGAAACCAAATTCTGCCGTTTAAAGTATTGGCTTTTCCAATACCGGGAAAAAACCGGGGGGGAAAAGGAAATAATATATATTTTTAAAAAAAATTAAAAAAATCCCCCTCTCCTTTTTTTTACAAAAAAAATGGACCAACAATTCTATTTCTCACAATACCAGCCCACACATTGTACCTTTTGTGGATGTTGCGTATGGTATTCTTGCATCCAGTGTGGATTTTCCTGAGACCAGTAGCGGGTGTTTTGCCGATTAACATGCCCGTTCAAAAAAAACGTTGCCTCGTCAGAAAATAAAATATTAGCAATGAAACCGTTATTTTGATTATTGTGGTCCATCATGTACTCGCAGAATTCAGTTCTTCGGTCAAAGTCGTCTTCAGCCAATTCATGGATGAGGCGTACTCTATAGGGATGGTATTTTACCTTTTTAAAAATATTCGATACTGAAGACTTTCCAATATTCAAATCCCTAGATACGTGCCGTACTGTACAATGTGGATTTTCTAGTGCCGACAAAATTACGTCTTGTTGAACATTTTCATTAATTTTAGGTCTACCTTCCCTCGGGGCTGAGTGTCATTTTTTTCCCCCTTTTCTTAGATTGTGAAACAGGTTCTGAACGGGTTCTCGGTCTGGTGCATTTCATGGAAATAATCTACACACCTCTTGTTGAGTCCGCATTCTGTCGCCAACACCAATCATCATTAGAATTTCAATCCTATCCCTTTCATTTAAAGGCATTTTCAACAAAACGTTTTAAATAAATTAGATTTAGGTTTCACTTAAAGTACCTACTTTGAAGCGTTAACAATACAAAAGTGAACTCTAAATAGCCGTTTTTAATATGGCAAAAAATGACAATGACAATCAAAAAAACAAATGACAAAAAAATAACGAACCACGTATCGCGCCTCGCGTCATTCGCGCGTCTTGTCCAAACTGGTGTTTATTAAAGTAGTTGTATTTTTGTATCACAATAACGTTAATTTAATTTTTTTTAGTGCGTTTAATCAGCAATACATAATTTGTAATTTTTGTACTGTTGTCCACCCTGTAATAGATAAAAGCAACTTGTGATACATTTTTGGACTCAGCTCGGCCAGGGTCATCCGAAAATTGAAAAAAAATGTAGTGTTCCATTTAAAAAAATCGGTGGTGGCGTCATTACTCGAAGGTGGGACACCCTGTATATTAAATTAGTATGTGACAAAATAGTAAATCGCAATCAAAAATTGACCTGTCTCGGGAATTTTCAATAATATTGTTCATTTAGCTAATAATGAATTTATGCGTCACTTTATGGACGCACTGTATACATATGCGTTGTTTTTTGCCATTTTAAGCAGTGGCGGCCGGTGGAATTTGACATGCTCGTATTTTTTAAAGGGACCGGGGACCCACACCATAATTTAATGGTTACTACACCTAGTAACCAAGTCAAGTCAAGTAGAAGACCATAATGGCAAAAAATCTTCAGAAGGCTATAATGGCGAAATTTTTTTCCAAAAATGGCTGCCTCCGGGCAGATCTTGGAAACGGCTAGCAAAATATTTGCGAAATATTTTTTTCATACAATCACCGAGTAAATACAAAGTCACATTATACTTGTGATTTTATTGACATTTTGAAATCTATAAAAGTTATGGTAATTTGAATTTTTATTTCATCCCAACATTTGTTTTCTGAGATTTTACAATAGTCGTATCTTTACGCAAAATACGAATTTTGCAAGAATCAGAAGTATAAAAAAATATATATTTACTCGTTGATTATGAAAAAAAAATATATTTCATTTCCGGTAATTATGAAAAAGCCGTTTAAAAGATCTCCCCCCGGGCAAAATATTTTTTTGATAAAAAAGTTTTTCCCGAATATTTTTGCCATTACAGCCTTCTACTTAGGTCTAGTAACCGCCCACTAAAATATGGTGTAAGTCCCATGCTTCCTTTCGTAAATACGAGCATGTCACGTTCCACCGGCCGCCCCTGATTTTAAGTTCATGTTTCATTGATGTACGTCTTCTAATAAATGATAAATGATTATTATTAGAAGTCCACTGACAAATGTTGGCAACGATTTCGTAATCTAAGGAATCTGACTAAGGAACCAATATATATTTTCCCATGTATATTCCATATACATTTTCCCCCATTTTTGACATACAGACAAAAAATCCGCAAAGTAAAACTTGCAACACCGCTTAAAAAAGTGAAGCGCTGTTGCCAAATCGATCAAACTTTCCGGATACCTGATGAAATTCAGCTTCTATTCATACACTTCTAAGGCGCGCAGTGGACTGTTTTGTGATGTTTTGGGACACCCTATAGGTACGACCACGTAGAATAATTTTCAATTGGGGTTCAGCGGAATCCTACTGCCTATTTTGAATGTCAAATGACGTGCTTTCCCTGTACTCGGTAATGAAAGGCAAACGCGGTACACTACCGAAGAAACGGATGTTTCTCGAAGACGCTCACAAAAAAAAAGCCACAAATCCTTGATGGTATCTCACATTCTCCATAGGTGGGTGCGGATTACAAGCATACGTTATCAGTTTTTCAAGGGTAAATACGAAAAAAGTTGTGGGAACAGAAAAAAATTATTGGACGGTGATACGTAACAGGGAACCATTCCACAAATCACACGGTGTCAAATCACAGGATTTAGAGGGCCAAAGTTTTCATACTCGTTATAAAACTGAAAGGAAAACTTACGTAGTCAATTATCTCTGTATCAGGATTCGCTTAGTTTCGTCTGAGCTGAAAACCCTGTTGTCGTGAAAATACATCGTCATGCAATAGCTCTAAATGATAACTCTAATAATGGTAACTCTCTGCATTTAATGAAATCTGTTGTTAATAAAAAAAATGTTGTCAATCCTTTCACTCGCAGTTGTCAATTTTTTTTGCTGATGTCGGAAGTTCTCGGAGAAGTCGGAATTCTCTCCAGTCTTATAATCTGAGAGTTAACGAAGCAAGAAGATTCAATTATCATTAAACTGGTTAACAAATCATCAAAACGACTCGAGTCCTAGGTGTCACCTGCTCCAGTAATATCATTGTGGATTGCAGACGATAGGGTGGAGGTTGACCAAATTTTTAAAATTCATTCACATCTTCTGTAGGACCCATCAACTTGGTCCTTCATATGACTATGTTCTTAAGTTGTCGTTATCGTTTGTTTCAACATTATCTGCTGTTCTTTCTTCAGTGAGCGCTCCCCTGTAGTTTATTCTTTGTAGCTTTATTCCCTCTACATATTATTATGTCTATTTCAATAGATAATTGAGCTTAGAATGACACCATTGATTATTCCTTATCGTAAATCTGTCAAATAATTCGATTGGAAACGTTGACAAAATTTAGCAATGTATGACGATTTTACTTTTAACTATCTCAATTTTTTGCAGCGCTACAATTCAACCTGTGCCCACTAAGTTCATTGGTACCGGCAGCAAAATCAACATTGACCGTATAATTTTACGATAAGTGCCATTTTTCTTAAAAACCGCGTACGCCAGGTGTTCTTCTATATCAAAAAAGTCCCCTCGATCATTCTTATTCCTTCCCATTACACGAAATCCTTAAGAGATTCTTCACCTTCCAATGATAGGTGTTAATAAACTTTACGATGTGCTTAATGGCATAAAAAATGACAGGAGCGTCGAAGACAAAAATAAATTAAAGCTATTATGGAAATGATGGGCAACCTTCTGAGCGGATCGTTGATCTCCGACCGTTAAATGTTGGGATGAATATATATGACGAGTCCGTTCTGGAGATATCCAGTCGGTTAAGGAGACTTACTTTGTTCAATTTTATGAATAGGAATACGTTACGTAATTTTGATTCGGTTCCCGTCCGTTGCAATATTAAAATTCGCTCTATTGTTTCCTATTGTTGCGATAGATGACCGTTGAATGAGAAAAGATGCGGAAGACATACTGCCAACTTAACATTTACATATCTCAATCATTATCGCCAGTCATCGACGTTCCTATCCGATGTCGGAATACAAAAACTTTGATTAACCACTTAACTTTATGATTTACCGTATTCCTCAAACTGGACAATTTTATGGGATAGGTCAATGGTTAGAGATTTGTACTTCATACAAAATAAAAACCAATGTACGTCATCAAGCACGTGTTTCAGTTTCAGAGCGCACTGATGCCAGATTGTTATAAAACTTATAACTTATACTTTCAACATTAAAAAGATAAATAATTTTAAAAATGTATGTATTTTAAAAGACATTGGTTGATGTATAAATATGCAAATACAAAAAATTGGTAGAAAAAGTATGTAGACTTTTCAATGGGAGGAAAAATTAGTAGAAAGAAGCACACGGAACACATCACAAGTAAATTTATGGGTTTCTATTTGTTTTTAATAAAATCCGTGTGTAATATGTTTCCACTGGAATGTTTTTACTCTATTCAGATTAATGATATGAAAGATGAAGAAATCGGAAAAACAGTATCGGTAATACTTACTACTGGGCTATACGTTGATAAGAATTTGAAATTATTTTCAAAACAATAATGTATAGAATCAAAATGTTACATACAACGGTCAATTAATTTAAATGATTGTCACGCCACGCTCTAAAATGTTTCTACTTGTTTACATAATGGAAATATATTGGCTTTATATGTTTTGATAATTAAAATATATGTAAATAAATAATATTTTGATAACTCAGACAACAAACAATTGTTTGGAATCGATTTAAATAATTGAATTGCTTAGTTTATTGTCACCTTCTACCGCCTTTTTAATTAACATTTAATATTCTATTTTCAATTTTTAATTACTAATTTTCCTATGGTCACATACATAATATACAAGTAATGTATAAAAAAGAGTGTTTATTAAACCAGTCAGTTTTCGCCCTCTTTGAGAAAGGTGGATACAATTGTACAATTCATTTTTAATTTGGAAAGATTATATTTTGTCACTGTGAAAGAAAAACACTATGTGTTTATACTTTAAAAACCATTCCGATTGCATTCTAAAGCTTAAGTGCATTCAAACACTCCCTAAAAATTACTTCCTTGTTAGACTAGAACTAGAATATACTAACGACAAAGAACAAAAAGCAATAAACGATAAGGTCAACTAAATTATATCTTCCGAATAGTCATTGCTGTAAGTTCGAAACCTGAACCATTTTGATTATTATGCAACATTCATTTAAAAAATCGTTGCCAACTCGACGACAAAGCGTGCACCAAATGCTGTTAAAACACCAAAGCAGCCACCTCGATGACCAATTATAACACATTTTTTAACAAAAAGCATTTGGCGAATGATCTGCGACGCAGACCTAATTTCTATAACTTACACGTTACTAAAAAACGTTCTCTAAAAATTTCCCATCTGAAACAACCATCTTTATATCTTATCCAACAGCTAATGACATGACTATTGGCCAAATATAAATTAAGATTGATATTTGATGAAGAGCTCGGTTCTAGGACGTACATGTTAATAAAAACGGAACCATACGTACTCCAAAAAAATGTTCCCTACTGAAACAGCCACTATGCAGATGACCTGATTGAACCAACCTAAAATTTTTGAACCAAAGCATTTAAAGTAGATTTCTGACGGAGACCTGGATTCTATAATGCACTCGTTAGAAAAAATATCACTCTAGGCGTACTCCAAAAGAAATTATCTTCACCCCTGACACAGCCATTTGAACGACCTGATCTAATACGTGATGGATTCGAACTTTTGTACAAAAAACATTGAAATACCACTTTGGACGAAGCCTAGGTTCTACGACGCCCACAGAAGTACCCCCAAAAAGATTCCCGTCTGCAGCAGCCACCTCGATGGCCGGATCTGACACCTAGTGTCTTTCGAACGAAGAGCTTCTAAAATCGATTTCCTGCGATGGAATAGGTTACGACAGGCGCGACAGCAGAGCGTCAAGGGGGAGTGGAAAGGCCTCTACCATCGTTGGGATTACACTACCTGTCCATCGGGGGATTTGCATAAATAATAATAATAATAAACGCACATAATATAGCAAACGCGACGTCTGTCCAGAGCTCAGTCGGCTTCGAACATGTGCACCGGGTCCTGGTAGTGGCGCGCGCTCGTTCACCGGCCCACTCGATTAATTAATAAGGATATTCGCCCGTCGCAGCAGGCAGCGTAAGTGAACTTTTTTGTCATTGTTTGATACCAGAGCGATTCTTTACTGCTTACATGAATTAGAAAACTCTTGTCCTCAGCAACGCCAGGAGATAATAATAAACAGACAATAAACCTTTTTCATTTAGGTAAATCTTCTATTAATTAGATTTAAAAAATAAGACTTTCTTTTAAAAAAGCCATGTAGAAAAATCCGACAATTGAATTAGTTCTAGCGTATAGTACAAAATGCAGGTAAATAAACGTTTTTGACTAAGTATATTTTCTAATAACTATTTTCAATTAAAATCTTCAAATGTACCCCAGGGCTCGTTGGAAAACAAAATAATATCTTTAGAATTGTGAGATATTTTACCCATGTTTATGAAATAAATCAACAAGTAATTAATAAAAACTTTTTAACAAAAGCTTTTTTTTAGTAATAAAGAAAACATTTATTATATATAAATTTTTTATTGTTTATCATTTTTGCATACTAATCGGTAGTTATTAAGGTTGGTTTACGGCGAGGAGACACACAGGCAACTCGTGCAGCATGTGATGGAGGTTACCTCAATTTAATTTGATTGCAGTACTCTTGTGTCAGCTGAAGCTGTTGTACTGTGTCCGTTGCATGTAATACGTTGAAGAGTGTGATATAATTTCATAGTAAAACTAGCGACCCGCCCCGGCTTAGTTCAGGTGCACGCGGACTTTTTTGTAGACCTTTTTAAGGTGTACAATACCGTAGTACATTATTTTGATCTATCTCGTAGGGTTCAGCCAGCGTTTGCAATGTAAGCGCAAAAAAATGTATTTATTTACGACATCACATTAGAAACCTCTAAAACTATCAGTGTTTCTCTACTATATTAGGCATCCAAAAAAACGTATCATAGTTGGCCAACAAAAAAATATTTCCTCTTGATTCACTTTATAACCTATTTACTTGTCAAAAATGTGACATCAAGAAGCTATTGTTTATTTTCAATTGTAAGTTTTAAAGATCTAACATGACCCTATTCTACTCTCACAAAGTAATATATAAAAAGAGCGGGAAAACGCTTGCGTGTTTTATATCTAAGTTAGGGCACCACGGAAGCTACTTTGTTTTATACTATGTTTATGATTATGATCATGATATAGCAAACCTGTGAAAGTCACCTTTTAAAGTCACGCATATATTCATCATTTGCTAAACAAACAATTTTGACGTAATTTCCCGAGACAGGACGATTTTTTATTTTAATTTACTGTATTTTCACATAATAATAATATACCTGTAGAGGATGAACCATCTGCAAGTGAGCATGTCATCGGTAATTATTTTAAGGGATAACACTACCTAGTAAACTTTTTTTTGATCATTTTTTTTATTGGCTTAAATGCGTCCTTAACTATCCAAAAATGATATCCAAAAGGTTTTATGTGAGGGAACATTTTTAAAGTGGTCGAAAAATTCGGTTTTCCGAATGAAGTCACGGTGCTGTTTAACTAGTAATTTGTGCGCGGTCGATATCGGTGCAGTAGGGGTCACTATTCCTTCGTAAACACAGTATAGCTTGAATTAGAAGGACATCAAAGCAGGAAACAGCAGAAGGACAACATAAAAATCTTGAATTAGAAGGACAGTAATTTTACACCAGCCAATAGAGCTCAAAAAGGGGTCAGTTTATGACACGATTGATACCTGAAATCCGACTACGGGATACTTTTTAAGTTCAGTCCTTAGATGAAAACGTATATGATTTGGACTAGAAAATAGTTGCACTTTTTTTTAATAACAAATTAGTGAAAAAAAAATGGGATTTTTTTCAGTTTTTTTGCTAATAGAAGAAAAGCTATTGAAGCAATCACATCGCATCCAACAGGACAGGCGATGTTGTAGAGAATTCAAAAAACCTTTAAAATGAAAAAAAAAATCAAGTAAATCGGTGCATTTTTCGCTGAGAAAACTCGGAAAAATCGCGAAAAAATACCTTTTCTTAATAAATTCGTAATTCGAGTATTTTCGCATTACAAAAATCAATCTTGTGGGAAAATGTAGGTAATATCACCAAGAATGAGTGCGCAAAAACTGGATTATGTCGGATGAATAGTTTTTGCACAATAGTCGAACAAAGTTGTTTACATCGTATTTTGAATATTCTATAACACGTCGAGCGATAGATTAAATAACATTTTGTCGACGGATTCAGAAACTACAGAGTGTAAACTACAATTCGTCCAATTACTTTGTTTCATTTAAATGCCATTAAATTTGTATAAAACGCCTCTGAACACCGCGCGAAATTTGCTGGCCGCTGCCGCTGCTTCGCCCTCGCTCCCCCACCACCCCTTTCCACGCTCGCCTCTCAGCTCGCCGCCGAACATTTTGCGCGGTGTTCAGAGGCGTTTTACACCAATTTAATGGCATTTAAATGAAACAAAATAAATGTACGAATTGTAGTTTACACTCTGTAGTTTCCGAATCCGTCGAGAAAATGTTATTTAATCTATCTCTCGACGTGTTATGGAATATTCAAAATACGATGTAAAAAAACTTTGTTCGACTATTCTGCAAAAACTATTCATCCGACATAATCCAGTTTTTGCGCACTCATTCTTCGTGATATTACCTACATTTTCCCACAAGATTGACTCTTCCAATGCAAAAATACTCGAATTACGAATTTATTAAGAAAAGGTCATTTTTCGCGGTTTTTCCGAGTTTTCTCCGCGAAAAATGCACCGATTGACTTGATTTGTTTTTTCATTTTAAAGGTTTTTGAATTCTCTAAAACTTTCCTGTTGGATGCGATGTGATTGCTTCAATATATTTTCTTCTATAAGCAAAAAACTGAAAAAACTCCATTTTATTTCACTAATTTGTTATTAAAAAAAAAAGTGCAACTATTTTCTGGTCCAAAACATATACGTTTTCATCTAAGGACTGAACTTAAAAGTATCCCGTAGTCGGATTTCAGGTATCAATCGTGTCATGTCAAAAAGCTCTATTGACTGGCCTATATGGCCCAGCTCGCCGATTAGTGGTAAATAAAAAAATCATCGAAATATAAATACTTGAAACGTTAAACGCGTTTTTCTCGAAACCATTTTTTTTCGAGCTGGCCGTAAAGCTAGCGCCTACAATTTTCAACCAATCGGTTTGAAATTTTAACTGGAGCTAAAAAAATTAAATTCTAATGAACGCCAGTAGAACTTTTTGATCTATGAAAATTTACCGATTTTATAGCCGATTTTCAACCGATTTTTTCCAAAAAAACGTGTTTCAAAAAAAACTGACGCCATTTTTTTTAAATCATTATTTCGAAAAGTTCTACGGTCGTTCACTAGATTTTTCGATGTAATTTCAAATTATTTGTAGTTTTTTGTTCTAGATGCACAATTGCGACCTGTAAGTTTACGTCCAGGGAGGTCATAAAAAATTTTTTCATTCCGAGAGCTGTTGTGCCACCATTTTGTTTTTAAATGACTTTAAAAAATACGTTTGTGTACTTTAAGAGATGTGTAATGATGTCTAAAAAACCAATTTCAATAAACTGTTTTGCCTTTCTACAATAAATTCGAGAAAATGACCCTTGATTTTGACCCCACAAGGTAGTGTTACCCCTTAAATGGAATACTCTGTATATTAGTCAAGTTTTAAAATCTACATAAAATGATAAACTGATTGTAGAAATGTATAACACATACCACTTAAATTTGTTAGCCAAAAATTCTATAATTCCTGGGCATTTTAATAAGTAATCATTAAAACAATAAATACATTTTAAAAAATACCGATATCATCACTAGCAGATGGGTCGCCTATATATTCAATTATTACGAGAAAATATAGTAAATTAAAATCAAAAAATAACCTGTCCCTGGAAATTACGTGAAAATTGTTTATTTAGCTAATAATGAATTTATGCGTGGCGCTATGAACATACAGTATGTTTTGACAACATGTACTTGAATTATGCTACAAAAAACCTATCAAAATAACTACCAGCACGAAAATACATTTATTTTAATTATCTGTCTCCCCTTCCTAACCCCCGCCCCTGGGGTAAAAAATAAATAATTATAAAAGAAGAATACGTAAAACTTTTAAATCCTTCGTCATTATAATTATCGTTTTTATAGGTTTTTTTTGGGATCCTTAACAATGCCAAAAGTGATTTTGAATATGATGAATAAAAAATGTATGCTAACATTACTAATAATAATAAACCCCACCTGAGATATTTTTGACAGACTAATTTTAAATTGGTATCTTAAAGCGTTCAAGAGTTATCAGGTACGAGAAAAAGTTTCAGGCGTACGTATCAGTCAACAAGTATATATTTTTGGTAAGTTATTTTCCTAACGATTAATCAATTAATTTCTAATAATATGTACATATAATGATGGGAGCTAACGGGCACCTTAACGCCTGGCGACATATGAAAAATACATGTACATACATATACAGTGCGCGCCTAAAGTATGGAATAAATTCAATAAATGTGAAACAAAAAATTTTTGGAAAAATCCTCGAACAGGTCGATTTTGTTTAATAAAAACACACATTTTTGAGGGAACGTCTATTTTCAGATGTCATTTGTTTTTGAGTAATGACGTAATCAACTTATTTTTCAAATGGCAACCCCCCATTTTTTTAATTTAATTTGAGAGACCGACGATTGTCGATTTAACGGTATAAAAATGTTGCCACCTTACTTAACAAAATTTTTGAGTAAATGACAATTGAATGTTACAAAATGAAAAATATATTTTTCACAATAAATAAACGAAAATTTCTGAAAAAAACTGAACACAAATAAAACATAGTAAAAAAGTACGTTGGTAAGCAAAATATTATCAGATTAAGTTTTTTGATGTATCCATGGTTTTTACTGTCAGTTAATCAGAAGATTTGTCATTAAATTGTGCGAAAAGTTAATATTTATGTAATTTATATATGTTATATTTATAAAAAATTCCAATTTTAATATGGCACATTTAACTGTGACACAAAGACTTGAAATTTTGATTTTCATCGGATGTAGAAATAAGACCAGAACTCAGCAGAAGGTATGCAATTTATTTAATGCAAAATATCCTGATAACCCTATCACCCAATCCACAGTTAGTAAGATTGAGTCCAAATTTAGAGAACCTGGTAATGTTAAAGATCTACCAAAATCAGGATGTCCAAAAATTACCCAAGATAAAAAGAGTGACATTGTGTTAAGTATGAAAGAGAACCCTCAGAGTACATCTACACTAGTTGCCTCAGAAAATGAAGTTAATCAGACGACAGTTCTACGTATCCTGAGGAAAGAAAACTATCATCCCTACAAATTTCAGCTTGTGCAAGAACTCAACGAAGACGGTCCCGACCGGCGACTGAAATTCTGTGAAACTGTGATGAATCTTTGTCAAAAAAATCCAAATTTACATCAGCAAATACTTTTTTCCGATGAAGCCACGTTTTGTCTAAACGGCATCATGAACCGTCAAAATTGCAGGTATTGCTGTCGGACGAATCCTCATTGGATCATCGAAGCACATACTCAACATCCGCAGAAATTAAATGTGCGGGCCGGAATAGTCGCAAACAGAATAATAGGGCCTTTCTTCTTTGAAGAAACTCTCTCTCTCTCCTCACAGGAGAAAGATATCTGGAGTTCTTGCAAAATGATCTAGTTCCAGCGCTTGCAGTAATTTTCCCAAACGAGAATGATCCTGACATTCCAGATAACACACTCTGGATTCAGCAAGACGGAGCACCCCCGCATTATGCGCGCTCAGTTCGTGAATATTTAGACGTCATCTTTCCTCAGAGGTGGATTGGCAGACGAGGACCGATAGAATGGCCCACGAGATCCCCAGATCTTACACCACTTCGATTATTTTTTATGGGGTTATTTAAAATCAAAAGTTTACTGCAGAAGACCACACAATTTAGCCGAACTACGAGATCGCATTAGATATGAAATGGGATCCATTACCCCGGAAGTCATTCAGAATGTACAAGAAGAATTTGTACACAGGCTTGCATAGTGCCAAGAAGTTGATGGACGGCATTTTGAACACTTAATTTAAAATTGTATTTGCTTATTAAAAAAAATTTTCGTTTATTTATTGTGAAATATACATTTTTCATTTTGTAACATTCAATTGTCATTTACTGAAAAATGTTGTTCAATAAGGTGGCAACATTTTTATACCGTTAAATCGACAATGAAAGGGTCTCTCAAATTAAATTAAAAAAATGGGGGTTGCCATTTGAAAAATAAGTTGATGACGTCATTACTCAAAAACAAATGACATCTGAAAATAGACGTTCCCTCAAAAATGTGTGTTTTTATTAAACAAAATCGACCTGTTCGGGGATTTTTTCCAAAAATTTTTGTTTCACATTTACTGAATTTATTCCATACTTTAGGCGCGCACTGTACAAAGGTTCATCCAACGATTACTATAATCGTGTGTCAACCGTAGCCGTGAAAGGAAATGA
Organism: Aromia moschata; assembly: GCA_029963805.1. Classification (NCBI taxonomy): domain Eukaryota; kingdom Metazoa; phylum Arthropoda; class Insecta; order Coleoptera; family Cerambycidae; genus Aromia; species Aromia moschata. Next base: position 526,813 of record JAPWTK010000223.1, read on the forward strand.
TTTATCATGCAATTTCAGTACGCATACAGCAAATAAAACAGATACTTTAATCACCTGTTAATTGCCTTTTACATAACCGACCTGAAAACAATTAAAATTCATCAAAAGCCAATCTTTTATTCCCTGACAATGTGTGGATGAGTATACAGATTCGTTTGGAATTTTGCATTTTGGAATTTTGCAATAAAGATCATGTAGCCCAAAAATGTAAAGAACATTAATCGTCTACTATATGCAATATTTCGAAATTTCTTTGCACGGTTTTTAAGATAACATAAATCACTGCAGTATTTGCATTTTGTTTATATAATCGAGGTCAGCATTTTAATGTGATTGCATTTATGTGGGTATCTACCTTTAATGATATTATGTATATAAATTTTTTTATCATTTATATAAAAAAAAAACTGGAAGTGGAGTAAGTATAAAGCATAACACAAAACTATAAAAACGGAAAACCTTGTACTATATCGATAATAAATACAGGGTGTTCCATCTAAGGCGGTTTCTTCCATAACTTAGTTATTGTAAATCTAAGAAAAAAATGTTCAAAATAAAGAGTTGCTCAAAATTATATGATTAATATTCGTAAAATATTTGTAATCATACAGGGTGCTACATTTCCTGCAACCGCTACACAAATTCGTTATTTTAAATGGGACACCGTACATATTTGTAAATTTTTGGATACTCGACTAAATTTTAGGCCGGCTTTGTTAACCATACGTGGTATCTAAAACCCACCATTTTGGAGATATTCAACTATTTTTGAAAAATTTCAGGAAATTGAGCACCTACTGAGTATGATTAGAAATATTTTATAAATATGTATCGTTTTGGACAATTTTTATTTGAAACATTTTGAGATTAACAGCTTATTGGGGTTACCAGGTGCGAGGGAATAGGCCATGCCTTGAGCCGCCTGTGACGAGTGCAGTGTTAATGTTGCACAGTTTGAACTAACGAATGATACAACAGGGGCGGCTAAACAAAAGCATCTATCAGGAGGAGCATATGCGCAGAAACGCTTGGTCGTTTAAAGATGTAAAATTATCAACCCTGTATATCAGACATTAAATATTTTATAGTTGTAAAATAAAAATTGAATACTAACTAAAAGAAATCCAAAGTTGTTTTTCTTTTGCAAAATTACAGTTTCACTTACCTTCATTAAACGCTACTCCACTTACCGTCCTAATATGTTCTGAAATAGTGGTAAGAGAAATTAGAACCGTTTTTGTTTTTATTTCAACTGTATTTAATGATATTGGGACATAACGTACTTTTCTATGATGCCAATTTATTTACGTGTAGGTACATAAATATTAGCAACCGGTTTATTATGAAGACGTTTTCAATAACTGTCAGGACAGTAATTAAAATTACTAAGATTTACATAATTTAGCAATAGTTTTGTTAAATAACAAGCAGCTTGATATTTAGCGTCAAAACCAAAACAAGAATATTTTCTTCAATCGGTAAACCATCCTTACCGACCTTAATATTGTGTGTGTGAAAATGATTTCATCCTAAATATACATCTTACACGCTATTACCGCTTGTTTTTTTTTAAAGTAAGTAATAAACATTTAATTAAACATCGTTATAAAACCTTTCAAGTTTATAACATTTACGAGTGCTTTCCAACGAACATTGTCGGTTTTACTACGCTTAATAATCATTGTCGTTATTTTTCAAGTTTTTATGGCATAACCTGTGTTTATTAAAAAAAATAATTAACGTCCATTTACTAGCATCCTGAATCAGAGAGGTGCTTATTGCACCACAATCTCGTAAAGAAAGAACGCAACGTGTTATTAGCAGCGGTGTGCCACAAGAACATGCCTCGAGGCCGATGTTACTCGCTTCCTATGTTCACCATTTCGCGCATATATAAAATCTAGTCACCTCAGTCTAGTCGAACGACGACTAATTATAATGCAGCACTTAAATGATTTTCAATTTTTTTCCTTGCGACACGTATAGATATCTTTGACATACACCTTGAAACAAAGAGCTATTAAGCGAACGTGATTGCTTGATTGTTGTTATAAATAACGTTAAATCGTGATATCCGTGACGGAATTTAATAACAACGGTACTCACATACATCATTTACACGAGTAATTTACGCCATTAATCAAATTTCCTGCATTGCAAATCAGATTTTGTCGTGTGTGACTTCGCTGTGCAAAACTATAAAGATAGAGAACCATAATAGAGGAAACAGAAGCAAATAATCACGAATTTAATTTAATTTGTTATGTTTTTAATTGAGCTATGTATTCGTAGAATGTTATAGTATCAGTAATAACAAGTATTATAGAACTTCTCATGTGAAATGCATTTAATTTTTATGAAATGCAGGTCCTTAAAGGCGTTCTTGCCTCTCATGTGATCGTGAAATAAAACTTAATGCATAAAGACTTTTGAATGTGTTTTGTTTGTATTATATTCACCTCAAATATACCAAATATATTCTTAAATTAGTAGCCAACTAAGAAAAAGGAAAACAAATAAGGCCTACGTAGGTGAAGGATAAAATAACGCAGACATAATTGCCACTCGTGACAGACACACCCCACTCAGCTGGCAGGTCAGTAGTGACGTAATAGTCCGATTCGCATTTGTTGGCGATTTTGTACCCTCTCGATTTCGATGAAAACCAAGCCCCCGCACCGCGGAAGCCGAGTTTGCTTTGATTGGTTTAACGCCACGAGAACGCCTGCGTCTGTCTCACTTACTGAACCTCTCTCTTCACATTTGGAAAATAGAATTTAATTCACGTATGGTACCTATATTTAATTCAATGTATCTTGACGAGACGTAGTTTGATATGGATGATGCTATTAATTGTGGTTGGATAGACACGACTCAAAATGCTCAATCTTCTGTTGAATTTGAAAAACGGTACGTTGAGCAGCTGTTACTTAATATTCCCTATTTAATCATCATTATGGGTAACGCCACTTTACCACAATTACTCTTATGCAAACGAACATACATTTTACATTTTCTTCTCATTTCGCCAAATTCTAGTAACTAGAAATATAGTTTGTTATGTAATAAGCAAATTATGTTTTACTTTCTTCTTCAACTATTGTAAGACCTGAAGAGTAAGTTACGCGTACCTATGGATGACACGCGTTCGAGGTCGGTGTAGCTGTGTGTACAAAAGAAATGTAACGTTTTTGTTTTTTATATCGTTTTAAACTGAGATTGGAAATAGTATTCGTATACCACTAAATTATTCCTTTTAAACTTATTGACCATGATACACTGGAACCCCTCTTAATTCACCTTCGCTTAATTCACATCCTCTCTTATTTCACCACGTTTCCCCCTATTATGTCGCGAAACCGTCCCGGTTAAGTCGCCGCCTGTAAAAGTTTTAGAACTACGTTTAGAAATTGGATTCTCGCATTAATACAATTTTTATTGAAAAAAATGATTGTGTAATACATTAAATATGGGCACCTAACCTTTAAAATGGGTTAGGTGTCTTTTAAAAATTGTTAACCTTTAAAATATTCATTCAAGTGGAAAATTGAACTTTGTCACGCACGACTGGGTATACTTACGTTTATTTTTTTGTTCAGTTGGCTCATTTTTCGTTATAACAAGTGCTGTGGTATATCTCTAAATATTTCTTTTTGCAGACTAAATTTCGCTACTTAAGCGAGGTGATGATGTACGGATTTGGTGAATTAAGAGGGGTTCGAATGTATATGTAAACATAGTGATACGTTGAACAATTCTTGGTGTCACGCGACCAAATTAACAAAAACAAAATCACTGAAAGATCGAAATTAGACGTAGATAAATGATATCAACGGTGTTGTGAATTTATAAAGACTTTTTTAAACATAAAAATCTGGACACGTTTTCCACCAAAAAAAAAACACTAAAACACTATAGTGAACTCAACGTGTTCGTCAGCCACATTGGCATCATCAGGAGATATATTTAAAACTCAAGTTACAAATTATTATAAAATTAAATTTTAATATATTATCAATGAGTTAAACCTCCTTCTCGTCCTATGTGAAATCCATATTATGTAGGTTTCGATGCATATGCTTGACATTTAGATCCATTCGGTTACGTAAAACCAGTAAATGCATTATTTTACGTTTCTCGAAACACAGATGAATGATCATGGAAACTCGGTCAGGCAGTCTTTTTAAGCATCTGAACTATCGACATTTGATACGATTAGTTAACAGTGAAAGTAAACAAAATGCAATCGTCATTACGTGGAGAATCTACTGTTCGTTTGGAAACGCGTAAGTAATTACCGGCAACCACACAAGCTTTTTACCCGCAATGTCAATAAATTTTCTGCCATAAAGTAAGAATACCCGCCATTAATTCTACAACAGGTACATATTACGGACAAATAGTTTATTAACAGACATGCAGTTTTGCCGATTTTCTAAGGCTTTACAAAGGAACACAAGCCTGTTAACGCTATCAGAATTATCAGACGATTAAATGTGAAGAAACTATTAAAGTGACTTACCCACGTTTTATCACATCGAATCTGAAACGTTGTTAGCCTGCCATAAAGTTTATATCATTCTATTAAACAGGTCTTTTGCAATTAACGTGACGAATTTATGCGACGTCATATGTCAATGTCAATGTTGCTTGTTGTAGTGTCAAAATGCCCACTAAGACACACCGCATGCTTTTCTTATACTGTTACGACTACAACTTGTGGCATTCAAACTGTCTAACTATACCATAAACGGATGCTATTTCATTGCTGCCCCAGCATATGACAATTCGAGAAAATGTTTAATAAAACTCCATCTTTGTTATCACGTCAGTCCACGTCTATACGTGTGACCTCGGCCTAATTTCGACCGCAGCAGATAACAAAATAAGCACTCTCATATAAGAGTTGTATGTCGCCCACACTTTACTACGTTTCGCGAGGTGGACAAATTGCACGTCCCTATTTAATACGCTACTTTATTAATAGCGTATATATTACATAATGCGTAAATAATTCCGACAAACAATTTTCTTTATGAACAGTACAAACTTGTATCACACTGATGTATTCATAATATACATCAAATTCTCTTTGTCTATAATTTTTATGATAATAAATACCGCATTTGATCCTGACCACATAAATCAAGAATTTTCCCCCTTGTAACTGGTGTACCAGAAAACATGAAACATCTTGCTTTATCTTCGATATTTCCTTAATAAATCATACGTTATTGATTACGTATTACAAAATTATTACATTATAGATAAAGAAATCACGCAATAGTTATTTGTACAGTATACAGTAGTATTTGGATAACCGAATTATCACAGAAACTTGTATACCAAACAAAATAGTTTGGTACATATTTCACAGTTGTTAGTCGACACAATACAAATTAGTACAAGGTTCGTAATTTTCGACTCGGGGCAATTTTTATTTATAGAGTAGCGTTATTTTATTTACAATTTACATTTATTGTAAAAAAAACCGGTAGTTTATATTCTAATACTATCCTTGAGATTACAATCGTCGAACAAAAAAATTATAGGTCACTTGTTTAGCGGTTTCGATTTAATTTCTGTATAAAAAAATATTTTTACTTTTTAATTGTTAGTGATTAAAATTCCATATTAGAAATTAACTTCTAGTCGGCTTTGCCCTTTATCCTTCATTACTTTTGTTTTAGATAAAAAAAATGTCCCTTCCGACGTTGATATATTCGATAATATCGCTGCAAGCCTGTTTGGCCGACATACACAGGGGAGGGATCCTCTTTCCAAGGGAGTCAGAGACTAGACAAGTGGTATCGTTGGACGGCATATGGAATTTCGTGGTGCCGAACACAAGCAATCCGTTCGTGGGCTTCGAACACCACTGGTACAAAAAGGACCTTAAAGAGGTGAGTCCAGTTTGGTACTTTATCACATTGTACCTAGTTTCATTTGTCACCTTTCGTTAACCCACCAAAAACCATGAGAAGCCATCCAAGAGGAGCTTCCCCACAATGACTATCGAAGGCCAGCGCTCTCCTAATAAATAGGTCTTTGTCACGTCCTCGCTGGGGTTTTGTATAAATTCCCCAGTAAACGACAACTTGTTTCATCCCACACCTTTCTGAATTTCTCGTGGGTGTTTCCTTTGATCATTTGTATAATTCACAAGCAAATCTGTCATCTTCTTTATTGCTTTTACACTATATATAGCCTTTTACCCAACTCACACATATAATGTTAGAGTTGGTTGCATACACCAGTGCTTTATGACATTCCCATACTGACCCCGACTTACTGACTACCTTGTGACGTGTTAGGGTCAGTATTGCTTGTCTAGTAGATGTTTATTGATTTACCCGTAATGTTCTTACGGGTAATTTCTTTTGCAGCTCTTATTAACCCCATTAGTTCTGTTATTTATCGATGTCTCCCTGATCTTCAGTCAGGGTAGGAATCCCTCGATTACTAGCTTTGGTATGAGTTATATAGGTCAAAGACAAAGTAATGGGAGATGGTGTCTGTAACAGCCTGCAGTAGACACATTTTATTTAAGTAGCATTGCCTAATATAAAAATTTGACTCGCACAATATAAAAAGACGTTTCCAAATAAGCCCATATTTTATGCCTTTTTTTTAACGCTCTGTATGAGTTGCATTCTCTAACAGCTCTATAAATTACCCGATAATTTTTTGCAGTAATTAACCCTTTGTAATTCCGAAACCGCAAGCTTCTTTACATAATTTCAATGCTTCACAACAAAAATAATAGTACAATACGAGTAATTCGCACGCCGGACATTGTAGCATTCTTCCATTCCAGGCAGGGAAGTTGGACGTGATACCCATGCCCGTCCCATCGAGTTACAACGACATCACCACCGATTGGCGCATCAGAGACCACGTGGGCCTCGTCTGGTACGACAGAACGTTCTTCGTGCCCAAGTACTGGAGCGAAATCGGTAGGACCTGGCTCAGATTCGGTTCCGTTTCATACGCTGCTCAAGTGGTAAGAGAATATCCTTCAAAAATGCCGAAGACACACTGACGTGCGGTTTACTCTTGCAGTGGGTCAACGGCCAGTTGGTCATGAGCCATGAAATAGGTCATCTGCCGTTCCATAGCGAAATAACCCAGTACCTCAAATTTGGAAAGGAAAACAGGGTGACAGTGGCCTGCGACAACACCCTGCTGGCGGATACGATACCTCAAGGTCGAGTTGAGGAACTTGAAAAGTAAGAATGGAATAGAAAATAATTGTAACCACACGTCCTCTTATACTCTCAATCTTGTGACTTTGGGATTATGTCCTTCAGCTCACAGCACCAAGCACGAACTTACCTTTCTTGAACACCTGTTTCTTTACTGTTCGAAGTTGCTTTGACCTAAAACTAGATTCGAACATTTTCCAGTCCTCCTAAATAATTTTTGAATGTTGTTTTTTCAGCGGAAGACTAACCCAGCAGTATAGCTTCGATTTCTTCAATTACGCTGGCATAGACAGGCCAGTCAGGTTATATACGACACCAAAGACTTACATAGATGACATTTCAGTATTAACAGTTGATATTCAAAGAAATGTAGGTGAGTAAAAACAGTTATTTCTGGTTATTTATATTCTCTACTAAGGAGGGTCTAGGTGGCAGAGTTTAAAAATGTTTGTCGATTTCTTTACAGCCACGTTAGAGTACAACGTAACAGTGATAGGTGACGCAAACATCACGTGTAGGGTAAGCCTAATCGACAAACAGAAGAATGTCGTCGTGAGCACCGGAGATTACGAAGACTTCTACGGGGTACTCCAAATAGAGAATCCCAATTTGTGGTGGCCTTATCTCATGCACCCGGACCCGGGATACCAGTACACCTTCCAGGTGGGTAACATCAAACCTCGATAGCATTAGTATCTCATAACCTATAAGGTGTTTAAGTTCATTACGTTTTTAAACCAGTTCCAAGTAATTCTTATCTGACGAAGTGACTGTCACAAAATCATTTCATGTCTTTCCGGTCGTTTCTTCTGAACTTCAAGGTGTCTATGCTGTTTTCAGGTGGAACTTTTGGACGAATTCGGCGATCTGGTGGACAAATACTGTCTGCCGTTTGGGATAAGGACCGTCACCTGGACGAACACGTCACTGCTCATCAACAATTACCCAGTGTACCTGCACGGCTTCGGTAGACACGAGGACGCCGACATCAGAGGCAAGGGCCTCGACCTGCCCCTGGTGATCAGGGATCACAACCTCATCAAGTGGGTGGGCGCCAACGTCTACCGCACCTCCCACTATCCCTACGCCGAGGAGATCATGGACGTTGCGGACGAGTTGGGCATCATGATCATAGACGAGTGCCCCAGCGTCAACACGGAGTAAGTAGAAACCTCTAACCAGCCGGTCCCAACTTCGTCTGATTAAATAAGCTGTACTGGAAACAGTTGAAACGACAGTTTGTTCATTATTGTTATTTCATTTACAAGAATTATGCCAATTCCTTGTCAGATTTCGATGAACATATTTTTTAACTTCAATTTTCCGTGCTTTACAGGTTCTTCGTCGAGCCGATGTTGACTAAACACAAGATATCTCTGACGGAGCTAATTAAGAGAGACAAGAACAGGCCGGGAGTGATCATGTGGAGCGCTGCGAACGAACCAAGAACGCAGGTCCCTCTAGCAAAAGAATATTTCAGGTGCATACGGTTTATTGTCTAAAAATTCGCAGTAATATTAATAGACAGTCGCTTTTAGGAGGATCATCGAACACATCAAGAGTTTAGACCAATCGCGGCCAACTACGATAGTCGAAGCTCAGAACGTAAATGTCGTAGAATCGGTAAGATAATGGTGATAGATTAAAGCGGCAGTGCACTTCTAAAGGCTAAAATGATTAGTGTTGCACCGCAAATTTCTATTACCTGGATCAGCAGACAATGGAACTCCAACTTAAGTAATTTGATATTAGGAGACCATCTTGGGGTCACAAAGGGAAAAAATCATTAAACGGGGAACTGATACTGACACTGAAATTGATAACCATTTATTTCGTTATCTTTAATTAATTGTTCTTTGCAATTTTTCAGTCTCGTTTCGTTGACATCATAAGTTTCAACAGATACAACGGGTGGTACGTCAACGAAGGAAATTTGGACATCATCTCCAATTGGGTAATTAGAGAGGCCACGGCGTGGCACGAGAAATTCCAGAAGCCCGTCATAATGCAGGAATACGGGGCAGATACACTGGAAGGCCTCCATTTCGTAAGTATTGACATATTTTCACTCCAACGTGCGGGAATCTCAACATTGTTCCAGACTCCGGACTTCATATGGTCCGAGGAGTACCAAGTCCAGCTGCTCTCCAAGCATTTCGAGGCGTTCGATCGACTGCGAGCCTCCGGCTTCTTCATCGGGGAGTTCATATGGAATTTCGCGGATTTCAAGACGACGCAAAGTAAGTAGAGAAGGTGTCCCGCAAGAATCAAATCCGGTGGCGTTCATTTCGAACGTTAATATAAACGACTTACTTATTATATTTTCAGCTTATACGAGAGTCGGGGGCAACAAGAAGGGGATCTTTACGAGGAGTCGACAACCGAAGGCAAGCGCGCACCTCCTCAGGAAGAGGTACTGGTCGCTGGCGAAGGAGTATTACAACGCCACCTTGCCGCTGGACCTGACCAGCTACGTCATTTCGAGACCGCTGATAGGTCGCGAAGAGCTGTGATACATTAGCCATTAGGAGTAGTGACATTTCGATGTTTACTTTGATGCGTAGTTAATTTAAAGGCGTGATAAATATATTTATAAATATTTAATTTTTTATAATAAAATGAAACAACGTTTTATGAAATACGTTTTTTTTTATTTAAAATAAGGTATTATCTTTTATTAAATCCCTCACGTAATTATTTAAATATGCAAGAAGTTACAATTAATCTCCATTCAACTAATAATTTAATTTAAGTAGTCAAGTCAAAACATAAATATTTTTAAACTAAGTAGAAAAAATTAAACACTTGGAGCAATGAACAGACGACATTTTCTACGATTCTTTTGAAGTTGAAATGCCTGAATCAAAATTTAGTTTCACAACATGACATAATTTTAGAATAGATAGATGAACGAGTTTCATTTCTATAAAAGCATTCGATTGACGATGTACCACAAAAGAAAATATTTCGTGACAAAAATTATTATCCAAAATCAAAATCATGAATATGTTTTAGTTTTTTTAACCAAACAGGAAATAGACACATAACAGATAGACACAGAACACAAACCAGAACAGTCTTTTTTGTCATTAGCTTTTACTTATTGTTTTAGTCCACAATTATCGTTCATCTTAAATGAAGTTTAAATCAAAACTTAAACACTATATACTTTAATATGCCACTAATTATCATTATTGGTATTCTTACAATTTTACAAGTACCTAAACAACCTTTAAACATTAATCTTCATGAAATCCATTAAAAACTTTGTTCAATGGCCCTTATCAACAAATCGAATACAATTATCTCTATCTCAAGTTACCTACTTTTACCATCCTCTCTTGACCAAGAGTAATGTACGATCCTAAAAAAAGTCTTTGAAATCAATAAAAACCCATAATAATTCAATATATTTCACTATTTTATCGAAATGCTATTGTCGTTTATTTTATAGTATACTGCATGAGTGCAAATGTAAAGAAAAAACACATAATAATGCGAGAACAATTACATATCATAATGAGATCTAATAGAAGCTGATTGCATTTTGAGATTAATCGGTTGGGCGGATGGGGGATAAAATTTATTTGTCCGTAGATAACTAATAACATTACAATAGTTATTTAAACATTATCATATTTTGTGAATCAATTAGTCTTCTATCGGATACTCATTCTGCAGTAAACGTAAACACTTCATTGGAATGCTTCGATAAACAAACAGTCTGATTAATGTATAACAAAGACGGTGATTTTACTATAAAAATAAAATCCATTCGCATTTATTATCAGTAGGTTCCGATACTAATAAGTAGGTCAAATATTAAAAAATGAGAATAGACTTATATGTATATATCTCGGTACTTCTTGTCGTTGGAAGCAATTGTGGTATACTTGACCCTAGACATGCTAAAAGAAGAGAATCGCTGACTTTGGACGGCCTTTGGGAATTTTCGCTGGTTAACAGCAGTACCTTGGCAGAATACACCTTGGATGTAAGTAACATAATCACAAATCATGAGCTACACATCAACCAAGGTATTGGGTATCACTTGGTCATGCACGCACGGACAGCATGCCCATATTAATTGAGATGTTTAGTGGTGAGATAGTAATATGTTTTATTTAGAAATAATCAAATTTGATGTTGTAGGTATAATAAAACAATATAATCAACATAAAATCTATTGCTTAATTCAAATTCAGTCACATTTCAACCGTAGCTTAAATTGTAATTTACTGTTATAATATTATACAGTGCTCACCTAAAGTATGGAATAAAATCAGTAAAAGTGAAACAAAAAATTTTTTGGAAAAAAATCCTCGAACAGGTCGATTTTGTTTAATAAAAACACATATTTTTGAGGGAACGTTTATTTTCAGATGTCATTTGTGTTTGAGTAATGACATCATCAACTTATTTTTTCAAATAGCAACCCCCCATTTTTTTAATTGAATTTGAGAGACCCTTTCATTGTCGATTTAACGGTATAAAAATGTTTCCACCTTACTTTACAAAATGTTTGAGTAAATGATAATTGATGTTACAAAATGAAAAATATATTTTTCACAATAAATAAACGAAATATGCTGAAAAAACTAAACACAAATAAAACATAGTAAAAAAAGTACGTTGCTAAGCAAAAAAATTATCAGATTAAACTTTTTGACATATCCGTGGTTTTTACTGTCAGTTAATCAGAAGATTTGTCATTATATTGTGCGAAAAGTTAATATTTATGTAACGTGTTAGTATTTATAAAAATTCCAGTTTTAATATGGCACATTTAACTGTGACCCAAAGAATTGAAATTTTGATTTTCGGGCAGCAGGAGGTATGCAATTTATTTAATGCAAAATATTCAGATAACCCTATCACCCAATCCACAGTTAGTAAGATTGAGTCCATATTTAGAGAAACTGGTGATGTTAAAGATCTCCCAAAATCAGGACGTCCAAAAATTATCCAAGATAAAAAGATTGACATTGTGTTAAGTATGGAAGAGAACCCTCAGAGTACCTCTACACTAGTTGCCTCAGAAAATGAAGTTAGTCAGACGACAGTTCTACGTATCCTGAGAAAATAAAACTAGCATCCTTACAAATTTCAACTTGTGCAAGAACTCAACGAAGACGACCCCGACCGGCGACTGCAATTCTGTGAAACTATGATGAATCTTTGTCAAACAAATACAAATTTACACCAGCAAATACTTTTTCCGATGAAGCCACGTTTTGTCTAAACGGCACAGTGAACCGTCAAAATTGCAGGTATTGGTGTCGGACGAATCCTCATTGGATCATCGAAGCACATACTTAACATCCGCAGAAATTAAATGTGTGGGCCAGTATAGTCGCAAACAGAATAATAGGGCCTTTCTTCTTTGAAGAAACTCTCACAGTAGAAAGATATCTGGAGTTCTTGCAAAATGATCAAGTTCCAGCGCTTGCAGTAATTTTCCCAAACGAGAATGATCCTGACATTCCAGATAACACACTTTGGTTTCAGCAAGACGGAGCACCCCCGCATTATGCGCGCTCAGTTCGTGAATATTTAGACGTCATCTTTCCTCAGAGGTGGATTGGCACACGAGGACCAATAGAATGGCCCGCGAGATCCCCAGGTCTTACACCACTTGATTATTTTTTATGGGATTATTTAAAATCAAAAGTTTACTGCAGAAGACCACACAATTTAGCCGAACTACGAGATCGCATTAAAGACGAAATGGGATCCATTACCCCGTAAGTCATTCAGAATGTACAAGAAATTGTACACGGGCTTGCATATTGCCAAAAAGTTTATGGACGGCATTTCGAACACTTAATTTAAAATTGTTTTTGCCTATTAAAGAAATTTTCGTTTATTTATTGTGAAAAATATATTTTTCATTTTGTAACATTCAATTGTCATTTACTCAAAAATTTTGTTATGTAAGATGGCAACATTTTTATACCGTTAAATCGACAATGTCTCTCTCGACATCGACAAGGGTCTCTCAAATTAAATTAAAAAAAATGGGGTGTTGCCATTTGAAAAATAAATTGATGACGTCATTACTCAAAAAACAAATGACATCAGAAAATAGACGTTCCCTCAAAACGTGTGTTTTTATTAAACAAAATCGACCTGTTCGAGGATTTTTTCCAAATATTTTTTTTTCACTGTATATTTGCAGGTAGGCGACCAAGATGTGGATCTGATGCCCGTACTGCCAGCTACAACGACATATCCACGAACCCTTTGGTACGAGACTATGCAGGACTGGTAAAGTACCGAAGAACCTTCGTCGTGCCGAAATCCTGGAGTGAGAAGAGGACCTGGTTACGCTTCGGTTCGGTGTGCTACGCAGCTCAAGTGGTGAGTAGTCCCAAGTAAACGATCATTACAATCAAGTGTCTACCTTGTCTTTCATTTGCAGTACATCAATGGAGAGCTGGCGTTTTCCCACAGCATCGGTCACACGCCCTTCGTCGGTGAGATCACGTCTCTCGTCAAACCCGGCGACGACAACGAAATCGTGGTAATCGTGGACAATGTTCTGACGGGAACGACAATTCCTCAAGGTTCTACATCTACATTGGCGAAGTAAGTACATTTACTTTGAGGTATTTTCCACTTTTAATAACATCTGAATCCAAATATCCAAATATCCAAAAATTACTTCTTCCAAATCAAATAAATAGGTACCTAATCAAAAATTCGGGAGTTCCTCAAGAACTGTCGATAGACTTTCTTGTCCAGACCTTTGTCCGAACCAAGACTTTTATTACACCTTATTCATAAATTTTATATCCCCATTTAAATGTATAACTTAATTTTAAGTAACTAACCAGAACGTCCCCTATAGTGGCAGATTAAAACAGGATTACACGTTCGATTTCTTCAACTATGCCGGCATTGATAGACCCGTAATCCTCTACGCGACAGAGAGCACTTACGTGGACGACATTACCCTTCACTCGACAGTAGATGGAAACTCAGGTATAGTTACGAAGAAATGAGTCAGACGGTTTTTCGAGAATTAAGAATTACATTTGCAGCGAACGTCACTTACAACATATTAATAGAAGGCGCTACTCGATTCACATTTGAAATATCGATAGTGGACAAGGAAGGTAATCAGGTAGCCTCAAATGATGGACAAAGTCTCGGTGGATCTATACAAATTCCTAACGTCAATTTGTGGTGGCCCTACCTCATGGACGACAACCCAGGATACCTCTACACCTTCAAGGTATACATTGAAGACAAAAAATACATAGCTTTTATTCAGAGGCTCGTCACATCCTTTAGGCACTTAAGTTCTATAAGTAAGTAATTCCTCGTTGCAGGTGGATCTCTACGACAGCGACAGCAATCTTCTAGACCGCTACGAGCTTCCGTTTGGGGTGAGAGAATTGAGCTGGGACAGTATGTCTTTCAAGATAAATGGCAAACCTGTCTATATTCGAGGATTCGGACGGCACGAGGACTCGGATATTCGAGGCAAGGGTTTAGATTTACCCCTGGTACTGAGAGACTACAACCTAATAAAGTGGATCGGCGCCAACTGCTACAGGACCTCTCACTATCCTTACGCGGAAGAGATCATGGACCTGGCAGACAGCTTAGGGATCATGATCATCGACGAAGTTCCCGCCGTTAACATTCAGTAAGAGGAACAAAATAAACGATAGGACACTTTCGTGACATTTTTTTTTGCAGCGGCTTCAGCAACGATTTACTGGAAAACCACAAGCACTCCATTACGGAATTGATCAAGAGAGATAAAAATAGACCCAGTGTGGTCATCTGGTCGGCAGCAAATGAACCCAGCAGCGGAGATAGCGGGGCTGGGGAATATTTCGGGTAAAGAAACGTTTAATTAATGTCACTATTCATTACATTTTTTTTCCGTTTACAGTCACGTAATAGCACATGTGAAGGCTTTCGATACGACTCGACCAGTGACCATTGCAAATCTCGTCGGACCTGACAATGATCAGTCGGTAAGTTTCAAAACAAGGTTGATCGTGTAGAGTAACCAACTTTCATGGAAAATTGAAGAAAGTATTAACTATACGACGATGCACCTTTCTTGTTTTAGGGTCAATATTTGGATCTTCTAGGTTTTAACGAGTACAGCGCGTGGTATAGCAACGAAGGGAACCTTGACGTCATCATCCCAGACGTATTGGCGACGGCAAAGAAGTGGCATTCGAAACATAACAAACCGGTACTAGTAACGGAGTACGGTGCCGACACCTTAGAAGGCTTCCATATAGTGAGTTTCCACAAATGTATTCAGGATATGCCTCAAGGTTACATTATTGGCCCGTTTCATACCAACAAAAAATTATATAAATTACAATCTATTACATTCTCTAATTTTTTAGCTTCCCAATTTCGTTTGGTCAGAGGAATACCAAACGGATTTGATGGGTCGAAATTTCCAAGCATTCGACACCCTTAGGGCGGAGGGCTGGTTCATCGGGGAGATGATTTGGAATTTCGCCGATTTCAAAACTAAACAAGGTATCTACTCCAATGTTGCCTTTTTCCCTCTGAAAAGCATGACAACGATAATGATGATCGTTGACGTACTTTTTATGTTTCAGAATTCAGAAGACTGGGAGGCAACAAGAAGGGAGTGTTCACCAGACAACGGCAGCCCAAACAGAGCGCCCACCTGATGAGGAAAAGGTACTGGGCCCTGGCGTCCCTACTAGACAACGCCACTGTGCCCTCGGATTTGGACAACTACGTCGTGGGAGATCCAACAAAAGTCAAGGATGAATTTTGAAAATCCGTAGTGTCTAATTTCGTTTTTGTCATTTATAAAGTTGAAACTACCTTTAATCATCTAACCACAATATTTTTGATTTAACTACATATATATTGTAACGTTTTGTTCACTACGGATTCCTAAGGTGTGAAAAATTTAAACTCCCACTTTCAACTAACACTATTTATTTAAACAACTACAAACACTAATTACTAACACTAATTTATTTTTATACAATTTATATTCGAACTATTTTACGAAGACCGCGACGCACAGTTCAAAGAAAGACTAATTCATTCCCCTATCGGCCTACCTTATAAAGACCCCTGTAGAAGGACCGCGTAAGTGCCAGTAGCCGTTAGCCGTTTTCCCGACCATTCCCCTTAAACTCAAGATTGATACCTGATACGGAACGTCCCCATATGTCCCACACAGTTGTTTATTGTTTACCGAGGCGGACGTAGGTTGCCACGGTCGGATCGTCACAATATTCTAAAATAAGAACCCTCAAAAATAGTATTTGGCTTTCCTTTAAGTTTACGATATACCCAATCCAACAAAACTAGAGCTGCAACATTATCCACGGGAGCACGCATCTACATACACTCGAACCCCTCTTAAGTCGCCAAATCCGTGCATCATTACCTCGCTTAAGTCGCGAAATTTATCCTCTCTTAAGTCGCGATCATAACCTCAACTTGTTCGTGTTTTAGCTGCAAAAAGAAATATTTAGAGATATACCACAGCACTTGTTATAACGAAAGATGAGCCAACTGAATGAAGAATCAATGTACGTATACCCAGTCGTGCGTGACAAAGTTCAATTTTCCACTTGAATGAATATTTTAAAGATTAAATATTTTTAAAAGACACCTAACCCATTTTAAATCAATAAATGTATTACACAATCATTTTTTTCAATAAAAATTGTACATATTCATGCGAGAATCCAATTTCCAAAAGTAGTTCTAAAACTTTTACAGGCGGCGACTTAACCGGGACGGTTTCGCGACCTAATAGGGGGAAACGTGGTGAAATAACAGAGGATGTGAATTAAGCGAAGGAAAAAATAAGAGGGGTTCGAGTGTATATATGTATCTTGTATATGTATAGTACATATGTATCTTTCAAGCAAATACCAAATATAAGGTAATCGGCATGAGTTTTTAGTATCATCAAGGGAATGTCACTTTCTAGTGCACTACTTATTTGGCTTATCTTACGCACTTCTTGTCAGCGCGTCAGCTAAAGAGACCATATGAGATCATATCAAAAGATCAGATAACCAATAAAATGTATTACATAATCTTGAAATTGTTAGGATAAGATAATTATAATAAGCGATTTTAAAAACAAAGACAAAGTGAATCGTCTAATAAGTCATAAATACAGGGTTCGACAAAAGTCTGGAATTATGCCTAAAACTTTTTCAACCATGTTTTATAGGCAACATTTTCAAATAACAGTTTTCCGGCCCAGTCACCTGATTTGGCCCTGTGACTTTTTCTTATGGTGATATGTTAAAAACCAAGTATAATAAGGGATGGCCAAATAATGTGAATGACTCATGAACTCGAATTATTAGGGAAATGAGGGCAAAATGGACTAAGATGTTTGTGAATATAAGAAGCTCTTCAGTAAAGTGACCAGATTTTGATCTTGCCAAAGACGGACATGTTCAGCTGGTTCACATTGACGAAGCTAGAGTTAATTTTTCGCGCCGTGAGGCGCCGCAGGCGAAAATTTTTAAAACTTTCAAGGTTACGCGTTTTCCTGGCACTTCAGAATTTCAATGAAAAATACATTTACATAAAAATATAAACTTTCACAAGGATGCTTTTTTGGAATTTGATGCCTTTTTGAAATACTAATATTTAATCACGATCGATACGATACGTCGATACGTCTTCAGATTAACCTAGAAAACGTAGTTAGTAACATTTTAATAAAAAAATTCAATGACGGACAGTTTGACGGACTGCGCTTGAAGACGGACAAGCTTTCTGAATGACGGACTGTCCGTCCTAATGACGGGGCGTCTGGTTACTTTATCTTACAGACGGATTAAATTAGGACTGTGATTTAGCAATAATGGTAGGTTATGGGGTTAATGTTATCTAAATAAGGTAGTCTTCATGGTAACTATTAGTTTACACTGAGTGTTATCAAATAAATTTTTTGGTTTTATTGGACGAAAAACTTACTTAGCTACACCATAAAGGGTCTAGCAGGATAAGATAGGGTCAGTGGCCCCAGAAAGATATTTTGAAAATAACTTGTGTTATTTCACATTGACGAGATACAAAATTAGCATTGACACAGATTCAGTCTCTCATCTCGCTGCGTTCGGGAGATAAATGATCAAATAGATGCTAGAGCGGGTATTTTACAAAATTGTTTTTTTCGAAAACTATTGCAGCCGCACTAATAAAACAAAAACTATTCATTAGACAAAATATTAGTCTACTTTATGTATTTTTTATAGAATTTCTGTATTGTATTCACTATTAAACAAAATAAGTTTTTTTTTTTCAAGATTTTATTTATAGTTGACGCCGAAGTACAATTACAGAAAAAATATATAATGTAGCTGACTATGTCTTGTATTACTAAAAGTGCATAATTATAAAATGGGTGCAACACTTCCAAAAAAAATTAAAACTTCTTATGACCGTCCTGGGTACTAATGAATACATTTGTCTTTTGATTAAAGTTTTTTACTGTACACCTTTATAATATGTTATTATTCGAGAATATACTAGGTAGTAGTCCAAAAGGTAATGGTGGGTTCATGCAGAAATTTTTAGTAATAAGAATAAGAATAGTAATAAGCATAAAAGTTAAACCTTCGTTTTATAATGACCCAGTTCATGCAGCAAATCCTTATTTTTAAAATTATTACTAAAAATTATGTTTACTGCATGAACTGGGTCATTATGAAACGAAGGTTTAACTTTTATGCTTATTACTATTCTTATTCTTATTACTAAAAATTTCTGCATGAACCCACCATAAGTATGACGTTCATTTTGACATAAAGAGATGAAAATTGTTTGTGGAACTGCAACGTTTTTAGAGAACAAGATGAAACCGGTCGCTTTCCAGCTAACATAGTCGCTGGTGTGTGCACTGCGTACGTGTAGTGTTTTGTTTCGGAATATATTGCCTAATTTTTTTATAGATAAACTGTTTTATTGTGTTTTATGGTGGGTTCATGCAGAAATTTTTAGTAATAAGAATAAGAATAGTAATAAGCATAAAAGTTAAACCTTCGTTTTATAATGACCCAGTTCATGCAGTAAACATAATTTTTAGTAATAATTTTAAAAATAAGGATTTGCTGCATGAACTGGGTCATTATAAAACGAAGGTTTAACTTTTATGCTTATTATATTCTATTCTTATTACTAAAAATTTCTGCATGAACCCACCATTAGTGAGTAGTTAGTTGTACGCGAAATATGTCTGGTAAATGTAACAACTGTAGTAAGTTTTTACGCAAAGATAATAAGTATAGAAAAGTTATGAAAACTGAAAATGAAGCTGAAACATACAGTGATTGTTTCAAGAAAAAATGCAACCTCACAGTACAGTTTGTTAAAACCATGCCGAGCATATTAAAACTGGAAGTTAGATCAAGAGATGTGAACCATAAAACTTATCATATTTATATTGAGTATGTACCAAATGGAACGACAATTGAACGCATACGCCGATATTACTGCAACTGCCCTAAGGGTCTAAGAACAGTAGGATGTTGTTCTCACATAGCCGCATTTATTTATTTGTTTTTTACAAGCTTTATCTGATATATTTACATCAGAAGAGAATCACGCAGTTATTAATGAGGACAGCGATGAAGATTAATCATACTTTAATATTATAATTTGTATTACAATAAATAATATTTTTTTAAATTAATTTCTAAATATTCAGCATCTTTCTTCTTTTTGACGTGAATAATAACTGTAATTTAGAGCGTTTACAAACTTGTTCATGAATAATAAAAATGCTACCACTATTTAATACAGTATGTATAGTTTAATCAAAAGACAAATGTAAAGTCATTAGTACCCAGGGACGGTCATAAGAAGTTTTAATTTTTTTTAAGTGTTGCACCCATTTTATATTTATGCATTTTTTGGTAGTAATACAAGACATAGTAAGCTACATTATAAATTTTTTCTGTCATTGTACCTCGGCGTGAACTATAAATAAAATCTTGAAAAAAATATACTTATTTTTTTTTTAATAGTGAATACAATACAGAAATTCTATAAAAAATACATAAAGTAGACTACTATTTTGTCTAATGAATAGTTTTTGTTTTATTAGTGCGGCTGCAATAGTTTTCGAAAAAAACAATTATGAAAAATACCAGCTCTAGCTTCTATTTGATCATTTATCTCCAGAACGCAGCGAGTTGAGAGGCTGAATTTGTGTCAATGGTAATTTTGTATCTCGCCAATGTGAAATAACACAAGTTATTTTCAAAATATCTTTCTGGGGCCCCTGACCCTATCTTATCCTGCTATACCCTTTCTCGAAATATATGGTGTAGGTACTCAGAATAGTGCACTGATTCCACTGGGAAATAAAAAATCGTAGTGCTATTAAAAAAAAAAAACAAAAATGGCAGAATAAAACTCGCCTATTGAATATTATTACTAGGGAACGGAAATGTGTGCGGCAACGCATGGCTCGGAACTATGAAACTCTATGATAATGAAAGTATAAACCGTATTTGTAAACGCCTTGTACATTATATACACATATATTTCTTCCCGTGCTACATACGGCAGTGACCCTTCCTGAAAATGCTCCAGAGCCCGCATATGCGCAATAGTACGTCAGCACGCCGTGGGAACGCAGGATACTCTTATGCAGTTTTACATGCCGGCAGACAAACATTCCGAGGCCTAATTATTACATATTTAAAAGGTAATTTTCAATAAATAAAAAAATAATTTCTAAACTTTTCAAATTAATTTGTTTGTTTTATAAATAAATAGGTACATCATATCTTGCATATACTGTCCTTTCGTAAATTTTAAGGTATGCATATAAAGGTATTAAAATAACTATTGCCTGGGTGTCATTAACGTTCAAAAAAAAATGTTTTAATTGAACACTACAGCATTGGGATCGAATGGTCCACTGAATGGAGAACCCTCCGCATTCCATGCTTTCTTCAATTTATCCTGCATCACGATTTCTTCAGAAGTTGGCAGCCCTAACCTTTTCCTCTCTTGGTTCCACTGCAGCTCTTGGATCTTGGCTTGAGCCTCTTCAGGTAAGTCTTCGTAAGGCCTAGTACAATCTATTGTAGAGATGTCCAGTTCTGGTTCCGATTTTAGCAAGCAATTCCACCATATATCCTGGCATTTATCCAAATGTATTTCCAACTTTTGCCATCCAGGGACCATATGGCATCATTGGCTTTGCATTTATGACAGAATTCACCCTCTAAAGTACCACGCCATCTTTTAGTTTGACTGATAGTCGTTTGGTAATATTGTAACATCCAAGTCTCTCTTAGAAACACCGTCGGGAATCTTCAAGACTACATGAACTTCTAAAATAGTTTGTGACCAACAGTAATTGTCATACATGGCTCCATTGTAGAATTCTGATTTGACGGAAATTGAAATCACACATTTTTTCTTCTTTAATATTCAAATCTTCTGTCGTAGAAGTAACTTCATTTACATCGTCACATTCGGTAATTACGGTTTCTTCTGCACAAGTAGGAATGTCCGTAGAAGTGTATAAAGTCTCCGAGCTCTGAGGTTTCCATTTGTAAAAAAGTATGTCGTACCAATTTTCGGACAGACCTTCTGGTAAACCCACCGCAGCATTGGGTTCCGGTAGCAACGTGATAAAAATCAGTCCTGAAAATAACATCTTTAGTAGAAGAGAAAATAAGTGAAAAAAAACTGTACCTTCGTTGTAAAAATCCAAATATTTCATCAAAAAGTTTGGTAACGTCTTGCACTCTTTCAACATTTGAAATAGCATATCGTCATGATTCTGACCTGTGTCATTCATTTTGAATGGCGATCAAAACAATACAAAAAATTGAAAGTGTTGCTACAGTTTAATACGTTCCAAGAAACGCATTCTAGAAAACAAAACATGAGAGTTAACCTTAAAATTTACCATACACAGTTCATTACATCTACTAATGAAAACATTCGATCTACTATAAGGAATGTTGGAACGACACTCCAAAATACATATTTATCATAAAAAAAACTACACTCAACATCCACATTTCCGAACTTTTACGTTCCGCAGACTTCCACATTTCCGAACTCTCGTCACCTCGGGATTACCGAACTGCAGCTGGCTAATGCGCAAAGGGTTTTTCTGGCTCATTCTAGTACTTTTCTTTGTTTTTCGAGGTTTTTATGCAAATGTAATGCATACATACATGTGTACATGTTAATAAAAGAACGTTTTTCTAAAAAAAAAAATGTCAGGTGCAAAGGAGAGTGAGTGCGATGCAGGTAATTATTTGTAATTCAAAGTAAAGGTTTGTTTTATTGAACATTTTGTTGACGTAACCTATAATAATTTCAGACTGAAATGAAAAATTATGAGAAAATATGTATTTTTAAGAAAACCGTGATACAAAACAAACATTATTGTACTGTTTATTTGCAGAGAAAAGAGCCTGCTAAGAGGCTAACCTTGGAGCAAAGCTGGATTTGATAAATCACGCAAAAATGGTGTTAAAAATGTTGATCTATGTAAGATGTACAATATTTGTAAATTGTCAGTGGCAGAAATTCTTGAAAAAAAGAAATTTACTTTGAAAAAACTGAAAAAAAAAACGAAAATTGAGTGGACGGATTGACACAATAAAGTGCACGGTACTTATGATACGCCATTTGAAAGAAGTGTTTTTCACTGGTTTGTACAAAGAAGAACTCTTGTCTCAGGTGTGCTGCTGAGGGAGGGCGATTTCCTCTTTGCTGAATTCTGTGACAATCGAAATGTTCGACAATCGAACAATCGCATTATTGTGTTTATATTTTTTTTCTCATTTCAAATTTCGCGGTTTTTTGTCGTCAACCAATCAGCGACAAGTTCGGTTATGTGGAAGTACAAGTTCGGAAATCTCGTGAGAAAAAGTTCGGAAATATCGTGAGTTCGGAAATTTGGAGTTCGGATATGTGGATGTTGAGTGTACTGAAACATAAAAACATATACACGGAGTCTCCAAAATTTGGCCCTCAAAATTCGTTTACCTCCACAATTTGGCGAAAAATCCCTCCGCAATTCGGCGTTTTTCTATCCCCACTATTACCACGAGCTCTTTGCTCCTATGCGGCGCGCTATTTGAAATCCTTGCAACATTAGTTTATTGAATAGGAAGCAGAATTATATTTAAAAATGCGATATTCCTTTATATTATGGGATCCTTTATGTGTATTTATAGAACCCTTACAATTATTGGCTCCATTACTAAAAATTTACTAAAAATTTGGTCCTTGCACTCCTACGTACATTTTTCACGCCGGCAAAACAACAAATAAGTACAGCCTCACTTGACAGTAAGCACCAATGCTGTGACTTTTCAGTGGCTGTATGGGGTACACCCTCTTGAAGCCAAATTCTGGAGACATTCTGTTCCCGAGCTACGCCGAATTTTGGAGACTCCAGTGTATTTACTAGTTAACGGTCAAAACTAGTTTTGTTGATAGAAAAATTAATAAAGGCAAAATTCAAATTTTGGTAATAGAGATATTATAATAAAGTACTAACCAACAGTTAATTTATGCAACTGGCTCAGTAGATACTTGTTGAAAAATAAATTACGTTACAGGAAGATGGAAATTCGTTATGGGAAGACCGTGACATGCTTGCATTCCCAAAGGACTATTTTAGAAGAATAATTACAGTTGCACAACCAACTTTTGATTAGCACAGGCACAGGCAAAAGTATTTATATTTTGTCTCCATCATGGTACACCTTTATGGGGTACACTCTATTTAGATGTTTTGTGGGGTACACGTCCAATTAATAATTAATGTTAAGGAAGAAGAAGTCAAAAAGTACAGAAGACCTACTCACAGGGTTGCCAACTTAGTAGACTTGGTAGATTCAGGACTCATTTGGTGGGCAAATTTATGTTTTAGTGGGCAGTAGAAAATCTAGTAGAATCAGAATTATAATTAAACGACTTTCTCCTTCTATTTGCGTCGTACATTCGTAACTCTAAGTCTATCAATTTAAGCTACTTACTCCCTTTTTTGCTTATAGGGTACTTATTATTTTCATATTTAAGAGTTGTTTAATTTTCAGATATTTTTAACTTGGTTGTTTACGTTCTTTTATATTTGATCCTTTTTTAGATACCTATCTTGTCTTAAAATACTGAGTTGCAATATACCTACCTAACTGTAGTTTTATTTTTAAATTTCTATATTCATGGATATTCAAAAACCCAAAAAAAAAAATACTTTTATTTCCACTCCGTATGTAGTGGATGTATTGTGATGGTGCCGGAAATCGAAAAAAAAATTGTTTTATCAATAATTTATTGTGTATACCAGTATTTTAATCGATTTTGGGTAAGTAGCCAACATTATTATATAATAGACAACTTGCCATATGTCATTAGTCATTAGCATGTGATTCGTGATTCCTATCACGGGGGTGAAACTAGCATTCACGACCTCGCAACAGGCTATCAGTGCAATGTTGCCAGATGCACCTTAAGTCGTAATAATTTCCAGCAACACTCTGACGCGATATTTCGTTATGTTAGATATATCCCCTTACATGCATTAAATAAAGTAAAGTAAGTCAAACTAGACATTTTGAATAATAATAATTACAATAATAATACTTTTCAGAGATTAAATAATTGACTTTGAAGTTGGCATATTTTTTATAATTCCCCAAATCTGGGGAAAAATTATAAATAACGAAATGGCCACGTGGTATCGGTGGCGGCAATCCCATAGGTCTATTTGCCTAGGCGATCCATGTCCAATAGAAACGCGGCATTTTAATTTAAACTTTGATTGTTGTTGTTTTAGGAAGCGTCCCTAATGGAAAATTTTGATTCGCATCAAATTATTTTGTGCATTATTTTGTGATAAAACTATTATTTCTTTTGTGATTGGCATTTAAGGATATAATATAAATTATTCTACTTATTGGTAAGTAAATACTGTACTTAAATTACTTATCTAACCTATAAATGATTAGTATATTACAAGAACATAATAAGATGTGCATGAAAAGAATAAAACGATACGTGTAATTTAATTAATTCTTAGGTTTAGCAAAGTTCTTTCTAGTTTACTGTTAATATGAAATAGTCTTGTAAATGAGCTTGTGTACATATTAAATAATAGAAGTTTCTCAGCGTTTGAACTTTAAAATGGTAATAAAATATTATGGGTTTTTAGAGTGTTCTTCACTGTATGGAGCCATGCAACAACAAGCGTTCTACTTCATCAGTAGGAGTATGTTCACGATGTCCAGCAGGTATGTCCAAGTTAAATACAACCTAATCTCGATGTGAAAATTTTCTTATTTTAATCTCCTTTGACTTATTTTGTTTTCAAATAATTTTTTGTTTACTATGTCAGTATGTTTTGATAATGTATTGTTTTAAATGTTTATAATTGTAGAAATAAATAATTTCAAGCAAATTGTTTTTTTATTTATTCCACCTTGAATGATAAAATCATAAAGTGGGGGGTTACAAATCAATTTTTTATGCAGCAACAACGAGTTTGCTGTATGAAAAATTGAATTGTAAAATGAAGTTGGCGATGCCAATTCACGGCTACGCATTTCGATAGAGCGTCGCGCATGCGCATTATGGAAAAACAGGCCACCGGTACATATGGTGGCCCCGATGCGTATGTTTCCCTCCTTATCTATGGAGATTGCCCTTCTTCTATTTAGATGTTTTGTGATTCCTATTACTACAATTTTTGAAACTTAGTTGGGAGTGCGAGAGTGTAAAATAAAGCAGTGTTTTATTTTAAAGTACACTCTATTCCCCTCTTAAGTCACCAAATCCGTGCATATCTCGCTTAAGTCGTGAAATTTATTCTCTCTTAAGTCGCAATCATAACCTCAAATTTTTCGTGTTTTTAGTTGCAAAAAGAAATATTTAGAGATATACCACAGCACTTGTTATAATGCAAATGAGCCAGCTGAACGAAAAAATCAACGTAAGTACACCCAGTCGTGCGTGAAAAAGTTCAATTTTCCACTTGAATGAATATTTTAAACAATTTCCAAACGTAGTTCTAAAACTTTTACAGGCGGCGACTTAAGAGGGACAGTTTCGTACATAATAGGAAAAACGTGGTGAAAAAAGAGGAAATGTGAATTAAGCGAAGATGACTTAAGAGGGAATCGAGTGTAATAAGAAATGAGCTTTGGGAGTTAGCAATACCTAGTAAATTTTTTAGTAGATTTAAAAAAAGTCATACTTGTCCTCTAGTAGATTCGATAATCTCTTTTAGTAGACAAAATGTATATTTTGTCTATGTAGTAGATATACTTTCGGAAGTGTTGGCAACCCTGCCTACTCATTTACATACATACAATTTTTAATTTAACCTTAGTTTCGAAATTCGTTTTAGGTTACTTATTTTGCCCAAAATGAGTAAATATGCAAAATATGCGGACTTGATGAAGAATACTACAGAATACGCCCGTAGGATGAACAGACTCAGCAACAGAATATTTGGAGAAGTTGCCCGACCTACAAACTCTAAATCCATGAAGGTTGTAAAGCTGTTCAGCGAAAAACCAATACATTTCGAAAGGAAATACACGCCTATTACCCTAGGCATGTTGAAACGGGAATGTTAATGTTAAAATTAAGACACTATGGTTTGTACAGAGATGAGCATGCAGATTTTAAGGAAGAGATGGATAGGATGCGAGCACTGCGTGGTAAAGTAAAAAATACCCGAAAGCCGAAGGCTGAAACCAAAAGTAAATTGTTAATTTGTTAGTTTAATACACTTTAGTTAAAGTAAAAAGGTGTTTTTATTTCAACATTTTTACCCAAGTAAAACAATAAAAATAAACGAATATATTCACTTATTTCCCTATGAGATTTTTATTTAATAATCACATCAAAATATATAAAGTATGTAAAAATTTCTTAAACGTATTACAATTCTTCTTTTTTACTGGGTTTCTTTTTTCCTGTTTCTCCTTTAAGCTCTTCATGTAAACACTTCGAATTCCCGTTTTTTAATGCACGATCCTCACAAAGGTATTTTTTCAGCATTAGTTTACCCTGATGCTTAAAGTACCAATCCTCTATATCTGCCTCATGCTCCTCCAGCAAGGTTTCACACTACAAAATATACTATTTAGTAAATACTCGTATCTCAATTTATGTTATATTAAAATTGATTAGAATACTAATTTCTTATTTTTGACTCGTAATAGTTCTAATATTCAGAAACTCTTAAGACATTCTACATTTTTACATTACTAATAATTAAAATATATTTACATGTATCAAGAATATTAAAATAGAATTAGGTATTTTTTAACCAACAACATTTCTGCTCGGAACTTATACACTTTCTTTAAAAATCATCTTTGCTATTACTCTGCAGCAACGTTAATCAAGAAGGAATTGAATGCTTTGATTGTTAGGTAGTTTTTAGGGGGCTCAACTCCCCCTGGCGTTACCCTGGTTATGGCCCTAATTTGCCATTAATTGATTACCTGCTCTGTAAATAATTTCATATGCGGCAAACATGCATTGGAAACAAACAAAAGTGTAAGTGCAACTGTAACTCTACCTGTGTCTTCATATTAGTGATTTCAGCACTAGGTTTGTCCCACAGCTCATATGGAATGCCCAACTCAACTTTAACCCCCTTGTCGACCAATCCATGAAGTGTTCTGAACGTTTCGCTCATCCCCTTTGCAAATCTCGTGCTGTCCTCCCTTTCCTTATGAATATTGTATTGTAAAATTCTGTCGCAAACGCCATCTAAAGACTCGACCAGCCTTAGTTCGGATTTTCTATACTCTTTTTTTCTTCTTCGGTTTTACATCGTCGACGGCATATCCTGTCTCTAAAACTTCGCTAGTTTTACCCGTCTCCTCAAGCGATCCTGGAGTTCAGTAGCCAAGATCTTACATACTACAAAAAAATATGCTTGTATTCAGCAATATGCAGTACACTAATCTGATTCCTACAAATCTGTTTACGTTGTGTACTAATGTTACTTACGAGGTTTACAAACTTACAAGCATAAAACATAACCTCACATTACAATACCAAAACGAAATATTAATTCTAATTTATTTACCTTCACATTTATCCGCGTATTTTACGCCGTGATCTTCTTCAGTCTCTGTGTAAACGCTTGTGAATAAAAATAATGCGAAAACCGTAAAAATACTATGTAAAAAATACATGTTTTAGGTATGTAATGTACGACGTTAAAGCCCTCGGTCCTCGATTCGAAACAAACCAAAATGAACACGATAGTGATAAGGATAAGCCATCGCTTACATGTATTAATTCAATTTAGTTAATACTGCTAACCTTTAACACTGGCTGCATTATGTATTTTACAAATGTGGAACTATTTTATTGGCTAGAGAGACTGACCAAGTTAATAACCTCTTCCGTAACCGCATTTTTGATAGTGCAAAACATAAACAAACTGAAAAAGGCAACGAAAAAATAAATTGTTTGCGCTATTAGTCATCCTAAAACTATGTTTTCTTTACCAGACATTATTTTCTTAGGTGTTCATGCGAAATTTTTAGTAATAAGAATAAGAATAGTAATAAGCAAAAGTTAAACCTTCGTTTTATAATGACCGAGTTCATGCAGCAAATCCTTATTTTTAAAATTATTACTAAAAATTATGTTTACTGCATGAACTGGGTCATTATAAAACGAAGGTTTAACTTTTATGCTTTTACTATTCTTATTCTTATTACTAAAAATTTCTGCATGAACTCCACCATTACATTTCTAAAAATACGTGTTATATAGGGTGTCCTAAAAAAGGATATTAAGTAATTTCCGAAATATTTTTTTGCTACCACATACACTCGAACCCCTCTTAATTCACCTTCGCTTAATTCACATCCTCTCTTATTTCACCACGTTTCCCCCTATTATGTCGCGAAACCGTCCCGGTTAAGTCGCCGCCTGTAAAAGTTTTAGAACTACATTTGGAAATTGGATTCTCGCATGAATACAATTTTTATTGAAAAAAATGATTGTGTAATACATTAAATATGGACACCTAACCTTTAAAATAGGTTAGTGTAAAAATATTTAACCTTTAAAATATTCATTGAAGTGGAAAATTGAACTTTGTCACGCACGACTGGGTATACTTACGTTTATTTTTTTTGTTCAGTTGCTACACAATACTATTTCAAATTAACCACAACTACCCCAGATGACTCGAATGACTCATTTAAACAATTGTTTGTTTAAGTATTGATAGTTGTAAATTGTTGAATTAAAGAATTTGAAGGACTTTTAATCAAATACACATTGTTTATGCTGTGGTTATATCCTTTATTAAAACGGTTACATTGGTATTACAATCGATTACATTTCAGTGGTTACAAAAATCATAAGATAAAAAGCATGCAACTTACAACTAAACATTATGTCTTATACTAAAAGTAACTGGATAGCAAGGAACACTATTGCTGCATCCAGAGTGGATATAATAAAAAAATGATATTATAAAATCTTATGAGCCAAGTAGCTGCTTTAAATTTAGAAACTAACATTTTGCCTTATGTGTAATCAGTGAAATCCTCCATATACTTCTCGTTCTTCGTGATGGGATCATCGATGGGGTAACTGCTTTCCTTCTTCTTCTTCTGCTCTTGAATAATCTTGGTCTTTATGTTCTTGATCTTCCTTAATCTTTCCAACCAATTGGATGCGTAGGGGTCAGTCTTACGACACTTCAGGGAGCTTGCCACTAGGGAAGCTAACTGCACACAAAAAATTTTAATAGCACCAGCTTTTATATGATAAGAATGTCGTTAACAGCATTTACGATGCTGAAAATGTTAGTTCAGACATAAATCACATAAACTACGATATTGCATGTATTTATGTCAATCAGTAATTTGTATATTCCATAGTCTTATGGAATATACAAATTATCTTATCTTGCAAACATCTAATTTATCAACTAGCCAACTAAATATGTATAACATTAACAAGATATTCCTAATACTCACATTCGCGTGCAGAGCTAGTTGTCTAGCCAATATTGCCACATTCTGGTCCGACACAATTTTCGGCTCACTTATAGCAATTAGTTCTTTGAGCTCCTCTTTGACCTTAACCACAACCCGATTCGTATTGTGGTCAAGGGGCTGAATGATGATGGAAGCAAAGTTTAGTTGACCCTTAAAAAATAATTCACAATAGTATTAGTAGATATCTGTAATTTTTGTTTATCGTAACTTACCTTTATCGTGTTTACATTAAATTCATCCAGACTCTCATTATAAACGATATTCACGTAGTTGTTTCCGATGTGCCTCTTTTTATTGTTGCAATTCGGATCGTTGTCTTTTGTAGGCATCATGGTTGCGACATGGAAGGTCATTCTAATGACATCGTCCTGCCAGATATACGCAAACTTACCGTCCTCTCCTGTCTGGTCTAGTCCCCCCAAGAAACATACCTGAACAGAGGATATCTTCAGCGACCTCAAGTGAAATTCAACAGTACTGACCTGAGGATCGACATCCGAAAGTTTCACCAAAGAACCCAGACTCTGCAAGAACTCGACGTAACGAAAAGACCCAAATTTGTTCTTCAAAATTTCCGCCTCCGAGTTGATCTGACCATCCGAGATGTACAAAACGCCGATCGTATGGGTCTCATACGGGGGATGAGGTCAAGAACTTTTAACGACCTCTGCACCATTTCGCTGGTGCCAACTATCAGCGGTTTTTCAGTGTTGTTCCCGAAGGAGGCTGAATGGTACAGCTGCAGGAAAACAAAGCTGGGATTGATGCCGCTTCTGGGCGTTTCCCTGGAGCGCGTCGGCTGGTGGATTTGCTCGGCCCGAGACTTGCGTGTGGCGGGGCTCATGACAGATATGGTGTGGACGCGGTCCCTCTTCTGGGCCTGGTTAGGGTCCAGGGAACTCAGGCGCTCGACACTGCCGCTATTCTTGCGCTCCTTGGCCTTCTCGCGAGCCAAATTGAGATTCACGTTAGACGTGTTCCTCTCTATGATGGAGGTGGAGGAACTTTTTTGTATGTCGTGGCCTGCGTATACGATAACGGCGATGAGAAATAATTTAAAAACCACAAAACTAAGCTTTACCCATAATCAAATACAAGACTATATCCTTGAACTGGCTACTATATACTGAAGAGAGATTTGAATGTGACACTAAATATGGTTATTCTACATTTTTTAAGATCTTTGCGTTCTGAAACATGAAAATATTTTTATCTGCAAGGTATTAGTTTTTTTAACCAGTTTAGATAATTTAACATTGGAGTTGAAATTCAGTTCAAAATTCAGAAAATTGTACTCAGATTTTAGTAGAAAGACTGGACATTCAACTTCATTTCATTTTCATACAGCCTGCGTTCATTGATGTAAAACTGATAGTAAAATAGTGAGTAGGTGTGGTTATGTTTAGCGATAATCTTATTGGAAAGTGGGCATGGCCAATATTATGTCACAGAAACTACTCTCCAATAAGATTAATTTACACATAACCACGTTTACTCACTATTTTAGTAACTGTTAATATCAACAGATACAATCTGTAGGTTCTGCCTCAAATTCTGAGTGATACTTTTCAAAATACTTGTTTAATTTATTGTAGCAATTTTAGTGACAAATAAAAATTCAATTTTCCAGTGTATATAACTGGCTCGATTTGATTTTATACTCTAACCTCCGGTACAATTTTTTTGTTTTATTTGTGTGTATAATCAACGTAAAGGTCAAATAAGATACGTCAAAACAAAGAAAACTTTTGTAGCCCAAAATGCTTTTGACAATGACAATTGAATATATACGTCCTCTATGTTTAGAAATATACTTTTCATAGGTAATTCATTAAATGTTCACCTTTACATATTACCTTTACCTTCTCTGTCCCTGGTGGAGAAATGTCGCGCAAGCCTGGGCGAAGTCTGCGTAGGGCTCTGAGGTGGCTTCCCGCTTAAAGGCCCCATGTTACTGATACTCGGAAGGTTGCTCGGCCTCTTTGGAAATTCCGGCTGTGAACTGGTCAGTTGCGCTACGTTGGGAGATGGTGGAACAGTTTGATAGAGTTTCGGAGCGATATTGGAATCTGTAGGTGGAGAAGAGCCGGGGTAACTGTGGCAACTCAATAGCAACGGATGCTGCACAGAGCCAGAACTAATAGATTCATAGGATTTCTGGAGCTGTAATGGGTCGTGAGATGGCGGAGTGGTACCTAAAAGTTAGATACATACAATAATGAAGTTATTTATTGCAACTGAACAGACTAAATAATCGATGTATTTCAGTGGCTAAAGCTTTTATTTTTTCAATAAAATATCAATAATGAAATATCAATAAAAAGTCAATAATTGTAATAAAAGTAAAATGTAATAAGAATAGTAGAAAGTAGTGCAAGCTATTGCAGTTCAAGTTAGTTAAAGTAGCTCTAACCGCCATTCGCGTTATTTAAAAACAAAAACACGTCACATATTTCTGCCAATTTACATTCCGCCGCGGCGTAGAGTATGGCTTATGGGTGTCGTGAATAAAAATGAATTCAGTTTCTCACCTGCTCCAGCGATTTCCTCGGGTATCGCCTCGCAACTGACTCTCATGTCTTTGGTGTACATTTTGTTTTTCTTTGTATTCTCGTCGTCTAAGGTGTTGCTCTCGTCACCGTCCATCGCCAGCTTCTGATGCAAGAACGGGTTCTTCCAGCTCGCCGACATCTCCGGGCTGGAGTTGGACCTGCGGACGGGGTTCCTCGATTTGGTACCATCGTCGTATACATATTCTATTTCCTCATCTACGCTCTCTCGGGAGTTTTGACGGGACAGCGATTGTTTTGGAGAACCTAAAATCACTCGGCATGTCTTCTAGTTCTCAACTAAACTAAATCGGTAGTAAAAAATTGATAACAAAGGACTACTCCCTCTGCACCGACGTATACACAACAATATTAAAAAATACGAGTGTTAAAAATGTGAGCGGGTCTACATTGCAATCTACCTAGGTTAAAAAACTAACTTTGGGTTTATGTTTTATAGATTTGATTGCATGATAGAGAGTGAAATGAATAATATGAAACTAAATTTGGCCCCGTAAAAGAATTATACAAGTTCTTAAATAAAAGATGTACCTATACTGCTGTTAGAAGCAGTGAAACCCCTTCGTCTTCTTGATTGGATGGTTCCTCGGAAGTTTCCTGTCGTTTCAGTGGAGGTCTCGTGGAGCTGTTGCTCTCGTCTTTCAATGCAGGCATGAAAAGCGTAGAAACCTCGTTCAACGGGAATTCATACGACGCATGAGTGTACGTTAAGTCATTTTGTATTCTCATAACCCAAGACGTATCTCCTAACAACAGAAAAATATCAATTTCAACAGAGAAACCCGCAAGTATTGATCATCATTCATTCATAAGTGTATTATATAACTTTATTTGTTAAAGCAAAAACATGTTTCGCAACACCATAAGTTAATGATAAAAAAGGTACTGGTCTGATATAAGCTCAGCCTTTTTTTGTAAATTCAGATAGTTTGGTTTCTTATGTGACGCATTGACTCAATCCCTTATGTGCATATTAAAAGAAGTCAAAACAAAAACTAATCTGTCAAATATTGTTATTCAATAAACTAGACCATAAATATTATGTTCGCGATCACATTTTAAAACAGGGGATTTTTTGTTGTTTACTTTTTAGAATGAGTAGGGTTACCAAACGGGATGTTTACAGAACGTTACAGAAGCTCTACTGTAATACTTTCAAATGTCCCGTCTAGATATTTTCACTAAGAACAATCTACTCCTGATCAAAATGGTCGCTTGTAGGTTATGACTAGGGTCCGGAAATGTGTGCAACGCAGGGCTCGGCACTATAAAAGTCTATGATAATGAAAGTATAAACCGTATTTTTTAAGCGCCTTGTACATTATATACGCGTGTATTTCTTGCCCATGCTACATACGACATTGACCCTTCCCAAAAACGCTCCAGAACCCGCGTATGCGCAGTAGTACGCCATCCCGCCGCAGGAATGCGGGATACTCTTACGCAGTTTTACACGCGGGCAGACAAACACTCCGTAACCTAGCTATGACAGTAAAAAGTAAACGGTAACAAGGCACAATTATTGTCAGCACTTAAATTTTTGTACAACAAACATACTGAATTTGGGGCACTCAAAACATTCTTTAACTTTCCAACTGTTGAAACAAACTGAAAATTTTATTCCGTATATAAACTTACCCGTAGGCCTCCTGACGTGTATCTCTGCCCATCCCTGGCACCAGCAGGCGCACATCTCCCTTTCGTGCCTCTCGGCCGAGGCCAGCTGCTGTATTTTCGACGACATCGCCTCGAACTTGTTCATGAGCTTCCTTGTCTCGTCCACGGGCGAACTGACCGAAGCGTCATTGGCGGACTTTTCGTTGGAATTTTGCCTGGAGGCCCAGCTGATCTCCTCGTTCTCATTGCTGCTGCTGCGAGTCGACTTTCTGCTGTCGCTCTGGGTGTTGCAGAGGGTCCAGCACTTGTCGCACAGGCCCTGCTTGAGGACCTTTTGAGAGCAGCCGCTCGTAGTCACCGTGACCAGCTTGTTTCCCAGCAGCCAGCACATGCTCTGGCCGCCACTCAGGAGGAAATTGGCCACTGGGAGTCTGCGTGGAGGAATAGGGAATGTTAAAGCGGTTCTGGAAGGGCTCTCAAAACGTTTGTCGCATGGTGCGTTCACTTAGCAAGCACCACTGCATATTGTCACGCATCAGTTGTTATGAGACCGTATTGTGTAGAATATAAAAAAATACTCTGAGGAAAAATTTAACTGAGATGAGTTACCTAACCTCACTCCCCTTTTTTGACCCTTGTAATGTCGAAACTTGACCAGTTTCATTAAAAAATCCACCTAAATGTATTGCGGACAATTTGATGAAATGTTATTTACTTTAAGAGTTTTAAGTTCTTAAATTACTCTCAAAAATTAAATTGACATTTGTCCAAATAAGTGTCAGATAATAGATATTTAACCATAAAATCTCAACTAAGGGAGCAATCCTCTATACCAATGGTGGTTTTGTAGTCCCTCAATAGAGGCAAAGGGGAGGTAAATTCTTAGTTATTTTCCTCAGTTGTTATTCAAATCGACCATACCAATAAATGAGAAATCATTAACTGAGATAAGCAACTGAGGATTTCGTACAAATTGAAAGCACCTTTTAACGTTTTATAACAACTTTTAGGTTAGATGAACATTTTTGGCTTAGGTTAGGTTACCATTTCATTTGTCTTGTAAATCTAATAATTTTACCATTACGAACACTGTGACAGAGATTTCTCCAGTTTTATGCTTTTATGAGATGCAATTTGTGGCATTTGAGAAGAGGCACTTACCTCTTCGGCAGACCACTACATGGAGAAAACGCGTATCTGGCCATCAAATCGATGCAAGTCTCGGTCAGTTCTTCGTAGAATTTCAGAGTTATAAGCAACTTGCTGGGGCTGGGCCTATGCAACACCGACTTATCCATCCTCATGGAGGATACCGCGGCCGAGCGCCCCCTTGAGCCCTGCTCCGTCAAGCTGGAACTCCGTTTACGGTCAGAACTATCCTGATTCAAGTCGCTCAGGCTCTGGTTAAATAGCGCGCTTCTTGTCTCCTCGAAGGGTATCAGAACGTTCGTCTGTAGTCCCTAAAATAACTTTCTGTACAGCAATCAATTCAAAAAGATAATTAATTTATTACTAACTTTTGTGATGAACTTAACGAAATCTTTTCGAAACGGCAATCGACATTTCAAGAACCACACGGCTATTACATGGTGAGCTAAAGATACCGTGTAATGGTTGTATCTAAACGGATTTGTATAGGGAAGCGATATGGCAAATACTGCCATATACTGGTCGGCGACGAAGTTAGAGAATACCATCGGTAACTGAGTTAATGCTAAAAAAAATTAAATCATGTATATCAGTTATCAATTATGATTCATAAAAATGAAATAAAGTTCAAGAGGACTTAAATCTGTCGCAACAACTGGCCGCACTATATCTAACTTACTTGAGAGGAACTCAAGAACGGGAATGGAAATATGCACGGTAGCAGAGATCTTTGACAAGTTAAGCAGAACTTCCGGCAAAAGTTTCACCATGGCCTCCTTCATTTCTAAAGTGCAAATCGTCAAAGCGGCGATGCAATGTTTGGAGCTCTTGGGACCGGTGGTGTTGGTGCATTGGTTGGAGAGGCAACGGATCATTTTCTGTTGGTGTATCTGATCCAAGTAGTTGTGGTACGAGGCCAAATTAACTAAAACCTGTAAGACCATCGCCTGGAAGTCTGGTTTGCTTACTTTAACATTCAGTGATTCAGGCAGCTGCATCGATCTGTCAGTAATCTAAAAAATAGTAATTGGCGATATTAAAACACATTATCACACCTTCCAAAATCATTAGGTCACACTATTCACTATTCATAATGGTACTTGACCTCATAAAACATTTTTTTTTAATTCCACTTTGTCAGACAATAAAAAAGATCAGAAACTTCTTACCATCATACAAAGAACATGTACAAGCAAGTCCAACTCGTTGTTTCCGTATTTGCACAATACCAATGAC
This sequence comes from Aromia moschata, assembly GCA_029963805.1. Taxonomy (NCBI): domain Eukaryota; kingdom Metazoa; phylum Arthropoda; class Insecta; order Coleoptera; family Cerambycidae; genus Aromia; species Aromia moschata. The sequence goes on from JAPWTK010000223.1 coordinate 563,617, forward strand.
TTATTCTGAAGACATTTTGTCATTTCGCACAAAACTAGATTCAAAACTTCCCAATCTAAAAAGCCAAATACATATTTATGACAAATTAAAAAATACTAAAAATACGAAAGAGATGGAAATTGCGATTATGCTTTTGAGTGAATGAATTGGAACTTAATAAATGTCATCAATATAGTAAATAAATATTGTGTGTGAAATTTTTAAACTAAACAATTTTCAAAATTCAACATACATAAAATAAAACAGACACTATACCATAAAATATTCCCTAGTACATACATAATTTAACTGCCAAGAAAACAACATCAACTTGTATCAGTTTGAATTTTGTCGTAGCATGCGCCTACAGGCAAAGTTCTTACCTCTCTCAGATTTTAGACAGAGGATGAACATCTGGAACGCCCTCCTAAGAGAAATGTACGTCACCGTACAAGTGGGTTGTTGGGTTACGGTGGGAGATTGCGGAGGCGGGGACCCCACGGGCCCTCTATCGGCGCTACGGTAAGTCACACAGAGGTACCGACTGAACCTGAACCTGTTTCCAGCAGGACAGCCCAGGTGGAACAAGGAATCTGCTCTCATTTTCAGGAAGCAATCAAATATCTGGAAAAAAAAACGTTAAAACGCACTAAGGAAAAACTAACCGAATCAGTGTTCTCACCATGTATCGAACTTGGGGGCAATTCTCGAAGACTTTCGGATGGGCGTAGTGCTGCTCTAAGAAGTTCACCAACATTTTGTAGATCTTGAGAGCATGCGAAGATGGCAGCTTGTATATTTTGATGGTGAAAACTTTGACAAGGCCTGATACGAGGCATTTAACGTCACAGTGTTCGGAATCGTTTGCCACGATGGTATCCGGAGGGTAGTTCTCAAAAGGCCTGTTTAGGAACTAAAAATTATAATAAAAATAAATACAGAATTTAGTTGCCAAGTATTTATAAAATTCCAGTAAATCAAGGTTATAAATTGAAAATTGCCGATACTGAAGCTATAGTGTTCTGTATCATTGTGTTCAAATTTCTGGAGCATAAAGTAGACATAATTCTAAGACTAATAAACACAAAAGTGGTAGGTCGATTTCCATTCGTTCCAAAGTTACAGACTTCTGATACAATAAACAGTAAATAAGCAGATTTAAATCCACATTTTTTTAAATTATCCATAATGTATTGGTTGAGGGAGTCCTGTTGTATAGCCACCTAAATCTCCTGACCTTAATCCTTTAGAATTTTGCAGCATTTTCAGCAAACTCTATAATTCATTTCATTATCTTTGTTAGACTAGAAAAATTGTAGGTAGACTTTAAAGTAGGTAAAACATTTTTTCATCAACTTAAAAGTATTTTTAATAAATTATTAGCTTCAATTTTTGTTATATTAATTTATGCCAATTGTTGTAACAATTTTCATAAAAAGAGATACAGAAAGTTGTCAAGCCCTATTATAAATTACTCGTCACTACTGACATGCGGTGCTAATTTATTTTATATTATAATGATATTTATTACCCTTTCAGTTACATCCAACAAGTCCAAGCACTTCTTCGATTCGCATTCCATACACATATCTATCAGCAGTTCGGCGACTGAAGATCGGACTATAATATCCGTCATCTGCACTGCGTTAATCATGTGAGGTATCACTATTCTGTCTATAAGTTCCTCCTCATAATTCCTCCTGGAAAAAAATCATTTTGAATCACAAAATTAAATAACTTCTTGGGAATACCGACCTGTGCAGTTTGATGACGTTAGACAGGATATCCAAAACTTTCAAGCGGATATTTGTCCTGAACTCATTCCTCAAATATTTATGTAGCAGGTTGTACAGATTCGTCACCCAGAGATGTTCAGTTGGTACTATGTATTGCGCGAGGTAAGTTATCAGCCTCAAAATGGAGCTTTCCGGGCGATCGGAGGAACACTTTTCGATGACATCGAAGAATTGCCTTATAGAACCGTTATAACCTCCAATGTCTACGAGACTTTCAATGGCATTTAAAGTCTCGTGTATAGGTGGCACCAGGAACTTGTTTGGTACCTGATTTACTTTAAGATCTAATAAGTAAATAATCAAGTAAACAAAGAGATTTCAAATACACGGTGTTTATCCCCAAAAGAAAAAATAATTCTGGAAAAATTAAATTTGGCAAAATTTCTGGAAAATTCTCTATTCCAAATAGATTTTTTTGAAGGAAATAATTTTAATATTCATCAATAGTTCCAGATATGTGAATATTTCCAGTAATTTTCTGTTAAAAAAATCAAAACAAAAGAAATTCTTAACTTACATCACAGATAATAATAATATTCACCCTACAACACTGCAAAGGGTAGTAACCCCTGAAGTCCTCTCTAGAAGATCAGCGGGGATCACTGGTTATTATTATTTGCCATGGTGCCCTGACAGAATCAATATGATTTCTGTATTTTTATATATATATATATATATTTCGTTTACAGTCCTGAGAAAATCCAAAAAACTTAGGACATTATAAAATCTAGGATAAACAGAGTTGGATTGTTACACAATGACCTCAAAACTAATAGACTTAGCGAAGCCCAAACTGTACAGACTTAACATGAGCGAGGCCAGGAGGGTTCCTCCTGATTTGTGATTGGTTGGATTATCTGATAATTTGGTAATTATTTCCAAGAGTACGTTGAAATATATTAGAGACATTTGATGGAGGATAGTCAGTGTTGCATATTATCTACAATAAAAATTTAGTATCTCTAATCAATGAGCATTATTAATTGATTGATTGATAAGCAAATGAGTGGGGTCAAACTAGCACCACCTATTTGACCAAAATAATTGTATTAGCTATATAAATATGTGTGCCGAGTCTTTTAGTTTCAAAGTCGTTGTTGTTATCTATGCATCCACACAATTGTGCTGGTGCACCCCCTCAGCTGAGCCACTGTTTCACAGCGATAAGTCCCAAACCAAGTAACCACGCAATAGCCTTTGCTTTTTCTTTTACCTGCTTTTCATGACTATATAGGTACACCAAAATACGTAAGTAAAAGTTTAACACGTGCATGTATATTTTTTAAATTATTACCTATTTGTTGAAGAACATGTGTGATGACTTGTAGCAATATTGACCAAGATGGTTCTAGTAATTCTGTGCCATGTTTGTTAACTAGATGTTGTAATCCCAAAATTACTTCAAAAGCCACAGCTGCTTGGTTACATTTGCATGCCTAAAAATTATTCGTACTTTTCTGTATAAGCAAACCTATTATCTTAAAATGAAAATATATACAGTAGAACTCAATAAAAAATTAAAATCATTAAAATTTGACTTTTGCCATGAACGTGAACTACGTTTGTCATTCAGTTATTAAAAATCTGTAATTCTCCATACAAACATTGAAAGTATTACAAACAAGCATATGTATTTATATTTTAAACAAAAAAATAGGTTTTAAAGCAATTTTCGCTTATATTTCTGAAAAATACAGAGTATCCCACATTTGCCGCACTATTTCTTGAACAAAAAAATAAAAGGTTGATAAAAGTGAATATAACGAATTATAAAAATATTCTAGAGAGGAAGAAAGAGGAAAATGGAGAAGATTTAAACTTGTTATTTTTTTACTAAGCCTATACCTTATTATATTTTTTTGTTGGTATCTAAACTACGAAACCAACATATATATAAGTATTTTTTTATTGTGCTTAATATTATGCTGCGTCGGTAACACTGAAATATTTAGTGAATGTACCTGTAAAAATGATGGTAAAACAGAACTGGGTGGGCAATGCAAATTTGAGATGGGTGTTGAGCCCCATAATGCCATGTGTATATAAAATACCGCCCCCCTTAAAAGGTCGGTGTCTGATCTTAGTGAGGGTTCCTGTAAAATGCGACACATGGTATACAATGTCGAATGCCCCATATGAGTCCCAAGGAGATTTTTCATTATCTAAAAAAAAACGGAGTCATAACAATAAATAAATAGACTATTTTGCCACAATTAGTTCCCACCTTTTTGAAATTAAACCATATGCAAAACAATACTTTATGATGAATCAACCATAAAAATATAAAAATAAAGGTACTCTGAATTATTCAACAAATTGAGGACGTAATTTTCATAAGGTAATTAATTCACTTAATCTTCAAGAAGTAAACTCAATAATAACAGTTTTCTGGAAATTGAGTAGTTAACAACTATAAAAAAAAAAACAGTTTAGAAGTGAAGTAGCTCCTCTTACATAATATAATATATATTTTTACATAGCTTTAAAAATTCACCAACAAAAAAAGTCTTGGAAATCATCACTATAAAATATAGCTTAACATGAAATATTTACAAAAGTAATTTCTTATTATTGCTGAACTTTGAAAAAAGTGCCAATTCTTAGCTATCATGTGATAAATCCAAAAATTATCAGGGATTAAGACTTACTTTCCAGCTAGGAGCGCAATATTCTTCTATGTTCACTGTTCTACACAAAGCCCCGATAAACTTTGGTAGCGAATCAGGAGACATATTACTATAAGCCACTATAGTAGACATGATCTGAAGACACGAGGTTACAGTTCTATAATTGCTCGTGCTACAGCTTAGCACACAGATGTGTCTATAAAATAAACAAAAGTGATAAAAGCAGAGCAAAACATATCAAAATATTTTGTATGAACCCTTCTTAACATATTCTTATAATATAATCGATTTTTTGATAAAATTTTTATAAAAACCACCGTCAGTATACCATTTCTAAAAACTACAGTTTTTTAAAGGCTGAATGAATCTTTAAGTACTTTATAACAAAATACACTAGCTACTAGACTATTATTTATTTTATACTGAATGTTGAAATATTTTTAAAAAGACCTACAAGTTATTTTTTTAACCAAATTATTCAAAGTATGTTCTAACTCATACTAACATTATCCAAAATACAAGTATAATAATTCTAGGAATAAAACATGTAAGAATTTACACTTACTGTATAAATCCAGTGATAACCTCGTCGTCCAAGTAAGCTGCGTTAAACCTAATCACGTTGTCAATCATAGTCAAATACTCCTCTATCTTTCCGGCTTTTGATATATCAGGCAGCCAGTTTAGTAAAAAAGGGCCCCACTTCTTCTTCGAAGTATAAGATGTATTTGCCGTTAGTTGTTAGTGTATTTAGCAACTCAAGACGCTGTCCAACATCTTCTGGATGATCATGTTCTTTGATGAAGCGGAAAAACTGAGCCCTCATTATTTTCATCTTATCACTTTGGCCTTTCAACAAACATTGCAAAAAAGTAAACGCCAAGTGACGGGTTTCGGTGGTGTGTTCCTTTCCAAAAAGATCTTTTACTGAATTCCATAACTTTTCCAGAGCGTTCTAAAATGGAAATGACCTAGAATGCTAATTTGGCCAGTATACCATTACTTACATTTTCTAGCTTGCTTAACGTAACTTTGTCACTTAGGTCTTTTAAAATCTTGATCCTAACTGTAATTGGTGATCCATAACTTAAATCTCTCAATAGGTCTTCACTTAAAACGAATTCGCTTCTACCGGGAATGTTACCTATTTGCAAATTTGAAAATATTAGATATCTATCCTGTAAACTTTATATGAACCATGTAAAATAAGGACTTTTGAAATGTTAAGTACAATTTCTTCATGATGCGGAAAATTAATGAGATCATCTTTGCTTCATTGAAAATTAATCTTACATTTATCTAGTTTTCAAGTTATACCTGCATGTCCTTTATTTCTTTTTAGGAAGTCTCTCAATTTATCCTGTAAACTTTTATCCTTGGAACTCATTTCGGCATCCGACTATCGTATTCACAGGCAAAAGGGAAAAGAACGAAAAGAACGGTAGGAAAAACGATTTAGTATTCAGAACCACAAAAAAGTCAACAAAACGGACGCATTTTTTGTTTTGACTTTTTTAATGGTCTTCCGCATTAACAACAAACTTAACCTATACAACACCATAGATAAATGTACACTATGCCAGATGCAGTTTACGAAAATTCAACAGTAATATCTTTATCTTTATTTAAGATTATAAAAGCGATAAAGACAGCGATAGTAATCAAGCAACTGGGAATAATTTTCGTAAATGCCTGTAAACCATTGGTAGTCCAGTGTTTCCCAATATTAGTACTCTCTTGGGATATTTTCCAAAGAAAAAAATAACGATACTCCTACGTAGTCATCTATATACTCACGTATATCTGGACAATGACGTTATAATAAAAAGGAAGCTTTTTTTTAAGATTTTGCGACATAGGTACTAATGTGCAGCGGGCCTTTTTTGGAAACACTGGATTAGTCCATTAATATTAAAATTATTCAAAACATGAACATATTTTTCTTTTTTTTTTCTCTAAACGTTAAACAGAGACACTATGAGTAATGAAATCTATGGATGGTGGGATGAAAATAAAACCAGAGACTTATGGTGGGTTCATGCAGAAATTTTTAGTAATAAGAATAAGAATAGTAATAAGCATAAAAATTAAACCTTCGTTTTATAATGACCCAGTTCATGCAGCAAATCCTTATTTTTAAAATTATTACTAAAAATTATGTTTACTGCATGAACTGGGTCATTATAAAACGAAGGTTTAACTTTTATGCTTATTACTATTCTTATTCTTATTACTAAAAATTTCTGCATGAACCCACCATTATGCCATAGACCAAGCAAGCATTGACTAAAAAATACTTTTTGGACCAAGGATTGGTTTACCCATTTTTAATCGTAGTACGGTAGTTTATGTAAATAAATGGGAAGCAAGAGCTATAGTACAGGCGTCACAGCGCACATAGGTACTTATGAAATGCATATCTTTCAAATCACTGTCAAATAAAAACATTGTCAGGAGCTTTTTATTAAAATTTTAGTTTAGTAATCTATTATATAATTCCAACAGAAATGGCCGAGTGTGACTACCATCCGCTATACGCACATGATCCCTCAGGTAACTCCATATTGTCCCAATATGAACAAAAACTAAATCTTCAAGATGAATTGGTGTGGGGGCTATCTTACAGACATTTAAAAAAGCAGAAGGCAAACATCCCTATTCCCACAAAGAAGTCGCCTATAGATATTCCGTTTAAAATATGCCGCGAAAAGCAACGGGCGAAGCAACGCATCCAAAAAACCCAAAAAACACCTGGTGTTACAAAACCTGCCAAACCTAAGAAAAAGAAAGAAAATCCAACGTTATTAGAAAAAAGCGTCATGTCGCAGAAACAGTATATGAATTATTTAGCCGTGCCAAAACAGAATGAGCTTGTAAAACAGCCCAGAAAGAAAAAATGTAGGTGTTACATAGAACCCTGCTCACCTCGCGTTGTACAATTGGCCGTACCTAAAAAACTTAGAGTGTATAATAACTGGAAAGACTACCAAAACTTTTTGCCAACTCCCATGATCATGAAACTACAAGAAATACTTCATACGGATAAAAATTTAGATCCAAGAGAAGCCCGTTATTATTACAAGCAGCTCGACAGGAAGAAATGGAAGCAAGAAAGACAAAGACGACGTCTACGTATGAAGGCAAAAGCCGAGAAAGAAAAGGGAAACCGAGCTTGGTTAACAAAAGAGATCAAAGACACCGCAGGAACATTAACGGATTATTTAAGAAACGAACCACTTTTCTCTCTTACCTACAAACAATTATTGTTGTCTGACGGAATCTTGGAATACCTAGATACATGTGGTGTATTAGAAAAACCCAGCAGAAATACAAATAATCACTTTAAAAAAACTGTTATTGAAGTGTGCGACAAAGCGGCAGTTTGGATGGATACTCTAACTAGGTTTGTGGATTTACAAGCATTTGATAGCGCCGAAGATATAGCACCATTAACTATATCTTCTATAGAGGGTGAGGAAGAGGAAGAAGGAAGTAGTGAGTATTCCGAGGAAAGTAAAGTACCAGGAATGTGGGGAGCTGGGGAAATAATATATGGAGAGGAAGGTGAAGGTGGCGAATTTGCTATTTTCGGTGGAGATCGCGGATTGGTAGACAAAGTTGCTTCCCCAACAGAACAAATGATGGCTGACTTGTTCAGACCACAAGAAGGGGAAGGAGAATCTGATATAGATGCTTTTCTGGACGAACTAGACGTAGATCTATTGGAAAAATTGATAAAGATCCTGAGCAACTGCTCGGACGAATTTTTAGAAGGCATGGTGGATGAAGATAAGATTCCTGGGGTGCAGTACATAGACATACTAAACAGAGTGAAGGCGCTGCGAGATGGAATGCTTGAGCACGGTCGCCAGAAGCCATTTATGGAGGAGGTCCTTCTCGGTTGGGCTATAAAAAATGAACCTGACGAGATTGACGAGAAAATGAGAAATAAAATTCAAGAAACTGCAGCTCTGCTTGGGGACGTCATGTTTGGAGTTGGGGAAGCACCAAGTAAGTAGAGATCACCTTTTTGTACAAGCAAAGATAGAAAATATGCATAAACAGCTACGCAAATATTAAACAAGGTAGACATTTTCTATTCTACGTATTTTTGATGACTACAATAATAACTCATTGTATAGTGTACATTTTTAACTAAAAACCAACTTGGCTTTTAGAACATCCCCGGACAGAAGGGGAGGGAGAGACTGACGAAGGTAAAGAAGCGATAGAATCAGGAGATGGAGAAAGTGAAGTGGTTGAAGACATCAAAAAAGAGGTTGCCGACGTACCACTAGAAGAAACGCCGGAAGAAGGCGGAAAGAGTGCTGAAGAAACCGAAGGTGGGGAGGGAGCCGAGGAAGCCGAAGGCGGAGTGGGTGCTGAAGGAGGAGTAGCTGATGAAGGCGATGTTGGAGAAGGAGGAGAAGTGGCGACAGAAGGAGAAGTGGCCGCAGAAGCAGAAGTGGCCGCAGAAGCAGAAGTGGCCGCAGAAGCAGAAGTGACCCCAGAAGGAGGAGAAACAGCCGAAGTAGGAGGAGAACTAGTTGAAAAAGGAGAAGTGGCCGGAGAAGGAGAAGGGACTGAAGGAAAAGAGGACGTTCAATCAGTTGAAGGGTCAGAGGCTTTAGAGGAAAATGCAGGTGAGGAAGAAGCTAAAATAACATTTGATGAAGAGAAGGGACTGGAGGGCGAGGAAGCTGAAGGTGAAGAGACTTTGTTAGACTTTTCTATAGAGGAAAGAGGTAAATCATTTATTGGAAGCAGAGGAGTTAAAACATCCTTGTAGTTTATTTTTTTTTTAATTCTGGTATCGCTTGATAATTCGAGCTTATAAGTCGCTGGCTATAAACTAGACCGGAGTGCAGGTCCTTATTACTACCAACCAGTACTAGTACGTGCACAGAAAATACATCATAATATATTGCTGACTAGTCAAAAACATAAAAATGGTGAACATATATACACTCTGCATGACAAACAATTTGGACAAAATTGTTTAAATAGTCGATTTAAAAAAAAATACGTTAGTAATTTTTTACTAAAATTTCAGTTACGTATTCATAAAAAATAGAATAGTAGTTGAATTTCTGAGATACAAGCCCCTAAAAATTATGAATGAATAAAATAAAATACAAAATATTTATAAATAAATATTGTTTCATATTTGGTAGGGCTTTGTTAGGTCCACTTGCATGTAATAGTAATATATATTTTTAACTTTCCCCGCAAAGAAAAAGAGGAAGAGGAAATGCTCGCAGGCCTCGAGGGCGAAGGATTCGAGCCCCTGGGTCCCGAAATGGAGATGGGAGAAGAGGGAGTGGCAGTTTTGTACGGCCCTGCGGAAGCCGAGAAGCTCGAAGGTAGGATCATCAAGGGTCACAAACCCGCCGTCGTGCTCGAACACAGACCGGACATGGTCTGCTGTCTGTCCCTTAAGATATGGTCGGTATGGCTGCTGGACATCACTCATAATGCTCACAATTGGACCAAGTGGATTCACTGCATCATAATCAAGGTCAAGGAGTTCGCTGCCGTCGTCAGGGGTGATGTCCTGGACGAAAATGGACAGAAGAAGGTTCTATACAAGGAGGACTGGAGGAAATTCGCCAAAGAAACGGAAGAGATGATAATAGCCTGGCGGCAGTACAGCGCTCACGTCAAAGATTTGTCGAACAGTATCATGCAGAGCTTCCACGGGAAGAAAGTGCTGAATTGCTGCCCCAAATGTCTACAGGTATAGATATCACGTTTTTATACCAGTGAGGCGATGGAAATGTCGGTATCTGTGATGTTTTATGGTCTATTTTTCATAGTTTCAATTTATAAACAAACTTCTGTATATTTCTACATTCTGTATATTTTTACATTCCTTTGATGTTAAACAAACTGGAAACGGTAAAGATTGATTCCAACTCCTTTTAGGATCACTTAATAAAAGACGTAGTGACTGCACACGAGACCTTGGAGGCCCTCACGGAAGCAATCAACTGCGCCAACTACTGGCAGAGATGTTTGGATGAGCTGGTGCAAAAGACGTGTCCACTTACCGCTACAGAGGAAGAGGAAACCAAAGCTGAATCTAGCCCCATATCGTCTAGTAGTGGTGACGAGTCGTCAGGTATTTGAAAATATTTTTGGTCATATCAATTCGATAAAACAAGGAGGATAAAAATCTGCGCATTTGTCACAAAATTAGTTTTTTTTTCTTGTCAGAAATATAAGGAAAAATACATGTTTTACGTACCTTCAGTCCGACGTATCCTCCTCTGTTACAGATGAGCAACCCTGCGTCTGCAAGAGAAAAACGAAACGAAGGCCGAAGAAGAAGGAAGACGAGTCAAGCGAAGAGTCTCTATACGAAATCGAAGAAATTAACGTCGCCAGTACTTCTGCCGGCCAAAGGGGTGGGACCGGTGGCTGTCAGCCTCGCTTGAGACCACCAGGCAACCAGGGGGGTCCGAAGCCGGGACCCCAGGGCAGGGGGGCGTTGCCAGCCCAGGTTCTAAAAACACGGATGCAATATTTGTTTTTAACGGAAATTGGAGGAGTGCTTAAAAAAACTTCCAACTTTTCTTGCTCATGTGAAGATTGTTAAAAAATGTGTACGGTTTTTGTTCGTTTATTTGTGTTGTGTAATAGTTGATGGCCGCAATGTAATGTAATCTGTAACAGTTTGATATAATAAAGGTATTTTAAACACATTTCTTGTTTTTATTGTTGATTCGAATTTGAACTCTGAGTTAAGAAATAATTAAAAATGGTTGTTGGACATATAAAATGTGATTTAAGTAAAAAATGTCCATTTTTGAATCAACGTTCAATATTGATCCCACCTCTTGGGTTTTTTTGATATATCGACTTTTAGTGACAATGTCAGTTTTTTCAAAATTTAATGTCAAATGACGTACACTGTCTCCTAACATTTTCACACAAATTTTCGTAGTTACTCAAGTCTCATTAAAAATGGTTGAATGTGACCACCATCCCACTTATAGAGATGTGTCTGCCTCCAGCTCCTTGGTGTCAATACAAGAGAAAATCATACAAGACGAACTGATATGGGGTCTGTCCTACAGGCATCTAAAGAAAAAGGAGAAAGAAGTCCCGATACCGCCAAAGAAATCCCCCATGGACATCCCCTTTAAAATATGCCGCGAGAAGCAGAGGAAAAGGAAACGTAAACGAAAAGTGTCAAAGGCGGAAAAACCCAGCGGTCAAAAACAGAAGGCAGAAAAATTGAGTTTACTGGAGAGAAGCCTCTTAAGCCAAAATCAGTACATGCAGTATCTAGCGATCCCTAATGTAAAGATAACTCAAAAGGACGATGCAAAGAAAAAGAAATGTCGTTGTGATATAGAACCATGCCCTCCAAGGTTCGTTCAATTAGCAGTTCCTCAAAAGAGGAGGGTTTTTGCTAACTGGAAGGAATACTACAACTTTCTACCTACAGTAATGATTACGAGGTTCGAAAAAATCCTTCACACTGATAAAAATCTGGAGCCGAGGGAAGCGCGTTATTATTATAAGAAACTCGATCAGCAGAAGCGGAAACAAATGAGGGCAAAACGTGTGCTTCGTAAGAAAGAAAGGGCCCAAAAAGAAAAAGGAGAACAAGCGTGGCTAGACGTACAAATAAGAGAGACTGTGAAAGTCATTATGGACTATATCATGGAGGAGCCCCTGTTCTCCTTGAACTACAGGCAACTCTTGCTGTCCGATGGAATTTTGGAACGCTTAGACGAAGCCCACATACTAAAGAAGCCTAGCAGAGGCACCAGGAATAGTTTTAAGAGGTTTATAATTGAATTCAGTGACAAAGTAGCAGTCTGGATGGACACCTTGACCAGATTCGTGGACATTCAAGCTATAGACGGCGACGAAGATATCGCGCCCCTTACTATATCGTCTCTAAGCGAAGAGGAGGAAGAGAGCGAAGCCTCGACCCTCTCTGAGTTGGAGAGAGCTCTCTGGGCCCAATTCGGCGAAGAAGAAGGAGAAGGAGGACTAGGGTTCGGTTTAGGACTAACACCTTCACAACTCATGGGCGGATTATTTGGTGAAGGGGAAGGGGAAGAGGGGCTAGAAAGCCTTCTCGGCGATATCGATTTGGATCTGCTAGAAAAACTAATTAGAATATTGAGCAACTGTTCCGAAGAATTCTTGAACGGCGAAGTGAACCCCGAGAAGATGCCCGGCGTGCGTTATATAGACATCCTCAATAGGATTAAAGAACTGAGAGACGGTATCCTGAAGAAAGGACCTCAGAAACCCTTTTTAGAGACTATAATGCTGGAGTGGGCCGTAAAGAACCAACCAGACGAAGTAGACGACAAAATGAAGAACAAGATTCACGAAACCGCCGCGCTGCTCGGCGACTTTCTGTTCGGACCTGGGGGACTAAGATCAGGTAAACCAATAGGCAGGCCAATTAAAAAAATCGCCCACAAGCAGATAATTTACTTAAACAATGTTTTAGGCACCGGCGCAGATGAGTATGATCGTCCTGGGTACGGAATGTATGGGGAGGAAGGTGAGGGCGGTGAAATAGTAGAAGAGGCGTTCCTTAAGGAAGCTGCGGGAACGAAACTAGAAGCTGCTCCGGGAGGAGAATTGGGAGAAGGATGGAGCGAGGGTGGGGAAGACGAACTAACCGACGACGAGAGGATGAGAATGGAAGAAGAGAAAAGAAGAAGGGAGGAGGCAGAGGAGGGGGATGATGAGGAGGAGGCGGCGGCAAGGAAGAGGAGAGAGGAAGAAAGGCTCGCTGCGATGGAAGCCGAGGGTGCTGATACTGTGACTGATATGGACGTAAGCATAGGTAAATAAAAATAATTACTGTGATGTTCTTACGTTGTATTATGTTACGAGTGACTCACTATCTCAGATTGTAAACAAATGTATTTATCCAGGAAAGATAGACGAAGGAGAGGAAGGACCAGGATACGAGACGTTGTCAGAATTAGGAGTAAGCTTAGGATTAGGAGAAGAAGGTTTCGGAGAAGAGGAAGGAGAAGTAGCCGTTCTCTTCGGGCCTGTATTGGAAGGTATGAATATTTTAGACGTATCTATGTGTATTTTTTTTTAGTATATCAGTGGATACCATGTTTTGATATATACCTAACATATTATAAAGCTTTTTCGTCAAAATTTTCGTTTAAAAAATAAATGAGGACCAATTGAAAATTAAAAAATATAGGACCGATAGAAAAATCACTTGATAATTTAGGGAGGATAATCAAGGGGCACAAGCCGTCAGTCATCCTGGACCACCGGCCCGACATGGTGTGCTGCCTGTCGCTGAAGACGTGGGCCGTGTGGCTGCTGGAGATCACCCACAACGCCCACAACTGGACCAGGTGGGTGCACTGCGTCATTCTGCAGGTGAAGGAGTTCGCCGCCATCGTCAGGGGAGACGTGAAACTCCCCAACGGGGAGCCGAAGAAGCTCTACAAGGCGGAGTGGAGGAAGTTTGCCCAGGAGACGGCAGTCAAGATCGAATCGTGGAAGGAGTACAGCAAGCACGTGAAGGATCTGTCCAATAACATAATCGAGAACTTCCACGGGAAAAAGGTGTTGAATTGCTGTCCAAAGTGTCTGCAGGTAATGAAAAGTTTTAAGGATTAATTTACTCCAATACATTTTTGGATGTGTATGTCGGACCTACGTTTTCTCTACACCTATAGGATCATCTTATAACCAACGTCGTAAAAGCACATGAAACTCTGGCAGCTTTAACTGAAGCGATGAACATGGCCGAATATTGGCAGAAATGCTTAGATGAAATCGTACAAAAGACGTGCAGGCTGACAGACTTGGAAAAGATAGAAAAGGAGGCGGTATCCAGCAGCGAAAGCGAAGAAGAGGAATCAGGTAAAATTTTTAAATACATGTAATCAGATACCTAACATCATCAACGGTTAATAATTATTGATGCTAAATATTGATATTATAGAACTAAAATTTATAACAGAATATTGAAACAGAATGTTGAAACAGAATTACACTACTGTATTTCCATTCTAAATTGAAAATAGGTAGAAAAAAGCAAGGTTGTCAGATATATTTTCTAAAATTGCTAAGCTCACTATACAAGTAGGTACTTCATACTTCAGTAAACTGTTAGTTCGTGACGGTCTTCGAAAGCTAGTTTGGAAATATTTAAAAAAAATACATAAGTATAAATTTATTAGTTAGCATTAAAATAAAGCGTTTACAATTGCTGGAAAAAATAATCATAAATTAAAACAACTTTATGTATATTACTATACTAAAGAGCCGGCAACTCTTCGGAAATCGCTGGCCGGTGCTCCATTAGACTACACACCGGCCAACGATCCAATAGAATATTGTGCTTCGCATCGAATACATAAATTGCTTAAATACTTATTCAGTCCACTGTGCAATAAAATTTTTACGACGTTGTTAAAATGATTTACGACATTAGAAATTCTGACATGTTTAAACGCCAGTGGCGTGTATTTCAGCTAGGTTTATTAAAACAGACATTTTTTTGAGATTGTCTGGCTAAATGAGCATTATTTATAGCAAATTATATTACAAATATTAAGAGTTTTGTATGCAGGCTAATTTTAATCTCCTATATTGATTTGAATGAAAAAAATTATTTCACAATTTTCGAATTTATAAGATATATGCACGCCCATGGAATCATAAAGTTGCACCGCTTTTTTTGTTCCCCAGGCGTATTTATCATTTTCAATTAAAAATAGAGGGACTATACTTGGAGTCATCAGAATCGTCCACTCCGGAATCTAATTAAATCCAATTATACAATTAAAGCTAATTTTTTGTTGTAGAAGAAGAAGAAAGCGAGGAATCCGTTTATGAAATTGAAGAGTTGGTTGCGACCGTGGCACAGGGACGAGGCAGAGGCGCGTGCACACCGAGACAGGTTGGTCCTGGAATGCCCGGAGCATTCCGGGGCAGACAAGGACCCTTTCCGGGAGGCCCAGCGCCCTGGCAGAGAGGTCTCAGGCCCAGGTCCGGCCCTCCAGGTGCCTGGCAGGGAAGCGCGGGGCCAAGTAGTGCCCCTGGACCCAGTCGTGGACGAGGTTGCCATCCCAGGAGATTCTGAAACCATATTTTTTTTTGTAATTGTCATTTTATCTTGTTACGCCTAAGAGGAAATTGTCTTTTTTATCTTGTGTAATTGTCGCTTTTAAATAAAAAAAATAATGTTATTATGAATGTCTTCATTTGACTGTTTCATACGTCTTCATACTCTTCATCAATAGCATTGACCATAAAGAAACCAAATTTGGTTTCTTTATGGCATTGACCAAATCCTAGGGGACTATTTTAGGGAAATTATCTAGTGACGCAATTACAGTTGCACAAATTAACATTTAGTTTAGTGTTGGGAATAATCGAATTATTTTCACTCTCGAATTAGTAGTAATAATTCATATTTAAAAATCGAATTAATAATTCGAATTATTATTAGTAGAATTATAAATTTAAATTATAGCGAGGGGCGATGGCTGCAGATAAAAGAAAAAAGCCAAAAAAAAAAAAGGTCACTACAGCCAACGGCAACCGCATTCCCCCCGAGTATTTCCGTTTTTACATGACCCTTTGCCTACACTCGACCTCCATCGTAAATATTCGATAGGTATAGGCGTATACCAGTTGAATAATTCGTAATTCCGTTTCCCGTCGGAGTACTACTCATAAAGAAACATAAAGAAACCAAATAAGAGTATTTTATTAAATAGCCCTAACTGGAAACACGTTCAGAGCGCCCCCCAGCGGATTTCTGGACTCGAGTAATAAAATTAAAGAAATCTACTTTAGACTGATTCTCCAAAAATCACCTAGATGGCGTCATAATAAAAGTTAAATAAATATTTGTAACTGTGTTCTTTCGCAAATACAAAAATACAATGATTAGTGAATTAGATAACTAAAATTTTAATTGTGATTGGCTGGAATCATATTCACAAATACAAAAGAATATGCTTCTGGTGAGTTCGCAGTGCCCTCTGCTACATCTGTACCGTCTGGAGATATGTAACAACTAACAACTAACAACAGTTTTTATGAATTAATGCCGGGATGTATGTATGAGGTTAGGTTTTTTATTTTAATGTATCGGTAATGTTACCTTTTCCTTTTGGGTGTTTGTTGGAAGTATTTTGCACTAAATATTTATGTAAGTATTTTGACAAGTTTTTAATATCTTCGAATTACCTTTTTGCCACTTTTTCTTACCAGTATTTAAAAACGAGTTGTCCAGGTAAAAATGCGTATCATTGTCTTGCACCAAATTGTAAAAGTATCTTTTACAGAAATATTAGAAATCCTTCATTTAAAAATAAATCGTTTTTCCAAATTCGTGCAGGCACGAGGCATAATTAGGATCTATTTGAATTTCCTAATCATTGTCAATTTCAGTGGAATACAGGTTATGTATTTATTTATTTAATTATTATTTATTTGTTATTTCTATAGAATTTATTTTTCGTAACAGGTTTTATGAGAATGTTTTAATTTAAATTTTGCAGTAGGTACTGTAGAATGCATTACTGCTCATATTTATTTATCTTCAAATTTTCTTCGCACTTCAACTTTTATTTCTTAGTACTGGTAGTTCTATTTTATTTTGGTAGTGAAGATAGATACATATGTCTACGATTCTACTGATATTTAAACACTTGGTAGTGTTACACTCTGTATATATGTCAATATATACTTTTAATAATGATGGATAATAAATGATTTAACAAATACCTAATAATAATCTTACCATTTTAATCTGTGTTCAGTAGTACATCGTACTGAAGAGAACCAAATAGTTCGAAACATGTGTAACTATCTACATTTTATCAAAATTTGTTTCTATAGACTGGCGTCAAACGGTAAGTATATTAAGTAATCATATTGTTATTAATTTAATTTCCAATTTGTATATACATATATAAGTTTGAATTTATGCTGTCAAAAATTTATAATTAATTTTCATTTACACTAAAACAAGCTGTAGTGATGATGTCTGGAAACAATTATAAATTGCTAATCAACTGCAGCTAGTTTTAGTGTAAATGTTAAATTTATTGTAATTTTGACAGCATATATTCTTATATTATAAAATTTGAATTTACCGCCTGGATACAGCGTTCTGAACTACTAAGCTGCCATCTCGCGGATTTTCAGGAAAGTTGTAGTCGAAAAGGTATATAAATTGCAGTTTTCTGCAGTTAAAAAACGTTTTCCGAGTCCAGATGTCCGACAGATGGTGCTAGTATGGCGTTTCCATAAATCAACATGGAATCGAACCCTCTTATTTGGTTTATTTGGTTTCTTTATGGTACTACTACTAAATAATAAATACTACTATTTTTTTATCTCGATATATCGAAATAGATAATCGAATTAGTTGCTTTTAATTAACTATCGAATTAGTCGAATTATTTAATTCGAATTTTCGCAACACTAATTTAGTTACAACTCGAAGTAGGGATCTTATGTGTTCATCAATTACCGTTTCAACATTTTTTTTTAAATAATACACAGTTAAAAATAAAACACAAAGGAGTGATGTTTTTATAATTTTATTTATATTCATTAAACTACAAGTTTTTACAAGTTTGTTACTTCTTTAGTTACGCTGCTGGCCACTGTCAACGAAAGTAGGAAACTTGATTGTCACCAAATAAACTTATGATCACTGTGATCAGTGAACACAGATGGCTCTGTCATCGAAAAATCTTCAAAAAAAAGTTTTAATTTTCACTCAGCTCAGCTCAGCATTCTCAGTAACACTGACACAAATCCCTAACCTTAAAAAAACGTAACTATTTAATAAGTGCTTTAAACTTTGGACTTTACATCGTCTTGACTATTAATTGAATTACCTATTTCTCGAGATAAGGTATAAGTGCAGTTATGTAAATGAATATACATATAAAACCTATAATAAAATGAAAATTACTATCTAGTATAGTCATTGATTAATCAGTAAAGATGAACACTGAAGACATTGTATACCTGTGTTTATTGTTCTTTTCTATGGGATTTGGTATCCACTACAGGACAATTCAAAATCCAGATATTAAAAGAAAAGTTGGCGCTCTGGTGGGATTAGTAATAGTTTTTGTAGTATCAGGTCTACATGCCATACACCCAGTTATCAGTACCTTAATAAATGCTTGTATAATATTGTATACGGATAAAAGGTAAATATATTTCGTTTTTTAATTACTATATATTACTTCAAATAATATCAAGTGAGAACTTAGTGCAAACTTCAATCATTTCTCTTGCAGAAAATGCCATATCTATTCCTTTGCGTTTTCATTTTTGTACCTGTTCTTCTTCCGAACGACAATATATTTCGGTATTCCTTATCCTCCATCACACACCAACCTGGTGCAGATGATGTTAACGCTCAAGTTAATTGGTTTAGCTTTCGAGGTTAATAGTTCTTATACTTCCAAAAAAGAAGAGGGACTTATCAGAAAAGACTGAAGAGGAGAAATACGAAGACAAAACGTGTGATATTAATTTAGAATTTTTAGATGTCTTTTATTATGCTTTCAACTATTGCGGAGTGCTCACAGGTAAACCAGCTGTTTATAGCAATTTCCTCTTATTATTTAATTGCAGTTAATATAACTAACTGGCTATCTCTTCATATAATACTTGTTTATCAATTCATATAAATATTTTTTAGGGCCTTATTTTCGGTACAGAACATTTGTTGACCACCTTTATAAACCCTATTATAAGTATGATAATTACAAGGAACCAGTTTTGAAGAGGCTACGATATATTCCAATTCTGGGTGCAATATATATAGCTACAAATTACTGTTGGCCTCTTTCGGTAAGGGGAGTGTATGAAACACAATTTATAGAGATTGTTTTAAAGGGAAATATACAGGTATAAACATATATGTCCTTTGAGTTTCTAATGGTATTCTTAAATTTTTAGTACTTGTCAACTGACGAATTCCACCATAGATCATTTTTGTACAGATACTGGTATATTTGGCCCTCATTTTTAATATTCAGAACTAGAATTTATTTGGGCCTAACGTTAACTGAAATAGTCTGCATATTTGGTGGTTTAGGAGTGTATCCTAAATTTTCGAATCCCAAATCAGGACAAGGACCTACCGAAAATTTAAAAAAACTGAGTGAACTGTAAGTAAAAAGCATATATATTGTAATAGCGTATAATTTCATGATTCCTTTATAGCCGTGTTCATTTTTTCACTATGTTATTTAAACACACAAATATTTTACTCGAGTTTTTGTAATGTATTTCACAACGTGTATATTTTTTATATAAAGCCATATTGCTCGTTTATTGATAACCCTACCTACCCCTCACATCAATGTTTTAACTTATATTGTGTATGGAGCTATAACATTTGATTATCAGTCCCTATATACTTAATTTCAGAACTGACTCAGTGGAACTGAAAAAATTGGAATATGATTATGAAAACGATCCGTTGCATTGACATATATGTGTCCGACTTTAGTCCAACAATGCGAGAAGCAATAAAGCACTGGAATATAACTGTACAATATTGGCTGGCTACGTACATTTACAAGAGACTCCCTTATAAGGCACACCGTACCCAAGTCACTATGTTTATATCTGCCGTCTGGCATGGAGTATATACGGGTTACTACATTTGTATTGCTACAGTACCTTTCGCACTTTTCCATGAAGATGTTTGGGTAAAACTATTGCTCAAAGACAATTCTGGACTGGTGAGTTTGTTATCAAGTATTGCTTTATTATTAAATGACCCCATTACTCTATGTCTTCCAAAATATTTCAGAAAAGTGAAAACATTAAAATTGTTAGGATTTTGAATTATTATTTCACGCATTTCAAATTAAGAAATTGAAATTATTACTTTAATAATTTGACAATTCCTTTGGTTGTTAATTGTTAAATGTTTGTTCAACTTTTTGGATTTGTATCTTAATAATTATTTTTTTTTAGGCTCTGAAAATATCCAAACTTTTGCTCCCTCTTCTTCAAGATGCAGGTGTTCTCCTACCAAGCAACTGCTTTCGTTCTCCTGGAAGTTAGGAAAGTCTTCAACTACTACAACAGTGTGTACCACTGTGTGCCAATACTTTACATAACTACTTATATCGTGGGAACATATCTCCTAAAACAGAAAAAGATGAAGATGAAAAAAAATAGGGGCAGAAAACCAGCAGCCAATAACGGACAATAAGGGAACAATGAAAAAAACTGATTAGTCTAAGAGAATTTTGGTAAATTAATGTATTATGCCTTTTTTCTTGTTTCTGTTTTCTTTTTTAGTAATGTGAGCGTATACTAAGTGCAATAATTATTGAGATTTTGCGAAAACTCGGATGATAAAAAGGAATGAGCAATAAGTATGTATTTATTAGATATCGATTAATTAATGATATGATAACTACTATCCATTAGTTAATTTATCAGTGATCTAATTCATCCAATCGTATTAACAATATATACTGATTTTACGGGCGAACTTTATATATTGCTTTCTAGTTTTCCAAAATAATGCACTATGCAAAACCTAAAAAAGAGAGTTAACCTAAGATCTGACCTTGATCTGTATGTTTCAGATTAATTAATTTGCCATAAATTGTAATTAGTCACTATTGTTCAAGTAATAAAAGTGCTGATTTTTTTATTAAATGCATATGAAATAGGTCAAAGGCGAATTAAATGAATCTTCATTGTTAGGTTCAAAACATATTAAAAATGGATTTTATTCAAAACCATTTGCATTCACGTTGTTTGTCATGTGTGTCCCATAAAATACCTATTAAATTAGTCAAACGTGAAAATTTTCGCGATACCTGTAAAAAATGTTTCTTCCTTTTTTTAATAATATGCTACCAGAGAGATTATTTTTGGACAGACTCTTTGAATTATATTTTTATAACTCAAATTTAACGTCTATTTTTGTATGTAATTAATGTATATCTACAGTATCTACGAATAAAAGAGAATAGAAAAATATATAGAAAAAAACTTGTTAGTGATAAAGTTTAGGATATAAAGAGTTGCTTATTATTTGTAATTTGGGTAAATTGAGTAAATTTCATTTTAACCTTCCGGAACGCGGTCCAGTAGGGACACGAGAATGTGCGGTGTATCAATATTATGCATTCTGTGTATTAACGAAATACGTATTGTGGGAAGAAATTTTTCATTTGTATAGAGTACGTTAGCTGTTAATAAACTAAAATAAGTTCCTTTCAAGCCTATAACAAAGTCGTACCTCACTTTTCTCGTCAGTAAAAATAAATAAACGGTATGTAGGTAAATAGGTACTTATATATGGATAAATTGGAATTATCACATAATTGCTTATTACTGTGGTAACAATTATATAAAAATAATGTCTCAACATGTTTTGGTGATCTATAAAATGAGAAAATATGAGCAAAAAAATAATAATTTGGCACTTGCATAAAAAAAAATCACAGTTTTGCTTCACAATTTTGCTTCACTATCAACGATATCACCACGTGATGCACTGCTAGGCCACTGACGATCTACTTACCATTTGAATTCGCCGCTTGTATTATTTTGATACCGCGCATTCTGGAGGGTTAAATTAAACAAATTTTTAGTAAGGAATTAGACAAAAAATGTTTACCCTAGCTTTAGTCTTGCACGTCTTCCACACTATTTTTGTTTTACTTTGGGATCGATAGATTTAATAACATAGTAATAATACATATCTGAAATGTCTGCAGGTTCTTCCTCTTTTTTTAATAGTAGCCTTTATCCCAGAGATTATTTTTAAAATAAACCTTTCTCGAATGATTATATTTTTTGTCAAATTTAAAATTTTGTCTTCTATATTTGTATCGAATTGTATTCAAGTATGTAGAATAGTATAATATGGAAGATACAGAAAAATTGAGGAACAAAAATATTACGTATTAGGGTTTGGGAACGAAACAAGAGGGTTTGAAGGTAAAAGTTACTACAATAGTCATAGTTATTTAAATTTTGTAATCATTATGAATTGTAAATAATAGCGTTAGTTTTATGACTGGCAACAGAATAATTTAACTGATTATTTCAATACATGATTCATCATAAAAGAGCACAACTTAAATCACTTTTGTAGTCTCTAACAAAGCACCTAAAATTGTAAACCCTGAAAATGTCTCATGTTTAATCAAGGCCATATATTTTGTTAATTTAAGTTGTCTGATGCCATTTTTATAACTTGATCAAGTTTGTATATACCTTTTTTTTTTCAATAATATTACACTAGCTTTTGTGAACCCTGTATGATGTCAATAGATTAGATTGTTTTGTATCCCTTGTTCTAGTAACAATATCGTACCAGAATCTTCAATTAAAAGTAAATAAAAAAAAGAGAACAATAATTTTGATCTCTAATAGAGATTAGTCTGGAATGTACTATATTTTTTGTCATATATAATGGTCAATAAAGCGAAGTACATAAAATCATGTTTATTTATTCAGTTACTGTGTTACCTGCTATTTTTACACAGAAAAGAAAAAACTATTCTGTATATTTACAGCTAACAAATTAAAAAATCAAACATGAATGAAAGAGAAACAAAGCAAAATATTAGCTACAGTGAAGAAATCCACAGTATTTACATTTTATGTGGTCTTAAATAAGGAAATATATTTTTAGTATACCTAATCACGTAATCACTGAAAAGTAATTCGTTCATATTGTCCTATCTGCATCCAATTTAAATATTTTCCCGCTATGTGTATCCTGTTTAGTGTGTCTATCCCCTTTCAGATGGCGCCACCATGTCCTCTCTCCAAGGCCGACGTCGTCGATAACTTGTTATCCGCGATACGAGGGGCCACTGCGTGCGTCATCAACATTTTACCGTCGTAAAAGAATCGCTGGTTGGGGTTCAAGATTCAAATCGACCAAATACAGTTGTCAACATACTCATCTAACTTGCATTGGTAAGTACCCACATGCAATTGTTCGTGGTTATCTCCACACGTGTCTTTATTTGTAATGCGCAGGACCGTTTTGTTTGTTGTACAAATAAAAATAAGCACACGCTACTAGATAAACTCAATCGTTATTCGTTTGTCGTGATTTTATTAAGGTTTCATAATCCTAATGACTGGGCGGAATTGATGCCACAGTAGTGACTCGCTCAGTAGAAATACGCGAATTAGTATCGTTCAGGACGATATTTCTCGACATATTACGCTGGTTTTTCATGGAAGGAAATGTAATAACGAAATATTTCAGACCTAGTACATAGTTCATAATCACATCGCCACACTTATTGATTTTTAAATAACGTTAATTTTCTTGTAAACTTTTACTTTGGTGTTTTGAAAATTTATACATATTTTATGAATTTGTGGTGTCGCTTTAAGCTGATGTTTATAATTTCATTATGAAATGGAACTATGTCGTTGGGCAACGTAATCTTAACGTCAGTGCTGACGATATTGATTTGCAAGAGAAAAAGTTTTTAACCTCGGGAGTTTTCGAAAAGCGTTGGACCACCTTTGTATGGAGTAGGAAAAAGACATTCCTCATGTTATTTCTCTACGATTAAGAGATTTTAATTACAAATATTTATAATGAAATTTGGATTAAAAACAGAAATCCAAATGGCATTTTTTTGTAATAAACTCGAATTTTTATACGGAAATAACAACTATTCTGTCGAACGGTTACCTTCTAAATTTGTGGGAAACAGAAATCGAGTTATGAAAATAAGTACAATAAACCCATTAATTTTATGAAGAAACTATGTGAAAGCCTCATTCTGATTAAAAATGTTATCACACTAAAAAAATAATTCTGTATAAAATATTTGATTTCTGAGTATATACAGTTTACAGATTTCTGAGTATATACAGTACAGGTACAGGGTGTCACGTAATTATGCTTAAACTTTTAAAGAGTGTATTCACCTACAGGTGATTTTTAAATCGTGTCTTTCGTATAAACTTTTTCGATTAGAGTCCTCCCTGTAGTTATTCGCACATACAGGGCGAGACAAAACTACACTTATAATTTCTTATCTCAGTAACGGAATAATGTAAGAATTTGAGATTCGGTGTGTGACTTTTAGTAGCAGAAGGACACCTTGGTAAAATGGTGTCATTCTTCCAATGGTACAGTTTTGATACCCTATATTTAAAAAAAATCCAGTGAAAATTGGACAATGAATAAATGATCATACTGTATGCCGATTTGTAGGCAATTAAACGGACAAAACTATAGTACATTTCGAAATCACTGATATACTGCCAGATTTAAAAAAAAATCAATAGAGATGCCGCATGGGGTATGAATATTTATCGAATGAGTCGTAATACTCGTATGTGTATTATACATATGTACATAGATGAAACAATTTGACTTCGGACCTTGAGCTTTTGCCGCAAGAGACGAAACGCGAAACCATGAAAATTACAAGTTTGTAGCCTTAAAAGTGTCGTCTACATACACATGTATGTATTTATAGGATGATCTGTTTCGAGTTAATACTTTTATCGGCTTGACAGAATAAAATACCAAACTCAGACAAAATCAGACTACACACCAATTAAAAATTATATTTTCCGTAATATTGAAACATTTTCGTTGAAATCGTTCGTTATACGGTTATAATAATAATGCGGTTTTTGAAAATTTAATATATTCAAAAAATTTATGCATGGAGTTGAGAAATAGCGAACCCTGACAGAACCACAGTAACGAGGAGTACATATGTAGGTATCAGTGACAGTTGGAAGAATTGAAAATTCTCGTATTCTCGTCATTAAGACAAAAATAATTTCCGAATATTTTGCAAGCCATTTCCAAGAATTTCTAGGAAGACAGAAATTTTTTTCAAGTTTCATTTGAAATTTTTTGTTATGATGTTACGACATTCTATTTATGTTTAATAATCACTTTTCAAAATATGATGTTTCCTTTCGAAAATACGACCATTTTTAATTACACCAACAATCACTGCTTCCTACTTCCCCCTAATACGGTTCTGTTAGGCTCCGCGAATTTCTCGACTCCGGTTATGAGGTGGGAATTATAACTTGAACGCACTGTACACCATTTTTCTGAGAAATGACACGACACTAAATCTAATGTTATTGCAGTTTCATATCCATAAGGTTAAGGTATGAGATTACAAATAGTATTATTAAATTAAATATAGTGTATATACCTACATATATGTAGGTAGGTACATTCTTTGTATAAAGGTTAATATTATTTATTTGAATTGTAAAGAAAAACGTAAATTGGATGTAAACCAGTTTTATTTTATTTATTATTTATTTTTTACTATATTGTTTATTATTATTTATATTTATTTATTCGATATTCTTGTTTCATGTTAAAAACTTATATTATCTTGTGTTTTTTTTATCAACTTGCTGCTGTTAAATTAACAGCTAAACTAGTAAAACCAATTCTTTTTGACGAAGAAAAGAGTCTGAAAGAATGAGATTTTTTAATGTGAAAGTGTGTGAAATTTCCATTTCATTAAATTCAAGATATTATGTTTAAAGATTCTTGGCGTATTGGATTGATCAAAATATTGTTTTAATGTATTGGACATGCATAAATGCAAGCAGATGATTCTATATAAAAAAAAACATTTAACATATTTTTAAAAATCGGTTACGGTGTAATAATTTTAATATCGATATACCGGCCAAAAATATCGTTTTTTTGATATATCGATATGTTTTCAACACCTCTGTATCGCGTTTTAGATGTTGGCACTGTAAGTCCACGTTAATGTATGTATGTATACACGGTGGAGACTTTAACTGGAATATATTCGCTAGCGGGGTGGTGAATGATTTTTCAAAAAATTCCCGAGACAGGTCAACTTTTAAATGTATTTACCTACATTTTGCAAGTAATGTGAAAAATATAGACCTTCAGGGGTGGCTGAAACCACCCTCGACATGATTTTTTCAAATGCAACCCTATGGCTTGTGACCCCTCATTGTAAAGCTGGTGGAAAGAGGAATCCAACGCACTGATCAAATTTTAATTTTTAGTATGTTTGTAGGGTTGCATACAATTAAAACATAATTTTATAGTTTAATTTATTTTGAACGCAACAAATTCGTACTCAAAATGTGTGTTGTTTAGTTTTGGAATGTAAACCTTCCTTTTCTTATGTCCCCACAAAAAATTCCAAGCAATTTTTTGCCACAACTGATATTTGTTATTTTTTGCTAGTGTTTTTACACGGCCGCAAAGAGTAATTTAGTTTGTATGATGTATTCAGAGTTTGAAACGAAGTGTTATTTCAAATTGGTGAAAAATGTCTGATGGTGAATGGTGAAAATTTAACTGAATCACTAAAAATCGAAATTTTGATGATGATTGGATATGGTGATATCCAATATGGTGGTTCGCTTGTTTCGAGAAACGCATCCTGACTTGCCACCACTAAATCAAGGTACCATTAGTAAAATTGAGGCACAATATCGAGAGATGGGTCATGTCAGGAAAGTACCGAGTAAGAGGCCAGGCTGTTGTTGATGACGACACGAAGTTGAATTTGTTGCTTGCTCTAGAAGAAAATCCAATCACTCCAGCCCGTCAACTGGCCCGTGATAGTAATCTTAATCACAAAACAGTTTTAAAAATACTTAAATATGAAAAAAACGTCCATATAAAATGCAAGCTGTTCAAGAGCTACTTGAAGATGATCCAGATCGACGAGTGGAATTTTGCGATTTATTGATGACTTGTATTGATCAAAACCTAGTTATCTTTAGAGTGGATAGTTTTCTCTGACGAGGCTACTTTTACATTAAATGGGCACGTAAATCGCCAAAATTGTCGTTACTGGGCTGAAGAGAACCCCCATTGGATGAGGGGAACTTCATACTCAGCGCCCACAGAAAACTAATGTGTTGGCCGGAATAATACAAGATAGAATTGTAGGACCATTTTTCTTTGATGACACTCTTAATGGAGCAAGATACTTGCGTTTACTCCAGCACGAACTAATGCCAGTGCTATGTCATTTATTTCAAACCCCTTAAACCCTAACTTGACCGACGAGAGGTTATGGTTTCAACAAGATGGGGCCCCACCACACTATGCTGCCATTGTTCGTCAGTATCTGGACAGAATTTTCCCGGTAGGTGGATTGGGAGGCGAGGTAATATTGAGTGGCCAGCAAGATCTCCAGATCTTACACCACTGGATTTCTTTTGTGGGGACATCTTAAAAGTAGGATTTACATTCAGAAACCCAACAACATAGCAGATCTGCAGGAAAGGATAAGAGAGGGAAATCGGAAAAATAACACCGCAAATGTTGCATAATGTAAGGGACGAAACCTACCACAGACTGGGATGCTGCCAACAAGTGAATGGTGCACATTTTGAACAATTGTTACGTTGAAAATAAATTTAATTTTTAAATTGTTTTAATATTATGCAACCCTACAAACATACTAAAAATTAAAATTTGATCAGTGCGTTGGATACCTCTTTCCACCAGCTTTACAATGAGAGGTCACAAGCCATAGGGTTGCATTTGGAAAAAATCATGTCGAGGGTGGTTTCAGCCACCCCTGAAGGGTTATATTTTCATATTACTTGCGAAATGTAGGTAAATACATTTAAAAGTTGACGTATCTCGGAATTTTTTGAAAAATCATTCACCACCCCGCTAGCGAATATATTCCAGTTAAAGTCTCCACCGTGTATGTATGTACATGTAATACAACGACGAGAATTTCACGTCTGGCTCAACAAGTGTCGATTTATTATATGTCTAATTTTAAACCTGGCAGTCTGTTTACGTTTACCCTCGATTCCGCCGCCACGGTATCCTAACGGGACCCGACAAACATGCCTCCTACTTCTCCCGCGGACCGAGACAAACGGACAAAGCATAGAGATTAAAAATGCAGGTCGGCCTTTTAATTCCATTTAAAAGCGAAGTAGGCCGCGGAATCCCTCGATAAAACAATAACGAGAAATCGTAATTGTACCGCGGTCGTCGCAGATACCCTTGGATAGTCGTCCTGGCGCAGGGACGGACTTGCTTTCGGCGGACGGATGAAAATTAAAAAAACCCTCTTTATGTTCAGTGATTTATTTCACCGTAGTTATTTTTAATAGTTTATTGTTAGTTGTATCGCGTTTAAGTGCATAGACATTTTAATTTTGCGAGGTTCATTTTGGGAGAACTTGACCGTACAAGACGAATTTGAATATCCTGGTTTTTTTGAGATTATTGCACCATTTGCTACTAAAAAATCGATATGATATTTCTCTGAGTGTGACAAATAGTCATAATTTACATACTTAATAACAGAAAATCAGTTTTACATGATATGTGAATAAGTGGTAAGGGACTGCGAAAATAAATATTGGTTAATATTTAAATTAGAAATTAGAAAATATATCACTGTTAAATACCGAAAATGTAGAGTATCCATCTTGTAAAAATGGTATTTGTATTTATTACTTTATTTAAGTAAGTTACTAATTTTGGAAGAAGCATACTTAGATATTAGAAACAAGCGTAGGTATTATTTTTTTTAGAACATAATTATAAACTACTATGGAATGTCTGTGCTTATACCATTCTTAAAAAGTGTTAGTAACAGTAGGGTTAATTGTAAAGTAGTTTATTTATAAACAGTTTGAAAAGTCGTTTATCTACTTTAATAAACAGAAAACAAAAATAATATACAGGGTGGCTCAGTTGTAACTTTCCACTGGAATAACTTCAGAAAGGCATAAAAGAGTTATATACAAAAGTTGTTGGATTCTAAGGAAGGAAGGTCTTGAATTTGATATCGGAGTCAAATACGGGGGACATGTCAAGGTCAAGTTAATTTTTTTGAGTGGAAATTTTCATCAACAAAATGTGTGTCAATCACCCGTTTTTTAAATGCATGGCCAACCATGACCTGTCTAAGCTGTTGACAGTAAACTTGTTATTTTATCGTTCGAATACAAGTAAAAAGTTTATTGTAATTTAAGGAGCAATATTACTATAATTTTTCTAATCAAATCATGGTATGAAATTTAATACCGCTTTGGGTATCCTCACCCTTAATCCACCCCTGAATCGAAGGCCTCTGATCGATACGACTTTTGAGTCATTGACGAAAACCGCGCAGGCATTTCAAAATCCAAGTTTATCAAGTATGCGGACAATCGCGTGCACTAATGCAGAGGCTGTTACATACATACATAGTTTAGAAGTTTATAGATGTATCACTCGCTCGTTTCTTCTATTTATTACGATTAAATAGCGGCTATCGAGTAGGCGTGGCTCCGATCGTGACGTCAATGTGTTGCTATGTAAGCGCCTCGCGGTATCGGCAGTATTTTTGAGTTTTCCACCGTTTCGCCGGGCCGTTTTTTCGTTTTTAAGTCGACGGCAGCTTGCAGGCCGGGGGTAATTCGTCCACCGGGACCGTATTCGTTAGGGGCGTTTAACTGCCGGCGATTCGGTTGGCGGGGACAGTGGCGGGTCATCCGATTTCGATCTGGAATTAAGGGCAGTACTAGTGTGATCGCCTAAAAAATGATGATATTTGGGAATTTTTTAAAGAAGAGTATCGCATCGAATATTTAAAAATTTGAAGGGGTTTATTTGTGCGTTAATAATGTTTTGTTACGTATTTCTCGTGGGTTCTTCAATTAATTCCACAATAACTTCAAACACTTTTATTTCTCGTGATCTTTACAGTTCAACTGCTCATTAACAACTGTCAGGTGTTTGGCCTACTTATATACCCAAAACTATAATTCCAAGAATGACATAAAGAAACATCTAATAAAAACCCGACATTTCTAAGTTGTCAAAATGATATATCACAGAACAACGAATAAAAATAAAAAATAACAATAGTTCCATTCATTGACCCTGTCATTTCTGTGACAGTATACATGAAATTTTTTGAATAAAAAAAGTGATTTTCAGTAAGGTATTCACCATCTCCCGAGTCTAAAAAAAAATTCCTCCACTGCTGCAGTGACTGCCGCCTTCACAGTATCTGCATTTAAAAAAAAAAAAAGTATGTTAAAGTAGAAAGTATTGCCTATACAATGACCCACGATTGTAAAAAAAAATGAAAATTAACAAAATGGCGCAGTTAAAAAAAAATATTTCGCTAAAAATCTAATATTTTTTTGCATGGCAAAATTACATTTTTTATCCAATCGAAAAACTGGAGGGTCATTGAATGGAAAAACAAATACTAAAAGATGCTACAATAAAGTTTAAATCGATCGGATGTGTTTAAATCGATTAGAACTGCAGCAAATTTGAAAAATGTAATATAGTTTTGAGAAAAACGCGTTTAGAGATAAAAGTATTGATTTCATTATTATAAATTGATAAATATCGTACGAAAAATCCCTCATGTTTTTTACCTATACATACATATTTGTATACCTGAAGGTCAACAATAGCGTCCCTAAATATATTGATAATATACTGTACTAGTAACTCATGTTCGGTCCCTTAGCTAACGTACCCTTTCTAAAGCCGGCTTTACAGTTCGCAATTTTTATTGCGCAAGAGATCTGTTTTTATTTCATGGTTTTTCATTTCATTTTCATTGCTAATCTTAGTTGTCAGCCACTGTTACCAAAATATAACTGATAAACTCATGTGCTACAAAAAGTTTAATCATTTTAAACAAACAAAATAAACATGATTAAATCAATGTCAGTAAGGGAAAATTCAGAAAACCACAAAATTCAGAAATTTTAGGTATCACAAAACATAATGCAAACGATGGCACAGCACGTTGAACGTTGAGGTTATGTCAAACAGTTGGCAACATGTACAATTGCGATAGCCGCAATAATTATAGCTCTGGGCTTGAAATTTGTATCTGCAAAAATTTGCACGAACAAACATAAATACGCTTGCGTGCAATAAAATTTTTGCAATTTTTCTTGCTGGCAAAGAAATATTGCAAACTGTAAAGCGGCCTTAACCGATAAGTAGCAACTATTTAGAAGGCTGTAGCTCAAAAACTATTTAAGATCCGCGCTTAAAATTTTAGTATGTTATTTTTTTAGGTATAGACTGTCGAAAAATGCAAAATAAAAAAATTTTCGATTTTTTTGGAAATTTCATACTAGCGTCCCTTAATGAGATGATGGTGTAAAATCATAAACCTAACAACATATGGTTCTAATTGTAATTTTACTCTAGTATGTAAAAGTTTGCATTAACTATATATGTAAATATTTCTGAACCGTTGATGCAGAAGACATGATTGCATTTGGATATACAGTGAAGATGCAAAAGTTTGGAATCCTTATGATCATTAAAAAAAGCCGAGAGGTTGATTTTTTTACTCTTCATATTTTACTTTCAGACCTTCAAAATTCCCGGGTCGAAAATTCGAAAATCGAATTATGACATCAACGGTGACGTTATGTCATTGATGTTGAGCAAAAAAGACATCATTAAGATATTTCTATTCTATCTTAAATTTATAACCTTATTTAATTTAAGAGACTGTTACATTAAGTGACAGCTATTATTTATTTTACAATTGTGACAGCCACTTGTCAAAGTTTGACAACAACAAAGTTTGGCTTCGAGCTTCAACATACCCGTTATTTCCATCTCTCTCGTTCATAGCCAGATTTGACGTCGTTTCTTTTTTGAACGGCTCTTTATAAATCGATGGTCTCTAAAACGAACTGTTATGAACTTATTGAATAACAGATCAATCAACTCATAAATTTTTTGTCGTAAAATTAAAAAACGTCAGTGCATTATAATAACTGATAACCAAATTGAGTTCATCTTTATTAAGTCAATTAACATTAATTTTCATTTCTTATTAGAGACAATAATAATTTTGTCTTACTCTTACCTATACATATATTGTTTATCCTGAGTTATTAAAAAGAGAAAAGTTGTATTTTTTTACAAATTGTTTTGTTTGTATAAGTAACAAGACTGGCATAAGGTAATTTCGTTATAGATCGAAAAATTCAAAAAAGGCTTTTACATTTTTCTATGAATTTTGAGAATATTTTAACATTTTGAGAATAATTTAACAAAAAAAAAACTCCAAATTGTAAGGACGCAAAAAAATGTTTTTGATACCCTTTAACATCCTGTATTTTTTTACTTAAAAAGATTATCCGTAGTTTCCTGATCACAAGAATGTACGATTATTAGAGTCCTTCAACTGTTTTCGAGATATATCGAGATAATATATCATGTTTTTATATTTACATATATGTATATACAGTCTGTCCTAAATTGGTTATGCATGCACTGGTATATCGGTTACTGTTGGAAATTGAAAGATGATTATATGGGGAAAGTCTTAGAGGATTGTATTACTTCTTCAACTTTTATTTCAAATTCTATGGATCTGTAATCGTTTTCGAGATAATAAAGAAAAGAATTGACCTCTTTCCCGACGCCACTGGCCGCCCAATTCCCAGTCACCCCAACGGATGCCGGCACCGAACAATGGAAACGCAAGTCACAGTCGTTTCCTTTCGAAAAACAAGCGCTTTCCCTCAAACACGGTCCCAAAAATGAGCTCGCCTACTCTAAGTTGGTCGGCGCGAATCGCCTCGAATCGAGGCGTTTTTGAAAAACACCCGACACGAATCGAAAGTCGAGCAGGCGCTCGGAAAGTCGCGGGACGGCATCGCAACACTGAAAACAAATGCCGCCCGTTGGCAGCGGCGGCCGTTCCGCGGCAAGGGAAACCGTAGCGTGTTGCGGACCAAGGTCGAATTCGACGCTGGGCGATATTACTTTGTTTATTGTGCCTCCTTATCCGTTTTATAATGTTATTTTGTCGTTCACAAACAAATGTTTTTTTCTGGCTGCTCGGCTGCGATATCGTGCTTTTCGCAGGACCATGCGCACAGATTCGGGATTAACTGTTTTGTTTAAATACTTTTCGACGTCGGCAGCGGTTGTGAGTCACTTAAACGGGGATTAATCTTTATTTGGCGCAAAATCCATCTCTCACCATTCGCTGGAAAATCTGGCAGGATCGGCTAGTGGCGTACGTATGCAGTGATATACACGCTTATATAATTTACAGGGCGCTTAAAAATCACGGTTTATACTTTCATTATTATAGTTTTATAGTGCCGAGCTCTGCGTTGTAGCACACATTTCTGAACCCTACTTATGGCTATCAAAAGTACAGTAGCGTGCAGGTTTCCAGGAGATACAAAAATATTTTTTTAAATGGTATGCCCTGTATATCATTAAATGTTTGGGATTATCCTTTTTCCTGATTTCAAAAATATACCCCTATCTTATACGTTTTTGAGTTATTAAATGTCGAATATCTTAGTTGAATTAGTTACTGTAAATATGGAAAAGTTAACATTATTAAAGTAAGCTATGAAAATGACAACTATTATGTTTAAGTGACATTTCTTTAATGAAATAATCAAAATGGTTTACAGCGAGGAAGAAAATATATAACAAATATTTATGTAGGAAATTTGAATATAAATAAATCATAATGGTTTACTTCAACTACATGCTTTTTTGTACTAAAACTGACGGTATTATTCACTTTTCGGTAAATATTTTTGAACGTGTTTTCTGATGGTGTTGGACGATTTGGATACAACTCCTATATTCTCTTTTTGCTACACGTTATTTTTATTTTGTATATAACAAATAAATATTTGGACTTTTTCTTCTTCACTGTAAACCATTTTCATTATTTCATTAAATAAATGTCACTTATCAAACATAATAGTTGTCATTATTATAGATTATTTTAATAATGTTAACTTTTCCATATTTACAGTAACTATAATAGTAACTACTTATAAATACAGTAACTCAAAAACGGCACAAGATAAGGTTAACTTAAGGTGTTTTTGAAATCAGGAAAAAGATCATTCCAAAAAATTTAATCATATACAGGGTATCCCATTTAAAAAAAATACGCAACTATTAAAGCAGTACTGGCACTGGTCACTGGCTATATCACCTTCGGGTAAATCTCTCCAAAGTCGCATACATACATATTTACTGCAGACAAACACTATCATTTTTACTTTGACCTGTGGCATAGAGTGATTCATCTTTTTATTTTATAGCTTGTTTGTGACACAACATAAAATTATTTTCTTAAGTCAGTAGTTTACACAATTACAGCCTATTATTTCCTATATATTGTTTATTTGTTAAAATATATGGAAGCCTAAAACGACAACGATTTTTTTCTATAGTGTGGTGTATCTTTTTCTCTGTCGAGGTGTGTAAATTAAGTAATGAGACTGATTTTTAAAAATTGATTTATTCAAACAGAATTACAATTCAGTATTGTCTCCTTCAAAATAACTTCCTTGGGACGCCACACAGCTGGAGGGAGGCCTGAAGAGCCACAGGAATGTTTTTACTGGCTAAAAACTTTTTATGAAACGTTTACTCAAATAGCTGTTGTTTACTGAAGTGGCTGGCGCATTGTCGTTATGCAACATACAGTAACTGTATTGTATTATTATATTATACAACTGTTGTTCTTGATGTTTGGCCTCACACGCATGACCCTTTTTCGAAGGTTTTCAAGAAGGTCTATGTAAAAGTGTTTTTGGACAATTCCCAATTCAAAAAAGCAAATCAGCATGCATTTGATCTTCGACTTGCTCATTCTTGCTTTTTTGAGTCTTGAAGTGTACCATTCCATGCTTTGGCGTTTGGTTTCCGGGTCGTACTCAAACACCCAAGTCTCATCACACGTTCCATAAAATGGGGATCATTTTCAATCGATTGCAAGAAGTCAAGACACCTTTCTCTCCTGATGGCATTTTGTTCCTGCGAAAGATTTTTTGGAACCATTTTTGCGCAGATTTTCTCATCCCCAATTCGTTAGTCAAAATCTGATGAACAGTGGTGTGATTCAAATTTATCTTTTCCCCGATCATTCTTGTCGTCAATAGACGATCTGAACGCACAAGATCCCGTATTCTATCGACGTTTTCATCGGTTCTTGAAGATGAAGGCCTTTCGCTGCGTGGTTCATCTTCAATCGACTCTCTTCCTTTTGAAAATGCGTTAAACCTGGGCTCTTGAAAAAAACACTGTCTCCGTACGCGTGTTGAAGTTTTGCAAAAGTATCCGTTGCGCTGTGTCCAAGTCTGAAGCAAAACCTGATCGCACACCGTTGCTCAAAATTAATGTCACTCATTGTTAAAACGCACTAGAATAAACCGGTTTACGAAAAGTGTCACAAAGAACAAACAAATGACTAACAAGTTCCAACTTGTATTGAAGGTGCATTACATGTTAACATACCGTCCTTTCAAGTCTCTTCTCCACAGTATTGCTAGATCAGGCGCGAACTTATATGTATGTACAGGCTTAGTCACCTAAAATTGACACCCCTTTTATTTCTTTTATACCTCATAGAATCGGAGAATTCAAAAAAGGATTTTACACATTTTTTGATGAATTCTTTCAATACTTAAACAGATTTAAAAAAAACTACTAACATTTTTGTACCTTGTCGATATTTCTTCAATTT
This sequence comes from Aromia moschata, assembly GCA_029963805.1. Lineage (NCBI taxonomy): Eukaryota > Metazoa > Arthropoda > Insecta > Coleoptera > Cerambycidae > Aromia > Aromia moschata. The sequence goes on from JAPWTK010000223.1 coordinate 599,536, forward strand.
TCTCAAAATTCCGAAGTGTTTCGCCAAAACGGATTTAAAATTAGCTTCCTTTCTTACTCATCCATAAAAACATAAATGCAAATTATAAATAAATATTATTATTGGCCATTCTTAAATCTAACTGGTGCACCCAAACACATGGCATTGTACGTATACAGATACATATGAGCAGAGTATCAGATTCTCCTTTCACTTCCAGAAGCGTCGACCAGCTCGCGTGTCATCATCTATTGTGAATGATCACTCGGTATCGGGTCGGATCATGAGGCGAGGGTTTTGCCTATTGTACCCGCAGGTAGTTTTAACCTTTCCGCTCGATTTTATTTTCAAACATTTTGTTTTAATAAAATATAGGCCAGGACGCCAATGGAGGTTGATTAAAATTTACTACTCTATAGATGAGCTGGATGTTTTGTGTTTACAACGTTTACGCACAGTTCTCGCGATGAATCGTTGAAGTTCGGCAATTAGAATGTTTATTTACTCATTTGAAATCGACTGTTCTACGTTTCACGCCTGTTGTTTTTTAAATAGTGGAGATACCGGTAGCGGCAACTCTCTACTTTTACTCTACGCAAGGCGACAGGTGCCTCGTTTCCGTTCGTGATACACCTGGAGGCTCGGAATCGTTGGCTGGTTCGTTAGTAATATTAAGCAGAGCCTAACCACGTGTCTAAAATACAAACGTAATATGCCTACTTGATCTCCTATGAGGTGCCAGAACAGAACCCATTTGTTTACAGGTTGACAGGTTTAATAACAGTTGTACATTTTAAGGTCTTCTACCATCTTATATTTTCCGTGCTTTTCGTTAAAATTATTCTTCTAGACTTCAAATCGAATCTAGAGAAATGAATCTTATTTTTCTTCTTAGTAAGTCATGACCGTTTGATCGCTGTCCCATCCATTCAACCATTTTTCGGTCCCCGTGAGCCACCCCTCTGTAGTTACCCTGGGTTTTGCATGGTCGGACCTTGCGTTGGGTGCTTGACTTGTTAAAGGGCGAAAGCCAGTTGTAGCACCCCACACCAATTTATTTGGCAGGATTAGGATCAATGGAATCAACCAACATAGGTCGTCCGACCATGCAAAACCCAGCGTAACTACATAGGGGTGGCTCACGGGGGCTGGAAAAGAACCATTTTTGTAGAGAATTTCATGATCCTTCTTTTTGGTAACCACCTTAATTGACCTCCGAGCCATATAAAACGAGATTTTTGCAAAAAACTGATTTTGTGACCTTTGACCTTGAATAACTTTTTTTAGCCCTGCCGATATCGTTCTCGATTATATTTATTTGTATATTATACTAATGTTCATTTGGCCAGTAATATGTTTTAATTGTTTTGTACTTGTAAACAAGTAATGTTAAAAATATTTAAAAATGCGTCAGAACTATTTTTTTTATATTTAAAACCAGAGTTACATACTAAGGTGCCACGTAATGTTTCTAGAGATTTATAATTATAATCGTTTAATTGTTAATAATTGTTTTGTACTTGCAAACAAGTAATTTTAAAAATATTTAAAAATGCGTAGACTATTTTTTTATATTTAAAACCAGAGTATACTAAGGTGCCACATAATGTTTCTAGAGATTTATAATTATAATCGTTTAATTGTTAATAATTGTTTTGTACTTGCAAACAAGTAATTTTAAAAATATTTAAAAATGCGTCAGAACTATTTTTTTTTTATATTTAAAAACCAGAGTTTGAGATGCCACGTAATGTTTCTAGATATTTATAATTATAATCAGGATAATCATGTAATTTTTGTTGAATTAATTCCAAAGTCGGGTCTCTGTTTTCTTTAAACGTATCATAAATTATTCGCCTAATTACGTCCCGTGTCGCCTCGTCGACATTTTTGAATATTTGCTTTTTCTGATTTCGTAATTTAGTGATCTATAACAGTCAGCCAGCTTTAACAACGCGATAAATTGTGGATATTGAAATTTTAGTTAATTTATTAATTCGATTAATAATTTCAGCATCAGTCATTTTCTCATTTTCACGTTTTAGGCATTCATATGTTTAAAATAATACGCTGACTTTGACAATGTAAGTTTATTTTTTAATTAATCGTACTCGACCGTATCGACATTTTCGCTGGTTATATCTGAAGCTACGTTATGAAAGGCCTCCAGAAAGCCATGTTTATGAAAGAGGTATTGATTAAAAATAATATAAATTTAATATTGTAATATATAAATTTATATACAGTATAATTTAAACCTTTTAAAAACCCACTTCGCCGTTATTGTACACGCACAGAATATACGGCATCAAAACACTCACAAAAACGTTTTTTTGTATAGAGTCGGTCAAAGATAGCGTGGTTATAACCCGTGTTTTACCGCCAACGTAAATCAACTGGGTCGGCTTTATGTGGTGTCTCGTGATGTGTTTCCCCTACCAGCGTGGCGACAATGACCAATAAACTATAGGTTCCGCCCACTTCTTATTTTGACAGATCTCGTCAAGTAAACGTTGAGTACGATACGGTCTATAAGGGTAAGAATCAGTATAGAAACGCGTATTTAGTTCCATACAAAGTGTTAGTAAACTGATATATCCTTATCCCACCTCGTATAAGTACCTATTTTCAATTTAGAATGGAAATTCTATACATATCTATTTACTTAAACGATTCCTTCGTATGTGACCATTGTCATGGCCATCGTTATGCTCGTCGCGCACGTAGCGCTGTCGGTTGACATCATCTGGTTCGTTCCCGGAAAGAGCAGAATTCCCGAACTAAATTAATTAGCTCCTAAAATAAGAAATCTCGGGGCGGATAAATGCACGCGACGCCGACGTCGACGCAATTTAGACGACCCGAGAACGCGTCCGGTAATGATCAGATGCCTCCCGCGACGAGGCAGGATGTTGTCGAGATCGGGGATGGAACAAAATCGTGCGAGACAGGGTCGGACTGCGCATAATGGTCACATGTGTAATAAATAATTCATGCTGTGTACATTTTTATTAGCAGACATCGGCTGTATGAACGTCAGTATTCTAGATTGCGCCACCGATATTCCCTTTCTTTTACATCCGTCAGTCGGGAATTGGATTAGGAATTTTAAATTGATGACTAATTTTTTAGTTTCAATTGAGTTACATGTGAAGAGCTTTTGACAGAGGTTTTGAAGTGACAGAGCTTTTAATATTAAAATACCGCGATATTTTAATATAAAATATCTTTTATTTCTGCATGTGGCTCTATTTTTCTGCTGTGTCCAAAGAGTTTATCACTAAATTGTGTTATTCTGTTTATTTTTTTCTAATTTTAAGTAATTGTTAAACTTTGTGTAAAACTGTTGTGTTGACTTATTTGTAGAATTGGTTAATTTTGTAGCTTTTATACATTTGTTAATATACATTAAAATAAAACTGAGTTTTGTGCAGATCAGATGGATTAAAGCTGCCTTTAACAATTACATATATATTGTAGACTTTTTCACGGATAAGTTTAAAAGTACCGGTCGTTGATAGTACTTACATATCAGTGATATCGGTAAAATCATTTCCTGATCATACTTTTCATTTCTTTAACAAAACCCAAAAATGAAGGGTTCTATTAAAAAATATTGAGCTCGAAATGTACCAAATTACTATTATATTATTCATTTTTCATATATGTTGCATACAAGCACCGATAGATGTTTACACGTATTATTTTTATGACAGTAACTTGCTAGTGGAATACTCAATCGGAATCACTGACACGTAGAGAATAATAATAATAATAATAATAATAATAATACTCACCCTATAATTACTCCGAAGAGTAACCCCTTTAGGTCCCTCTCAAGGATCTGTGCGGGAAGGAGTGGCTGTTATTATTATTTGCCATGGCGCACTGGGAGCGACTTAAGATTATTTCGGTAACGCATTTGCTTTACAGTTCTGAGGAAACCTAGAAAACTCAGAACATTACCAAATCTAGGGCATGTGCTGTTGGATTGGCATCTATGCATCCACACCTATACTAGTGTGTACTAGTGGTTGCATATCAAGTCCTGACAGAGAAAGCGAGACAATTAAAAATCCTCTACCTCGGCCAAGACTCGAACAACGCGCACAGAGGTATCGCGACTGGAAAGACGGTCCTCTAACCCACTCGGCTACCCGTGCCCTATATAGATGCACCCTTACACTTTAAAATTTTCCCAAGGAGGAGATTTTTTTCTTCAGGGTATAATTAGTGCTATTAGATTTAGGTTTCTTGTTTAATAAATTTGTCCTTATGAAGGGACGAAACCTTTAGGTATTGATGTTTAAAATATATATGTTTCATCTTTTTGTGCCGGACAATAATCATTAAAAAAATACAATTTTTTTATGTTGTCTTTCTAGTGCTACATTAAAAACTGAACTTTTTAATGCTACATTCTGTGTTATCAAAAACTTTTGGATATTTAATTGTCTTGAGAAAAATGAGTTATCTTGGTATCCATTACGGAAATGTTTTTCATACCAGAGGTAATTAATTTTACATAAAATGTTACTTATATTTCGATGTCTCCTTTATGAATATTTATAACACAAATGATATGACGTTGCCAACAGTAGTTGATTTGAAGAGATCCATTAAACACGGTTATAGGATACGATCTCTGAATCTGAAGCCTTAAATATATATGACTTTTAAATAATACATATTGGTATAAACCTATTTTTTTTCACATAAAGCTGATGGTATCCTATATTTTAAAATGTATATTCATGGAAAATTTTAGTCACAAATCAATTATGTTAATCAGCTCGCAAATTTTATTTAATATATAAGGTTTTATTTAATATATAAACTTAAAGTATCCTAACCTAAAAATACATAAAGGGCTGTTTTTTAGTTTGTGTGTACAAAAACGACGCTTACATTTTTAACTATTATACATGTATTATTACTTTTCGTACACTCGTTATCATTTTAAATACGGACCTGTAATTTCTTGCATTATTTACCATTTTGGCTCACTTATTTTACATTGCTAAATAATTGTTAATAAAATATGTAAAAGTCTTCTTTTAACAATTCCTGCAACCACATTTTCTGAACATTATGCGTCGACTTGCAGTTTCAGTTTCAGCTTCAGCTAACGACATTCTAGGCACTGTAAACAGACGGAGTAAAAGTGGATTTAATCAAAGATAATTAGAGACAGTCTAAGTTCGAGTTTGTATTGAGCTCACCTTCACCGCTGTCATCCTAAATCCTTGAACGTGCACAGGATGGGTCTAAGGTATCTGTGACCGGGGGTATCTAAGTTCATTTTAAAGGACGGATACCATAATTCAGTTATTAACCCCCAAGTAGTGACTCCCAAATATAAATATTACCAAATGTAAAAATACTTATAAAATATAAATTGTAGAATGTTGTTTTTGTAGTTAAAAAATCACATTAGTAGTCAAATAATACACTCTTTATCAAATTGTTATCTAATAAACTTGAACAGACGTGATTCATCGCATTTACTCAAGTGAAAACTACCATTTGAAGTTTGTTTTTTTTTTTGTTTTTTTTATTGCATAACAAAAATTCACATTCTTTTAAAATGTAGGACACACAACGATTTTTGTGACATGTATATTATTTTACCAAAATGATGGAAGTGATAAATTTCAGTAGTCCATGAGGGGCATAGCAAATAAATAAAAACTGAAGAAACTATAATCCGCTGACACATAAACCTATATAATTCAAATTCACAAAGTTACCTGCGGCAGTAGATACTATTAAGCAAAATAATAAAAGTGTTTGTTTATTTGGCCCAATAAACCTAGTGCTGAAGAATTTGAAATTTATAAAACTAGTAGCCTTTATGAAATGATATTGTCAGTAGGCTTTATAAAATGACATCATGGAACGAGACCGTATGTTTAATGTCAAATAACGAGAATTTCCAGTTTTTTGTCCAGGGCTAGTCCGGCCCTGACATTGAGGCGGAGGCGCCCGGGTTGTTTTTGGAGCGGGCGAAGCCAAATTGAAAATTAATGGGTACGGACGAGTCGGGGCCGCTGTACTTGGAAATCCGTGGGTCGAACGAACGGAAAATCATTAGACCTCTGGAAATACGAAATATTTTCCAGAAATAAAACGAGATTAATAAAACCGTCCCGGATAGACGGAGGACTCGTATCGCGTTGAAATGGTTTCGGCAGTGCCGATATCTCGATGTACGTATTATACGGGAAAACATTAGGGTTGTTTAATATCAAAAAAATCTGAAATATTATAGTCCAAGCCTTCTCGGTACTTGCCAAATTTGAAATTAAGAAATAGAAAAATCCAGAGAAAGAAGTCAAGAAAAATGGTTTATTTTCCAAAACTTTATTTGTGAATAAAAAAAAGTTACAAGTTTGGTGCATTTTACATTTTATTTAAATACGTATACAGTTCAATATGTCAGTGATTGTATTGAAATAACATCACAAAACCGATAACCAAAAATTTTCCCGCAAAATCTATTTTGCGTGAAGTAGTGCTACTAAATAAATTCAACACATGGCACCGAAATGCCAACAGTCAATGGTGTTTTGTCCGTGTCGTGGGTTACATACGAGGTGTGTAAATTAAGTAATGATTTTGTAAAAAATTTTTTAATCGAATAAATTTCAATTCCGTATTGTCTCCTTCAATGTAACTTCTTTGAGAAGCCACACAGCGCTGGAGACGGTTCTTCCATTCCTTACAGCAGTGCTGGAACTCATATACTGGAATAGCCTTCAGCTGGTCGGTTACAGCCGTTTGAATGGTTTCTATGGTCCCAAAATGACGTCCCTTGAGGTGATTTTTTAATCTCGTGAAGAGAAAAAAAGTCATAAGGACTCAAGTCAGGCGAATAAGGAGGCTGGGGAGCCACAGGAATGTTTTTTACTGGGGAAGAACTCGTTTACTGAAAGGACTGTGTGACAAGGCGTATTGTCGTGATGCAACATCCAGTTGTTCTTGATGTTTGGTCTCACACGCATGACCCTTTTTCGAAGTTTTTCAAGAACTGTGTAAAAATGTTGATTTATTGTTTGGCCTGGAGGCACAAACTCTTTGTGGACAATTCCCTGGCAATCAAATAAAAACCATCATCTTCAAGGTTAATCTTTTATCGACTCTTCCTTCTGAGAATGCCTTAAACCACCGAAAACCCTAGGCTCTTGAAAAAACACTGACTCCGTAGGCGTGTTGAAGTTTTGCAAAAGTATCTGTTGCGCTGTGTCCAAGTCTGAAGCAAAACCTGATAGCACACCGTTGCTCAAAATTAATGTCACTCATTTTTAAAACGCACTAGAAAAAAGAGCCACAAAGAGCAAACACATGACTTTAACAAGTTCAAACATTACTGAAGGTGCATTACATGCTAACCTACCTTCCTTCCAAGTCCCGTCTCCGCTGTGTTGCTAGATCGGGCGCTACGTTGCCAGTCTCATTACTTAATTTACACACCTCGTATACACGACTTGTTCTTATTATAACTTAAAACCGTGTATGCATGACTCAATTTGCACATATTTGATTAAAATGAGTACGAAATTTTCCAGAGTGTCGAGCACATGTTGGAGCACATGGCAATAGAAGCTAGCTAATACATCGGAGGAAGGCCTGTTCAAAATAAAGTACGACGCTTATTAAAAAATATTAAAATGATAAATATTTTGGAAATTACTTTTGTAGAACAGTTTGCTGGTACATACATATTTATGTATGTATGTTTTGTTTATATGAGTTTTGTCGTTGGTCTTGATTTAAATTTTTTTGGACAATTAAATAGATACTAGACAATTAGATAGATACAGTGGACGCCGCTTATAAGACTCACTTTGGGACCAGCAAAAAGTGTCTTATAAGCGGATGAATTTCTATAAGCGAAGGGGGAAAAACAAGATTTTAGAATGTATGTAATACACAAACTTTATTGTACCTGTGAATAGACATAATACAACACAATAGCGTGTTATTTACTTATAAAAATAGGTAACTTTTCAAATACATACGTACAAACATACATAATCAGTTCAAAGTTTAAGATGGTTTAAAGAATTTTTTAATTTTTTTTTGTTTTTTGTTACTTTCCATCATTTCAGTTATGTATTTTTCATAAACTGAGTCTTATATCCGAAGTGATGAGTCTTATAACCGAGTTTTTTTCAAAGTATTCGGATACGTCCGGACTGTTTCTGGCGATTTTGAGTCTTATAGACGACTGAACCTTATATCCGTGAGTCTTATAAGCGGCGTCCACATATTTAGGCAAAATATAATTTGAGAAAACAAAATGTACATATACATGAATTAAAACAGTAAATGTAAATAAGTACATATGTAGTGTGGCTCTTCTTTTGGGCCACAATAGTATACAGTAAGCAACGAAAGTTATCATATACCCACTTTTTGAAGTTTGCTTAAATTCTGATCATTTTTGTATTACAGCATTAATTTTTTTTTGCTTCTGACAGGATTATAGCTTGTGATATTCTGTGTCTAATAAGCGGAAGTTGAAGGCGGTATGTCGATTGTGTGAAAAGATATCGCTAAAAAAATAAAATTTCAATGTTTTCAAAGGAACGTAAATAACTTCGAAAATAGTAAATCCCTTTCGAAGTTGTTGGACTCGTATTAAAGAGAAATCTTCAGTGTATCTATTTGACTAACTGAGTCATTTTGAAAAAAAATTCCTAGACATGAATAAAATCTAAAGTTGAACCAAAAATATCACGAAAATTCAAATTTCTACCATCCTTAGTATCGTTTTCGTAAAAATCACTGTTCCTGAAATTTTAATAAAACACAGAGAGATCTAGAGGGATATTCATCCTAAACTTTTCTTGGAGTAATGTGTGGCGTACAGGGCTTTTTTGAATTTTCGTGATATTTTTGGTTCAACTTTAGATTTTGTTCATGTCTAGGAACATTTTTTTCAAAATGACTCAGTCAAATAGATACACTGAAGATTTCCCTTTAATACGAGTCCAACAACTTCGAAAGGGATCTACTATTTTCAAAATGTATGTTTCTTTTTTTAAAAAATAAAATTATATATTTTTTTTTTTTCCTTTTTCCCCTTTCCCAAACGCGATATCCTCCGCCCCCATCCCCTCCAAAAGGCACCACACAATAACCCCACCAGAAAAAAAAAAAAAAAAAACAAAAAAAAAAAATTAAAAAAAAAATAAAAAAAAAAAATGGGGGGGGGGAATAATTTTGTGGCTTTCACACTCTATTTCCCTTCCTCCCCTTTTTCCTTTTCTCACCTGACCTATAAATAATCAATATTTATAAGAATTCCAATTTATAGGCTTCTGTTTATAATGCAGATTTACATATCTGGGGCAACGTCCTGCGTTCCAGGGCATTAATCGTAAATATACCTACCGATAAAACAAAACGAAAACAGCACATTTTTTGTAGGAAACACGTGACAACACGTGTTTCACAACAATCAAACAAGGACGCGTGCCTTCAGTGACCGACTCGGCTTTATTTCATTTGATGCCAACTCTCGTGTTTTGCTCTTTTTTTGCGCCCTTGCCTTTACACCCTTTCTCTCTCTCCCAGAATTTTCCCTTTCTTTCACGGCAGACTTTTATTCATTCATGTAAATTTCTGCGGAAGACGTCGAGAAAATCCAATAGAGACGCTTAAATCCTAAGAACACGTGTCCTGCACTGTACCGAGAGGGCCAACTTCATTACTCAGTGGCGGAGAATGAACGAGTCACTGAGCAAAAAGTTTACAGAAGAGAATATATGTCTATTCCATTCTAAGTTAATTAATACAGGGTTAGTTTTATAAATGTGTACCCCTTTCTATTTTTTAACACGTTTTTAAGAATTCTTGCAACTCAAGTGTTCCTAATCTTCGATGACAATGTATGACTGTGGCGTTAACGTATCATAATCATAACATAGTATAAAACAAGTCGCTTCCCGCTGTCTGTCTGTCCCTATGTATGCTTAGATCTTTAAAACTACGCAACGGATTTTGATGCGGTGTTTTTTTAATAGATAGAGTGCTTCAAGAGGAAGGTTTATATATATAATACATGCATAATATAGTGGAGAAACACTGATAATTTTAGAGGTTTCTAATGTGATGTCGTAAATAAACACATTTTTTTTGCGCTTACATTGCAAACGCTGGCTGAACCCTACGAGATAGATCAAAATAATGTACTACAGTATTGTACACCTTAAAAATGTCTACAAAAAAGTCCGCGTGCACACGTGCGAAGCCGGCGGGTCGCTAGTGTATAATAAAAGTAAAATAATATAATAAAATAATAATAACAAAGTTATCACCCAGTGTCTTAATTTAGCCAAGATTTTCTGAAATGATGTACATATCTAAGAGTTCAAGTCTAAATAAACGAACTAAAATATATTAAAACCTGAAAAACCATCATGGAGGGATATTTGAAAAAAGGTTTTTAGGTTAACTCAAAAATTAAATCAGTTTTACTTATTTTTTCCCATAATACGTACATATTTGTTTATCATCCTGCGGTTAATCGTTGTCAGTGTAATTTGGGGACACCCCGTATATTTTCAATCTGAGGATGACTTAATTAGCGGAAGCAGAATTTTAAAGATCTGTTGTGGTTTTATAGCTTTTTTTCCTGTTTGCATTTCGGCAACCGCATCACACGAAATCAAGGAAGAATTCTACGAAATTGGTCGAGATAGTTTGTTAACAATGGTTACCGCAATGATATTTCCTCCGACTTTTAACGTTTTGTTTTAGTTAACAAAATCGCTGTTTAATTATTGAAACAAAGCATTTGTTTTTCTCTTAGTTCATTAAATTTCACAGGGTGCATTCATCAATTTGTTGAATTATTGCTATGTGCTGAAGATAAATACTGGAATCTGTTATTTCGATTTTTTGTCTTTGACAACTATTTGAGGCACATGCAGTTCAAAACTCAAGGTGATGTAATAAATGTCAAACATCAATATTTCTATAATATGCTGATATATTCAAAATCCGTGGATTTCTATAATATGCTGATACGAAAATTGATGTCAGGTTGGCAATTACTTTGACAAAAAAAAAGAGTGTGTCTGGTTTGGATTTTGGTTTTTATATTTTACTATCAAAAATACTATGAAAAAGTATTATAAATAATTATAATACAAATATTAATATAATATAATTCAAATATTATCGTCCCATTTTTTCAAAAAAAAAAAAAAAAATACGATGGCTATTTAACCATTAACCAGCTTCATTCGTGAGTTTGCTGAGTCATCAAATATTACTGGATCGATGACAGTAGACATTTAATTGAATTATCTATACAACAGTGTTTTAAAAGATAAAACCGATCCGTAAATAGCACGTGAAAATCCCGGCTTGTTTTTCTGCGGCCAGTTAGCCATGAAATGAATATTTAAATTAGATTTTTTGGCAAGTGGGCATTGGAAACAAGTGAAAAATCTAGAGTGCGCTGTACGGATAATTGCCCACGCTTTTTGTTTGGCCGAAAACTCGACGCATTATTCATGAAGCGTTTAGTTTAGAAAGGATTGACGACGATCATTTCGCGATAAAAAAAATATATAAAACAGCATATCAGTTTAATAAAAAACGGAAAAAGCTTTGCAAATTGCCGAATAAAAAGTGCTACAAATGAAGCGGTTATTGAAATTTTGGTCTAGTGGTATAACCTGAAATGTATATATAATGCAGAAAATCAAAATAGAGGAAGTTGAAAACACCTAACCGTATACCAACTAAATAGGTACTGAAGAAGGCTCTAGAACTACTTTTATAAGTAAAATACAAATTGTTGGAAAAAATACATTTTTACAGTAACGAATATGATTCGTTTGCAAACATCCTCCATATTCTATGTGGTGTTAGAACTGAACAAGCTGTAGCTTAAAATGTCAAATTATTTAGGGCGGCATATTCTAGAGAAAAATCTGTATATTGCTCTATTGAAAATAATACGAGGTGTCGCTATTAAATAACCGAACTGCTGTCATAACACTTTTTATTCATTACCAATTACAGTATTAATTTTTTCACCTTAAATGTACTCCCCTTGGCGATCTCTACACCGCTCCATATGACTTTTCCATTCTCGAAAGCAGTGCTGGAAGTCCGCTTCTGTCAGCTGGTTCAGAACCTCCGCCGCTTTTGTTTTAACCGCTTCCACACTTTCGAATCTTGCCCCCTTCAGTGTCACCGTGTCTAACAAGCCTGGATCAGTGTCAATGTTGTTTAGACTGTCAGCGCAAATGTTCATTCTTGATTCCTTTTGCGTAGGGTTTTGCACTTGCACTTCGGAGATTCTTGCATAATCTGACGAACACATTCTTTGTCGATTCCTGTTATTTCAGCAAGCCGTCGGAATGCTTAGATGACGATCTTCACGGATTAATTTACAAATGTTTTCAATGTTTTCGTCCGTTTTTGACGATGTGTGACTTTAAACCGTTTAAATCATTCAAATACTTGTGTGCGGGTTAAACATTCATTCCCGTACACTTCTTCTAACATTGCATAAGCTTCTGTAAAAGTTTTCCCCAGTTTAATAAGAAACTTGAGATTAACCCGTTGCTCCATCTGAACACTTAACATTTTTTTCGACGCGTTACTGGTATGTAGACTAATACAAACGACTGCTACAGTCAAATTGAGCGACCCACTGGCTTGTCCAGCGAACTCAGTGTGAGGAAAGTATCACCAGACACAGTTCCGTTCAAACTTGTCGCAACAGCGCGCTGGTAGCAGCTTCAGTTCGGTTATTTAATAGCCACACCTCGTAAATCATAATAAAAACGATGAAACGAATATTAACAAATTGATTCGTGATGATAAATGAGATCACTGAGATGCCTGAATTAATAACAATCTGGTTAATTGTATCTCAAATGTATGTAAATAATGAAACTAGTTGATACTGTTTTATGCACGTTTTTTTGTTACTATTACGTTATTATTATTATGGTATGTAATTCGTAGTGAACTGTATTTTAATAAAATCAGATTCAGTAGCATGCAACAATAATGTTAAATGAAACTACTATATGTATTTATCAACTTTAAATACGCTATCTTTGTTTTTTGTGCTCTATCACGGTAGTATTGAAAGCCTGTCGCACAAGGTAACCTTTTTCGTGGCCAGGTGATTACCTGGCCACGAAGAAGTCAGTATAGCGCTTTTCGAATTCGAATCGCGCCGTATCCTCTTAAAGTTGCCCGTGAGCAAGTAAACGTGTCGAAATAAATCGGAGAGTGTAGATATTTATGTCAAGTTTGTGTGTTGCTTTGGCTTTCTAATTTCACGTAGCGTGCGTCGACGAATTACCAACCGGACGTCGAGCGGCCGCTTCGACCTTTTTCTTCTTTTCCAAACGCGCGTTCTTACTAGTTTCCGTCGATTTCGGATGACGAATTTTCCGTTACTAGGGCTGGAATAATCGTTTCAGAAAAGGAGCACTTATCGAGGATGTCGTCGTCTTTTTCAAAAACCATTAGCAGTACGCTCTTCGTCTTCCAAAATCTAATATAGTCCAGTAGGCAGGAAGCTAAAATCATCAAAAAGTGTTCTTGAAACATATAGCGCTAGTTTTGACGGTTCCCTATGTATTTTTTTTGCGTAGAACACAATGCGCGGGGTCCGTAGAGCTGAAACCGTTCGCTAATTTTTGAAATTAACACTTTGTGAATAAAAAACGTCTTTTTGTCATATTTTTGCTTATATCTCCGTTCCTTGGCATATTTTCCTTTTTAAGAAGTTTAGCCTATTTAATTTCCAAAATTTTAAGCCGAACCTGAAGTCTCCAAGTGCTATTGTTAACATGCAAATGACTGCTGAAGTTGAAAAAAGTGCTTTTTTTTTCAATATATTTTTTTTACTTCGAAAGTAGGGCGACTATGATCATGAAATTTCTTGGAGGGACTGCTATTTGTAGTATGAAGTTACAAAAACGTTCATAGTCTCGTAGAAAACGTTATAAAACTGTCCCAAATTAATATTTTTCAAAATCTCAAAAAGTCTCGCAAATTTGAAAAGATTTATGAGTTTTCTAGCCCAACCCGGTCAATATCGGACAATAAACAAAGAAATGGCGTCATTGTTAATTAAGACTTGCCAAAAAAAATCGATCGTTAATTACTCGAAAAGTTATTAAAGGATCGAGCTGATATTTTTTTTGCAACTTCATACTATGTACAAGTAGCAGTCCCCCATAATTTCATGATCATAGTTGCCCTACTTTCGAAGTAAAAAAAATAGTTAAAAAAAAAGCACTTTTTCATCTTCAGCCGTTATTTGCAAGTTAACAATAGCACTTGACAAGAGACTTCGGGTTGGGCTTAAAATCTTTGGCAATTCAATAGGCTACAACTTGTCAAAAAACTGCAAGCAGTATGTGCTATATAACATATGCCAAGGAACGGAGATATATTAGCTAAAATGGCTGAAAAAAGACGTTTTATTTTTCAGAAATTGTTAATTTAACAAATTAGCGGTTCATTTTCTAGGGGCCCCCCCCCCGGGGTTGGGGGTACTACTACTCCAGTTTCACGAAATTCTTCAACACAAGCATGAATTTGTTTTACAAGCTGTGTGCTTACAAGGTTAGAAAACTATTTATGGATGTCCCGTTGCACTAATTAAGAATTTATTTCAAGGAGGTACTTAACAGCATTGAGTATATTGGTCATAGGTAAGATGCCCTAGAGACTTTGCCGAAAATACTACAAAATAGGCGCCCACACAATGAAAAACACTTAGAATGGTCACAATAACAAAATTTCAGTTTATATGTCACCTTACCTCGTACAAAAAAATCAAATGCACAGCTTGAGTAATAAATAGTAGGTAATAACGTAACCTCACACAAAATGCGAAAAAATATTACATGGATCGATTTAGAAAAATGTTTTTACAGACTCGCATAGCATTTAAGCTTTCTAGTAAACCCTTTTTAAATCCAGCTTTTTTAACTTGGTACGTAATGTAGTAACTATTACGGCAAAAAAATGACGCAACATCAACTTTACGCACGAGTAATGTTGTCAAATCAGAAATCCGAGCGTATTCTGTTACAAAAGAGTGGCATGCAATGTACACGGAGAGCGCTTTGGTCTACTTATTACGTTCATTCAATGTTTGGAGGTTACCCAGTAGATGTTTCTAAAGAAGTGGGTCGACTTCTTGCCTAATTTGTTCGAAAATAGGTCAAACGCACATCCACATCGCCAGAACTGTATAGTTTTAGGACATTTATAACTATTTTAATTTCCCTTAGGATTATTTATGAATTTTAGGACTATTATTCTATTTATAAAAGTAATTCAATAGCCTTCTTCAGTACCTAAAAAAAAACAAACAAGAAAAGTTTTAAAAATATCATCGGTTGATATTAATGAAATATAAAAAAAATATCCTGATGAACAGAAAAATGTTTAGGGGTAGTTTCATGTCGTGAGGAGTGACACTGTTAAGCGAAAAAGTTTTGATTAAAAAAAAAATCGACCCGTTTCAGGATTTTTCTCAAAAATTAATAATGTCAAAAATGAATTTAACCGCTACTTTTTTAATGCACCATGTGTATTACAAATACATATTTATATAGACCCATAGTACGGAATATCAGCAGTACTATTATCTACTGCTTCTATTACGTATGTAATTAAAAACAATAGAAAAAAACGTAGAATTTAAAGTATGATTATGGATAAAATAAGGAGAAAATGTCAAACTCAAATTAAGACCCCGTTGCGTTCGAGTACGCCACTGACTCGCAACGGTCGCTGCACAGCTTCGGTTGTGCCCTCCGCATATAGGGGTGTATATTTGACAATGGTGCTGTCTGTGCACGTTCATCGGGCCTTTTTTCAGCCCTTACCGCTTTACTACGGGGCAGATTAACCCTGGTCGTGGTCGGTTCGTGCCTGGGCCCTATTTCCAAAGGATATAACGGCTGGTATTCGGCAATCCCCTTGGTCGCACCAGTGCTGCCGGGCTAGAGCTGTGAGAGACACTGTAAAAAAAGTAACATATAGCTTCTAAAAATACTTCTAGAAAAATATATCTCAAAAAGAAACCGCTAATAAATCTGGTAACACTATCAGGTTCAGAATATTGCACACTATTGACGTGCGTATTGACTTCAATACGCACTTCAAATGCGTATGATTTTTGTACACTGCGATAGCATCTAGACACTACTCAACTTTGCCGTATAAGGCAAAAGGTACCTGGGATTATCTGGAGGCTCGGTTAAATTTTCAAACGGGACACAGATAAATGGTCGTTCGGATCAGTTTTATTGCAGTGAATGGCAAGTTATAGCCGTTATACGATCCCCATAAAGGTCAAATCCAAGGACATGGGAAATCGGTTACGATAAAGTTGTGCATTTTCACTTGTAATACGAGGTGTGTAAATTAAGTAATGAGACTGATTTTTTTTTTAATTTTTTATTCGAATAGAATTACAATCCAGTATTGTCTCCTTAAAAATAACTTCCTTGGGAAGCCGCAAAGCGCTGGAGACGGTTCTTCTGTGCCTCATATCAGTGCTGGAACTTATATACTGGAATAGCATTTAGCTGGTCAGTTACAGCCGTTTGAATGTTTTCTATGGTCTCAAAATGACGTCCCTTGAGGTGATTTTTCAATCTCGGGAAGAGAAAAAGTCCTGATATCCTTTTGTTCCTGCGAAATGTTTTTTGTAACCATTTTTGCGCAGATTTTTCTCATCCTCAATCCGTTAGTCAAAATCATTCACCGATCTTCTTCACCGATCACTTCGCCGATCATTTTTGTCGTCAACCGACGATCTTCAAAAGAAGAACGCACAAGATTCCGTATTCTACCGACATTTTCATCGGTTCTTGAAGATGAAAGCCTTCCACTGCGTGGTTCACCTTCAACCTGGGCTCTTGAAAAAACACTGTCTCCGTAGGCGTGTTGAAGTTTTGCAACTATCCGTTGCGCTGTGTCCACGTCCGAACCAAAACCTTATAGCACACCGTTGCTCAAAATTAATGTCATTCTCATTTTTAAAACGCATTAGAAAAAAACGATTTACGAAAACAGTCGCAAAGAACAAACAAATGACTTTAAGTTCAAACTTGCATTGAAGATGCAGTACATGTTAACTTACCTCCCTTCCAAGTCCGGTCTCCGCAGTGTTGCTAGATCCAGCGCTACGTTGCCAGTCTTATTACTTAATGTACACACCTCGTAAATATAATAATAACAGAATAATAGCCAACAAATCTTTAAACGAAAGTTACAACCTAAAAATTAAAAGCAAAACATTAACAGTTCCATTCTGTTCCCCACTTCAAGTTTGTTTGCTATTATATATTTATATTCAGGTCTGGTTATAACCCCCAAGATTTAATAAAGTCAAAAAATGACATAAAATACACATGTATTTTACGGAGACAAATACGATACATCAGATTAGTCGATAATTTTGAAATTATGTACATACCTTAATTTAACAAGAAATCACATTTTACTGCTATTCAGTAGCAACGCGATCGAGGGCACACGAACTGTAAACCTACCCTTATCGATCTAGGGCACACGAATTACTGATGCATACGAATCAGAAGAAGAATTTTTACTTACTCAAAAAAAGATCTAACACCATGCATTTACTCATAATTTTTTACATTAACGTTTTGCTAAACAACAGGAGATGTACAGACACAGTACAGACTTTACTAAATGAAGGCCAAGACTTCACAGGGAGATTTCGCTTAAACTCATCGGTGTATCAAAACAATCTGCCTCCTTCTTTGACTCGACCTCTTAAATCCGCGCAATGCTCTAAATAAAAATAACAATTCGTCGTTTACTTTCAGAGCACCTACAGTAAGCAACGGAATTCTGATAATTTTTGTATTACAGCATTGATTTTTTTTCGCTTCTGACAGGATTATAGCTTGTGATATTCTGAAAAGATATATATATAAAGTAAAATTTCAATGTTTTCAAAGAAACGTAAATAACTTCGAAAATAGTAAATCCCTTTCGAAGTTGTTGGACTCGTATTAAAGGGAAATATTCAGTGTATCTATTTGACTAACTGAGTCGTTTTGAAAAAAAATTTCCTAGACATGAACAAAATCTAGTTGAACCAAAAATATCAGGAAAATTCAAAAAAGCCCTGTACGCCACACATTACTAGAACAAAAATTTAGGATTAATATCCCCCTAGATCTCTGTGTTTTATTAATATTTCAGGAACAGTGATTTTTACGAAAACGATACTAAGGATGGTAGAATTTTGAATTTTCGTGATATTTTTTGGTTCAACTTTAGATTTTGTTCATGTCTAGGAAAATTTTTTTCATAATGACTCAGTTAGTCAAATAGATACACTGAAGATTTCCCTTTAATACGAGTTCAACAACTTCGAAAAGGATTTACTATTTTCGAAGTTATTTACGTTTCTTTGAAAACATTGAAATTTTACTTTTTTTAGCGATATCTTTTCACACAATCGACATACCGCCTTCAACTTCCGCTTATTAGACGCAGAATATCACAAGCTATAATCCTGTCAGAAGCAAAAAAAATCAATGCTGTAATACAAAAATTTTATCAGTATTTAAGCAAACTTCAAAAAGTGGGTTGTATGATGACTTCCGTTGCTTACTGTATATATTGGTTATTTTCCTTTACGGCGTGACTGTTAATTGTCGAATGAACGCGATGCTTTTTATACGGCTAACTGACCTCTCCCAAAATTGTTGTTTTATTATTATGAGTCCGGAATAAATAAACACAGAGTCGGAATATCGTTACATCATCGCTCCGTCTTGGCTCGGTGTAATGTTCGTATTTTTAGAATTCAGCATTCAACCTAAAAGATTCTATAGCAAAAATGTTGTCGAGGTTCCGCATTGTTTGGTTAATAATCGAACGTGAACTTTGGCGGCAGAGCGTTTCCCGCCTTTGTCGAAATCAAAGTTGTTATTGTTCGGAATCATTATTAATGTTAGTGATATACTATACTGTATAGTGATGTACTATGCTGTTAGTGATATTAGGGTGCATTTTTTGGCGACTATTTTTTTTCACTCCCGTCTCGAAATTTTGTTGGAAATACCTAAAAAAAATTCCCTTAAAATATGAACCCTTAATATTAATATTAAGTACTCGCCCTCAGCGTGTGAAGATTTCCCATTTAAAATACACGTAAACTAGAGTTTTTTTTTTTAATCTCTATAACTCAGCGGCATTTTATGCTATTTCAACGTTTAAAAAAGCAACTTACTCTGGATTAAACGATCTATAAAAGTGCCCATTGCGACGTAGCTGTAACTTACACCGGTGAGACAGTACAGGTCACGAAACTCAATTTTTTTCAGGAATTTTTGTATTTTTCGTTGTTATTTCATAAATGGCTGTAGGTACAGGAAAAATGTAATTATTGTATATTATATATAAAATGTAATGATATTTCTCCAGATAATGAGCTTTGATTTTTTTATAACTTGCGATTTTCATGAATTTGCGACTCAAATCTTTAAACCTATTCATTTTTTCATTTTAACTGACTCTAAAACTGAAGCAAGGTAGCTTCAGTTTTAGAGTTGTCGGGCTCGAAAAATTGATTTTTTGTGTAGATGGGGGTCTAAAAGTTGAGGTTATGGGGTTATGGGGGTATAAAATTTCAAGTTATGGGGTCATGGGGTTTTGAAAGCTTATGTTATAAGGTCATGGGGGTTTAAAAGTTGGAGGTATGCGGTTATTGGAGCTTAAAAGCTTTAATTGTAAAATTACTGGGATATGGTGTCCCTTATGGGGCGTCTCTCCCCCCTCTTTAAACCTAAAACGTGTATCGGACCAATTTTCCTTTAATCTACTGACCAAAACCTGTGACATAAAAAAAAATCACAATGATCGGAGTTTTCTGTGGGGTTATCTTATTTTGAGAAAAATTTTTCCGTTTTCGCCCACTGTGCGCCGCCTGGACGTCCCATCGTGCTCAACGCACGCTCCGAAGCGCTGAGGCAAAATCAAGAATTAAGCTATTTAATTTTTTTTCACTAAGACCAAGTGAATATCATTTTTTAGACCCTAACATATTGTTTAAGCCAAAAAAAATTGGATTTTTAAAAATTCTAGAGTGGCGTTCCCCCTTAAGGGATAAGTCAATTAACTAGATAAAAGTTGAATCAACCCCCCTCAGTAAAAAAAAAACGAAACAGAAAAGTGCCACCATTTTGACACACAGTGTATATTCCTATGACTGTACTGACAGTAAATGACTATTATTGGTGTTTAATTACTTTTCATTCCAATTTCGGGTTTGACTATGCCGCAACAATATACACATGTAGCGTATATGTCGGTTTTTAAAATGTAAAAGTATCTTTTATCGTCAATTAGTGTTTAATTTCGAAATACATGCCAGTTTAATTATGCTATTCACAGAATATACACAGATATGTCGTCGAAATTATTTGCGTCACCGTTTCAAATTGATATAAAACGAGTCGTTAAAAACTAAATGGAGAAAAACCGTTTTATAATTGCTCGTTTAGAGTTTAAGGCGTCTTATCAAAATTAAGATCTACTTTATATTTTAAACAGGTATCATTTGTCGCCCCTCTTTCTCGGATCGAAATTGTCTCTAATCCTTAATACTTGGCATTTTTCATTTCACTGAACAGTTATTTTATTATTATTAGGAGTACTAGCATTAGGTGTCAAGGAAAGACTTGCTTAATGAAAATCTTATTTTTCTTCTTCCTTCGCTTCAGATTTGCTTTGTAAACTAATATTTATTGTAGGTGTAACTAATGTTCAGGCTCATATTTTATATTACTATACATCCATACATACGAGGTGTGTAAATTAAGTAATGAGACTGGTTTTTTTAATTTTTTTTATTCGAATAGAATTACAATTCAGTATTTTCTCCTTCAAAATAACTTCCTTGGGAAGCCACATAGCGCTGGAGACGGTTCCTCCATTCCTCATAGCAGTGTTAGGACTCATATACTGGAATAGCCTTCAGCTGGTCGGTTAGCCGTATGAATGTTTTCTGTGGTCCCAAAATGACGTCTCTTGAGGTGATTTTTCAATCTTGGCGAGTCAGGCGAATGAGGAGGCTGAGGAGCCACAGGAATGTTTTTACTGACTAAAAACTCGTTTACTGAAATAGCTCAGATTTTTCTCATCCCCAATTCGTTAGTCAAAATCTGATGAACAGTGGTGTGATTCAAATTTCACTCTTCCCCGATCATTCCTGTCGTCAACCGACGATCTGAACGCACACGATCCCGTATTCTATCGACGTTTTCATCAGTTCTTGAAGATGAAGGCATTTTGATGCGTGGTTCATCTTCAATCGACTCTTCGTTCTGAGAATGCTCCAAACCACCAAAAAATCTGGGCTCCTGAAAAAACTCTCTCCGTAGATGTGTTGAAGTTTTGCAAAATTATCTGCTGCGCTGTGTCCAAGTCTGAAGCAAAACCTGATAGCACTCCGTTGCTCAAAATTAATGTCACTCATTTTTAAAACGCACTAGAAAAAAAAACGGTTTACCAAAACAGTCACAAAGAACAAACAAATGACTCTAACAAGTTCAAACTTGTACTGAAGGTACATTATGTGTTAACCTATCGCCCTTCCAAGTCCCGTATCCGCAGTGTTGTTAGATCGGTCGCTACGTTGCCAGTCTCATTACTTAATTTACACACCTTGTATATATAGGTATATACTATTTGCGCAGTGTAAAACCTAGGTACGTATCCAGAAAAGCTAACGTTCATTTTATGTCTTCTTTTTCTTCTTAAATTCCATCAAATTAAAAGCTCATCATCAGGGTCAGCGGATGACATGACAGCTAAAGATTGCTGACCATATTCTTGCTTGAATGCAACAGACCGTTAAAAAAATATTGCATGTTGCTTATTAACAGTTGCCAATTGCTTATTGCTCACTGATTGCTCCAGTATGAGAGCTGCCTTAATCTACATTTGTAGATTAAGATCTTAATTTCTGACATCATGGGCCGTACTAGGCGACCCGTTAACCAAATGTGTACTCTTGTTGGCTGCCGCTACCTGGTCGCCTACTGGGGCCCAGCCTTATTTTATTTTTGACATTTAGATATTCGAGAGCTCATATCTCATGTTTGGGTTTTCTAGTGCACAGTGTGCTTGAAGGTGGAAAAATTATGATGAAAATGAGTCCAAAATCGGTTTGCGCAGGCTGATTCTAGATTAAAAGTAGATTCAAAATTTATAAAATTTAAAATCGTAGCTGATCCCTTTCGCGTTTAATCCACATTTTTTGGATTTTAACCCTTTGCAATACAGTAAGTCGTATACATCAACTTTTTTTCTCGAGCACTTAGCACTTTTAGAAATAAAACTATCGTAAATAAGTTTATTCTATCTTGTAAATACAGTTCTTTAATTAAAAAAAAAAACTTACTCGACAATATTCCATTACTAAAAAAATAATAATTCTTTTGTTATACTCGTAAAACACTTGGAAATGATCAAAATCCAAAAATTGTATTTTCTCGTACAAACATAAATTTTCAACTTATTTTTTAAGAAAGTATAAAAGCTCATAATAAATCTCGCTTTGAATTTAGTCAAAAAATATATAATTTTGAAATCATAAATTATTTTTATTTGAAAAAAAAAATTGAATATTTTAAACCACTTTTAGTTTACCCCAATGTTAACGACGAGGACGTAGTGGTGATATAACCCCATGTTTTTTTTGTATTCTTTGTGTTTTTATTTTTTTTGTATTTTTTGTTTTTATTTTTTTTTTGTATTTTTTGTGTGTACGAATCTAGTTCTCGATTCTTACATACAGGAACTGGGCCAAGCATTAGGAAGCATTGAAAATGTTTCGGAGACTTGAAAAATTCATGTGATTCTTGCACATATAAAGGAAAGTTTGCAATATATAGAAAATGGTTTCGATTTAGGGTTTTGGTCAGAACAAAGTGGCGAAGCTGTTCATCGCAAATTTTTAAAAACCTGGGAATCTTATAAAATAAATAATGTTCATGATGAGTCTTATGGACCAAGATTGCAAAAAGCAGTTACTGAATTTTCGTCCTTACACCTCTAATTTAATTTATTATTGTCTCATTACTTATTTCAACGTGTAATATATTTGAATACTTAAAAAATACAAAACAAAACAAGAAGAAAATCTATACAAAAAATAAAAAAAATTAAAATATACAAATACAAAAAAAATTAAAAACAAAAAAAAAAATTAAAGACCAAAATACAAAAAAAAAAATAAAAACAAGAGTACAAAAAAAATCAGTGTATAGTGGTTATACCTATATCACCACTACGTCCTCGTCGTTAATCGTGGGGTAAGCAAAAAGTGGTTTAAAATATTCAATTTTTTTCAAATAAAAATAATTTATGATTTTAAAATTATATTTTTTTTGAATAAATTCAAAGCGAGATTTATTATGAGCTTTTATACTTTCTTAAAAAATAAGTTGAAAATTTATGTTTGTACGAGAAAATAAATTTTTGAATTGATAATTTCCAGGTGTTTTACGAGTATAACAAATGGAATATTTTATAATATATGTTTTTTTAATTAAAGAACTTTTTTTTACAAGATATAATATACTTGTTATAATTTACGATAGTTTTATTTCTAAAAGTGCTAAGTGCTCGAAGAAAAAGTTGATGTATACGACTTGCTGTATTGCAAAGCGTTGAAATCCAAAAATGTGGATAAAACGCGAAAGGGATCAGCTACGATTTTAAATTTTATAAATTTTGAATCTACTTTTAATCTAGAATCAGCCTGCGCAAACCGATTTTGGACTAATTTTCATCATAATTTTTCCACCTTCAAGCACACTGTGAGTGCATTTAAGCTATCTTAAACATCTAGATATTGTGTAAATATATACATAAGGTGCATCGATTTGCAGCAACATAAACAAGCGATTAGTGTAGAGATGGAAACTCCTGTTTAGTACAGTACTTACCTAACGCTGTTGCCAATCAATTAAAAAGTATTTAAATTCTACTCGGCAAATGCTTACATAAATAAAATAAACGTGTACCTACATAAATTCAAAACCCGAAGTGGGTGTACAGGTTTTAGCGTTGTTTGTGGTTTCCAACTGTGTTGTTGTAATACAGCTAAATGTTTTTTAGCCTTAAAAACACCTCGTTTTAATTTAACAATCTGCTTAAAGTACGCATTGAATAATTATTGACAGTAAAAACGTCAAGTCAAAACAATAGCCGATATCTGTGAACGTATAAAACACTTACAAGATACAATGTACACATTGTACAGGGTGTTTCAAAATTCACTACGGGGATTTTAAGGGCGTATTTTTGAGGTCAAAATAAACTTTCCTATGAATGTGTCCTAAAATACACCCTCTCCGAGCTATAGCCATCGTTTTTAATTTGGATCACATCTTGCAAATTTGCATTGCATCTTGAAAATTTGCAGGCCCTGTTCCTTTAGGCGCTCTATTCATTTTTGCCTCAAAACCGACATATTTTTACCTCAAAAACGTAATTTTAAAGGGGGAAGGAGAGGGTTTACTCTTCTTTACATTGAATTGGTTTCTTCATTCTCCTTTCGTTTACCAGTGATTTTCTCGAAAACGGTTAGTCGTCGAGATGACTAACGAAAGTTTTAGAAACATACGAAAATGCTAGATTTTTTCATACCTAACTAGATAGTTTCATTTTAAAATTTCTCGGCGGAAACATATAATTTCGGCCAGGTATACACACCCCTCAATCTCCCTTACAAATTAGGCGCACGCCATTTTTGAGGTAAAAAATTAATAGAGCATTTAAAGGAACAGGGATTTGCAACATTTCAGGAGATTTGATCCGTAAATTTGGGATCCGTAAATTCAAAATATTTATTTTTCCTCATAACTCACGATGGCTGTAGCTCGGAGGGTGCATTTTAGAACACATGTTTATAGGAACAAAAAATGTTTTTGATCTCAAAAATACGCCTTTAAAATATTTGTAGTGAAGTTTGAAACACCCTATAAATAAGAGGTAAAAAACTCTAGCCCAATAACAGTGTCGCGTAGATCAACATGATCAAGTATTTTTTATTCTTATGAAGCTTGTATGAACTAAGTAACAAAATCGTTACCTTAATGTAAATTTGCGTCATGTAGACGTAAACTGTCCATTTTTACAAAACTAGTACACGTATTCAGAAGATAGCAATGTGCATATGTTGGCTACATTTTGGAGAGTGCATTCTTATGGTTGGATTTAAAAAAAAAAAGAAAACAACTCAGTTTTCTTTACTGATTATTGTGATGTAGGTATCTATTTTAGAAAGGATTACCCGGAGTGCAAATTTATGCAGATATGTTGAATGCATTAAAGCTCCGAAGTCCTTCAAATGTAAAAGTGGACTCTTGTCTTAAAGAAGAACATTGGCTCATCACCAGTTGTTACATTCGAAGATTTATGCTTCGCATCTTTTAACTATCTCTCGGTGAGACTAATTTGAACAGGACTGGCACTTTTTTTAGAGAAAAATTGATACAGCTGTTACATCCTACTTAATTAGGAGGAAATCATCAGTACCTAACCCAATGTTTTTGTTTGATTAGCTGTCTCATGTATTTCTTGTACCTATATATTTTTTTATTGAGTCCGTAATGTATGAGTAACTAATCCTCCTTTTCTTTATTTCTATCTTTTCTGACTTGCGTATTCAGAATGATTTTATCTGGATTCTGTATAAGCCAGAATATTCGTTGAATTCTTCGTAAACATTTATTAACGAAAACTTTTAAATTTTCTGACATTTAAATAAATTTCTCCATTCAAATTGCCGTCAATGAAGAAGGGACCAATGATATTTTCTCCAATTATTTCTGCCGAATTTCTGCCCAAACATTAACTTTCTCAGGGTTTTCGTGTGTAGTTCCCTCATCCAGTGAGGATTTTCTCTCGACCAGTAACGACAGTTTTGGCGATTAACATGGCCGTGAAGTGTAAATGTGGATTCATCCGATTTTTTTACCGTATAATAGGGAATATCGGCAATTACAGACATTTATTTTTTTGTTATTATTAACATTTCAGAACCTAAAATTGACAAATAGTGTTACTTATAAAAGTTTTATTTTAATGTAACGAATTTCCTACGCTGGAGAAACTTATCTTCTTGTTAATTTCTGCAATAAAATTTAAAACCATAGCAGTTTTGAATAGAGAATGAAAATACCTTTCAAATGAAGTATCATAAGCCCCTACTTCCAATTTGAAAATTTAGGGGTTGTAGCTGTCACCTGAAAGGGGTTGAATTTAGGGATGACATTTTTACATCGCAAGATGTCATTTTAGAATTAGAAATTGACGGGTCTCAGGATTTTCTAAAAAAAATGCATAATAATGGAGCTACTACTATAATAATGAGCTACTTTAGCTAGCTGAATATATTCCATTTGGCTGTTCCAACCTGTATCCAGCGCACTAAATCGAAAATAAATTCCGCATTAATTTTAAACGCCTTAATTATGTAGATCACTGCTACAAGTGCCTCCAAGACCGACAAAAACCGAACAGCAAAAAAAAATCAAATTAGACTTCGGGCAATACGGCGGACCTACATATATAAAATTAATGATACTGTAATACAACCACTCGATACTAATTTATAACATGTAACAATGTTATATTGTTGTTGCGGAGTATTGGAATTGGACCGCTGCTACAGCCGTCAATCAGGAACAGGCGACCCGCCCGTAATCTGGCTCATTAAATTAGCTATAAAATTATTGAGTAACTCCGGTAACCGGAGCCGGAATCCGCGGGTTATAATTTCGAAATTGCGTAACGATAATTTCCAGAGAACAATCCATTCTGCTCCGGCGTTTAACAGGGACCGTAATATTTTTCATAACTACAAGTACATACACTGACTCAAATATGTAGTTAGTTGATGTCTTAAGCACAGGCATGTAAGTAAATATATTTTAATGGGTTGAAAATGTTAACCCTTTACTGGTTTGGTGTCGTCCGACAGGCTACGCCATAAAAATAATTCTTTCTTTTTAGTTAATAAAACCATCAATAAAAAGCCTGTCTGTAAAAAAACACTAAACCAATTTGAAATAGATGAGCAGAAAAACGATAAAGTTTAGTTCTTGCTGGATTTTTCTTTTTCTTTAATATTTAGCTAATGTGCAAAATCTGTTTCGTCCACTGTCAGCCACAAAAATTTATATTACGTATGTCTTCTTTGATATTTCCCATGACACGTTGACATGTCTTCCATAAATATGTTTTACGCAATGTATGGCTACTAGGCAACGGGAAATAGGTACTTATTTGGCAAAAAAATGTCTAAAACAAATATTGTCGACCATGTTCCACGCAAGGCTACATTCGCAAAACATTATGAACAAATCGAACAAAAATTCCTCTTCGAACCGTACCAGGTATATTTTTTTGAAGGATATTCGAATCTAAATGTCTTTTACACTCTCGGCGATCACGAAATATACATATATCGACGATTGCAAGGAATACATAAAATATGTGAACCGTCTGTTTTAAAATCCTTGTAATTTTCAATCATCTTTTTAAGTCTTCACAATTTCAATGCGGAGAGGTCGACCGTTTTACACCGCCGCGCCAGCAGGTCGCTATCGGAATAGCTCGCTGCCTTACGGAGAAAGTGTATTTCAGAGTCCTGGGTTCCCGCGAAGCCTTAGTTCGAGATAACATTCTACGCACGGACAGTCGCGTGGGTATAGAAGGGCATGGAATATGCGCTTAAAAAACTACGGTTTATACTTTAATTATCATAGAGTTGTATAGTGCCGGCTCTGCCTGACAGCATACTTTTCCAGACCTTAATAATTATTTTACAGCCTAGGCATGGTCAAGCCACTGATATACAGGGTGAGTCAGAAATAATGGGACAAGATTAAACTGGATATACTAGACACCAAAATATTATGATTGAGCTCAGCATGCCTCATACCAATGCCGCTGGTTTAAGAGATACAGCGTGTTCAAAGTCTAAATTTTATTCTGAAATTTCTCATTAGGTTCATATGGTAACGAAACAAATTTCGAATTGTCAGTATCTCTACGAAAAGTCGTGAAATTGTACAGGACTCTCTTAAATTTACGCTTCCTTATTAATATATATTTAATGGACTAATCTATCTATTAAATGTACTGAGTAACCGTTATTCTTAGCAATATTCTTAATTAATTTTTTTCTCATGTTCAAACCCCTCTTTATTGAGGGGGAAATTTAACAAACGATGAATTAGAAAATTAAAACTTGCCATTTTATGTTGAAAAGGATGGTGTGAATCGTTGGGAATATATCTAAGTGACAAAAGCAATTAGTTTAGATACTTTTGTTGCTAAATTAAATAACCGTTTCCCTACCATAAAATTTACATATGAAATTGAACACAATGAACAGCTAACATTTTTAGATGTATTAGTTATTAGAAATAGTGAAAATATGTTAGAGTTTGATGCAGTGGCGGTGCGTGATATTTCAGTTAGCCATATCTTGAAAACGACGCATGGGACCCACTTCACTTTTTAGGTGATGACTATACACCTCTTACAGAAAGGATTTATAGTGAAAAAACCGTCAGCAAAGTTTGCGAAAAAAATTTTCAAAAAACACTGGAGCACTCCCTGGGTTCTCAGTAACGCTCTGTGGGATATTTGCAGTATATTTTTTTTCGTAATGGGTAAACGAAGCTACATGCAAAATTACCGAAATCGTTTTATTTTGTGTCGCATACACTTATTGCCTGGACTCCCTGTATACAGGACTACGGGATTATAAAGTTTGCAGTAAATTCACATCAAAAGCTACGTGGGTGCAGATTGAAGAAATTCAAATGGAATACTTCCATACTACTCGTATCTATTGAGATACCTACTTTTGTCCAATTCCATATCTGGCTCACCCTGTAATGGAATTATTCGGGACAACTACTGGAATTATTCGGGCCGCCCTGTACGCGCTGCACAGCACAGCGTATTTCCCGTTACGTCGGCGTCATCGCCGACTCGTACACGAGCGAGAATTAAAATACAATGCCGGACTTTACGTGCCTCACTATCCGTAGGTGTTTCCCTCGTTCTCGCCGAACGGTAAAACGTCCACCTGAGAACGCTGAAAATCTCGTGGGGCTTCGCCGATGCGGACGCCGGTTTGTGTGCCGTACCGGCCTGAAAAGTGAAATACATTTTCTCTTTATTTATACTTTAGTTTCCCGGACGTGTCGGGCCGTTTTGGTTTTTGCGGGCGTGCGGATTCCGTTTTTTTATTTTTTAGTCTTGCTTTCAGAGAACGGCCGCACATCGTTTGAGAAATAAAACAATAATTTTCAAAAATATCATGTTATCGAATCCAGGGATCTAGTTAGGCGTCTATATTTTCCTTTCATATTATTTTTGAACAGGCATTGGCATGGGGACGTGTCCGGATGAACCCCCTCCCCCCGCCTTTACTAAAACTAAAAATAAAAAGCAGCTTCTGTTGTATTACCCTACCCCTCCTTATGCGATAAATACATATAGGCAACCACGCCTTAGGCAAAACTTCTTGTGATGGACGACCTACTGATAGCGGATAGCTGGTTCATAGACGGTTGCAAAACTCGAAAAGAAAAACTGGAGCCGTAGTAACAGAACATATTTTCAGGCAGAAATATCGTAAGATAAAAAAACGCCCTCAAAGTATGCGGCGGAATACGAACCCGTCTGTCTTGAATTATTGCTCTTAGAACTGTCAAGTTCTGAAGTTTTTATTATATAGAAAATTAAATATGGTAATCACGGCAGAACAAAAAGCTTTATGATCGAAAGTTAGTTCAGAAATAGTAGAGGAGTTGATAACCAGTGGATTTATTCAACACTGGATGCCTTTCGGGATTTTCAAACCACACGTTAGTCATGGATTTTTTTGTTTTGACTAGATGGGTGGCTTTGTTAGGTAAACAGGAAGTGTGAATAGAAAGGAGGAAGACAATGGGAGACTTAAAGTTCGCACTGGACAGAAAGTGAGGCAAATTGTTAATGTACACCAAAAATCACTATTTGGATTTAAGCCAGCAACTAAATGTATCCTACGGAACCTGTAATACAGTCCTGAAATGTGGCCTACATATGCGTACCGTCTAAGCTCATTCCAAGAGTCGTTACCAAATGACCAGCCGCAGCAAACGCAATTTTCAGAGTGGTTTATAGATAACTTGCATAATAATGAAAACGTTTCTAAAAAAAACTTTTTTACTGATGATTTTACCTCTCTGGTTGTGTTAATTCTCAACTAATAAGAATGTGGAGCTCTGAGAATCCACATTTCTTTATAGATAAGCCTGCATTCTCAAAAAGCTAGCATGTGGACCATATCAAACATTAGATTAATTAGAATGAATTTTTTAATCAACACTCAACGGCACTGCGCGCCGGCACCGAGTGCTCGTGTTGGAGAGTCCTGCATTAGACGATGAAAAGATACGGCAAGGCTATTTCCAGCAGGACGGCCCAACAATTTCTTTTGTGTAACTTCTTTTTATGACCAAGGGGACATATGTACGAGCTAGAGGAGGTGATACTATTTTATTAGATTTATTTTTGGTAATTTGTAATTATTATTTACAATTCTAAATTGAAAACGATTTAAGGTTTATCCTCCATTTCCTGTCATTTAAAAACTCCCTTCATGGATGAGATTAAATTGAGAAATGAACTAGATTACCGAGTGTATACAAATTGTAGTAAAATTCGTTGAGAACAAAATCCGTCGCTGGAATTGGCATATCCATTCCAGATCTTACTTATGAATGTGGCATATTCTTGCAGTTATTTTGTATCGTTATCACTATATCTGCTACGTGGACGTGTTTGCGATTGAATGGTGTCACAGGTGTGGTAACGCCTTTAGGTTTTTTTATGAGTGTGAACGCGCCTTTGCGCCCGCTTTCATTATATTTTAAGCTGTTCGGAGCTAACGTGGGACGCTTTGCGTCACTGTAGCTCTTGAAATTTAATTCGTGCCACCCCGAATCCTAATCCCTTACCGCCCTACCGAGACGTAGGCGTTTGCGAACCGTTGTCGTGTACGCTTTTACTCCCAATCCAAAAAAAAGGTTAAATTCACGAAAAACTCTCACGAAAAAGTCGCATTTGAATTTCGTCCTATTGATATAATGAATGGCATGGGAATTGCAACACCAACATTTTTTTTTAAATAAATTTGACAGAAACGTGTAACAATAACCAGCAGAGGTCGGAATCTCGTTGACATTGCAGGACTGGACTTGCTTGGTACAGCGACAAGCTGCAAACAGTTTTATTTCTTAGGCATTATTGACTGGAATAGAAATTAATAAAAATTTACCTTATTTTCACAAAACAAATTTCAATTCGATATATTCTGTCGATTTGCACGGTTTCTAAATGTGAATCCCTAAAAAAAAGTAAAATGTTAAAAGTTTTGTAGGAATATTTTAATTTGAATAATGGAAAAATTGATGGAAAAGATTTATGGACAAAAAATTTGGGTATGTAAACAAAAAACCAAAAAAAGTCGTTCGGGGGGGCCCCCCCCCCCCCCCCCCCCCCCCTTTTTTTTTTTTTTTTTCTTTTCTTGGGGGGGGGGGGGCCCCCCCCCCCCCCCCCCCCCGCCCCCCCATACTTTAATCATTGTTTAAACTCATTTTGGATAAATGTTTTAACATTTGTTCCCTAAAATTAGTCTTTGTAAATTCCCTGTATTAGTCTTGTAAATTCAGATCCAATTTAAGCAAAATATCTATTTTACATCAGTCGTTTCTTAATAAATGTTCAATATCTTACAGGGCGATTTTTCAAGTAATTTTAAGGTACAAAGTTATTGGTATTTTTTAAAACTAATTTCTGAATTAATGTATGTATGTATGTGTTACATTTTAAGGTACAAGTAAATATCATGAAAAGTGTAATGTAAATATTATGAACAGTTTAAATTTACGGGTGCTATCTTTTCAGGGGTCATGGTCTTTTTTGGCCCACCCGATTTTTTTATGACGACCGACCCTGATTTCTTTTTTTTATTTTCATGATTAGGTATTAAGTTCATACTAACATCTGTTATATTGTTTTATTTTTCATATCTGTGAAGGTTTTCGAATGATTTAGCAAAATATCCATCTGTATAATGTAAAAATACTGCTGATCTTAATACTGAAGTATGTTGTATGTGGAAAATGACCAGTTGATTTAACTAATAATTTCACAGCTGTCATGTTCTAAGTTACTAAAAATCTGAATCCATAGCGTTAGTCGGGACTCCTCAAAACCATATGCGAAATTTGAACAAAAAATATGCAAGATGTTTCTTTCTACACGATCTGAAAGTTGAGCAAAATATCGAGTTTGAGAACCGCTAGACAAGCCAAGTGTGCCATGTAATTATGTCACGACAGTTGAATCTGGAATCACAAACTTAATTTTGACTTGTCGTAGACAAAAAAAAATACTATGTGTAGGTGTTTATTAATAATAATATGCATCTACAAGAAAAAAATGTAGTAGACAAAAATAGTTTGTTTGTCTACTCCAGTTAGATAAAAATTGAATTTAAGTGATAACAAATAACATTCAACAGTTTAACATAATTCCATTCGGGGGTATAAAAAATCGTAGCAGGCCATGGGGATGAATCTTAAAAGCGGCGGTAGAGTCAGAAGAAGCAGTTTTCGATGCCCTTTAAATAAAAAAAAGTTTAATCAGTTATCTTGAAAAATGAGGATTTTATGGATTTGTACATAAATAAAGGTAGACACCCTGTATATATTTTTCAAAATTACATCTCAAAAAGCGTTATCTCTTGACACCCCCCTGACGCGTCGCTACTGACGATGGGACTCACATTTAGATACCTGTGACCCTTAAAATTTTAAGACGCTAGAAAACGCGGACATCAACTCTTCCGGAATCCAGTTGGCCTTAAAGCGCCGCAGCGCTGCTGGCGTAATAAAAATTAAAGAGAAAGTCCCGAGCCGTACCTGGAACGCGCTCGTAAAACAGTTGCACCAATGTGGTAAATCCAAGAATCGAGTTCGGGGTGTTTCCGTGATTTCACCGGGAGTCGATTGTCGATTCACTAGAAACCAGACTGAATGCGACTGTCAGTTACACAGCAGCGGCACTGAATGTTGGCCAACGACCGTAGCAAAAAAAATCCCACATGTCTTCTCCATTTGAATTTATATCTTTATTTTTACCTATCCAACCCGCGATTTGTGCGAGCAAACATTCTTAACGGGTTATCCCACGAAATCTATTTTATCTATTTCGTACCCACGAGGTCTAAAATTGGCAGTCCGTCCTGTATATTTGTTCGCCTTTCCGAATGGCATTTGTTCATATTGCTATTAAGCTTCCACGACATCTAATTCCCACAAAGAAAATATTTTGTTTCCCACGAAATATAATTCCCACTAGATCCATTTCTTAGGAGATCTAAACCACGACACAGGAAGTTATTGATGTACCCTGTAAACTCCGATGGCATTAGTTGATTGTTAATTAATTTCCATGATATGTGTTCCTACGTGATCTAATTCCCACGTCCCACAAGAACTTATTCTCTCGTTTATAATTCCCACGATGATAAATGAATATTAAATATATCAAAATGATACTGGTATTGTAATTTATTACGACAAATCCGTGTACTGTCGTTATAGAAAGATAACCTAAATATATTATACTTTGAATGTGGGAATTACATTTCATGCGATTTAAACGTAAAACTAAATTCAATCAGAATTTACAAGATTGTTGATAATTTTATATGATTATTATGTCTCCTCGTGATTTTAGAACTGGTGGGAATTAGACGTGGGAAGCTGATAATTTAGATTTTTGTGGGAATTAACTGAACTGAATATAATGGTAATTAATTGTCATTGAATTTTCAGATCGGGATAGAGAAAAGACATTCGTTATTACGAATAGATATTACATACATGGTGACACTTTACTTGTGGGAGAAACAAGTCTTTAGATCTCATTGGAATTAGATGGCGTGGGAACTGGATTTCATATGGAAATGCATCTGACAACTAAATCAAATTTCAAGAGCTGTTCAGCACCATATGCCATCTTTATGAAATAATACCTATCTTGTAAAGAATGCTTAATTCTAGTTTCCAAGTAATAAATTGCAACTGCCTTAAAATCGCGATTTAGTTGTTTTTTTTATTATTAGAAATATCACCTAATTGATTTTTTTTAATAGGCCAGTCAGTAGAGCTTTTTGACATGACACGATTGATACCTGAAATCCGACTACGGGATACTTTTAAGTTCAGTCCTTAGATGAAAACGTATATGAATTGGACTAGGAAATAGTTGCACTTTTTTTTTAATAACAAATTAGTGAAAAAAAAATGGAGTTTTTTCAGTTTTTTGCTTATAGAAGAAAAGCTATTGAAGCAATCACATCGCATCCAATAGGAAAGTTTTAGAGAATTCAAAAACATTTAAAATGAAAAAAAAAATCAAGTCGATCGGTGCATTTTTCGTGAGAAAACTCGGAAAAACCGCAAAAAATTACCTTTTCTTAATAAATTCGTAATTCGAGTATTTTTGCATTGGAAGAGTCAATCTTGTGGGAAAATGTAGGTAATATCACGAAGAATGAGTGCGCAAAAACTGGATTATGTCGGATGAATAGTTTTTTGCAGAATAGTCGAACAAAGTTTTTTACATTGTATTTTGAATATTCCATAACACGTCGAGCGATAGATTAAATAACATTTTCTCGACGGATTCGGAAACTACAGAGTGTAAACTACAATTCGTCCATTTACTTTGTTTCGTTTAAATGCCATTAAATTGGTGTAAAACGCCTCTGAACACCGCGCAAAATGTTCGGCGGCGCGCTGACAGCCGAGCGAGGCAGAGGTGGCGGGGGAGCGAGGGGAAGCGGCGGCAGCGACCAGCAAATTTCGCCTAGCAAATTACACCAATTTATATGCCTAGCACAGCCCAAGCTTTACCCAGTACAAATAGTAAATATATACCGTTACTAATTTATTAGTGTTACCTGGTTCAACAAGAAGAGTTAAATCATTTTTTTTATTGCAGTAAATATTATAACTTTAATATTTAATTGGTATTAATTGGCAATACCATTAAATAATATTGTTAATACCAATAAAACCTCCGTACATTATAGATTTTTCACACAACTCAATAAGCTCATGAATACATCAATTATAATAATAAATAGTTATAAAAAGTGCACAAACGGAGCATTTTAAGTAATACAAATTTTAGAAAATTGTGTGCTTGCACTTGTTGAAAAATTCGTATTCAAATTCATATGCCGAAAAATTGAAATATCATAAACCTGATGATGACAACGCAATTGACGAAATGCGCGTCAAGGACAGTAGATACTTGTGGAAAACGCTGCAAGTTCCTACGTTTTTCAATTACACTTTAACATGATTTTAAAATATTCATATTCACCTGATATTACATAGAAAACCGTGTCACCCTGTAGATTTACGAAAAGAAAATATGCCCCTTGAAAAATGGTTTACGCCCCCGCCAAAAAACTCGGCTAATGCCGTAAGGTAGGGTACGAATATTCATTATTTCCCTCTGGCTCAACTGAAGCAAAAAACCGCATCCGATATCCTGTTCGGGACTCGGAGGAAATAATGAACTCCGCGTCCACGTGTATACAACCGTCGGTCGGAAACACTGATCTGTACACTGTATGTATACTGTAACGTTTTGTCCAACTTTCGGATTCGTTTTGGTGTGAAAAATCAAACACGCACTTTTAATACACGATTTTTTTTAACGAAAACACAATGACTAATTAAACCACACTACCACTAATTTATATACAATAATTTATATAGGCGTACGTTTTACAAAACGCGAACCGCACGTATTTATTAAAGAATGCTTCCTTCGCGTGCCCGACATACTTTTACAGGTGCCATACACGCCTGTATAGCATCCTTTAGGCAACGGCCACACGGGCGAAATTTCATGCTGCGTTTTCTACATTTTTTTCACTCCAGCAAGAGTTCCCGCATAGTAGGCCACACCGATCAGAACAGGTCTGCGTCGACTTTATACTGTGTTGAACGAAAAGTATGCATGTGAAATTTGTATTTATTTTTAATGAATAAAAAAAGTAAAAAACCTTGAACCCAATCAAAGTTTACAATTAAATGTTCGGTGACGTAATGTGAACATTTATGATTTTATGTTTGAATTTTTTTCTTCTAAATAACTTTTTTAACTATATAGGGTGTTTGGCAAATAGCAACTTAATTATTAGATATTCGATTATAAGTTTCTTTTGCAGTTTTTTTGATATTATATCCTTCTATTTAGGTCTATTAAAAACTAGAGATCGCCAAAATGCAAAAATTTAAATTCCATGTTTAAAAAATAGCTGATGACGTCGCGTCAAGAAAGGTAGTCGCGTAGAAAACGTTATAAAACTGGCCCAAATTAATGGTACTTTTCAAAATCTCAAAAAGTCTCGCACACTTGAAGAGATTTACGATTTTTCTAGCTCAACCCGGTCAATATCGTACAATAAACAAAGTAATGACGTCATTGCTAATTAAGGCTTGCAAAAAAATCGATCGTTAATTACTCGAAAAGTGATTAACGGATCGAGCTGAATTTTTTTGTAACTTCATACTGACAACAAATAGCAGCCCCTCCAAGATGATCCAAAATTTCATGATCATAGTCGCCCTACTTTCGAAGTAAAAAAATAGTGAAAAAAAAAGCACTTTTTCAACTTTAGCAGTCATATGCAAGTTAACAATAGCACTTGGAGACTTTGGGTTGGTCTCAAAATTTTGGAAATTCGATAGGTGAAAAAATTTTTTTTTCACATTTTCAAAATTAGCGGACGGTTTCAGCTCTACGGATCCCGCGCATTGTGTTCTACGCAAAAAAATACATAGGGAACCGTCAAAACTAGCCTTATGTGTTTCAAGAACACTTTTTGATGATTTTAGCTCCCTGTCTACTGGACTATATTGAAATTCTGTTGTTTGACATTAAAATAGCACCGATATAACCAAAACATTAAAAAAAACATATATCCTAACCTAATCTAACGAGACATGAAATTAAAAAAACGTGTCCTAATTCTTCTTGATTTTCCTTGTATAACATAATTTGTAGATTAATTAGGTAGACAATGGGCAATATTGACACATTCGACGAAAACTAGGTAGATTAGCTATTGGAATTGTTCCATCATTAACAACAAATATAGGTATTGTAAATGAGTTCGTTTTTTTGCTGTTCCATAATTTTTACGCGTTGTGTATCCGTTAAAATCCGTCCGTGTCCTTTTGTTGGTGCATTTTTCGTCAAATCCGAAGCGTCAACTTTCGTGGCAACCATTTTTCGTGAGAAACGACCAACGGAAAGTTCCTCATACGACGCCGACTTTCGCAACGACCCTGTACGCGTTGTAGAACTCTGCCAGGCCGCCCAGCTAACAGGTAAAACGCGATACGGGGTATAATTCCGTTGATTACACTCGGCCGGAGAGTGCCAGCCCCAGCTACGGAGAAAACACAGCACGTGTTTTCGCCCAGTAAAAACCATTCGACGTTCGCTCCGCCGTAGATATCACAGGAAATAGCCGGGCGGCGTTGCCACGTCTCCGCGATTTACCTCTGTCGCAGAGGCGCGGGGCCTCTCGAGTTATTTTATTTATCGCCCGATGACGAACGAAAAACGTTTTTAAAACCGTTTTATTCGATTCGACGTGTAGCGCGTGTTCCTGCCTGATAAAATGTATCCCAGTAGGCCGGTTCGACGAACAGTCGACGGGTGAATTATTGATTTTGTTCGGAGGCGATTTTTTTTGGATGGAAAGTTGATTATTTTAGCGGTTAAAGGCAAAGAAAGGCCCCGAGCGAGAGCTGCTGCTGTTGCTGCTGTGCTGTTTACTTTGAATCGGCAAAGTATGCCTCGGTTAGTCACCACTTTAGTTAGAAGTTGACGCCAGCGGCGTATCTTTTCAGGGTCTCCCGCTGCCTGCTGCCTGAATAAATTGTTCGACAATACCGGGCGAGTCTAAAAACTGGGCACACGATTTTTAATACCGAGTGAACAGGTTTTAGACAATAACGCACGCTTACGTGTAGTTCTAGGGTGTATTGTATTGATTTTGGGAGAGTAGCATTTGATATTTTCATTATGTACATACAGGGCGAGTACCTAAAATTTGGAATACTTTTTATTTTTATTTGAATCGTATTGACACCTAATAAATAAAATGACGCACATTACTTAGTTCTTAGAGTGCGTTGTATGTAAGTACTGATTGTTAAAGTAGCACACTCGATAGTTCTTGAAAGCATGTTTTCGCGGACATCATTATAGAGGTAGAAAAATAT
This sequence comes from Aromia moschata, assembly GCA_029963805.1. Taxonomy (NCBI): domain Eukaryota; kingdom Metazoa; phylum Arthropoda; class Insecta; order Coleoptera; family Cerambycidae; genus Aromia; species Aromia moschata. Next base: position 637,971 of record JAPWTK010000223.1, read on the forward strand.
TGTTTAATATGTCGAAATTATGTAAAATGCGTTCCGGGAATACCCTAAAAATTCAGCGATTTTAAAAACTTTTGATTTGCGGAAACGCAATTTAAAGTGCCCAAAAACATTCTGGTTTTTAGCTAACTGAATTTTGGTGGATTTTCATTGAGGTAAGGATAAAATTCGATCTCATTAAACTGAACGAATCCGTTAAGTGTACTCAGTTGAACACAACAAAAGTAGTTCTTTTGCTATGGTTGTTTTATTAATACTACAATAGTTTTAAAGCATTTTCTGTCAAAAAGTTAATTAAACAAATTAAACGTTTCAGCTAAAAATACGTTTGAACTGTACCTACCTATTTATCTTTCAAAAAAAAAAACTACACAAAAAAGTATAACAGGTCACTTAAATTCTTCTATATTTCTCAATTCCATAAGTATTTTTTGGATAATTCGTGAAGAATATCTGACAAACGTACTTTTAAATGTAGCTTGTATACAGGGTTGGAATTTCTAAATCACAACAAAGCGTTTCAGTTAAAATCTTCCCTTTAAAATTAATTGTACGCGTCACAGGCGGCTTAAGGCGTAGCTTATTCTCTTCCACATCTTTCAACTGTTAACCTACGATCCCAAAGTCAGCGTGATCCATACCTGTATAATCAGTTACTCTTCTCATTTTGTTATTTTTTATTTATCTACAATTTTATTTTTATTCCATAAAAACATTTTGTATAGATTGAAATTTGTGTATATCTAAGGATTCAGGGTTTTTTAGGGGGGGGGTTTCCCCCGGGGGGGGGGGGGGGGGGGCCGGGGGGGGGGAATTTTTGGGGGGGGGGGGGTTTTTTTTTTTTTGGGGGGGGGGCCCCCTTTTTCTTTTTAAAAATAAAATTTTTTTTTTTTTTTTTTTTTTTTTTTTGGGGGGGGGGGGGGGCCGGGCCGGGGGGGGGGGGGGGGGGGGGGGGGCCCGGGGGCCCCGAACAAATCATAAAGTTGCAATTTGATCGACAGAATAAATGTAATTAATAATGGCTGAATCTAGGAGCTATCGAATTTTAAAAGAGTCAGTTAGGGGCAAAAATTGAATAATGTAGTAATAAGGCGGAAATTCGCGGCCCAACTGGCGAGTCGGCGGTCGCCATTTTGGATTTTTTTGAATAAAAAAATTTTCAGGTATTTCCCCCCCCCTCTTAATCCGCACATGATTGGGCTTAAGCTTTTTAGATACACAATATGTAAATAATCTAGAAACTGACCGGTATATACTTTTTTAGTGACACAATAAAAATTTAATTATTAATTACCACAAACTTATAGTAGGCATAAAAACCATCAGCGCAAATATATTATTTACCGCTGTGTAACTAATGAGGGGTTTAAGTTAAACAATTTCAACTGATGGAATGCAATTATCACATTTGTGTATTTTACTTATAAATACTATGCAATGATAATTAAATTTTACAAAAATTTCAAAACTATATTCATCATAAGCGTCAAACGCGAAATAACTAGAATATCTTCATAGTTATTTCCGCATCTCATTGTATGTAGGCAATGCGCTAGTTTACCCTGCTTGCAAGCCATATGGAACGTTTGAGAAAGCGCCAAAAAGGCGAACACAAAAGGTAAGCAGCCTGAATTACACCGCTCATCGTAACGTCCCGTTGCCATGCCTTCATTTGTCCCTTTGGTTTTATGGAGTTTACGCTGCTGTATAATTTGGGTCTATTTTTGGGGCGGTCCTGTGTGACGTTTTAGTGGAATGCAATAATTTTGTGGTCGGCAATACCTACCAACTTTTATTTTAAGTACTCACCCAATTTGAATTAAAAACTTTTAGAGATTATTTGTATTTTTTTATTATGTTTTAAGACATGAAAAGCAATTTACTATTTAAATACGTATGTACGTAAATTCTACACCGTTTAACGGTTTGATTAAATAGTTTTCATCAGTCTCAGTATCAGCATCTTCGGTATTTTTTATCTTTGATATAGCGCAAAAACATTTTTATTAACAATAAAATCGGAATGGAGTATTGTACGATATGATTAGCTGCTAAAAATAAGTCGAAAAATAAAAATTAAAGTCCGATTATTTCAGAGAATTCGAAAGTCAGCCAGCCACTTTATTGAGTAAGTTAGCGTGACGATAGGTCCCTTACAAAATGGTGCCCAATAAAACAACGAAATACAGAAAAATAGCTAAATACGTTTCAATTCTAAATAAAGCAATAATCTCTCTGCTGGCGCACCAAGTAAGTACGCATACGAGGTCACGTACCGAGCCGTGAATCATAGAACAACGGTTCGCGACGCTCTGAATGTGTGTTTATCAATTTCATTCAGCTTTTACAGGTGGTTATTATTTTCAGAAATCCGCCCGTCCTGAAAGCCGGTGCTCGAGGTGCATTTTCATCCCGTCTTTCGGTGAAAAAAACGAGCGCGCGCGAGCTGGCAACGCCGCCGGGGAATGTCAGTCTTGCTGGGCCGGGCTTGGGGAAACATCAGACAATCGAGGCCATTCGCTGGTGCTGCCGCACAGCCAACTACGGCCGACCGATCAACTAGGCTACAGCACGCCAGCTTAGCAGTGCCAGTTAGTGAACAGCTATAGGTATGGCCTCCGCGAAAGATACGGCGACGTTTTTCACCCACGGCACCTGTCAACAATTCGAGCAGGTCCTCAAACTCTATCCCCAGGCCCTCAGACTCAAGGCTGACCGAAGGGCGAAGAAACCGGAGGAACTGATCAAATTAGACAACTGGTAAGTGGATTTTAGTGAATTTAGTGTTGTGTCATTGAACCCTGCTAATGCGTTCGCTGTCTAAGTCGTCGACTGAATAGCTTTAGCACCCCCGCGATATCTTTCTCGGATGGTCATTAAAATCACGCTCGTCACGTGGTAATCGATGACAACTGCACTATGCTCTCAAATACCCGAATACTTGCATTTTCGAACGTGTAATTCGCGTTGCTATGTCGGCGTCATGGCCTCGTCCTTTTTATGCTGCAGTCCCCTCGAAATCCTTTTTATCGTCGCGCTGGAAGGACAAAACAGACACTGAGTGTCCCTCGCACAATCTGCCACGATAATTAGTGTGTGTTATTCGGTCGGAACGTGAAAAACAAACGAAATTCGCGTAAAACATGCTATGTAATCTGGATGCCTTTCAAAATGGTGTCTGTTCAAACAAAGCACTCTACGTTGCCTTTAAATTCAGACGGTTTTTACTGCCGGAACACCGGGCTTTTTTGCGAAAATCCTTTCAGTTTTCACGGAACGATCCTTGAAGTTGTTTACTTTTTATTTATCGCGCCGTTTTCATACTTTAAATTGATTGATCTTGACCGAATCGCTGTTTAAAAGTAGTGGGGATTTCTATTAACGTCGTTGATTCGATTCTCAGTTATTTTGTGCAAGTTTTTAATAATAATTCAGCAAACTTGTTCTTCTTTCAGCTTGTTTATCGATATCGGCCGTTGGTGTTCGGAAGTTTTTCGAAAAAATACTGTTTTAGGCCACCTGTTCGTAATGGAAAATTCCCAGTCGTGCATACCTACTTGCAAGCGTTTCACAATATTTATTGCGTTATTTTTTGAACTTCCATTTCAAAATCGTTTAATAAATTATTATTCGACATAGCTACAATTTCGCATTTTTTTGTTTTTTTTTTTATGTACTAACATAAGTTTAAGTAGGTACCTAATTATTTTTAGGATTAATCAATAATTTCGAAACACATAAGTACATATGTATGTACATATTTTTGTTGTTTACAGGCGTGAGGATATAATATTTATGTTCCTGAAAGCATATTTTTTTCAAATTAAATTTAGCGCTTCTCGTCGCGAAAACAAGGAATTTCAAAAATCCTATCCAGCTTTATGGTTTGTGAATATTTTTCGTGGTACAGAATAGTCGCAAATGGATAATATTTAGTTAGGGGGACTGGCGATAGTACATTTTGAAATATGTCGTTTTTGTTTTGCGGATAATAATGTTGGGAATGTGGGTATAACGTATAACACAATTTCCCTTCCTATATTTTAAAAAATTGTCGGTACCCATGTTCTGTTAATTATCCGTGTTTTTTTTACACTTTTTTATGTATCTATTTTATTAAAAAAAAAAGGGAGATAGGTATAATAAGAGTTGCGAGTACTTGGATACATACTAATTAAAATTTAAAATTTGACAAGTTAGGTAAACCAGTAAAACATTTAAAACCGAAAAGAGACAAATTAAATTATATCTACTACCGAGCCATCCAAAAAAAAACTTCATCAAAGTTGGCCTAGTTAAAAAAGACGTATTTCTATTCTATCTTAAATTTATAACCTTATTTAATTGTCAAAGCTGTCACATACGACAGCCATTATTTATTTTACAAATGTGACAGTCACTTGTCAAAGGTTTAACATAACCGAAAAGCTTCGACATAAGCTATTTCTATATTTGTCGTTCATAGCCAGATTTGATGACTTTTAAAGACAAAATGCTTCTTTCCAAAATGTTTTCCCGCCCCCAGTAGCGTACCCACAAATTTTGCTTGGGGGAGATTGACTATATACTTACTTATTATAATTAAAATATATATTTATTGCAGATAAGGGGGAGATTCAATAAAATCTACAAATGTACTATTTTTTTGTTTTTATTTTTAATAAAGACCTGGTTGACGGGGGTGGGGGTTAACCCAGAAACCCTCCCCTTGGGCACTCAAAATGCTCCTTTTGACATTCCATGCGTGGTTTAATACATTACGATTATTTTATTTTATAGTAGATGTTTTGGAAACATTTTGTATCGTCAGAACTTATCGCAGATAATGATACATTTTAAAGAGATAATAAGGAAGATAATTTGATAATTTTATTTACTTGTAGGTATAACTGTGCCTGGTTTATTTTACAATATTTATACCTATGCCTACCACTATTAGAAATTTAAAATATTAGGAAAAAATGTATAGTTACTAGGTTTTTGTGCTTTCATGATAGATAATTTTAAGACATATTTAATTTTGTACGGGATTTGTACAGGACGTCTCTCAAAAAATACTTTATTACGTTTTTGCTTATTAAAATTATCGTCCTCAACTTTTTACATTTAAACGCGCCTTATTATAATTATTTGACCCGCCCTGTATGCATTGTCTCATATTTTTCTTTACTCTCTAAGCTCAAAAAATACTTTGTTACGTTTTTGCCTATTAAAGGTGGCCTCAACGTTTTAAATTTATGCACGTCTATTATAGTTATTTGATCCACCCTGTATACATCGTCTCGTATTTTCTTCAATCTGCGCTTCCACTCGTGGTGCTTATCTCGTGAAAACACCGCTATCGCCTTCGTGAAAGATAGAACAAACGTGGAACAGCTTGTTTGTAATAAGAGATAATTTGTGCCGCCGTGTACAGCCTAGGTCATAATAATAATTTTATTGTTGTGGTCCGTATTATCTTTAAACGGGTATTGTTTACGTATATTATGAAAAAAAAAGATTTTATCAACACGAGGAAGTGAATTAAAAGTATAAATAGAAATACATACTATTTAAATTAAGCAGACGAGTAAGGTACGCGACACTCCAGATTTTGTGGTGGTGGGGGTTAGATCGGATCACTGAAGAACATGTGCTCTTTGAAATTGTTGTTAGTCATGTTTCGGATGACGGGTGCGATATAGACTTAGTCATTTTGTACACAATGAATGAGGTTTTAAATACGTTTGGCCGTCTTTGCACATTAAATATTTCACTTTCGATGTCAAAATGTTATTAAAACCACTGTGTATATATTTAATTTATAGCAGATTATTTTGTTTTTGCATAATTTTTGCTGTCAGTATTCTATTTGATTCAAATAAATTGTTACTGTTGTTAGTTGTTACTTAGAAGTTAGGATATTTGTTTTGTTTTTTTATTATTATTATTATCATTAATAATGTAATATCAGTTTAAGTTTTGCTTTATTTTACATTAGATTTTAAAGCATATTTTGTTTTTTTAATTAGTTTTATCCGTGGTTTTCATTTCTTTTAACAAGATTTCGAAGCAAAACTGACTATATCCAAAGCTTTTTTCAAAATTTTGAGGAAACTATAAGGTATAAGTTAATTTATCTTAATCAAGCCAAATCAGTATACTGGATAGAGGAGGTGTGTTTTTGTTTCTTTTTTTCTAACTTCAAGGGTCATGAAATGAGAAGTTTTTGCCTTCTCCGTAAAAGAAATCAAAAATGGATATAGCCGGTTTTGCACGCAAGCTCCTCATTTGTTCTCTAGTGGTTGATAGCATTAAAAATTCTGTGTTTTATAACAGAGCATGGCATTTCATCAGATTTTATAGGGTTATTATAAGACCTATGTAAATAGAATAATATTGAATAAACAAAAAAGATTCAAACAAAATTAGAAAACTAAAAATTAAAAAGGTCTGATTTACTGCAAAATACTGAAAATGGCTTATAAAAAATCGATGAAATTAGAGAGAGAGAGAGCAAAGTTTTCTTTTGGTTAGGGACACGTTTTACATTTTTTTTCCTGTTTTATTGTTTGTTTTTCCTGTTTTTTTCCTGTTAGTTTAATAAAATCATCCTCTAAAATTTGATCTGGATGCGCACGAAAGTATGAGAATTTTCCATCACCTGCCACTGGACTGAACTATATACATTTTTTCATTTAAAAAATGTGATTTTTTTTATTCCAGTTCCAAAAAAGGCTTCAAAAGTAAAACCAACTTCATCTAAATACTTTTTGCTGTACTTGTTATTATTTCGTTAAAATATCTGGGTTGTCACTGTAACAACAAGCAATAATAAATTATCTCTTTATTTATGTGTTATTTGTGTTTTTTGTTTTAGAAGTCAGACCCCTCTATAAATTATGCATGTTGGTAGAAATCTGCTTCCATTTTTATTTCGTTTTTGAGAGTGGTATGTGCCCTTGAAAACTCTGTTTAAACAACTTTTTGATGGCAGTATAAAAATTGTTTTATATTTTTTTGGCTGCTTGTTTGATGTTCCATTTTTATATCTCAAATGCTGGGGCATTTTAATAAACAGATATCCGCATATTGGATTTTTTATTTTCTATATTTTTCGGAGAATATAGTTTCCGACACTTAGTCAAAGTAATACCTAATCGAAATAATGTTATACACGGTGGAGACTTTAACTGGAATATATTCGCTAGCGGGGTGGTGCATTTTGCAAGTAATGTGAAAAATATAGCCCTTCAAGGGTGGCTGAAACCACCCTCGACATGATTTTTTCAAATGCAACCCTATGGCTTGTGACCCCTCATTGTAAAGCTGGTGGAAAGAGGAATCCAACGCACTGATCAAATTTTAATTTTTAGTATGTTTGTAGGGTTGCATACAATTAAAACGTAATTTTATAGTTTAATTTATTTTAACGCAACAATTTCGTACTCAAAATGTGTGTTGTTTAGTTTTGGAGTGTAAACCTTATTTTTCATATGTCCCCACAAAAAATTCCAAGCAATTTTTTGCCACAACTGATTTGTTATTTTTTGCTAGTGTTTTTTACACGGCCGCAAAGAGTAATTTAGTTTGTATGCTGTATTCAGAGTTTGAAACGAAGTGTTATTTCAAATTGGTGAAAATGTCTTATTTAACTGAATCACTAAAAATCGAAATTTTGATGATGATTGGATATGGTGATAGGGCGCGAATTCAATGCGAAGTTGTTCGCTTGTTTCGAGAAACGCATCCTGACTTGCCACCACTAAATCAAGGTACCATTAGTAAAATTGAGGCACAATAGTAACAATGAAAGTACCGAGTAAGAGGCAGGCTGTTGTTGATGACGACACGAAGTTGAATTTGTTGCTTGCTGTAGAAGAAAATCCAATCACTCCAGCCCGTCAACTGGCCCGTGATAGTAATCTTACTCACAAAACAGTTTTAAAAATACTTAAATATGAGAAAAAACGCCCATATAAAATGCAAGCTGTTCAAGAGCTACTTGAAGAAGATCCAGATCGACGAGTGGAATTTTGCGATTTATTGATGACTTATATTGATCAAATCCAGTTATCTTTAGAGTGGATAGTTTTCTCTGACGAGGCTACTTTTACATTAAATGGGCACGTAAATCGCCAAAATTGTCGTTACTGGGCTGAAGAGAACCCCCATTGGATGAGGGAACTTCATACTCAGCGCCCACAGAAAACTAATGTGTGGGCCGGAATAATACAAGATAGAATTGTAGGACCATTTTTCTTTGATGACACTCTTAATGGAGCAAGATACTTGCGTTTACTCCAGCACGAATTAATGCCAGTGCTATGTCATTTATTTCCAAACCCCTTAAACCCTAACTTGACCGACGAGAGGTTATGGTTTCAGCAAGATGGGGCCCCACCACACTATGCTGCCATTGTTCGTCAGTATCTGGACAGAATTTTTCCCGGTAGGTGGATTGGGAGAGGAGGTAATATTGAGTGGCCAGCAAGATCTCCAGATCTTACACCACTGGATTTCTTTTTGTGGGGACATCTTAAAAGTAGGGTTTACATTCAGAAACCCAACAACATAGCAGATCTGCAGGAAAGGATAAGAGAGGAAATCGGAAAAATAACACCGCAAATGTTGCATAATGTAAGGGACGAAACCTACCACAGACTGGGGTGCTGCCAACAAGTGAATGGTGCACATTTTGAACAATTGTTACGTTGAAAATAAATTTAATTTTTAAATTGTTTTAATTGTATGCAACCCTACAAACATACTAAAAATTAAAATTTGATCAGTGCGTTGGATTCCTCTTCCCACCAGCTTTACAATGAGGGGTCACAAGCCATAGGGTTGCATTTGAAAAAATCATGTCGAGGGTGGTTTTAGCCACCCCTTAAGGGCTATATTTTTCATATTACTTGCAAAATGTAGGTAAATACATTTAAAAGTTGACGTGTCTCAGGAATTTTTTGAAAAATCATTCACCACCCCGCTAGCGAATATATTCCAGTTAAAGTCTCCACCGTGTATATAAAATACTGTGTTAACATTTGCACAAAATTGCGTCACCACTCACGTATTACCTTCTGCAACCTCAATATCGTCAAGAATCTTACTCTATACAATTCAGTCTGCGGCTCTCAAACAATAAATACTTATTAAATACATTACATAAGTAAATAAACTAAAGTAAAATGAAATATTCATGTTGGCCAGTATACCAATTTTTTAAATGTAAATAAGATTTTATTCTTAGATTAGAATATAATTAACATGTTTAATTAATTTTTTATAGTGTAAAGATGGCTGTAAATTCTTGTTTTCCTAATATGTGTGTTTAATTTCCTTACAATATTTAAACAATGAATAACTACTTGTGTTTATTTTGAAAACAAAAACGCGTATCTGCAGTCATGTAATAATTATTTAAAATGTGTTTTTATTTACATCTGGTTAATCTTAGTGTCACGCATTAAAAAAAAAAAGATTGCACCACTTCAAGAGGATAAATTTTTCAAAAGCTATTATCGAGTTTGTCAAGTTTGATTGGAGGAAGTGGGGTCAAGTTAAGGAGCGTTTAAAAGAGTTCACTAAGGTTTTCAGCTTTTTCTAGGTGAGTTGGATTTCTCCATCATTTAAACTAAAACAGTTTCCGAAAAGGGTAGTTTTTTATGAGATAATGATAGAAAACTCTTCAGGATTTTGTCTTCTGTCCTCAGGTATCAAAATGAACTGCCAAAGAAGATAAAAAGCAGGGGCAAGGATGCCCATATGATCCATGAGGAGTTGGTCCAGTGCATGAAATGGAAGCAAATTCGTGGCAAATTCTATCCCCAGCTGTCGTACCTCGTTAAGGTCAACACGCCAAGGGCTGTCATGGCGGAGACGAAGAAGGCCTTCAGGAAAATGCCCAATCTGGAACAGGCCATAACAGCCCTGTCAAATTTGAAAGGCGTAGGGACCACCATGGCCTCTGGTGAGTACAAAGCGTGATTTCAGAACTTTTGACAGGATCGGAAGATGGTACACTAAAGGATTGCTGGCTGCTATTGATAGTTGATTGAACAGTGTCAAATATATTAATTGTCATTTATTTACCGTCATAAATTTTTCTAATAGCATCTAATTGTTAGATATTGGCAATCATTTTTGGAATACAGAACTGACTGTTAACTATGTTGGTATCCAACAATGATTGAAGTTTTTTAACATACCAGAAAAAGCTCTGGGAAAATGGTTAAAGAAGCTCCTCAGATTGTAATCGCTTGAAATTACGTTCTCTTTCTGTGTTGTTGCAGCATTATTGGCTGCGGCTTGTCCAGAGCGCTCCCTTCATGGCAGACGAATGTTTGATGGCGATACCTGACATTGAGGGCATCGACTATACCACAAAAGAGTACCTGAAGTTTGCAACTCACATCAACTCGGTGGCCGAGAGGCTGAACAAGGCCAATGGCGAGGTGAAGAGGCCGGACGCCATCTCTTGGTCCCCGCATAAGGTGGAATTGGCGCTGTGGACGCATTACGTTGTCTCCGAACACAAGCCTGAACTGCTCTCTAGTAAGTGTTAAAGGGGTTAACTTAAATTATTTCTAAAATTTTCTGCTGGAACATTTTGTCATACAGCAAAACATATTAATCTTTATAAATATAGTTATTATAGGTGAAGACATATACGACTTGTGATTATCCTTTTCCATATTTTATTTAACAGTGAATGTAGAAAATTGCTTCTTATATTCAAAAAACATCTTAACCATTTACAATATGTAAAAAGCTGAACACTTAAAAATTGGTTAGTGTAGAGGAAAAATAGAAATGTTACCCTAAGATACCCTTCTATTAGTAAAAGACTCACACCAAATCTCAAATTCTTACGTTATTTTGTTATTGAGGTAAAAAATTAAAAATGCATTTTTATCTCGCGCTGTATGTGCCAATAACTTCACAGGCAAGGTTCTAATACAAGAAGTTTTTATAAAAGACCCCCTAAGTTTAGATTTCTTAAATTTTAAATTACAGTTAATTTTGTTTTTTTAAAGATGTAAAGATTTAACAAAAATAATGATGGGACACCCTGTATATGATTTATTAGCAATTTCACACTCGAGTGCGGTGTCAAGAAGTGTCTTGCTACTCTCTGCATCTGATATATGACTCCTTGGGTGAAGTTTTGCAACTTTTTACAATGCGATTATCTCGAAAGCATTGGCTTGGAATTTATTGAAGAAATTCTGATAATTGTTTTTAATGGTACTAGACTATGTTATGGTCTATTAATCGCGCATTTAAAACAGTTTTTTGCCATGCCATAACAGTTGTAGGTATACAAATATTTCATATTCCTGAAGATAAAAAAAAAAAAACACTGAATGGAATGCGATGTGATGCAAAGGTAAACATTGTTGGAGAAACAACAGAGATTGGCAAACGAGTGTGACATAAAAAGATTTAATACCCTATAATGGGGTTATTCCTGTGGTAGTTTCATCACGGAGCTTTTTTACAAAACATCAAAAGTTATGGTTTTTAACGGAGGGTAATAATGTGTCACTTGTATTTATGTTTGTGGTTTAATAAAATTTTATAATGAATACGACCAGTGGTAGGTGGTGGAATTTGAAGTTGTGGTGATTCTTTGAACTCGTGGATGGAACAGGGGACTTGAATAATATTTTAAAGAGTGATTATTGTACTTGAAGAAAATTATTACAGCAAAAAATCAATCTATCAATCTTTTCTTAATTAGCAAGTGAATACATCTATTTAAGCTTTTGGTTTTTTCTACATTTTAGTTTCTATTAGCTATTTTAGTTTAATTTTTATTTCATACCAAGATATCATTACTGAAATTTTATAATATGACTAAAAAAAGTTATATGTTGACAAATATAGCATTTTTTTTTTTAATTTCAGACGACATTATAAATTATGATCATTGTTTTTCCACACTTTGTGGCTCTTTATTAATCATGTAGCACACGTTGGGTACCCTGTGGCTTTCCAGAACAAACATCGACGATATTAATTTTGTAATAATTATAATAATAATAATGATCCACTTTAACAGTGGTTTATAAATTTTTTGAAGCTAGTTGTATTGTCTCATCTGAAATGCTAACAAAGCACGCCTTTCAGGTATTTTTGGAGGTGTCCCCCTAGAAAACGGCAACTCCATCCCCGCCCGCCGTCGTGCTGCAGAACGGCGACTCCCTGGACACCACCACGTCCGACGAGAGCAACCAGGGTCCCATCAATGGCAAGACCATTATCGACGAGGACACAACCACTTCCTTCACAGACAACAGCCCCCCGTCCCTAGACCAGGAGAACGAGGAGACCAACGACAGCGTCGTCTCGGAATCCACCAAGGACTCCATCGTCTCCGAGGACTCTAACAGTTTGGGCGACTACACCAAGCGACCTCTGGAGGAGGATTCCATCCAGCCGTCTAGCAAAAGATACGGGAGGACATAGGAAATAAGTGACAAATACGTAATTACCTATAATTTTTTTTTACTACATTTTAAGGTTAGGATTTACACATATACACTTATAATTATCGCATTATTTAATTTTGTGAGTGTTCTGAAGGTCTTTTTTGGCGGGATGTATGGGTCTCACCGTACCCGTCTTTGCCGTGTGAAAAGGATTAGTCCGAGGTAATTCGATGTTCAAACTGGTTTCAGAGACAAAGATCACCTATTTCGGCTGTATCGTGAACAGGTGTAGAATCGTTTCTTTTCCGACTCAAAGGACAGTTTTGCGTTTATTTCAACATGAACTCCTTTTCCAAAACGTTTTTACCTATTAGTTTATTACCGGGAGTCTGTAGAGTAGTAAAAAAAAAAAGAAAGAAGAACCTAAACAAGAATTGAAATATGCTTCGTTGTACTTTGATAAATAGGTATTTTGTACTTCACCCACGGTTATTTCATAGATGAAATTGACTGAATTGTTTCCAGTCGTTTAATTTTGTACATAAGTGAAAAATCACGGTGCTCTGGTACTAAACGGCTGTTATTTTAAGAGTAGGTCGCTTTTCACGACGCCATGCCCCGTCGTAAACTCAATCTGCAACATTGAACATGACTTTGAGGTATGCTGTCGGCTGCCAGTATTTTTGGGTATCCTTTTTTGTTTTCAAGTCAACTGTCAAAATAATGTTTGCTCTCTAATCGAGCAGGACGGTTGCACATAATAGGTACGATCGGTGTCAATTTAAAGTCATCACCCGACATAGAGCTCCTCAGTTAACATTGTTAACATAGGTAAAGGTGGAAAGAGGTCGTTTGAGAATGCGACTTAGCTGATGGCGATCGTATGTATAACCTTGGAAGACTCGGTAGCCGAGAAATTTTGAGGTTAGAATATCTAGACTACTGTTATTACTGTGAAACGTGACTGAAAATACTTAAGGTTAAATTTAGGAATAAATTGAGCTGCAGCCGGCGACGGGACATAGGCGTCGCGTTTGGATACTTCGAGAGAAATGCTTATTTATCAGATCACCGAGTCCACTGTTCTAATCTTTCTTATAAAACATAATGTAAAAATTCGCTGTTTACGTCTTTTGTTTTCGTTGTTTTATTTATATATTAGTCATTGTGAAATTTTTGATACTGTTCTATAATATCATCATTTAACATATATTACCATTTTTAGGTTAGTTTAAGTAATTTATTTCACTGTTTTTTATGTATTCCTTTAATTTAGGCATTCACTCGTTCTTTGTATTAAGCGCGGTACATTCCAGTTTTCCGTTTGTCATTTTCCTTTTATTTTTTTTTTCTTTTGCGTTCTAGAACAACTAGAAAAACAGGAATTTTTGCATTTGAAGTGTTCCTGTATCTTTTGTAAATAGGTAAGGTATTTGCTTTATTTTATAATTTGGTTACGCCCGTTTAGTTGTTTCGTTCTTTGTCCAACTTCAAATGTAATTGTTCAGTGTTCGTTTTTATAAAATCGTATAAAAGTTAACGAGTACAAAAAAATTTAACGATTTTGTAATTTCGATAAACATAGCAAAGCTCCATTTTTAATATAAATATTTATATAAAATATTTATATATATATATATAGAGACAACAAATAACTGAATGCCTTTTTATCAAATAATGTAGACGTATACACTTTTACAAAAAAATACATAGCTGTTAATTTAAATCATAATATATATAGTGAGGTGTTATTTTTTAAAAGCGGATCTTGAATATCTTTAGGACATAATAGATATTTTCTCATTTTTATGCCCCTCTCCTCACGCTTCTTAACAACACTCCAAGATATTCACTATCTGGATTATTATGTAATTGTAAAAAAAATATCATTTGTAGATGAGTTTTGAGGTTTTTTGTAGGATATTTTCATAAATATAAATATTTCACGGCAACTTTTCCTTTGCTTAGAATTCACCGATACCAACCTATTTCCATTTTCCCCTCCATGTCCTTCCACACCAAAGGTTTACTGTTTTTTTTTCAACTAAGAGGAAATAATAGCTGAGTGTAGATGGTGGGATACTTCATCTTAACAGCTGTTAAAGTATAACATACAAATGATAAAGTAAAAATGGTGCCGATTCAACACTACCTTCATGGTGGCCCCGCCCATCACTGTGAAGGATGTAATGTAATGTGTAATGATGTAATTGGTCTGCACTCCTTCCCTCTAGCCAATGAATTACATCAACCTACAGATGGAAGATCTGACGCAACAGTGTATATGATTGTAATTGTGTTTTCTTGTCATACCTTGCAGAAGACATTTCGTTAGTTGTTATGCTCTTGTAATTTATCTATAGTTGGGAAAAGACTAAAAAACAAAACTACATAAAAAATAACTTTATTATGGATATTTCCATAATATTCACGATACTCTTATATATAAACATAGAAATAAAATACTCTTCCAGCCGCTCTTATTCCACCTCCATGCCTTCCCTGGGTCCCCGGTCCTCAGTTTTGAGGTTCGGGTACAGCTTCGCCGCCAGGGAGTCTCCCTGCCTTCCGACAAACTCGGGCCGCGACTTGCCCTTGTCCTGGGAGGTGAATATCTCGAGCAGAGTCCTCTGTGTGTTGTATATGCTGCCGCTTCGGCTCAAGGCCGCTCTCGAGAGGGGCGGGGCTATGCTGGCAAGGGGCGGGGGCGACATCGGGGAGTCTGTCGTGGCGCGAATGACGGAGGCGCGAGGCAGGTCGGGTTCTAGCTTTCCTGGACCTAAAAGGTTTGGTTGTTTTACTGTTCTGTCAGGAGGTGGAGAACATTGATAACCGAGTACCGACAGTTTTCTGTCCATATTTATGAGAAAATGAAGCTTTGAAAAAAAAAACAGTAGAAACGTGCTGAATTAGAGTTGACCAAGAATAGCTTTGCCCGTAAATTCACACGTAGTACGATTTAGACCAACTATACCCGAGAGATATTACTCCTTTGTCAGACTTTTCATAAAACAGACTGTATTTCTCGAAGCGTTCACAGCTGCAGCTACAAAATAACTGAGCTCTGGATACAATTTCAAACAGGGATGGGCAAGTTCCTAAAATATATTGATATATATCGATATATTTTTATACATCGATATATATCGACGCAAATACATCGATATTTCGGCCAAATTTTAATTTTTTTTTTAAACAGATTAAACATTTTTTTAAAATTCATTATATTTTTTTTTGATTCATCAAAATTTTTAGAAAAAAATAATAGTTTCAAAATCATTTAAAGTTAAAATCATTAAAAAAAATCATGCAGTTATTAGATGCGTTCAAAAATATAAAATTATATATCGATATTTCGATATATATCGGCCAAATATATCGACATATTTTTGAAAATATATCGATATATATCGCCCACTCCTAATTTCAAATTTTGTCTACTGCGCATCGTATAGCCGGGGGCAGAGCTACTTTTGGTGTGGAAACTACTAAGTGATGTTTTAAGTTCAATCCTCCACGTACATTTTTTTTTAATTACAGAAGAAATTCATGTTTAAATTCACAAGATTATTTAATTAGATTAAGTATTCTTCGAGAACATATATAAAAACGCTGGAAACTATTTTTTAATAATAGGGCAATCAAACGTTAATTGCTTACCAATATTATCTAGCTGATTTAGGGCCTCGTCCAGCTCTACTTTTCGGCGATCTTGTCCTCATCAAAATTGAATTTATGGCACTCCAGAAGACAGGTGTAAATACTCCTGTGATTATCCGTGTGGAGGTTATTCTTCAGGAGCATCTCGAGCTCATTCCACATGGCCTTGTACTGTTCCTCCCGTTTTTGTCCTTTCATCCTCTGGCCGGTGTTCAGAGGATGGAGAGGTTCCATTTTAGACTCGAGAGAGATGAGATTGTAGATGACTTTCTTGCATTGAAACACTTCTTCGTCTGTTATTTTGTCTTTTGTGATCAGAGCTGGTAACGGGTCGAAGTACTAGAAACAAGAAGGCAAAATATGTTTTTCTCTCTTTGTAAAAAGTTTTAATTAGGGAAGGATTGCAAAAAAAATTCAGTAACAACGCATAAATGGAAAATAAATGTGCATAATGTTATAGGGATCATTGAGAGGAAAAACAAACGTTGAGGTTACTCTGTAAGAAGAAAAATTCTGAGCTTAAAAATGTTTTAATCATCGTTTTTTTTGAAGACAAAAAAATTTCATGCAAACAACTAAAACTTCTTTTCTAAAAATCTCTTGAAAAATTGTTAAATCGGAAATTTAAAAGTTTTGTGCATATAATATGAAACTAATCAAATTTGATTAAAGGAGGTACTTACACTTTTTAAGTTGAAAATTAGCGTTGAGCTAATTGTTAGTGGCCAGTATCTGGTGAGTCTGTTCAGTCTTGTTTTCATCTTATGTATAGGCTGGGATCCTTCCTCCACATTCTTCATTTTTATCGGAAGCAGTGTGTTTTGTTTAATCAACAAGCCAAAATCCGTAATGCGGTAATCCGTGACCCTACCTCCGCAACCCTCAGAAATCGATGGGGGGTCCTCTAATACCGATCTAAAAAGAAATACAAAAAAAAGTCCTCTTCACAATGTCCAAAGTTAGTGAGGTTTGAGTTCTGAGAGATTCTGTAAGGACCTTTGGTAGAGAAAGAACATATTATAATCTATAGAACCTATAGAATATTAATCACTTTTTAGATAAAACCGGGATTATATTTTATCTGTACACCTTGTGTAAACTAAAAATTTAGAAGGAAGCTGACGTTACCTTGCTGTACAAAGAGTGTGTATAAAGATTTCTCCTCCGTGGGCAGCTAGCAAATGGCTTGTTATTTTACCTCCAGCTTTCCTTGGCATCTCTAACATTACCGATCTACCATTCAGTAGGAAGTTGATGAGGCACAAGGAGGGTCTGGAATTAACATCTACTGGAGTTATCCTATGCATGCAAGTGCAGTTTTGAAGCTCCGAACCGGATACACCTCTGGGGGTGCACCATTTTAAAGTAGTCTAAAAAAAAAACAAGAAAGTGAACTCACAAAAAGGGAAAATCATAAAAACATTAAATGTTTTCTAGATTTTGTGTAATTCAAACAGAAAATAATGTTTTTTTTTTTGTCATAAAATCTCTTAAAATTATATAAAAGGGAGTAAAACAATTTACATTAATTTCTGAAAAGATTTGATTTGTTGAAATGTAATGTGCAGCGAATCAAAGCAGAAATTTTCCACTTTATTTTGTAATTTATTGTTTTTTAAGAAATTAGCAGGCACATTATATCCCAGATTTGAAAATTACATAAAACACGAAATTTTTGAAGCTTATGAGAATACAAATTCTAGTACATTATTTTTTGAAGAATGAAACTCAACTTACAGTCTCATATTCCAACCCATCTTTAATTGTCCGGATAGCAGCAGAATCTGAAGCATTTCCCTTTAGGATAGCTGTGTGTGCCGAACTTGCGTGAAAAATTTCTACATCGTAATTAGCAGAAGAGGAAGCATTCTGTTCTTCCTTCATGGGGATACCAGTAACAGTAGTACTGGCTAGGTCATAATGGTCCAGAATCAGTGAGGAAAGCTTATTCGGAATCTGGGGAGCTTTGATGGAATGAACCTCTGTGGTCAAAATGGGAGACAGCTACATAGATAGGCATATTTAGTATATTATTAATATCATAGTATTATTGTAAGGAAAACATTGTTTACCACAGTTTCAATTGTGGTCAAAATTGAAAGCTTATATTAAATATATTACTACCAACTAGAAATGGATGAGCTGATTATACTGAGATCATTTAAATATTATTGTAAAAGTACTGGAATAGAACAATACAAGTATAAAAAAATTCCTTATGAGAAATCTTTTTTGTTATAAATAATTTGTTCCTCAGCAATAATGTTATATTATTGCTAGCTACTTACACTTTTTGGTGGATGGTTGTTAACTTGGGATTCAATATTTATTGGAAAGGTATTTATTATCACTAAATGACAGTGATCGATGGTTAGCAGCCTAAAATATAAAATAGACATTACCAAATTAACCTAATACTGAGCTTATTTAAAAAAACATGTTAACGATAGATGATATTTACCTATCTGAAGAAGAGCAAATTTTATTTTGTTGATTTAAAACGCTCAAAAAGATTTCTTCCAACCGTTTCATGCTGTCGTTGTCTCGAGCCGACGTAATACATATTACTCGGGCTTTATTCAGAATTTTTTTGACCATCTAAAGACTCCTTACTTTTCTCTTGCTGTAAATCTGTTGATTCACTGAGAGCCTCTATGGCGGCTCGCAACCCATGGAGTACGGTATAGTCTAGAGGAGTACTTACTGAACGTAATGGAGGGGGAGGCGGTGGAATCCCAATTAAGGACATGCCATTCATTATCTATAAAAAAAGGGACTTAAGATGCGAAAGACAATTTAGTAAGATTAATTATACAGTTCCACTTAATACTAACTTACATGGGTTAAATTCTGTTGCGTAGGACTCCATGTATTCAAGATGTGTGCTACAGTATCGCTGGCGATAAACCTAACCTAAAAATAAATTAAGGAAACAAAAACTTCTCTACAATAATTCAAATTAGTTACCAATTTTCCTTGAGGAAACAAATCCCACACAATTCTGCAATATTCGATAGCAGATTCAACACTGGAAGTCCATAAAGACTTTGATATCGGGTTCATAGGTATGAAGCCTGGAGTGCGACTTTTTAAAAATTCGAATTCTATGGGGTTTTCGCATGATATGCCAAAATATGGCGTGTGGTCCAACACAAACACAGTCTTGTGATTTGCTGGATATAACTTACTTGTTAAAGTAAAAGACATGTTTATGCACCCTGCAGTCCTGCACCCTTATGTTTATTTATTTCACATACTTAAATGTGAGGTTATGAAAAATGACGTTTATGTGACGTCACCCTAAGGGGATTTTAATTCGTTGGGCGGGATTTTTAAATTTGAAAAAAAAAATTGCCGCCTAAATATTAGTGACGAGCGAACATTTATTTAATGAAAACATCACTAACATATGTTAGTTGTGTGTTGTCTATATAATAAGATAGTAAAACATAAGTTATACTTGTAAAAGCACATGTTATCGTACATCATAGATTATGGTGTATGAAAAATGGATAAACGAAATTAAAACTCGTTAGAAATTGAAAAGTATTTGACCCAGAACAGCTTATGGCTTGACCTACAAATTTTAAGAAGTAGTACAAGGTTAAATTCCTCAGCTTCTTGTATTCAATACAGCACTGAAATAATATGAGAATTGGGAAAATTGTTAACCCATTTTTTACAGTGAAATAATTATGTGGATATTAAATCTAATAAATGTTAATTCCTTTTCTGTCTTTAAAAGGCTCCCCGCGTCACTGTGTAAATTAGGTAGATATAAATTAACAATAATTTATATCAATACCAACAAAAATATTCTCAATGCTATATAAAAATTTTAATAAGTACACAATAAAAATATTCAAAATACTTTAATATTTCTGTATAAATTTTATTAGGATAGCAAAATAATCTCGACAGTGATAACAATAAAGTAAATATGCACCAACTTTCAAATAAGAATGAAACGAACAAACCATGAGCAAAGAAAGTTGTTTTCAAATCGCCTGTGAAAAAAAAAATGCATAAAGAATGCTGGGGTGATATGGAATTATGGGAAATTCTAGATACGCGTCTATTGCTGTACGTTTGTGTTAAGATGGGCAGAGTTTAATAATGCAGTGATTTTTAAAAATAATGTTTAATTTTCGTAGTATTACGTATACCTACATGTTTTTGATAATGCAAAAAAATAATAGTAGTGTGAGTCGTGTTGTGAAAATATAGTTTTGTACCTACTCTTTAATTTAAATTCTTATACCTACATACATACATCATAATGTATGTGATACTGAAGTGATTTTATGTCTGATTAGTGATTAGTGATTACATAACAGTGCCAACGACGAGATAGTGTTAGGGTAGGAGGTAAAAGGTAATTTGATTATCATTATTGAAATATCTACATACCTAAACACTTAAACGTGAACATCGTAAATAAATAATTGTAAGATCAGTTAGAACTTTTAAATATAGGTTTATTTATTATGAAAAAATTTAAAAAAAGTACATTCAGTTTGCATATACATATATCTAAACATATTTTGTTTTTCTTTTTTTAGGTAGGTTCCGAACGAGTTGGACGTGCGAATAAGGTAAGAAAAAAGTTTTTGATGGAGTTAGCTAGTATCTACCAGTACGGTAGCCACGGGGGGAGATATAGAGGATGTATCCCCCAAGAGTTATGAGTAGGTGTAGGTAATAACTTTTTCACGCAGGGAAAAACGAATTGATAGTAGTAGACGATATTTTCTTGTGTAAACTTACATATAGTTGAGTAGAATAAAAGTTGTATAGAGTGTTGACAAATTTCGTGTCATGGGACAGTTTTGTATTGTTTCCATTGTTCCACAGTTTCCATTAATCCCATTTTTTTTAAATAATGCGATATAAAACTGTGGGATTATTTCTACATTTTTGAATAAAATATAATATGCACTTGAAAAATATTGTTATACTTTTGTCTGTGATGGAATGAATGCCTAAGGAAATTGTAATAGGGTTTAGATATACTACATATACATAGGTATCTATACGAAATCACAGGGCAGGGCAGGCAGATGCACACTATACATTTTCAAGTGCGTATGTATCTCTTAAAAACTAAGAGTAATAATTACACTATGCAATTTTTTGCATGAGACAGTAAATTAAATACACTCGAACCCCTTTTAACTCACCAAATCCGTGCATCATCGTCTCTCTTAAGTCGCGATCATAACCTCAACTTTTTCGTGTTTTAGCTGCAAAAAGAAATATTTAGAGATATACCAGAGCACTTGTTATAACGAAAAATGAGCCAACTGAACGAAAAAATCAACATAAGTATACCCAGTATACAGAGTTCAATTTTCCACTTGAATGAATATTTTAAAGGTTAAATATTTTTAAAAGACACCTAACCTATTTTAAAGGTTAGGTGCCCATATTTAATGTATTACACAATCATTTTTTTCAATAAAAATTGTACATATTCATGCGAGAATCCAATTTCCAAACGTAGTTCTAAAACTTTTACAGGCGGCGACTTAAGAGGGACAGTTTCGTGACATAATAGGGGATAACATGGTGAAATAAGAGGGGATGTGAATTAAGCGAAGGCGACTTAAGAGGGGTTCGAGTGTACTGTGTAATGCAAGAAATCTGCCTGCATTAAAACTCCAGTAACAAATTGCATAAGTGGAAATCCCTATTTGTATGAATTGCTCTTATTTATGGATTATATTATGGGTAAAGGATTATTATGGTTGACTGAAGGTTTAACGTTTTCGATTTGAATTTTGTCGCATTTTCTTTACTTCGCTATTCAAGAAATGTGTTACGAGTTACGAATAACATCTGTCGCGACTTAAATAATATAATTGCAATAATCGAGAAAATGTGTTTTTAGTTTAACCGCAAGTTTAAATTATTTTCTTTTTCAACGATCCAGTTTGTTAACTACATTAGATTAAGAGTCGTTTCACAATGTCACACAAAGTTCTTGTATAAAAAAAAAAACTTGAACTCATTCATTCAAGGAGACTACTACTATTCTCTAATTATGTAAATCCATAGTAAGACATGTAACAGCGGAGAAAGCTGTTAGAAAAAATATTAAGTTAACCTCAAATTTCATTAAATACCGTTACGGGTAAGCAATACTTGTAGAAATTTCTACTATGTGGTAGTTCATTGTTTCAAAGAGTTCGGATTGAAACAGTGAGTATTCATAATTTTTGCCATTCTTGGGAAATAATGTAATGGTCGAAAACGAAGCCACATTGTGTACAAATATCGTGGTAAAATTTTTGGATTCTAGTCGGGCTTTAGATGTGTTTACTAGGTATTGTTCTTATTTATTGTTGTTTTGCAACTGTTTTAGTATATGTATAAGGAATTCCTACAAACAGTTACTGGCATAATACAGGTGGCACATACGGAGCAGCTACAATATACATTAAAAATAATACATAATAAGCTTATTAAAAATAATACATAATAACACATACAATTTTCAAGTTGCTATAACATTTTCGAAAAATATGACATTGAAGACATCTATTCGAATAAATTTTGAATATTTGTATTTGATAAATACAGTCTAAATTTTGAACGCAAAAACGGCGTCTTTTGTTTTCTTTCTGTCTGTCTATTTGTATAAACAGTTTAATATATGAACCGGATGTTCAGAATATTATTGTATTGTAAAGATTTGTGATGGGGCTTATTGGATTTTAAGCTTAATCAACTGAAGTGTAATGGTGGGTTCATGCAGACATTTTTTAGTAATAAGAATAAGAATGGTAATAAGAATAAAAAGTTAAACCTTCGTTTCATAATGACCCAGTTCATGCAGTAAATATAATTTTTAGTAACAATTTTAAAAATAAGGATTAAGGAAAACTTAAATTTTTGAGCGATTTTTCAAAATATTCTAAAAAAAGCAGATTCTTTGAGTGATTTTAAGAACTTTTTTATTCTTCATAATTTTTCGTAAAAGTGCAATGTTTTCGAGAAAAACAGCGTTAAAGATCAAATTAATATCGTATTATGAAAAAGTTCGATGTATTCGCACATCTATCATTTGCCAACCATGAACTTTATATTTATTGTAATAAAATCTTAGAAATACTGGGCCGTAGTTTTTTTAAAGAAAATTGATGTGTAAGTTTCGTTTTCATACACACATGTTTTTATGAGAGGGGCAATACATTTCACAGTAAATCTATTGTTTATCTTCAAATGATATAAAACGAAAGAAAAACACGCTAATGAAGGTAAAGTATTGGTTATATTTTCATGTATTAAAAAACTAGTAGTTGTAACTTTTAAATATTTGCACGACTAGAATAAACTGATTACGATTTTTTTTTTGAATTTTGCAAAAATTGACGTGCAAAATTAAAAAAATCGCTCAAAAAACTCTGAAAAAATTCCAGCGTATTCTTTAAGTGATTTTAAGGTGTTTTTAAGAACTTTTTTATTCTTGGCAATTTTTTAAAAAAAGTGCGTCATTTTCGTATAAACAGGCTTTGAAGTTTTTTTGCAAAAAATTTGCAGTTGAGGTGCCATTTTTGGATGCACAGGGGAGAAAAATCGATATTTAAACAATGCATCCTTTAAGTTTAGACATTTATTCCACAGGTTACTGAGGTCAGGCGAATATGGAGGCTCCATATTCGCCTGACTTGAGTGCTTGTGACTTTTTTCTCTTCCCGAGATTGAAGAACCACCTCAAGGGACGTCATTTTGGGACCATAGAAAACATTAAAACTGCTGTAACCGACCAGCTGAAGGCTACTCCAGTATATGAGTTCCAACACTGCTATGAGGAATGGAAGAATCGTCTCCAGTGCTGTGTGGCTTCCCAAGGAAGTTATTTTACAAGACAATACTGAATTGTAATTCTGTTCGAATAAAAAAATTGAAAAATCCGTCACATGCGAAACAAGCGAACAACTTCGCATTGAGTTCGCGTCCTATCACCATATCCAATCATCAAAATTTCGATTTTTAGTGATTCAGTTAAATAAGACATTTTCACCAATTTGAAATAACACTTCGTTTCAAACTCTGAATACAGCATACAAACAAAATTACTCTTTGCGGCCGTGTAAAAACACTAGCAAAAAATAACAAATATCAGTTGTGGCAAAAAATTGCTTGGAATTTTTTGTGGGGACATATGAAAAGTAAGGTTTACATTCCAAAACTAAACAAACACATTTTGAGTACGAAATTGTTGCGTTAAAATAAATTAAACTATAAAATTACGTTTTAATTGTATGCAACCCTACAAACATACTAAAAATTAAAATTTGATCAGTGCGTTGGATTCTTCTTTCCACCAGCTTTACAATGAGAGGTCACAAGCCATAGGGTTGCATTTGAAAAAATCATGTCGAGGGTGGTTTCACCACCCCTGAAGGGCTATATTTTTCATATTACTTGCAAAATGTAGGGAAATACATTTAAAAGTTGATGTGTCTCGGGAATTTTTTTTAAAAATCATTCACCACCCCGCTAGCGAATATATTCCAGTTAAAGTCTCCACCGTGTATATATTTAAAATAATTATTTTATTTATATATTAATAATTTAATATATATAAAATTCGGGTGGATAAAAATCAAACAAAATAAAAGCTAGACGCTCGTGTTATCCCAAATTCGCGTATTGCAAAGTACAAGAACGGAACAATATCCACTAGCGGTACAACACAATTAAGGATACCTCGAGTTCTTCCTTGTATGAAATTGAGACCGCGAGGCATCGAATGAAGGTCGTTTTTTGACCTCGTATCCGCGGCCGGCATTCGAGCCCCAGCGCAGCCGGTGCCGAGGATTATATTTATCCATCCGGTTGCTCGTTAAAACGCCCGCGGTATCTGGTGCATCGCGCCGAGATTATCGAGCCCATTAGCCGTTCAACCCGCCATTTTCGCCGTAATTAACGCAATTTCGACGTACCTACACGCTTTGCTCGTTTTATCTGGTGCAAGCGGTTTCCTAACGCCGCCAAGGCGCTACGTTTCGAAATCGTATCTCTTCTGGCTTATCTTCTGGGCATCGTCAGTATATATTGTTGGTAAAGTCGGACCTTCGGTATGTAAGTTGATGTGAGTCGTTCACTGGTTACAAGGAGGGCCTACAGGTCAATCATTCACGGTGGCCCCGCCCACGACCGTGTATGATTCCCTCTAACCAATAAGTTAGTTATATCAACTTACAAGCCGAATATCTGACATTGCCAACAGTGTATATACATGACTTTTCTGTTGATACAGTCTGGCAGTCAAAAAACAAAGCATAATCATGCTAGTTCATTTTGTTTGTCTCAGGCTAACTACGCATTCACTACTAATTAGCTTTGTACCCCTTCAGTAACTGAATTGGTCGGATTTATTTTTCATTTTTGAGTTCTGCGTGTATTTCTGAAGTTCTGTGTTATATATATATCCTATACCTATCTCTAACCATTTGTGAGATGATTGCAAATATATTTTTCGATAAACGATGGTCAATGATCATTAACTCAAATTATTAAAGATGCTCAAATTGGCGACCATTTTC
This sequence comes from Aromia moschata, assembly GCA_029963805.1. Taxonomy (NCBI): domain Eukaryota; kingdom Metazoa; phylum Arthropoda; class Insecta; order Coleoptera; family Cerambycidae; genus Aromia; species Aromia moschata. Next base: position 663,598 of record JAPWTK010000223.1, read on the forward strand.
TGATGGACATTAGTTGTACCTTTTTTAAAAATCATTATTATTATGTTCTATAGATTCATATCACAGCAAAGTACATCCCTCATTGAATCTAACATAACTGACCCGAAGGACTTACTTGTTTATCAGTAATAAGAAGGTACATTGGGAATAAGGTGTCAAAGTTGTCTTAATCAGATACAATTCCTGAATGAGCGATTTGCAAGAAACTGGATTGGTAACTGGGGACCTGGTAGGTGACCTGCACGGTCACCCGACTTGAATCCTCTCGATATCTTTCCTGAGAGTACTTAAAACATTAACAACAAAGCAGAATGTATCACACTTTCTGAATTAAATATTTGCAGGGAATTGGAATGGTAATCGGAGACCTGCATAGATTTAAGAAACCGTTTAACCTCTTTGGGGACGTGCACGTTCACCTGATCTGGATCCTCTCGATATTTTTCCTGGGAATATTTAAAATAAGTTGTATATGCAGAAACATTAAACTATTTTGACCATTTGAAGAGCAGAATAACTGGTCAGCTAATTGAAGAGAAGTAAGAGAACTTTTGAAAAGGTGCGAGTTGTGTCAAACAGATAATGGTTCGCCAGTTTGAGCAATTTTTGTCGCTTGATCTTTTGCTAGTTGAGCATATTTTATAACTTATTACATTTACAGACACATGTTTACCTCAAAAATGTTTTTGCAAACATCTCACAAATGGTTAAATCTAACTATAGGACATGGTATACAAAACATGTTCAGAAACTTAAGGAGAATTGAAAAATGGAAAAATGTACAGGGCGATCCATTTGAAAAGTTAAAGTTGGATAACTTGTGGCATTTTTCAAGTACCCTATACATTTTATTACAAAACTGTTTCATATATTTCTTTTAAATATAACAACTTTTTTTCTATTTAAAATTTATTATCATTTTCGAGATAATGCTTCACTTAACACCAGTGGCGGTGCGTGATATTTCAGTTAGCCATATCTTGAAAACGACGCATGGGACCCACTTCACTTTTTAGGTGATGACTATACACCTCTTACAGAAAGCATTTATAGTGAAAAAACCGTCAGCAAAGTTTGCGAAAAAATTTTCAAAAACACTGGAGCACTCCCTGGGTTCTCAGTAACGCTCTGTGGGATATTTGCAGTATATTTTTTTTTCATAATCTAGAAACAACTATAAGGAGACGTTTTTCGATTTGTTGCCAAATTTTTTTTTTCAAAAAGTTTTATTTTAATTTTATAGGAACATTTTGTTTTCCAAAATTAAAATGGCCATAACTTTTTTGAAACAAAACTATTTTGTAACAAATCGAAAAACGTCTTATATTTGTTTCTAGATTATGAAAAAAAATATACTGCAAATATTCCACAGAGCGTTACTGAGAACCCAGGAGTGCTCCAGTGTTTTTGAAAATTTTTTCGCAAACTTTGCTGACGGTTTTTTCACTATAAATCCTTTCTGTAAGAGGTGTATAGTCATCACCTAAAAAGTGAAGTGGGTCCCATGCGTCGTTTTCAAGATATGGCTAACTGAAATATCACGCACCGCCACTGCTTAACACTGAAACATTTGTTTGCACTCAATGCGCGCTTCGTCTACCATGTTGCATCATGTTGCATCATCATTATATGATTAAAGTTAAAAAACTTTTTCGTCTCGTTTTACCTTTAAACCGACGGTATGTCTGTTAATATTGTTTGAGTGAACTTCTGATGAAAGTGTTTTATGCCTTGCGTGTGTATTCAAAAAAATGTTTCTTCTCGTATAGTCCGAACACCATTGTGTTGTTTGTCTGAAAGAGAAAATAGATAAAGGAGCGTGTTGTCGAATATTTTACGGATTTGACTTAAGTATACGGTAAAGGTAAAAGTAAATTATTCTAAACGCATAATTTGTCTCACAAACGCTGTTCCCGTGCCGATAAGACGGCACTTCGAATGTATAAATTTAAAGGAAACCGTAGAAAATAGAAAGTTCGGAATGGTATGCCGGCATGTCGCCGGGCCAACCTTGTAATTAAAGAGACAAAATCGTGTTATTAATGTACACTTATTTATTCAAACCCGCGCGTCTGCCAGTTCTACTGACCCTAAAAAAACGTAGTCGTTACCGATTCACGAATTCTTCGTGCCGTCGAAGACGATGAGAGCGCATGATGCGATATTCCTCTCAGAGAAAAGAAAAAAGTGATGCCAACTTTCTGTATGTCAACAACTTATAAATAAGAATATTTACATTTTCCTCAAATACTCAATTAGTGTTTCATTCCATTCATTTCCATTATGATATACAGTGTGTGCTATATTTTGAAGGGAGATGACCGATTTTCATTTTTTCAACATACTCCTGGGGTTTTCTTTAACTATATAAATAATTTTGAAATTTTGTCATTTTTTTAATTGGCTATTTGGTGTGGCAAACGAGGTTTGGCTGTGGAAAAAAAATGAATAGCAATTTCGATTCAGCCATGTCTCAAATACGTCTGTATGTACATATAGTAAAATTACTTCATTCTAAAGTAGTTCTTTTATGTTCATAGAGCAAATTGGTTACTAAATTATGTTGTTTGGAGTGCGATTATACAATACCTGTATCTTGCTAGCTAATTGAAAATTTTGCAAAACGCACTTGAAAGTTTGTGAGCGAAAGGTTCTCAGATCCAATAAATCTTGATACAATAAACCTGGAATGATGTGAAACCTTTACTCATAGATCTTCAGATTGTGGGGTATTTGATTTGAGGTTTTCCGCTAAAAAACTAATGAGATATATCGTTTCTGGTTCTATATATACGCAACTGCTGAATCTTGGGTTACTGTGTTCAAGGGTATGGGGTTCTGAGTTTATTGGGTCTGAGGATTGTGACGTTCAGACCCTCAGAGCTATGGGGTTATTGGTTTTTAAGTTGTTTGCTCACGATACTTGATGTTTCTAGTTTCATACATATAGACCCTTGGCTATTGAGTTATTGGATATAAGGGTATGGGGTTATAGGGTTGTGGAGTTAACTTTGGGCTTCTGTTGACTCCTAAACGGCATATTATGAAAACAAGTCACACCATCTCTTTATATGCTATTCCATTAACCTTGATCAACTTTATAAATTGCAAAATTGACTATGTTAGACAATGTTTTGAAGTTTGGGTTGAACCAGTGGCGATCGGTGGAATTTGACATGCTCGTATTTTCTTAAGGAGCCATGGGACCCACACCATAATTTAGGGGGTGGTTATTAGACTTAAGTAGAAGACTATAATGGCAAAAAATCTTCAGGTGAAATTATTTTTCCAAAAATGGCTGCCTCCAGGCAGATCTTGAAAACGGCTGGCAAAATATTTGCGAAATATTTTTTTTCATAATCACCGAGTGAATACAATTTTTTTTTATACTTGTGATTTCCTCGAAATTTTGAGATCTATAAAAGAGATGGAAATTTGAATTTTTATTTCATCACAACATTCCGTCTGTGTTTTCACTGAAGATTTTTTGCCATTAGAGCCTTCTACCTGGGTCTAGTAACCACCCCCTAAAATATGGTGTGGGTCCCATACCTCCTTACGGAAATACGAGCATGTCAAATTCCACCGGCCACCACTGGGTTTAACTCTGACGTGATAGGTTTAAACCAACTGAAAATTTGCATTTAACGACCCAGAATGCAAGTGTGTCTACTGTAAAATACAATTTTCTTTTTGTATGTCAGGGTTTCTACATAATCAAATTCTAGTTAATTTGACTGATTTTTATGTACTAAACGAGCTCACATAAAGAATAAAACTTTCTACACCATTAAACGACAAAGCTTTTCCGCGCATATGCTACGCAACCAAAGTCTCGCCTAACTAACTTACAAAATGGCTGCGGTTCAAATCCGCCGAAAAAAGCTGGGTTTATTCTGCCTATCCATTAGTATACAGATCAGTGATCCCGACGATCCGACGCCGGGTTGTGGTTATTACCAGCAATGGTGGCCAAGACGTGGCCCATCCCACATTGCCTTCCGTTCCACACCACCTTATATTGCACATAGATTTTTTTTAACTCATAATATTTGCTAGACCTAAGTAAATACGAACCTGAAAGTGTGTCATTAGGACCATATAAAAAAACAAATCATCCAACATGTGTTAAAAGCCAAGCGTATAAGAATTTGGATAATTTGTTTTTGTTTATGTCGCAATGACTTATTTTCAGTTTATATGTGAGATAACCTCATGCATAAGAGTCAGTCAAATTTACCGATTACTTTTTTTCACTTTTTATTGGTTGAACTATAGATAATTCTTTAAGTCAATGGTGAATTAATTATTGCCAATACTATCACTTTTTTTACGGATATTATCAATAATATCCGTATAAACATTACTAGAACTTTCGTTTTGTAAACAAATATTCACTACCTACGGCTGCCACACATTTTTAAGTCGAGAATTGACTCCATCCTTTCAGAGAGGCGTCTGACAAAAACGTATTACGCCTTTAGCGAGGATGAAACAATTTGTGTGGATTAGATATAGTCATTTCTAAAAATACCGAACTGCAGATCATTATTCAAACTGTCTGAAAGATTCCTCTCATCGTCTCCAATTTGTTATATTTCTAATTCTCGTGCAATTTTCTTGTTTACTTTGACGACAAAGTATTTGCTTTCAGGCCGTTTTTGCTTCCAATGGTAGACTAATTATGCACGCCTTGTTACTGCGTTACCTCTAAAATTATGTTAAATAATAAATAAAAGTCAAAGACGAAATAACATTGTATCCTTCCAAGAAATCCTCCTTGTGTGTATTATCAATGGTAGCCAGGAATTTATTTTAATATCGAATTCATTGGAAAGGAAATTGTGTCTCAATCGTCTAAACTAAGATAAAGTTTACCACGGGATATAAGACCTTTTTCGTGATAGGGGTGAGAGGAGGACGTTAGGAGGCTGTGAACTAAACTTTTTTTAGCACTAGGAACATGTATATAACCGCAGAATTTCGAAACTTTTCCGATTGATAAATCGAAATTTTTGTTTTTCAAATTTCTATCTCAGTCGCATTTTGTGCTGTTACATTGCTCTTGGTATCGATATACTCAGAATAAAAACACTACAAAAGTGTCCATTGCAGCGAAAATGTAACTTGTACTGGTGAGTTGGTACGGGTCGCTGAAGTTGATTTTTACCCAAAATTCTCGTTTTTTGCTGTTATCTCCGAAATTATTAATTTTACCAAAAAAATTTTAATGAAAATTTTGGAAATTTAATTTACTACAAAACAGGTACTATAGACCAAATTGCTAAGATTAATATTTCTTGAGATATTAGACTTTAACATAATATGAAATATCAATAATTTCAAACATTTGCTCGATAAACCGTAAATATTTTGTATTACTCATAAGTTAAAGTCTAATATCTAAAGAAATATTAATCTCAGCAATTTGGTCTATAGGACCTTTTTTGTAGTAAATTAAATTTCCAACAAATTTTTCATTTAAATTTTTTTGGTTAAAATCTTTCAATCATCTTCAAAAACTTCAGCGACCCGTACCAACTCACCAGTACAAGTTACATTTTCGCTGCAATGGGCCCTTTTTAGTGTTTTATTCTGAGTAAATCGAGACCAAGACCAATGTAATACCATAAAATGCAATTGAGTTATAGAAATTTGAAAAAAAAAATTCGATTTACGTGTATTTTAAATGGAAAATCTTCTCACGCTTTGGGAAAGTACTTAAAAATAATATTAAGGGCTGTAACTTTCAGGGATTTTTAGTTCGGCATATTCAACAAAATTTCAAGTGGGGACTGAAAAAAATTGTTGAAAAAAAGTTTTTGGTGCTATATCGATGATCTATTTTGGATCCGACCCACAATTTTTATTCTGTTGTGACATCGGCGAACGTAGTACACTTTTCTGAAGCTTAATACATGTCATTCATCTCCGATTCAAAGAAAGTCATCAGTCAAAGGCGAAATGCCAACAACGAGGGCTTTGCGCTGTTTTACTTTCGTTTAACTGTAGATATTAATACGGCCTGCAACAATAGCATGACCGAGTGAGCCAAAAGATTTCTTCCATGCCTTGGGCCCATGATTGACAATTATTATACATACGGGTACTGTAGAAACAGCTGAAATACCTAATTATTTTCATTGAAACCGCGACAGATCCGCGTTTCGTACAATTGGCGTACGTCGCGACCCAGAAAGCGCCCGGTATTGTTGCGGTCGTAATGGGAAATATTATTCATCAAGAGATAGGAATTTTGGACGACATGCTAGGGACGTATCTGAAATCCGCGGCAGAGGTAAAATACATAAACAAAATTTCGATTTTACTTAATACCATCGAAATATAGAAATTATGGAAATATTCTTTCGTCCCTAAAGAAGCGTCAATCTCGAAGGGATATTAATGAATTCACTCAATAAAAACCACTTCTCCTAATGTTTTCGGATGTGATCTTTCGATTTCCGATTAGAATTGTGATTAAATGCTCTAGAAAAAAAAAATGGCTGACTTGGATGGAGAAAAGTACTGAAAATTTGGGGATTCTTTTTATATTTTTTTTTTAGTCCAAAAAGGACTAAATTTTACTTTAACTTACTCCGGATTGTGGAGGGAGGTGGAGGCAAAAGTTGGAGTTAATGATAGGATTTTTTTGCCGACCTCAACTGACTCTAATATTTTCAAAATGGCGGACATAGCATAAAATCTCAATAAACATGAATTTTTCTCTAGTATTAACGAGAAAATAATGTTATTGTGAGTTTTTCTTCATCAAAACTAAAATAATGTTATTGTTCAATCAAAACAATACTACAGAATATATTTGACTAAATTTTCAATTTTCAATGATGGCGGATTCAAAATGGCGACCGGATTTCTCAAGAAATGGCGCGTTTTTCATTATAAAAAGTAAATAAGAGTTTGTAATTATACTTTTCCTATGCCATTTCATGTTTTGGTAACATTTTGAGTTATTCCTGGTGAAAAAAGTCTGAAATCCAAGATGGCGGATTCAATATGGCGGACATCACTCTTGACAATTCAAAATTTGAAAACGGAAAAATTACAGTCATATTTTACGTAGAATTCTGATGGCAAATGTCCTCTCAATCTTTTTCATAAAAATGCGTTCTATCTGAGTAAAAAATTATTAGAGAATTATTATTATTAGAGAATTATTATTATTAGAGAATTATTGTTATTATTTAATTATTATTATTAATTATTATTAAATTATTATAGAACGCATTTTTATGAAAAAGATTGAGAGGACATTTTCCATCAGAATTCTACGTAAAATATGACCGTAATTTTTCCGTTTTCAAATTTTGAATTTTCAAGAATGATGTCCGCCATATTGAATTCGCCATCTTGGATTTCAGACTTTTTTCACCAGGAATAACTCAAAATGTTACAAGAGATTGTTGCTGGGGAAAAATGTAGTTGAGGAACCATTAATTGTCCTCCAGGTTTTTCTCCCTCAATTACACATAAAACTAGGTTAATCATGACACAATTTGGATACAGAAGGGAAATTTGGAAACTTATCAGCGGCAAAGGTCAAGGACAAAGTTTTAACCATTCAGTGGCCCAAAGAATATGGGACTAGTTTGCCTAGACTTACCTGAGCTATTCAGGGTACTTTTCGGCCGGAAAATAGGGGGCATTTTCCGGAGAATCGGAAAACTAATGTTACCATAGTACTCACCGCCAAAAAACATAGGACTAATGTACCTAGACTTAGAGGATCCATTCAGAGTATATTACGGCCCGAAAATGGGGGAATTTTCCTGAAAATCGAAAAACCTTAACATGAAAGGAAAAAACGAAAGTCACCATTGTGTTCAGACCCAAAAAACATAGAATTAGGGTACTTCGACGCCGGATTTAAACTTTTTTTGTATCGCTGTGTAATTAATACGCACACGAAAAGTTATTAACTGAAAGGGTTAAATTAACATTTGAAAATAAAATTGGAAAACGGGGTGTTACAGTAAATATGTTCTCTTGCGTTAACCGACAGATGCGGTTGCCGACTATACTAAATTAGATGTGAAAAAACCGGCGTTGCGAAACAGCGTGGGCAAAAACCATTTCGCGGTTAACGAACAGCGACGCGTTGGAGGTTGGAACGTTGCGTTTGACGCGTCGGAAGAAGTGGTGGCATCGCTCCATCTTCTTGAGCTGCTCACCGGTGACGTCAGTCCGGGTATAAGAAGTAAAACGCGGCCTCGGCGCGGCATTTGTCAGTGCCAGAAACGTCCTGCTGCGGTCGGAAAAGGTCATAGCTCTCTTCTCTCTTTCTACAGTCAAGGAGTCGGTGTGCAGTACTCGGTGAGGGACAGTGTGCTCCGTGAGTGACCCACTTGGTAGCGAGGCTGGTAAGTCAATGCGGTTCTTTGGTACCGAGGTCCGGACCGTTGGAAAAATCGATGACACTCAGCTCAGGAGGATCAGGATGTATGTGCCACGTGGTGATTCTGAATTTTTCGGGTGATTAGCAGTGAAAGATGTGGTGATTTATTTCCTAGTCGTTTGATAGGGTAAAGGGATATGTGTCACTGATAATGGAGCTAAAATTGCCAGGCTGTGATTGTGCGGTAAAACTATTTGGTCTTCTAGTATGTTTAAATATTTACCAATGGCTGTCTTTCTGACAATAATTCATTAATTATATTTACCTGCTGCATTTAAAGTTACTCGTAGAATAGTTTGTCCATGTTGGTATAACAACGGCTTAATGAAACACACGTTTGTTAAATAAAGCTGCAATACAATCATCTTAAAAACATAAATCTGGTTCATGAAATTTAGAATCATTGAAATCCTTGCGCATTTCATATGAATATTTAGTATATTTTCAGCTTCAATTAACTTATTTTACTTCCGAGTTTTTGTTAAATAATTTTGTAGAGGGAATATTAACAAGCAGTGTTCCTTCCTGTTTGGGTTCCTCAGTACTTGATAAGACCAAAATGTACATGTCATTTGACAGTACCTGTGTATTAGCGGTTTTTGCTCCATCATACAAGAAATAAGAAATCTAATCCAGTTCATATAAAAATGGGATAAACCGGATAGTGTTTTGTTTAAAAAATCGTTGTGATTTTCGTATGCAATGTTTCACTTCTTAGATGTAAATTAATAGCATGTCACAGAATTGCTAGACAGTTTTATGTATTCACATAATACAAGACGTTTTTTACCATTATTGTTCAGTGGAAAATTTTCTGATGGCTGATTTCGACAGAATAATTTATTTATATAGTAATCATGTTTATACGCCTTTACATATACAGGGTGTTCCATTATTGAGGGGCCACAGCGAAACTAGAGATCCTCTGGGCAAAAATAGTCATTTCGGTAATGTCCGTAAATAAAATCCGAAACTACTTTACATACGGAGTATTACTAACGCATCTCATTTTTTGCAAGTTAAGAAGAGTCTGTCTAACAGTTCATTATTCAAGAACATATATAAATATTTCTGTGTCACAGCCAAATCTACGACATGAAATCAAGTCTATATTGAGATTTTATATTCATTGAATAAATTATTTTGATCCATAGTCGCAAGCGGTTGTGAAAATTATAATAAAGTCGATTGTTGTAATAATATGGTATATACAATACAAACGTCATTAATACATTATTATATTTTGAAGTAGTACTAAGAAATAAACTCAGGTACTATCAAAAACTGACCAATTCTGAATTCAAATGTGTTTTGTGCACTTTATCTTTAAAAAAAGTCTGTACATTTAAGAAACTGCTACATTAACTTAAGTTAACTAAACAGGATGATAAACTTCAATACCTACATCTGTCTTACTCATTGTCAGGCATTGTTTGTTTACATTAACTATAGGAAATTAAAAACAATAAGCGACAACATTAATAAAATACTGTAAACATGGATTATAAACATAACAGTAAAATAATTTTCTCCATATAAATTGTTAATTGTAAAATAACATTTGTGGATATTATTAATTTATATTTTTATTTTGCACAAATTTTACAAACTCATACATCAAATGTACATATCTACAGTACGGCCTATATGAAGGCTCCCTTTTTTTGAAATCTGCATACGTTTTTTTTATACGAGTTCAAACATAAATCAAATTGTTTCAAAAATGGCGAAGGCGCCGATGCTGCAAGAACTTTGGATGTGGTTTTTTAAGGATTTGTTCACCTCCAAAATACAACATTTAAACACCTTTTCCACAAATACTGACACATTACATTTTCACTCAACGCGAGCGTTTACTAACCATGTTCGCATCGTCGGGAGATTATTGAAAGCGATAGTTTTAATAACCAGTTTTTGCAGGCTTCCTTGAGTTTCAGTAAACGAGCATAAATGTGACACATGATTCCTACTGGGAGATATATTTCATAACTTTCAGAGACGAAAAAAAACAAACAAAAAAGTGGAATAAACAATTATTAATCCTTATTTGTATTATGTAAGGCCGTGTAAGAGTACATTTTGAAAACAAAAATGGGGTACTGTTTGTCTCAATAGTTCTGGAACTATTTTTCTGAAAGTAGGATTGTAGACTTATTGATGTTTGATTAAAGAAAATACTTAGCTGTAAAGTTGTCAAAAATTTGACGTCACTTCAAGGACCTCAATATACAGTCACCAACGAAAGTCATCATATACCCACCTTTTGAAGGATGCTTAAATTCTGATAAATTATTTTTGTGCTGCTATTGATTTTTTTTGCTGCAGATAGAATTACAGTTCTATAGAAATTCTGCGTCTAATAACTCAAGTTGAAGGTATTATGTCGATTGTGTGAAAAGATGTCTCTAAAAAAGATTGAAACTCACGAAGCTACGCACGTGAGGCCATGGAACATTCTATGTCTTTGGACCCATGACGTCATGCGTCACATACATGATGCTCGATAGTGTTTCCCTACCCCAGACGCGTGACATGACGCATGATGCCCATAATCCCATAATAAAGACATATAATGTCAAAAGTAAAATTGTTATGTCATTAAAACAACTCTGAAACGAATCCTTCTTGGACTCACTTAAAGAGAATTCTTCAGAGGATTTATCGGCTTAACTGAGCCATTTTAGAACATTTTTTCCTCTACATGAAAAATGTCTAAAGTTGCACCAAAAACGTTATAAAAATTCAAAAATATATGCTTATGTGTGGCGTACCGCGCTTTTAAATGTTTATGGTATTTTTTATTCAACTTTAGAATTTTTTCATGTCGATGATAGAATTTTTTTCCAAAATGGTGAGTTAGATTGATAAACTGAAGATTTCCCTTCAAAAATAGTGCAAGAAATTAGAAAACGATTTAATATTTTCGGAGTTATTTAATATTTTTGGAAACATCGCAATTTTACTTTTTTACCCATATCCTTTCACACAATAAGTATATCACCTTATTAGACGCAGAATTTCACAAGCTGTAATCTTGTCAGACGCAAAAAAAATCAATACCGTAGTACAAAAATTATTATCAGAATTTAAGCAACCTTCAGAAAGTAGGTGTATGATTTTCATAGTATCTATTTTTTATATGAATATCTATTAATAATATTAATTCAGTACGGGTACTTTAAACAGTAATACGAAAGATACGCTTGAGAACCTTCTCTCATTGGTCACTAATTTATTACACTAAAAATATTGTTAGCTTAACATCGTAATAGAGAAACGTAGATAACACTTAAAGTGCACTTGTTTCGACCCACAAGAAAGCGCAAATCATTTGAATCGCACATCTGTTCGCAGTATGTGTGTCATGCTTCGTTAGTCAGTCGAAGGATTATTTTTATATGCATGTAAGCGGTAATTGATAACTCGCCTTATGCGCAAGTAACGTTTTACTCCGGCAGGCTCTCATTACGACGTGCGGAACCGTCGAATTTGCGTAATTGGTTATTCGATCACTGTAAACGCGTAACGGGAATTCAGAATTACTACCTTTAAAAATGTGGACCGACACTGTTAAGTGGCAGGCTTCGTTATTGTCCCAGTTTCGCTTCTGTACTTACGCGTCTGCATATTAATGTACAGACGTATCGTCACTAACGTAAAAATTGTTCGTAATATTAATAATATTCGAATTACCTATTCTGTCTGTACTTACAGTTTGATATTTTCCATAATTTATTTAGATTTGATCTAACGATCGTTACATAGTGAGAAGGAAGCGTAGATGTAGATATTTACAACAGAAACGTTTTTCAGTTAGTTGACGTTTCGCAAACTTTTATCAGCATCTTCAGGACATAATGGAATGGGGACAGTAAAAACAAATATTTTACCAAAAATAGGTTAATACAGGTAAAACTATAGGTGGAATCAAAATTACATTTTTCATTCACACTTAAAGTAACTGAGTCTATTGATGTAATTATTATCCTAAAAGGTATATGAAACATTGACACTACCGGGAATACCATTTTGATCATAAATATCTTTCCACAGGGCGAACTTAGAAGAATGCAATTTTCGCCAGTCGATTTACTAATTCAAAAAGTTTTTTTCCCACTATGCTAAAACTTTGTTACACTTTATTTTCAAAATGAGTTAGTAATTTGATTTTTAGAAACATCGTGCTTTGGACGTCTCAAAAAAAGGTGTCTCATTTTTATTGTAAATATCTTGTCACGGAGAGAACTTAGGAGGTAAAATGTAAAATAACATGAAATAAATGATACGTTTCTTAAAAAGTACAGAAATATATTAATTCGTGTTAAGCATAATACGGTGTTCCAGCCAACTGTACTTTTGTGTTTGAATTAATCATACTCAAAATCTTCGTGTATGGTATTTAACATTTTTTTTTAACACATTTAACACATTTGCGTGCATAGAAATCGGCTCACTGTAAACTTTTGACTTTAACTGTATTTTTCTTAGAAACTATTCATCAGATCAAAAGAACAGATATACTGTCTGAAAGACAATTTAATTTGCTTTAATATGAGATTAGCTTTCTTAAAATTTATTTCAGTATCTTAGGTTTAACACAGTGAAATTATTGCATGAAGCAAATTAACTTTTTTTATTACTAAAAGAAATTGGGTTATTGACAACTAACAACTTAACACTTAATTTTTAATAATGGGTACCACCCCCTCTTGCTCTAATAACATCTCTCATACGATTAGGCATAGATCTAATCAAGTTCGCTATTGTTTCCTTCCATGTGGGATGTTATGCCACTCTTCTTCTACTGCAACAATAAGCTCTGGGATCGAGGTTGGGGGACGAAGTCTAGCTCGAATTCTTCGTTTTAGCTCATCCCATAAATGTTCAATTGGATTTAGGTCCGGACTGCATGCTGACCACTCCATAACCCGGAGCTGTTGTTGCATTTGAACCGCATTAAGGTGGCGGTTTCTTAATGTTGTTGACACAATAAAGCGGTCATCACGAGCCGTTGTAGATGGCTTTCTGCCTGTTCCAGGTCGTCTATGAAAGGATCCAGTCTATTCATAACGCTGGCACGCACACTCTTCGAACCGCTGCACGTGTCATATCTAGTTGTAGACCAACAGCTCGCTGGCTAAGTCCAATTTCGATTAAAACAATAACTTGGGCGGCTTTTTGCGGTGTAGTGTGCATTAAACTACTCACTTGAAAGCTAATCAAATTATAAAAAACGAATACCATACAAATTTCAGAGACAATAATGTCAATCTTTCACAAGTTTGTTATTCTTGTTATTACCGTCACATAAACACATTGCATTTGTTTACCGGATGCTACGCATACACACGATAAGCACTCTTGACAAATTTTACCTCATATTAAAGCATATTAAATTGTCTTTCAAACAGTATATTTGTTCTTTTGCTGATGAATATTTTCTAAGAAAAATACAGTTAAAGTCAAGAATTTACAGTGGGCCGATTTTTATGCACGCAAGTATATATAACATAACATGTAAACAACTTTTTGAAAAAAGTAAATAAACTGGCGAAAACCACATCCTTGTAAGTTCACTCTACAATAAGAGATATTTATAGTCAAAATGGGTCGTCCAAACACAATGTTTTTAAAAATTAGATTATTAGTACATTTTGTAACAAACTATACATTTTTGGAAAGCGGATGCAGGACAAGGATGCAGCTTTTGTTTGGCGAAATATATACAGGGTGTTGTATTCAAAATAGTGGCGAATTTCAACGTTGAAATTGATCATATTTCAAAAACACCCCGAAGGACAAGTAACAAACGTTAACACATCGCGAAAAAACCTTTTTGAAATAGTAAATGGACTGGCGAAAACCTCATCCTTGTAAGTTCACTCTGTCAAAACATGTTTATGATAAAAAAAGGGTCAGAATTTTCTGGGACGTCCAAAACACAATGTTTTTAAAAATCAAATTAGTAACTCATTTTGAAAGTAAAGTGTAACAAATCATATATTTTTGTAAAGCAGAAGATTACAGCTTTTGTTTGGAGTAAATAGATACAGGGTATTGCATTTAAAATAGTACCAAACTTTAAGGTTGAAATTGACAATATTTCAAAAACACCCTGTAGGACAAGTAACAAGTTTTTAACAAATGAAAAATACTTTTTTGAAATTGGTTTGGTAGCAAGCACGTGGTCGTCTAATTAAAAAAAAACTATTAAAAAATAGTTAATGACTTGTAAATTAGGTTTTCTATTTTCAGAGCATATTGAACTAGTTAAAAATATTTTTTTCGTACATTAGCCAAACTTCTTGTGTATAATTTAATGTACATAATATAATTGACAGAGTACGACTAAATACCAGAGGTTCCTCGACCCAAAAGAAAAATGAATTAGGCCAATTTATTTTTTCTTGTTGTTTCAATATATGCAGTTCAGAAGACAGTGAAATCATTTGAAGCATATTTCGGTTCTCAGCTGAACCGCTCATCCAGTCACCATTTTGCAAGAGGTAAAAAAAGCTTCGGGACCGAGTAGGCTATTTAATAAAAAATAAATCTTAACCATTATTCACGCAATAATAAGATATGAGTGGAAAACTACGCTCGACATCCTAAAAATTATACCCGTGTTTTAGAGTTATTAAAGGAAAACTCAAAATTTTCGGACGAGGTCGAAAAAATGTTTGGTTCGAGGAGTCTCTGGTATAACGTTGTACATTCAGTTTCCGGACAACCTCCTCTATAATAATAGTATAATTTTTTGTTGTCATTTTTAGCCAATTGGTTTTTCAGATAATTTTGACTATATAACTACTTTCAAAGGCAAACATTTTCTGAATGTTGGGTGTAATCTACTCAAATTTTTTTTTTTATTTTTTTTCGATTAAATGTAAAAAAAAGTTAGTTCGATATAAAAGAAACAAATTTCCCAAAAATTGGGCTGGCGCATAGGGGGGTCCCCTTTCCCATTTAAAATACATGGGAAACATTTTTTTTGTCTTATTTTTGAAATAAATACATGAAAAACTTTTTTTTCAAATTTTGGTTCTTACCATCAAATAGGAAATTTAATTCTCTACAAAATTGCTCATGTCTTTTGTTTTTCTAAACTCAACAGAAACGAAGTTACAGAGCGCAGAATAGGAGAAAAAAAAAACAATTAATTTATAACAGAAAAATATTTTTGATTTTTATTTATCAAAATATTAACTCACTATATTTATTCATTAATTAACAATTCTGAAAATTAATATTATTTTAAAACAACAACAAAACAAACAACAATAAAACAGAAATTAATTTTATTTGTTTATTGTTGACTCAACAGTAAACAAATAAATTCATAAATCCAATAATTGTCAATTAATTTCTGTTTTATTGTTAAGGTTTGTTTTGTTGTTTTAAAATAATATTAATTTTGAGAATTGTTCATTAATGAATAAATATAGATCAAAAAATTATTTGATAAATAAAAATCAAAAATATTTTTCTGTAATAAATTAATTGATTTTTTTTCTCTTATTCTGCGGTCTGTAACTTCGTTTCTGTTGAGTTTAGAAAAAAAAACATAAGAGCAATTTTGTAGAGAATTACATTTCCTATAAGACGATAAGAACCAAAATTTGAAAAAAATGTTTTTTCATGTTATTTCAAAAAAAAAAAAAAATAAAAATCCCCATGTATTTTAAATGGGAAAGGGGACCCCTCAATGGGCCAGCTCAATTTTTGAGATATTGAGCTCAATTTTTGGGAGAATTTCTTTTATATCGAACTAACTTTAGAGACACATTTAATCGAAAAAAAAATAAAAAAAACATTTTCGAAACAGTCTAGTGTAATCGCAGCAAATAAAAATAAATGCACCGGACGGCATATAAGTTTTGCTCGATGCATCTCTAATATTGAGAACAAAGCTTTAGAGTCAGGTGCTTTAATAATGGATCACTTATATAGGTACGTAACATTAATTTGTATACTTCATATACATATACTTCATACAATAAAAATTACATTTCCCACTTTGCTCCAATAGTTCACGTCGACGGCCTTTATAATTTGTTTTTAATTCTTGTATCGATCTTATGGGCTATACATTTGATTTTTTATTTTGTCATCGATTTTTCCACACGGACGACCACCGTGATCTACGGATTTTGCATTTAAGGATGCCATCGGATAAAAAAATCCATTTTTCGATCAATTTCTTCGTCGTTCCACCGAAATATATTTTTAGCAACATGAGATTGTACTTTCTGGGGGCAGTGCTGTGCGTCGTCGCGTTGTCGCGATGCCGGGCGAGTCCGATAACTACCATAACGGCCCATCAAGATGGCCACGCCTCCGAAGAGCAGACGCAGGCCGAAATCCAGAAGAACGGCGAAATGCAAGAGGAAACCCAGGGAGTCTTCAAGAGCGACGAGACTAGTGCGCAAAAGGCGGTGGAAACGGTAACGGAGAGCAACTCCGTCGAGCAAAGAAAAGAAGAAGCTAAAGACGTGAACCCAGAAAAACCGGAAGACGCCAAGTCTGTCGCTCCGGAGAAATCGGATAAAGCAGAAGAGGCCAAAGCTGCGACTCCCAAAGAAGAGAAAAGTTTAGGACAACAGTCCGAGAAAGAAGTGGCAGAGACCGAGAAGAGGAAAGGTAGAGCCAAGGTTAGTATATGTCGATAGCTTATCTTGATCTTGCCAAGTTGTAAAACAGTGAGTGAACCAATCGTCATGGGAATTCTCAAACGTAGGAGTGGCTGAACGCATGTGACGTAGGTTTCAAGACATTACGTCACAGAAGTCACTAGCCAATAAGATTATCGCTAACCATAATCACTCCTATGCACTGTTTTACTATCTGCAGATATCAAGGGACGTAGTATGTATGTTTAAAGACAGGTATTATAAAGTGCTTTAAACAAATAGCGGATACATTCGATAAAAATGTTTCAGATTAATTGCCCACTTGTGATAATCGTTCCCAATTTTTTTGCCCGTATATAGTAAACTCCATGGTCTTGAAACTCTTGAAAGGAGATTTTTTTATGTAGAGTTAGGTAAATGTCGGTACAGGTTACATATGGGAACTGTTGACAAAATAGATTCCAAATCGGTTTATTTAAATAACATTGATTAAAAATATGTCAAATCTTCTGGAACATGTTAAATTTTCCGAATTTTGGCTCACTTCTACGATCTGAATTTTAACAAATGGGTTGCTAATCGAGTTACATTGAACAACGCACAATATTTCTGAATGCTAGTTACGACGATTGACGGCACTTCAGTTGTAGTGTGTCAGTTTAGTGACTGTAGAAAAAAATGTTTTTAACATTACATAATTGTCTATTTTGTTTTTAAAGCTTTTTATTTGGTACCTACCAATTCTATGATTGCAGGAAACAGGCAGACAGTCAGACGATGATGACGACGATGACGATGACGACGACGATCTGGATTTAGGACTCTCCGATGATGACGACGATGACGATGACGATGATGATGATAGTCCGGCTGCCAACGACGACGATGACGATGACGATGAAGAGGACTATTTTGCCGGATTTTTCGATGATATTCTAGGTGGTAAGTTGAATAAATTAATTTGTCACTCGAGTGAAAACCCTTAAGATGAAGAATAGTAGATTAATCATTCAAAATTTTCAAGTTGAGCTGGCAAGGAAAGTGACTGAAGTATCGCTCTTCGATTTTCATGAGATTTTAAGGGGTTGAAGAATTTTCTTCTGCTGTTTTTGGAAGTTTATTGGGTGGAGGCGGATACGATAATTTAAAAATAGTCACTGATTACGAATATGCAGTCAGTTGCTATTTGCGGTCACTCTTTTTGCAAATGAGTCCCACCATTTCACCAACCAATTACATCAGCAGGAGGTGATTGAAAGTGACCATTTTTAATAATTTCCTTTGTTTTCAACATTCATCTTATTGTTTTCTGCCACTGTGTAGCGACAACAGAAAGGAAACTCGTTTCTCGTTTCCAGGTGGCGGAGACGACGACGATGACGACGATGACGATGACGACGAGGCGGACGCGCCGGTAGATGACGAGGTCTCTCCCGCTTCCGGCTCACAATTGCCGGCTGCGGTGGCGGCCGACGTAGCCGCCCCCGAGGTGCCCGCCGTGGAACCAGCCGCCGCCGCTTCGGAGCTAAGCCCCAGCGATGAGTTAGACGCCCAGGAGGCAGCAGCCGGCGAGGACGAGCAAGGTGCTGACGTCGAGGGCACGGAGGCAGCTGCCGCCGACCTGATCGAAAAAGACCCTATAGACGGCTCGGAGGCGGTGGAGAACGCGGTGGAACCCGTCGTGGTTCAACCGGTTCCCGCCAACGACTCCGCGGCCGACGAAGACGACGACGACGACGACGACGATGACGATGACGACTTGGTTGGTCTGACCGATGACGACGACGATGACGATGACGATGACGATGCCGACGATGCCGACGATGACGACGACGACGACGACGACGATGCGGATCTAGACGACGTACTATCGGCTAAGAGATCACGTGAGTCTAAAAGTTTAAAGCATAGTAAGAAAATCAAGGTGTCTAGAAAACATCATCACCGCAAAGCCGCTAATAAAGTGAGATAGGCGTAGGGTGTGGCGTAGAGACTCTTCCATTTCACCTGCGATTACTTCCTGTACAAAGACCCCCAGGTGCCGAAAGCCAAAATGTTTAGTTTTTTGTTTTTTTTTTTTTGGGTGACTGTTGTAGTGAATGGTAGATGCTTTCGAAATCGTTCCTTGCCGGAAACGAATAAGGTTATGATTGTGAAATTTTCGTGTTCTATGCTACTCTGGACGTTTAAAGAGTGCCATTTGAGTTCCACGTTCACTTACTATGAGTTTTTTTCATCTCCGAACGTTAAGACTATGAAGAATTTCTTGCAAACTTTTGGAGGTGAAGACCCAGAATAAGTGAAAGTGAAGTATGAATCCATTTCGAACATACCTGCAGCACTTTCTAGATCGATCAACCTAGCAACTACTTGTCATGCTGTTTCAACGTTTGGCATCTCATCCAGTTGAAAGCGAATAATATATCTTTTACTAGAAGTTTAATAAATATTTTTTCCAAATTTTAAGGCTTCGTTTCCTTGGCCAAGTTGTATTATGTAACAGAAATTTCATTATTAGCTGCAACGAACTGTTGATTCAGTTTTGATTATATACATCCGCCTTTACCATAAAGTAAAAAAAGTCTATCATGAAATTGGAAAAATCCATATGTGAGTAGATTGTGCGATTGACTACCTCAACAACTTCTTATTAAAAAATGTTCCAACCAACTTATACTCGTGTTACGAGTTTATCAATCATGATCAAGTCCGCATGAATAAAGTGGATAATATTCGTTTTGGTACGGAATGACCCGTTTCGTTTTAAGAAGTGTCAATATCTCACGGTAACGGAACACAGTAATGTCCACCTTTCACTTTTTTCATGTCACCCTTCCACATTTTCTGTATTATAGACATTCACCTGTAAATGTAAAAACTAGACAGTTTGGCATCTAGAGAAAACGAGAAGATTTTAGCCAGTAGATTAGGCCGCCTTATTTATTTTCTTATTGTAATTCTTATTTATAAATTATTTATTTATTCAATTAAATGCCTCTTGCATTAATCTAGGTACATGTCACATATTTCGTGACTATATATACTTTTTAAATTTTCTTTTTATTTTGAAAATTTGTTTATTGTATGAACCATGTACAAATTTTATTAAAAATAGATTGTGACCTCTCATCCTCTGTGTTTTATTTTTTTTTTGTTTCTCTATACTTTTCGCACCCAGAGTGTTGTTTAACTTTTGTGACATTTATCTAGCTAATGCGACTAAAACTAACAGCATGCTTTCTAACAAACAGTGCACTGGTTTTTATAAAAGAGTGATGATTGACATCGAATCATGTTAGCTGGGTGTCTAGGTAAGTAGTGTTTAGGTGGTGGACGGTGTTTGCTTCTTTATCACCTCTTTACTCACAGAAATTGTCGATTATATTTCATGATAGTCACGCTCCACAACGAGTGTCAACCGTTTCATCTATCAAATAAGCACCGCTTTCCAAATAGTTTATATTTCATATACAGGGTCAGTCAAAAATATGGAAACCCTTAAGAATCTCGCGAACAGTGCATTTTAGAGAAAAATGTATTAGACAAGGTTCAGGAAATTTCCCTGGCTTTCCATCGGTGACCTTAGATTTGACCTTATCAAGGTCACTAGAATTTTTTAAACGGAAACCCCTATTTTTTATCGTGGATTTGGAAAGAGCGGAAAATTTTACGTCCAGATATGGTATTGGTCATGACCTTGACTATGACCTTGAGAGTCATATCAAGGTCACTGACGTTTTTAAAAAGGGAACCTTGTTATTTTTATCGTGGATTCTCTGATTCATTCAAATGAAGCAGTAAATTTGACATTTAAATAAGGTCTTCATTATGACCTTGACCATGACCTTGACTATGACCTTGAGAGTAAGATCAAGGTCTCAGACATAAAAAATGGGTACCCCCTATTTTTTTATCGGGGATTTGGAAACAAAAAATTCTACGTTTAAATATGGCCTTGTTTATGACCTTAACTATGACCTTGACCATGACTTTGAGTCATATCAAGCGCATGTCATTGTTTTAAAGTCATGGTATCATACTCTCAAGGTTATGGTCAAGGTCATGAGCAACACCATATCTGGCCGTAAAATTTTCAGCATTTTCCAAAATTACGATAAAAAATAGGGGGTTTCCATTTAAAAAAATTCTAGTGACAAGGCCAAGGTCAAATCTAAGGTCACCAATGGAAATCCAGGGAAATTTCCTGAACCTTGTCTAATACATTTTTCTCTGAAATGCACTGTTCGCGAGATTTTTAAGGGTTTCCATATTTTTGACTCACCCTGTATAGTTTGCTATTTCATATGGTTCTTATTGGTGTCCATATCGTAAACAATCGAGACCTCAAATTTCGATGTTGGTTCGTGAAACTGAAATGAACCACAATTTATATTATATTAATATATGTACATACTATGTACATACTTTTTTGCATATATACGTAGATTGTAGTCTTTTTGTCCAATATGGGTGTATCATTGTCTTAGTTTTTTTTTACAAAAACAATTTGATTTTTAAAGTTACATTTGAAAGAGGAAATTTAAAGGGAAAAATGAGTTTTGGGTTTTTTACAATACCTAAGCAAAAATCAGTGAGATTTGTCCACTGAAGATTTATGAAGAGGGCGAACATGGGTGCTATGTTATTCACATTAGGTGTTATGGCATGAAATAATTATTTGAATTTATGTCAAAGATATGGAACTTTGGGAGGTACATACATAAATAGTAACAATAGACTGGTCCAAAATATACTTATGTTAAATACGATCTTATTTGTATATCTTCTCTATGTAACATGTAACACCAGTAACATGAAACTTTATCTGAAATTGATGGGCAGTAACTAAATTATTTTAACATGTAATATCACTAATCTTTGAAATATTTATTGAACAATAAAATATACTGAAATTATGGTCTCAAAAACAATTTCTTTAATTCGAAGGAAATTCGTTTAAAATAAAGAAATTTGATACTCTTTTCACACAATATTTATTACATTCAAAGTAACTCTCTTTTCAGTGTACATATTCAGAGATAAAATAACAGTGTACAGTTTAGAAAATATTAGACAATCTTTTCTAAGCAAAATTTTCGCAAATACTTATGATTTGTAAATTTATTTTTTAAAACATCACTATTTTTCAAAGTCAAGTAATAAATCATTGATATTTTGCCTGCACCAGTCTTTTTTTTTGGGCTGTAAAAAAATTTATGATACGTAACTCGTGCCAATTCCATGACTGATAAAACAAGAAATTCAAATAAATATTTGTATTATTTTTTGACCATGTTAATTAACATAAATACAATATGTTATTTATGGTGAAACAGATTGCTAAAATGAATGTTATTGCCCATAAAACAAAAACAAATATTTCAAGTGTAATAACAAACGTTTTTCACACGAAACGGCAACTATAATAATTGAAAATAAACTGTAATGAGAGTCACAGACATTTTAGCGTCAAATATAAACATTATGTGTTAACAGATTATACACATATTACACACTGGAAGCATCTTGTGACATGAATACATGTACATTTTCAACAGTGCGAACGTTTTTTGACTGTTGTTTTCAATATTTTTTCTATATTCATTTTTTGATATGCAGTAATTTCTTAGAAAAATAGAAAAAACCCAAAATACATAATCCTCAAACCATTTTTTTTATGAATTTCTAACAATGAAACAAAACAAAGAAGGTGATCTTGAGAATTAAAGAAAAAAATTGTTTTTCATTACATAGTTACAACGTACTTATTACATATTATTCAATGGTTTAGTTTCTTTCGAAATGAAAAGTAATTGGTTATTGATAAATCGCCGGTTTGATAAGTTATCATTTGTTACGGAGTGTTTTAGTAAACATTTCATGTTGAACTAATTTTACCTTTCGGTAGGTTTAGAGTAACAAAACAGCATGATAGTTTGACATTAAATCTTGACATTGACATGTGACAGACTAAATAATGGGGGTTCATTTTCGATTGGTTCTGTAGAAATACATTGTTCCGATTGAGTTGAGAATTTAAATTCACTATTAGTCAAAATTATATATCTTGGTAATGAACTAATTTAATTTCTTTAATCTTATATTCTCAACTTATGAGGAGTAATTTGACTTTTTAACTCGAAAGGCATACATAAGACTTAAAATAATGAAATCTCGTATCATTATCGTTATCCAGACGGTTTGCTTGTTCTTGAGCTGTGGTTTGGAAAGCATGCCTGAAACATATTTTGGTAGTGTGGTAGTTTTTGCATATTCTGTAGAGAATTATTGAGAGATTATGCATGCCTGGTTGGTTGAAATAACATAGAAACAATTTCCAAGATGTTTTCTATAAATCGTACGATACTATTAGACTCCATTCATATCTTTTCAAATATTTTACTTCCGTGATATACCTAATATACGACTTGTTCAACTTTATCAAGAAAACTTTTTTAAGATGAATACGTTTTAAAATTTTACCAAACAGGTAAATGGTTTTTGCTTCGTAATTTTCTGGAAATATACGTATATTTCTCTAATAAATGTTTCGTTATTCAGTGGCGTAGTTGCCAACTATTGTAGTACGTAAACAAGGAAAATATACTAGGACACAAAAACAATGTGACACTCAAAAAATTATTTAACTTTATCTAAATATGTTTAAATGCCAATTGTTACGTAGTATAAAATAAATACTTCAATATATAATTAAATTTCTATTATTTAATAGACACTACAAGTTTTGTGGCAGCAAGAATTTCACAAATTTTCTTTATCTCCTTTAAATATTTTGGTTACCATTCAATTCAGCAATAAGTCCTATTCAATTTTTATCACTTCTTACAGTCAGAAGATGGTTTATTTTATTTAGGTCTAAGACCGCCTTTTTTAAACCCTTGTACAATTAGAATATTTAAGTTGTCTAATTTATTAGTATAACTCAAGAAGCACGCTAATTTTTATATTTTATTAACCCACATACGGCGAGTGTTGCATTACTTTTGGGCTCCAGTATAATTTTCAATAAAGATATTAAATGTTTTGTCATCTTTTAATCAACTTACAAATTGTCTCCCTAACAATTGAACATGGTTTTATTTAGCTCCCTTGACCATACTCGTGATTCTATCTACATACAAAATGACTTCCTATTTTCTACACGATATTACTTTATCGCAAGAGATCTATCATCCATTTATAAAAATCTACTAACTATTTAGTAAAATCATATTTTTATTATATTATACTGCTTTCAATTTTTGAGGTGTTTAGAAAAACGATTAATATCGAAATTAGAGACATTCAAGTCACAAATAAGAAAGAAATGTTTTGAGCTTTAATTTACAAATTAATTACAATAAGACGGGGCAATAAAGTTGTTGTTAATAAAGTTTTCATTGAGTTTAAAAACAGGTTTACCAAAAAAAAACAGGTTTCATGAGGGAGAATTGAGTTTCAGAAGACTTGTATGTTTCCGAAATATTGTAAAAATAACAAATAGTCGACTTTATTTTTTAATATAATTATTTTCTGTTTTTGATGTTTTCGTAGTCTAAAGAGATATGAATGGAGGTATAATATAAGCCATTCTATTTATATAAAAAACTTTAACTTCAATTAATAATTATCCTGGATAACCGCTTTACGCGGTGATAATATTTTCTATATATATATACAGGGTGTCCCGGAAAGTATGTCACGAACTTCAGGAGGTGATAGTACATATAAAAATAATATTAAAAGTCTTTATAAACATACCCCCGTAAATGCTTCCCTTTGGAGTTATGAGCCTCTTTAGGTATCCCTCAGACGGACAATATTTTCTTTTTTTTTTTTGGGCCCAGGTAGGAAGATGAAATCTTGAGAATAAAGTTGGGCAAACAATGCCCTTATTTGGTGAGAATAAAATCCAGAAAACGTAAAGGGTATTTTTCGAACACCACGTACATATTTTTGGCGGGAAAAAAAGTTCTGGTTATTATACTATTTGTGGCTCAATTATTTTTATAAAGATAATTCGATTTTGGAAACTTTTTCTCTAGATATTTTTTCGAGAAACATGTCGTTTGCCCGTAAAAAAGTTTACAGCCTCATTGTTCACCCCGAGACAAACACATTAAAAGTTTACATAGTAGGCGTCTGTCACTTGCAGTGACATTTATGCTATGGCTTATTTGACAGCGGCCTTGCATTCTGCAAATGAATAAGAATAATTAATTTTCATTTCATTTATCGTGAATATGCAAATATGCATACTTACGGTAGGAAACGTTGAATTTAGATGTACTTTAGCATTATGTATGTCTTTTGGCTCAAGACTTATGTTCTTCTATGAAAGGACGTTATAACGAATATTAGAAAAAGTGTTAGGTACCTAATAATTTAATTTAACGTTAAATTATATCACTTAATACAAGATCAAAGATACACACCTTAAAATAGATAGAAATAATACAACAATTAGTGTAGGAACTATGGTAGAAAAAAAAACAATTCTTTAATATAATTATCGAACGAAACAAGTGAATACATTTTTTAGGTAATTATAGTAAATGTTCAAACTGCCCTCCATGGGCTTCAACTGCCCTCTATGGGATTTTGGTAAATACATCAGGATTATTTCTAACAGCATTAAAGGCTTCTACTATTCGCTGACGAAGTTCTTCCGAATTAACAGAACTACTATAAACGATAGATTTAATATCTCCCCATAAATAAAAATCAGCCGAATTTAAATCTGGTGAGCGAGACGGCCAGTTTATTGGTGAATCATTCCCTCGTCCAATCCATCGACCGACCAAGTTGTACTCGTCGTCGTAGTTGATGACTACAATGGGCAGGTGCCCCGTCATGAAGGTACCATAAACGATCCCATAATGCAATTGAAACATCTTGCATTAACTCAAAAAGATGGGTGTGCAAGAAAATTAGGTATTCTGTGGCACCAAGTCTTCTTGGTAGAAAAAAGGTCCCAACAGATGGTCGCCTACATCCCACCCCATACGTTAATTGAGAACGTCTGTTGATGGTGACTTTCAAGTTTGGGATGCAGATATTCATCTGACCATTGATGCATGTTGTGCAAATTAAGTATGCTATCTCGTGTAAAAGTTGCTTAAAGTTGCTAAAAGTAAATGTCACTGTAAGTGATAGACGCCTACTATGTAAACTTTTAATGTGTTTGTCTCTGGTGAACAATGAGGTGGCCTCTTTTAACTTTTTTTACGGGAAAACGACACGTTTCTCGAAAAAATATCTAGAGAAAAAAGTTTCAAAAATCGAATTATCTTTATAAAAAATAATTGAGCCACAAATAGTATAATAACCAGAATTTTTTCCCGCCAAAAATATGTACGGGTTGTTCGAAAAATAACCTTTACGTTTTCTGGATTTCATTCATATTCTCACCAAATAAGGGCATTGCTAGCCCAACTTTATTCTCAAAATTTCATCTTCCTACCTGGGCCAAAAAAAAAATAGAAATTAATATTTTCCGTCTGAGGGATACCTAAAGAGGCTCATAACTCCAAAGGGAAGCATTTGCGGGGGTATGTTTATATAAAGACTTTTAATATTATTTTTATATGTACTATCACCTCCTGAAGTTTGTGACATACTTTCCGGGACACCCTGTATATATATGTATTTTTACATTTTTATTTACATTTACCAACACGACAAATAAAACGTGTTATAAGTTTTAAGGTTATTAACGTGTGTTTTTAGTGACTTGTGGTTGGTTTGTTTAGATAAAGATTGACCACTAATTAGTGGTCACTCTTTATCTAATCCCTAATTTTATGTCTGCATTTTCATATATGTAAGTATTTGGTAACTAATGAAAATAACTTCGGCAAAAGCTCCAACAAATCTTTTCCAGAAACGTAAAATTAATTATAACCCACGCCAACTTAAACATTTTATTCTAATCTACTTTGATCTTGAATATGACATGTAGAAATTGAAGTACAAATTGATGTAAATTACGATCGTGTAAAGCCGCTAGGATATTTTCTAGTTCCCACGTTTTTTTTCGCATACTTTCATTCACATCGCGAAAAAACGCCGGTCCAAATTCGTCACCGTCCGATGGCTACTCCAATCGGAAGCCACTAATCGCGCGCAATCAAGCAGGCGAGGCGGCACAATACCTCGTACAAAATAAAAGACAATCGGAATGCGTTCAGGAAATCTCGAGGTGTATAGTAGGCCGCGCACGTCGAGTTACGGACGGTCGACCGCAAGTGGGTCACCCAGTGACCTTGTTCCTTGGAAACCGGCTAAGGTCACTTACCCGGTAAAGGATGAGGAACAAATCGTGAATGGTCCCGCTCGTAAATCGGATTAAAGGCGGCGTCGGAAATATGTTTTCTCTCGACGAAAATCTCGACGAAAGAGAAAGTTGCGGTGGTGGTGGGAAGGAGGGTAGCGTAAGTGGGGGGGGGGGGGAGTTCTTAAGTGGACCGAACGTTTTTAGAATTATTTTAAGTTGACCTACTTGGGAGAAATGGATGTTCTTTAGACGCTGTCGAACAGTTGAGTCGATTTAGTTGAGCAAAAAGGGTTACTAATCAATAATTTTCCCTTATCCAAGTTCCTGGTCTATGCTACGTCGCTGGTAGTAAGGTCTTCGCGAAGATGCTTGTTCGCCTACGTTTTTTTATCTCTCGTTCATTTATATTCAGCACAACAGGTTCTGTTTATTTAAATGATGCTGTTTTATTAGTTGAAGAGAAATTTTGTTTATTTATGTTTTGAACAGTCTGGTTTCTCCTGTTATACTGATGAGTAGATGTACATTGGTTGTTGTCCTTTTTGGGACTCTGGCCTTATCATTCGAAAAATACGATTATTGCTTCCTCGCTTAAAAAAATACTCTAAACTTTGTTATTCAAGTTTAGATTTGGTTTAACAAATACTTATACAACTAGTTAACATGTGTATCAGTCAGAAGATAAGTATTAATAAAATAATATTTAAACCAATCTAAGATATCTGACGAATCCTTAAATTAAGTCGAATCCTTAAATCCTTAAGTCGTATAAATATGCCAATTGAACGAATTACTATATTTCGAATGTATGTATACTAGGCATCCTATGAAACAAATATTGCTCTCTCAATATATTCAACTTCTTTCTGTGTTAAATATAATTTAACGTCAATAATAAAATATAACAATATCTCGGTTTTATCTTAACAAGTGATTTAAATTCTAAAAAAGGAGAAAATTGCAATCTTTGGGATTTTCAGAATGGTCCCACAATATGTATATGCCACAAAAAAAAATGATCGTTTTATCTTTCTTCTCTCGCTGATTTTTTCTGCAATTTTGTAATTCTGTATTATAAATATTTGGAACGAATGCTTGTAATATAAAGAACATTTCTCCCAACGACAGCCATTTGTTCTTGTTCAAGTGTCTATTTTCAGTTTAGTTGTAGTAATATAATTTCTATTTTCATGTGTGTATGCAGAAGGAATTATTTTTTAAATTGAACACATACAGAGCTATTAAATTCTTTGTTGACGATGTTATATTTTAAACTTCAGAGTGAATAACCTCTGCTAATAGTGCACAAATCAATAGGACAGTTACGTTTCCAATAGATGAGGGATTACTCGTTCATTTGCAACGGTATATTTATAAATATGCATACATAATATATATAGATACCTATGTACGGGTAACGCGAATTTTCTTCAGTACAATACATATTTGTAACGGTAGAGTTTAAGTTTTACAGTGTGAATTGTCACTTCTGTTCAATTCAGTCTCTAATACACTAGAGAAAAATATATGCGATTAGTTAAAATATTAGTTAAAATATTTTATGTACACTTATTATTTATATAGAGGGTGTCCCGGATTGAGTTACCTATAGGTGAAATTGACAAAAATTTAATTTTTCGACACAGTCAAACAGTCATTCTTCATAAAAAGTTTTGCTTGTCTTGAAACGTCCAGAAAGTTTGTTGTTTGTTCAATTTAACATACGTGGCGTTCAAAAATACCAAAAATTAAATAATAATGAAGAAGTCCCTTAAATATTAACGCTATGTAAAAAAGTTATTAAGAAAACTTGTTTGTAATTAAATTTAATACTCAAATATGAAAGCATGGCTTACTAGTCAATATTCAGTATTTTGAAGAGATTCCGCAATTTATATCATTGTTATACGTTTGAAGTATAGCCATGTTCCTTTAAAAAAATATGTTTACTAAAGGCGCAGACATAATAAGAAATCATAAAGCCCAAAAAATATTATTTAAACATTTACTTTGAAGAAACAGCACGTCCAGATAATCATTTAGTCAATCAACACTGTAGTTAATAGGTTTTCTTTGCACTATTTCTTCTCAAAGTCCCTAATTAGAATATTTCAAATTCCAGTAAGCCATCGATAAGGCAATTGTTATTGTTTGACATTGTGTTTGACAAAGTGCTTGAAATTTCAATTATTGATTTTTAATTCCAAATAATGCTTACTTTACAACATAAAATTTATCTTATTAAATGTTATGGTATTGGTAATATTCCTTATCGCCATACAATTGAATTGTTTCATGAAAAATATCCAGAAGTCGAAATTAGCCATCAAAGTGAAAAAGTTTGATTGAACGAAAATTTGATTTTTTGTTTCTCTAATTTCAAGTATTACTGTGTGCATAATTTAATTGAAAAAATCCGGAACCGCTGTCCCCAATGTTTTCAAGGGTGCTTTTTTCGAATGGAAGTGGTTGCAAGTCCGGAAAATGAGTTGTATCATTAGAAAATTGAAAACGAAAAAAAACCTTCATTTTTTTATGACAAAAAAATGTTTGATCAATTTTTTTTTTGCTTTTACATTTGTACATACCTAAAACCAAATAAAAAAGGTGTCCATAACACCTAAACTAAAAGTTATCGGCCTTACATTATTTTTTTAAATATTCTGATTTCAACAAAATGGCGCCGGCTAAGAAACGCTTTTTTCAAACTTTCAAAAAAATTCAAATTTTTCTCGAAAACTATTGACTAATAAAAATTGTATAAGAACAAATTTGTCTCAAAATCAGTCAAAGAATACGCTCAAATTTTTTCATATTATTTTAACGACTTGGAAAATACGATTTTCACGATTTTCAGGTCAAAAATTTCATTTCAAAATTCTGAAAAAACAAAAAGCAAACTTCTAAAAAGAAAGAAAAACAATCAAAAATTTTGTTTATCAAAACATCACGTTTTTTTTTCGTTTCCAATTTTCCAATGATAGGTATAACTCATTTTCCGGACTTGCAACCACTCCCATTCGAAAGAGCATCCTTGAAAACATCGGGGACAGTGGTTCCGGATTTTTTTTCAATTAAATTATGCACACAGTAACACTTTGAAGTTAGAAAACAAAAAGTGTCCGGTCAGGCGCTAATGGGTTAAGCAGTCAATATCTTCTTCATAGTCCATCTGGCATCTCTTATCTCCGTTCGGTAATTCGACAGGATCGAAGTAAAAGCTTTTCACGTCAAAAGAGATTTCAATGACGCGTTGAACGGGGAAACCGACCAAGGATAACCGCTGCCTATGCCGGCACGGATCAGTGTCGTTAACGATCTGGCCCCGACTTTTACACTGTTTAATAAATTAAGGCTCGTTGCGTAGAAAGTTCGACCGTGACCCTCGTCCGTGGCCATCGACCTGCCTGTTGTCGTTGTCGTCTTGCTCCGATCGCGTACCGTTACGCGATGGCAGTTGATAATTCCGCGAGTTGTCGCATGCAAATTGTGGTGGGCGTTTGTTTGATTTGCGCAAAGCCGCGAATCGGCCGCCTCGAAGCGGACAAGGTGACCACTGTTGACATTTTGTAGCATTAATCCGCCTGTTTCGCGGATTCAATCGGAAATACGTTTCAGTAGGGTACTAACTATTCGTTGAATGACAGGGCCGTATTTAGGTTCCGTAACGTCAGTGTCAAACGAAAAATTACACTCAAAATAAATGGCTGAAAAAAAGAGGTTGTTCTTAACTATATTACCTATTTGTACCCTCGGTGGAAACACCTGATAGTCCAATACTAGCGAAAGCTCTCATGTCAATTGGTCAATAATTGTTATCAGCAAACAAAAAATACGGTCGTATAGAGAAAAATATTCTGAAAGATAGCGTTTTTTGCTACTCGAGTTTTAATGGCGAACATGACCAAAAAAATTCGCAAAAGTAAAAAAAAACGGTTTTTTGCAAATAAAAAGAACACAAGAAAGTTAAACTAGAAAGTTGTAAGTCTTAAAAATGCGCGTCGAATGAAATTTGAATGAAAAAAATAGGTTCATAAACATTTGAGAAAAATTTAAAAAAACGTCAAAAATCGCGTTTTTCGTATTTTTGCTGTATAAATTCAATTTTATTTGAACAGACCTCTTGTTAACTACGAATATAGCCCAAGACAAGCGGAAAATGATCATTTTTTTCAGAAATTCAAAAAAAGTTTTATTTTTTTTGAGTTATAACGATTTAAACAAAAAAAGACGTTTTCAAAAATCAGCTTTTACAGAGGCAAAAATGATCTGCGTTATTTTAATTATGGGTATACAATTAAAAAAACAAACAAACTAGACTTTGTAGCAAAATTTAATATTAGTACGCCCCTGGCCCTTGTATTGGTTTCCCGCGTTTGCCAAAAAGGACACCTGCTAGCTGCTGATGACTCATTTCGTCGTTTTATTCTGTTCTGTACTCATTTATGTCGTGAACATTTTATTCTGTTCTGTAATATATATTAATATTAGGTACTAAAAATTCATGTTTAACAAATATATTCTCATGTAAATTATTGTTACCTATATATTTAAAAAGTCATATTTTGGATTTTTGATATAAGATTAGAATCATTACGACATGATTGCCTTCCTTTCCTTCACATTTTCTTACAATTTGTTGCTTTGTATGACAACATCAGTTCTCCATAATTTCTGATTTTCTAACGTTTTAATCGCCATTTTTTCGCCTTAATTTGAACTGCCTAGTAACAGCTCAATACGGATTATTTAATTTTTTAATTAGATGTAATAAATAGAATGGCTTATACTAGATAATAAAGTGAAATCGTGATTATAAAATTATTTAACAAAACACGTATCTGGATTCTAGATTTATTGAAAATACATATACCGATGATTTTAGTTGTCCTTCCTGTTAGTGGTGCTGTTGCCAATAAACTGGAAGAAACATGTCTCGGTTTAGAAAATAAATATTGTTAAATTCTTAATTTAAGGTAATCAGGTACAAATGATGGTTAAAATGGGCTTTATCACGCGTTTAGATATTTTGCTCCTGTTCAGTTGGTATTTAAGATATAAACTGCGGTTTTAACCATGCTTTAGAGGGCGAATTATGGATTAAAATGAGTACTAAACAAACCCGTGACTTTATTAGTGTGAAAGTTATTAAAATTACAAAATGTCAAGAAAAAAATAAAAAAGATAAAATTAACTTATTTAGGTACACTTTTCTCCTTAACCACTGGTGCTATCTGCTCCAAATTGATGGTGAACCTGAAACAAGAGTAAGGCAACATTGTATCCTAAAATTTTCAACCTTTTGCCTAAATTGCAATTTTTGTACCTTTTTTCCTTGAAAAAAGTCAAAAATCACTCTTTAAAAAAAATGCATTGGGATTTAAAATAAGTTAAAAATGGAATAAAGATGAATTCAGGTATAAAAGATGAAGGACATAAAGGATAAGCACTGTGCAAAATTTCATCAAAATAGGTTGAATAGTTTTTTTGCAAATGGTACCTCAAGGTCAAAAAAGGAACTTACGGGAAAAGGCTAAAGAAGTAAGGCATGGGGTGGAGGGATTCTCGAACTGTCCTGGGCCATACATATCTTCTGCTAAAGCTTCCTCCTCATCTCTCTGTCTTTTTCCTATTTCTAGCTGCTATCCTGCCTTCTTTAGTAGATGCTTGGGCCACCTTTTCAGCTTCTTTCACCCGTTGCTCATCCAACAAGCGCAATCCTGTTTCCAGGTTACATCCTGATTTTATCCCCTTTTTTCTAAGATCTGCTTTCCTGCTCTGCTTTCCTGCTTTTTGGGGTTAAATAGTCGCGTTGGTATAACATGTCATACATTTTCTGAAAGGGAAAGCGCGGGCTTTCAAATAGGACTGTTTTTAAAAAATCGATTTTTTTGACCCCATTCGTGACCTGGCTACCTTAACAAAACTTACTATTTCAAAATTGCAATATCTTAATAGAGGCATTTGATACAAAATAAAAGAATAACGATCGAATAAAAATCGATAAATCTAAAGTCCAGTGGTTTGGTTGCTCCTTCTTTTTGCTAACGCTTGATTGAAACAAAAAAAAAATAGGCGCCCTTCAGACTGCCTCGCCCAAGATGCCGGCCATATACATCTCGAAATACAACAGGTTCGTAGACAACATCTTAGGGCGTATCAACAGGATCTTGGGGAAATCTTACGACCCTGTGCGAGTGAAACTCCAGTCCGTTGACAACAAAAACAAGAATAACGGGAACGGCAATGGTAAGGGAAAAGGGAAGAAGAAGAACAAGGTGAACAGGAAGTCCCAGCGAACGAAGGACAGGATGACCAACAAAATGGGACAGTTGCAGATCGCCAGGGCCTCCGTACAGTTCGAAGTTGATGGCGGCGAACGGTCACTAGGTAAGGTGAACATTTTATGGCGATTTTCATCGTCCGAAGAAATCTCCACCTGCTGAGTCACTTAAAATTAATTTCATAAAATCGAAAAAATAAAATAAAAAAGCACATTTGTTCATATGTCCATATGACAAAATACATACTCTATTTCCATTCTAAATTGAAAATAGGTAGAAAAAAGTAAGGTTGTCAGATATATTTTCTAAAATTGCTAAGCTCACTATACAAGTATACTTCATACTTCAGTAAACTGTTAGTTCGTGACGTTATTAGAAAGCTAGTTTGGAAATATTAAAATAAATATATATATATATATAAATTTATTAGTTAGCATTAAAATAAAGCGTTTAAAATTGCTGGAAAAAATAATTATAAATTATAACAACTTTTACTATTTAATATTACTATACTTAAGAAAATTTTGAAGAGCCGGCAACGCTTGAGCTGCCGGCGGCGAGGAATGCCGACCCAGTATACTATTGGATTGCTTTGTATTTAATACTCCTTAAATACTTATTCGGTCCACTGTGCCATAAAATTTTTACGACGTCGTTAAAATGATTTACGACTTTAGGAATTAGGAACTTAAACTACTTGTTTAAGACGCCAGTGACGTGTAGCTAGGTTTATTAACACAGACAATTTTTTGAGATTGTCTGGCTAAATGAGCATTATTTACAGTAAATTATATTACAAATATTAAGAGTTTTGTATGCAGGCTAATTTTAATCTCCTATATTGATTTGAATGAAAAAAATTATTTCACAATTTTCGAATTTATAAAAGATATATGCTCGTCCATGGAATCATAAAGTTGAACCGTTGTTTTTTTGTTCCCAGGCGTATTTATCACTTTCAATTAAAATTAGAAGGACTATACCTATGTTTAAAAAAATGAATTTCTAAATGTTTTTAGACGTTTTATAAGCGACAATCAATTTTTAAATTCCAGTGACTTTAAGTGTTACGTGCCTATTTGCATTTCTTTTTATACAATAATAAAAAGTAGGTATGGCGCTACTTGAAGACCTCCACTAAAAAACAATATTTGCCACGCCCCTTCTATGACAAGCGACAACCTATTTTGACCAATAATATTCAGTGGGCTTGTCATCTGTGTCCAATTAGAATAGGAGGGCGTTACTAGGAGTGGAGATTGGAATCAATACGACTTGTAATGAGATTTTTTTATTTTTAGAGATATATTTAATTGTGACATGAGAGAGCACATTTTTACAGTATGGTGCTTGCTTGTTTGGTTATTTTTAGAGATGCAAACATGGTTAAACGAAAAGTTTTACAGAACTGTATAATATACCGTCTTGGCTCAGTGACTGACATGAGTTTTATCATGTCAGTATTAACGTTTACGACATGATTACTCACAAAGAGTAACAGAAAACTTTTTAGAATCTATGATCTTAGTAACAAGTTTTAGACAATTGTTAGTTTAAAAGCAAGCTCCACCTGTGATTGTATTACTTAATAAGGTAATTTTAAAATGCATTATTTTGATACTATAGCCTCCTCTTCCATAATATAATTTCAGATTATTTAGTATTTAAGATTAACCGAAACTTTTAAAATTTAACCATGTTTCCTGTCTCTAATAATAATCGATGACATTATTTGTGGCATCAAAATGGAACGTGTTTATATACCGAGTGTTCTGAAAAAAACGTTTAAACATTTCGGGAGATTTCATAGGTCAAAATAAGAAAAAAAGTTCCTATGGATATATGTCCGGATGTGCTCCCTAAGGAAGCTAAAACTCCCTGAAAGTAACGTCGAAAGGGTCTTCTTTTTTAATTATCTCAGTAACTGGTTGAGACAGGACCACGCATACAATACACAGGATTCTGGATACCGGTTAAATTATCCGGAGACGGACTCTTTAGGGTTTTTTGGACGCAGAATTTATTTTTCTGGTTTATTTATGATCAGATTTGAACATTCAAAACTATTTCTTAGATATTTTTTTATCGGTTATTCTAGTTTCGGGTTCTATATGATCTTATGTAACTCTTTAAGCTGATGAAATCGGGATTGCACATGGTGAAAATGCAATAATTTTTAAGAGATATTGATTTAAGAGAACTTCCAAAACTGGTTCTGCGTTTTTTTTTTGTCATCTACACATTTTTTTTGTGGTCCATTTTATCATATGCAACCTTTTAAGGGTATGAAGTAGGTGTACATGGTTACAACGTGTTAATAACTCGAAATTAAAAACTCGAAATTAAGAACTCGAAAAAAAAACCTTTAAAGGTTTTTTTCGATCAAATAAACCCCACAAATGAAGTCACTGACAAACACAAGATCAACTGGACTCAGAAAATAGAATGACCTACCAGGAAAACCCATCCAAGAAACAGTTTTGAATTTTCAAACCCGACCTTTTTTAAATATGCTATTTTCAACAACCCCTATTTCACCCCCCTTACAATCGGTATCCAGAATCCTGTGTATTGTGTGCGTGGTCCTTTGCTAAAATTTGCATCCGGAGTAATTTCTTGATGCTGAATCTACTGGTGATATAAAAAACTGTATTATTTAATCAGAGGGAGAGGGACTCTGCTTACACTATGCCTTCATCGATTTTCTTAAAAAAATGTATCTTATGTTATTTTTAATATATTTAAATCGTGCATCGGCTAATTCCGAAGTCAACAATTGGGTAGGCTGCGCAAAACAAAAAGGCAACCTCGGTATTGTCCATTCAAACTAATTTGCAGTTTGTTTTGAGTTCTTTTGATTGTGATTACTTTTGGACGTCTCCTTCACGGGGCGGCTCTAGCTTCCCAAGGAGTCACCTCCCGAGATCTTTGAACGTTTCTTCTGGACACCATGTATAATTTTGTCGTTTGTTTAAAAACGCCAACGTAATCTCAAACGAGTACGTTCTATCTCAGAGAGCGAAAGCAGGGAACCCTCTTTCATTCTGATCTCGAAAGCCGGCACGGCATCAGAACAAGACGGCACGAATTCGACGTCGACGGCGACGGAGACCAGGGCGAGACCCGTAAAACAGAACAACGCCAACAAGAAGAACAAGAAGAAGAACTCCACCAAGGCCGGCGCGACGACAAACAAGAACAATAAGGTGAAGCAGGGCAACGGCAACAAAAACAAGCCGAAGATGAGGGCCACGCTGTTCGGGCTGAGCTCGATCAAGAGGGACGGCGACGTCACCGTCAACATGATGTCGGACCACACGACGGTCAAGACGAACTTCATCCTGGGGCCGCTCACCCTCAGGGTGGAGAGGGAGTTCGGGTCGGGGCGCGCAGGGAGCTGAAGAGCGCCACCGCCACCACCACGGAGATGTACGGCCGGCTGAATCTGAGAATAATCCACGGCGGCGCGGCAACCCTGCATTCCATCAGGGTTCTGCAACCGAAACAGGTGGGTGATTTTTGGTGGGCGTAAATTGGTGGTTTTTGGGAAATTATTTCGCCTGTGGTATTAAAGAATGGATACATTGTCTTGAAACAGTCAATTTCATCAGCGGCGTTATAGCTCCACAGCCTATTTCAGTACTTTCTTCTATACGTCGTTTCTCAGTGTAATAACTCTTCATATTCTTAGATTTAGCGAGATTTTCGCCCTATGTTGTTCAGGAATCTCGTTTTGGTCACCCATTTGATCTATTTCCTTTCTTGGTCCTTTTGCCTCAAATATTTTTCTGGTGACAGTAATTTGGTCCTTTCTGTAAACATACCAATCAATCTTAACATAACTAAATCATTATAATTCTTGCCACTTTGATAAATCTGACGATTATCTGTTTAAGAGTACTCAAGGGTTTATATTGTCAGATCAGCTTAGTCTTAATTGGTTCTGTAATACTTGTTTATATCTATTGTCTCTTATGTCTTATATGGTCTGTTGCTTGTCTCTGGATTGTCATTTTTATTTACAATGTTCATGTTGCTCGCGGTATACCCACGGGGTATTTAAAACACCGGGACACTGACGTTTAACGAAGCACTAATATGTAGGTGTACTGTATGTGTAAGTTCAATCCATGCAGGTCCAGGTTAAACCCTGCATGTCATCAGGATTCTGCAACCGACCAGGTGGGTGATTTGTGCTGGGCGAACAGTTTCTGGAAAATTATTTCGTCTGTGCTATTAAAGAATGGATACATTGTCTTGAAACAGTCAATTTCATCAGCGGCGTTATAGCTCCACAGTCTCTTTCAGTACTTTCTTCCATACGTCTTTTCTCAGTGTAATAACTCTTCGTATTCTTAGATTTGGCGAGATTCTCGCCCTATGTTGTCCAAGAATCTCGTTTTGGTCACCCATTTGATCTATTTCCTTTCCTGGTCCTTTTGCCTCAAATATTTTTTCTGGTGACAGTAATTTGGTCCTTTCTGTAAACATACCAATCCATCTCATTCGTGTTATTTTAATGAATCTGACGATGTTTGTTTTGTTATTCTGTTTAAGCGCACTCGAGGTTTCTCTACAATAGCAAGATCAGCTTAGAATTTGCTTCAAATATTATTATGGTTGTAGAAATTAGATGACTTCTGCAAACATAACTAAACCATATAATTCTTGCTGCTTTGATGAATCTGACGATTTTCTGTTTAAGAGTACTCAAGGGTTTATACTGCAAGATCAGCTTAGTCTCAATTGGTCCTGTAATTGTTTAGATCTACTGTCCCTGGATATGTTGAGTGTTCTGTTGCTTGTCTCTGGATTGTCATTTTTTTACAATGCTCATAACACTGGGACACTGACGTTTAACAAAGCGCTAATATGTAGGTGTATGTGTAAGTTCAGTCCATTCATGTGCAGGTTCAATCAGACAATACCTCAAATCTAGGATTTTGCCCATTTCGAGCCATCAGCGTAAACCAAGACATTAGATTCGAGACAATCGTCTGCCATTGACCATTGACAGTATATTTTCTTGTCCAACTGCTTTAGTACATGTGTCATCTCGTCAACCGTTCTCTTCTCTCAGTACTACTTTGGTACTTTCTTCCATTCGTCCTAAGTATGGTCATTCGATCTCGTTATGGTCACCCATCATCTATTTCCTTTCCTGGCCCATTTGTTTCAAATATTTTTTCTGGTGACAATAATTTGATCCTTTCTGCAAACATCACCGACCCACCTCATTCTTATTACTTTAACGAATTTGACGATGTTTGTCTTGTTATTCCGCTTAAGCGTACTCAAGGTTTCCCTCACAATAGCAAGATCAGCTGAGAATTTGCTTCAAATATATTTCTGGTTGTAGCAATTTGATCCCTTCTGAAAAAATAACTAAACCATGATTGTTACTTTGATGAATATGACGACTGCTTTATTATTCCGTTTAAGAGTACTCGAGGCTTCTTTACACTGCAAGATCAGCTTAGTCTTAATTGGTCATGTAATTATTTAGATCTACTGTCCCTAGATATGTATCTTGCTGAATTGGATACCAATGCTACTACACATTCGAACTTTGCGTGGAAAAGTTTGAGAATATAATGAGTACTTCAATATTCTTGTATCAGTAATGTAGACCTTTATCAAGGTTTCATCGTACAATTCAGAAGGATCATCAACTCTATCATTCTCACAATTTCTGTCAGTACCTGTTGCAAGTTTGGAAGGTTATTTTTCCAAAAGCAAGATATCTTGGAATGGTCTTCAAAAGACCAGCGTTGTTCTCATTCTCAATGGCGAATTAATTTTTAGGTGAGGGTCGATAGCCAAGACAACCACGACAAGACGAGGGAGTTCATGTGGAAGAGGAGCGCCCACATCGCCTCTGTTGTCGCCCGAAAACTGTCCTCGGCTGCCAAGTCGATGCTGAAACCACCACCGTCGTACGCGTCCTAACCACTACGCCATGAAAGTGGTCAAAGTACAAACGTATTTTATTTCGGAGTTATGAAGGCATTTCAGTGTCGATGCGACGAATTTGGTCGCAATTAATTGTCTTTCCAGAACTGTTCGACATAAGCCACGGGGAAGTGAGGGGGTGTATTGTTTATGTGCCTTTTTACATTAGTGTTAGTGATATTTATAATTTTACGGTAGTATTTATTTTTAGTATATTTTTATTTATTGTATTTAAGATTTTTTATTTATTTAAAAAATATATTACTATAGTTGTGTATATCACTTATCGATAAATTAATTACGTCCAAAAACCCTTGTAAATGGTTGTTCAAAGATTTCTTTTGGAATCACTTCAGGACATTCATATACAAGGTGTCTACATTTATTCCTGTAAAAATCGATAAAACCCTTATTTTTCAATTTCAACCTTTTTTTTTTCATTTAAATGGCATCGAAAACCGTTTTTTCTGACCTTACCATATTTTTCAAGATTCTTCCCCATGCTGATGCGTTTTTTTTAAACCCCGAAATTCAATATAACTATTTAGCGATTTGTAGCGCTAGACGAGTCAAGTGTGCCATGGAATTTTGTCAGGACAATTGAATGTTATCTTAAGGGGTTATACTACAGGCGCACTGAAAAGTGAAGCCTTTTTTTGGGAAATTTTTCGATACCTAGGTAATGGATCAAAATGAAATTTTGACACTTGATTCTATGGGTATTAATGTGTACAAAAGTATTTTTTACTTTCACTTAAGTTACAAAATGGCGTCGTAGCTCCAGGTAACATGAAACAAAATTTTTCTGGAGAAGGAAATCGGCGTACACTGTAGCAGTCTTGGTACACCACTTAGAAAAAAAAACATTTTTTTTCTTAATCTACATTAGTTTTTCTTTTGGAAGTACCCAAGATTTAATTTTTTTTTTGAAAATTCACAAATTGAGAGTTTTTATTTTTTTTTTCATTTTTTTTTCTTAAAAAATCGAACTTAAATTGTTTATTGCATATCTTATTATTTATCAATCGCAAAAATCATGTGTACTTCGATAGATAATCTATATAAGAAACCACAATTAAAATTTCAAGCCTATCGAATAAAATCTGACGAATTGACGAATTGAATTGCGTTGTACATCAATTTGAAAAACAGTTTCGAGAAAAACGCGTTTAGAGTTTGAAAACGTATTTAATCATAGAAATAATCCAGCTATTGTAGCTTGTCTTATTAGCTTCCCTAAGATTGAATAACGCCATCTATATATATTTGGAGAAAGTATAATTCATTTGTACGACGAAAACTACCAATAGACCTACCTGAGCGAAAAGTAAATAAAACATGGGCTATAAGTCTATAAATATGACTTTAATGCGATTATGTACAACATTGACATCTATAACTTAAAAACTAACATAAAAGAGGTACTTTATAAATATCTAAACTTCTTTTCATTTATTGTTTATTTAAATAATCACTACATACACAATTAGGTACTTAAAATAATACCTGATTACAAACAACTCATTTTAAAATAAAAGTCTATCCATTCAGCTCTTCATACAATACTAAGACTTTAACGGTCTACTTGCGGTGTTGAGTTGTTGACAGTTTCGATAACAAAACGCAACAAAAACAATGTTAAAACTGTCGTTGAACAATTTTTTGGATCTTCTGTCAAAACAACAGATAAAAAGTCTGAATTAAATAATGCGCAGGTTTAGTTTTCACTGAGGATGCTTCTAAAACACTGTAATTTTCTACACATTTTCAGAGCAGTTTTTTCAATTCAACAAAAATTAAATATCAATATCTTTACTATGGATTTAGTTATTTTTTGTTAAAATTTGAAGAACGGTTACGAGTACTTTGCGTTGTATGTTTACTGAAGTGTTTTACACTGTGCACGGTATTCCTGTTCTAATAAATAAAATATCAGTTCATCTTCGATTATGTAAACAAACCTTATAGATTTATTTAAACAAAGTTGAAAAAAAAGTGATTTAAAAAACAATAGAAAATAATTTTCAAAACAGAGAAAAAAATAAGTTGACAAGGTTAATAATAGGGGTTAATTTATTAATTTTACATGTTGTTACTTCATTGAAGATAGATAAAAATTGTATTTTTTAAATGACGTATTACATGTTTACAAAAAATAAATAATAGGAAAGAAGAAATATTCAGATAATTTATTATAAAATTATGTCCAAAATATAACAGAAGTGTAGTGTTTCTTACCATATAACATTAAATACATTATACGAGGATCTTAAAAGCTATAGTAGAATCTTAGGTGTTTTTTAAATGACATGAAATGTTTAGTTTAACATTTCATTATTTCAATACTTGATCTTAATAGTGGAATCTGGTGATAATAAAAATAAAATCTGGGAAAATTTGAGATAATGGTTATGAAAACTAAGTAACTACCACCAGTTGGAGCAGTTAGGAAAATATACATTTTTAGTATATCCATTATTCTCAGTTATATAATCTTTCTCTTGTAAGCTACCTTAATATTTATTTACTTACATATATAATTTATATAAAAAAGGAGTGGTGTCAAAATAGTTCTTTTTTAATTCTATTATTATTGCGTCACTATAAGATCTGTTACAAAAAAAAGATTTTATGAAACAATGAATAAGACGAAAGACAGATAAATAACAGGTATTAGTTGCTTGATGTGCTGTCAAATAGTTCAACATGAATTTAGCTGGTCGTTTAGACATTTTATTTATATACATTGGTACTGATATAAAGAGTTTTATTGGTAATTGGGATATGAAGTGAATTTCACCAGTCACCACAATTCCCTACCACTTTAAGCTAGTGTAAACTTCTATTAACTATTTTAAGTACATTCATCTCATTTATGTGAATAGTACAGGGCCTTTTGTAGAATTAAGGGCTCAATATCCTTACAAAAGATTACCTGTATACGCATATATAGACATAGAGGCTACAATATAATTATTACTTTGATTATTAATTATTTATCCTACTTTATTCTTTTTTAATATATGCTAAGTCTTACTACTGTGAACTCTAACCATTTCTAACAATTATGGTTACAATTATTTATTTGTAGATTTTATAATAGGTTAAGTTAGTCAAGTTAAGAGACGTAGAAAGTGTACTAAAGAAAGAATAAAAAATATTTTGTCGCGTAAAAGAGAAGCAAAGTGACAAAAAGTGTTAAATGTTAACATGTAAAACGTAAAGATTCTTTTCCTAATAGAAAATATCAACAAATGCCATTCAAAATTATTTGATTAAATTTAAAAACAGAAACTCTTCATTTAAGACAGCTGATGATTTTTTATTTAACCAAATTCAGGCATTAAAACAAGAATTTTATAAATTAAAAATTAAATTTTTAAATTCTTTGGCAACTGGTTCAACAAAAATACGTTAAAAAAAAAACAGTTTATTATAATCTATGGTTCTGTTTAAAATATGAAATGATGGCCAATTTCTGGTAAAATCGGAAGTGACCTGACATTTTATCTATCCTGAAAATTTGATTTTATAATTACAATCCTAAAAAAATCAATACTATAAAAAATAACAAATTTATGATGAGAAACAGTTTTGCCCTTTATTAAGTTCTTTTTAGAAAAAAAAAAAAAAAAAAAATACAACATTAAAACACAATTTATCATGGAGACAAATGCTATAATAAAAGGAATACCATGCACAGAGGATTGTTTCATTTGTATCCTATTTCCAATAAAACAAGTGTTTTCAATGTTAACAATGTTAACAATTTTCAATGTTAAAAAAAAACAGAAATTATTTATACACATGTG
Organism: Aromia moschata; assembly: GCA_029963805.1. Classification (NCBI taxonomy): domain Eukaryota; kingdom Metazoa; phylum Arthropoda; class Insecta; order Coleoptera; family Cerambycidae; genus Aromia; species Aromia moschata. Next base: position 706,968 of record JAPWTK010000223.1, read on the forward strand.
ATGCAACCTGTGAAAAGCTACAGCCCAAAACGCAGTTTCAAGTCGAAAAATACGAATTCCGGGTTTCAACGGATATAGGTGCTAGACATATCTGGCAACCATGTACAGTAGAAATAAGTCGTTGGATTGGAGCCGAGATATCGATTTTTTCCTGTACAGTTCTGTACCAAAACTTTAAATGTGTTTTTCTCAAAATTACGATTTTACATATTTAAACTTGACCTGCTTTCAATTCGAGTTGTATTAATGCTAGACTTCATTTTTTTTAACCGAAGCGAAATTCATGCTCTATCGAAATCTGACCCCCACCCGAAAATAGTTTTCCGACTCTGGTACCTTTTCAAGGTTGCATCACATATGTTCTGATATTTTTATTGTTTTATAGCTAAAAAGTAAAACCATAACATTCAGCGGCCATCATGAGATGTGATACAAAATACTTTTCTTTTTTGGGACTTGTCTTAAAAATCCCAAATCACGATAAGCACAGGAATAATCAATATTGAAAATGATGGGGCCAATTTCATAAGGAAATTTTTTTACAATAATAATTCTTTTAACATCATATAATAAGACTTTTAACATCATATGCATCCAGCTACTCGTATGTGTATACACTTAGTTAAATATTTGTTATTAATTTTACTTAAAACGGTTTTATATCATCTCTTAAATCTGGCAACAATAATGATGAAGTTGCTAAACTAAACAAATAAGGCACAATCTACATCAAAACCATTTTGGTCCCAAATTCTTTTTAATTTCTCACAAATTTTCCACCATCTTTTCATCTAAATCTGTCTTGAAAATGTGTAGAAACTTTTCACCCTACTAAGTTATCAATTATTCAAAATACTGATTAGTTGTCATACATTTTCCCTATAAAAATGTGCTAGAAACTAACAAAATTATTTGGTTATGAAACGTATTTATACTGCAAATTGTGTTCAGAGACATTTAAAGGAATTTTAAGTAATTTGGCCTAGAAATACGTCAATGAATAGCATACAACTAATAAAGAGATTAAATATCGGTAAACACAATAATATACAAGGCGTTTAGTTTATAAAGAACACTATAAGTTTGTTGAGAATATTTGACATATCACGCCCCATATAATGAAAACTAGAAAGACAAATACCAACTATATATTGCTGTTCTAAACATCAAAATCTATTGATTGTTCATCTCATATATTGTATATTGGCAAGATGTTTACCAAGTGCAGAAATAATCAGAATCTCCTTGGAACCATTTTCCGTTGCTGCAAAGTACACAAATAGTTCAAATGTCCTATAGGCCTGTCTCGGTATAAATCGTGAAAAAAAATCTGATCTCCACGTTTCTGATGATTTCTGAACTAATAACTTCAGGCAAACTGCTACTTTTTCAGAGTGGATTTTAAAAAGTTGCCAAGTTGCCCAAACCTCGTATAGTGGTTAAATTTTAGTAGAAAAAAATCAAAAATTGCACAATTAATGGCACAAACATCTAATTCACGCTCTATACAGAAATGTACATATTCCACAAATGTACAGGGTTAACCAGGAATAAGCTTACAATGATGAAAGTTATAAAATAAAGTATTTAAAATTGTAAGACAGTCTGACAAGCCCAGTACACTGTTTTAAGTATTAATCACTTTTAATTTCACTTGTAATTTTGTAATAACCGATGGAAAATAAATACAACGTGTCTTAAAAATGATTAATATTTTTAAAAGTGATTCACAAAATGCATAAAGGCCTATTGTATATCAAAGTAAAACTGTAAGTGACTTTTACGGATAAAGGGAAAATTTTCACCCCACTGCTGCCATTAGGAGAATAATGAAAGATTGTCAGATTTTTTTACCTAGAGGAAAATCCGTTTTGATTTTAGGAATTTCGTGCGTGAAGACAACAATGCGAGTAAAATTCCCTCGTTTTTTCTTTTTTGTATAAATAAATTGATTAAAATTTTTGAATAACGTTTAAAAGCTTTCTCACATTTAGATGGAAGAAATTTTCCTACAATTAGAGATTAAAAATAATCTCGCTCAGAATGTTTCCTTATAACTTATTCTATTAATTTCTCTTTTAACAGTTAATTGACAAAGAAAAAAAAACATTTAGAAATAGAATTACCTAAATACATGCACATTTTCCACAGAAAATTTAAATATATACAAAAATGTACAAAGTAGTTTGAATTACTTATCATATTAAAATAATTTTCTCTTTTGTGCAGCTAAACCACTTGACGACCTGTATAGTGCTTCAATGAAACTTTCCATTAACAAATTAAATGGTTCTGCACAGGATATCTTGCCCTATAAGAATCTCTACAAGACCATACTAAAAATCCTCATATAAAAAACAATGTATGTTTTCAAAATTCATCAGATAAAATGTTAACCAATGTATGTTTTCTGGGATAACATATGCCTATTTGTAGACCAAATGGAAACATGAAGCAACCACGTAAAATTTTGCTGTTTCAGTTTTAAAGTAAATACAGGGTTGGAAATTCTGCGTCTTTAAACGACAAAGCGTTTCTGCGCATATGGCCCTCCCCTAAAGCTTCACCTACGACATACCACTAGCTCTACACCCTACAATAGTTTTGGCAATACCGAAGCAACTTAAATGCACCACACCAAATTTTTTAAATGTTGAATGCTTCTGTCTCAAAGTGAACATTTATGTTGTTGCCGAAAATACACTCAGACAAGTGATTGGAACTATTGTTTTTTTATACAGTATTTTAAAACATAGAGTAACGTATTTATGTATCTATGTATACCGCGGAAGTGGTTTATGTGTTTTAAACATTATACAGGCAAAACACTAAGCACACATCTTTAATGTAATCTTTATGTATCAAACAGAAACTACTCCACTGTAAACGACAACTACATAAAGGAGTAACAACTGGTGTGTATACAGACTGTGTCCGTCAATAGATAGTAAAATAGTGAGTAGGCGTGGTTATGTTTAAGGACAAAGTGGGCGTAGCCCACGCCCACTTTTTTAAAGTAGGCGTAGCCAGCATTACGTCACACAAGCCACCATCTAATAAGGTGATCGCTAAACATAACCTTTCCTTCTGACTACTACAGTCTGTACTTTTCGACTTTTTCTTAATAACCACAATGAATAATGTAATTTGTGTCTAAATTCAAACAGTTAAGTTAAGGAAATATTTCATTTTTGTAACTATGCAGATCGTCAATGTTCCCCATCAGGACCGACATAAAATAAAACAGAGAAGCAAGTATATATACAAATAGTGCAGCTGGCATTTTAAGCTAGTCTAAGTTGTTAGCTTGGTGTTTTTACCAGTGAGATGAACCTTTTACTGTTCAGGAATATACAAAATAATATGATTAAAAACAATTCTACAATAGATTTTTTTTATACAGATACAATGTCAAAATTATAAAATTGTTTTTAATTTAACGATATATAATTACAAAATAAATAATTGAAAAACTGTTCTGTAGGCGACACATTTAACGACTAAGAAATGTGACAGTGTTTTCTAGATAGTTCTGCAGTAATATATATGTACGTATGTGCGATTGACTAGATTACAGTGTAAAATAATTTCATAAAAAATGCTATTAATAATATATGGAATGTACACAGCAAATGATTTCATTTTATTAAAACAAATGTGTTTAATCTTTTTTATCACACCTAGTAATTACCGTTTTTAATTTACCCCTAAAAAGTTCAATATCAATAAATTTTCCAAAATTAGAAGAACTAGATATTTAGAGAGATGGCCTTAGGATTGATCTGATCTGATAGTTATTTAAATTCACATAACCTATAATTTCTATTCCCTTTTTCTTATACAAGGTTGCTTAAACCAGTTAGAACATTTAAGGACTTAAAACAGATTCTAAATTCTAAACAGTTTCTTTAAATGTTAAATGTCATAATGATAGTACCTATTATAAACATGATCTTTATAATAGGTACTTTAGTGGCGTCTGCGAGTCGGAAAAAACCCTGAAAAAATTATCTAGATTTACCCGGATCGAGAGTACCTCCCCCTCCGTTTTCGAGGATGCTGAACACGATGCCGGTGTCAGAATGTCTCTTTGGGATTGCGCAACCCCCCAAAACGGCCAAAAACCACCCCGTAAAGGGGTTAAACGGACATCACATCATTTCCCTGATAAAAAACGTCTTTTCCCCCGTTTTCGAGGATGCTGAGAACGATGGTGGTGTTAAAAATGACTTCCGACCCTCACCAACCCCTCCACCGGTCAAAACTCACCCCCGAAAGGTTGTTTTTTTTTTATATCAGCGGCAAAACGTCTGCCCCCCCGTTTTCGAGGATGCTGAAACTGTGGTGGTGTTGAAATTGACTTCCGACCCTCACCAACCCCTCCACCGGTCAAAACTCACCCCCGAAAGGGGTATTTTTTTTATATCGGCGGCAAAACGTCTGTACCCCCGTTTTCGAGGATGCTGAACACGATGGTGGTGGGTGATTTTTTTTTGAAATCCCTTCAGTCCCTGTAATGGCCAACAATCATCTCATTTCCGTTTTGTTTCTTTTATGGGCTTTGGACGGAACGATGTTTTTTTTTTAATCAATCCTGGCAGTAGATTTGAATTCACGCGGGTTCAGAGTGAATAATGTACAGCATTCCGCGCAGCCGCCATAAATGTGTGGCCGCCAATAATAAATGGACTATGTTCCTCATAGTTTTTTATGTGAAATTAAAAATGTAGTATATCAATTTCCCAGTAGACCTACTTTTTGGGGTATTCGATTATATGTTTTCAGTTAAAAGAGGGAAGAGACAGCGGACGTTTTGCCGCTGATATATAAAAAAAATACCCCTTTTGGGGGTGAGTTTTGGCCGGTGGAGGGGTTGGTGGGGGGTCGCAAGGGATATTGAACACCACCACCGTGCTCAGCATCCTCGAAAACGGGGGGACAGACGTTTTGTCGCTGATATAAAAAAAAACTTTCGGTGGTGAGTTTTGATCGGTGGAGGGGTTGGTGAGGGTCGGAAGTCATCTTTAGCACCACCACCGTACTCAGCATCCTCGAAAACGGGGGAAGAGACATTTTTTTACAGGGAAATGATGTGATGTCCGTTTAACCCCTTTACGGGGTGGTTTTTGGCCGTTTTGGGGGGTTGCGCAATCCCAAAGAGACTAAATCCCAAAGAACTAAAAATATTGAACCTACATATGAATGTGCTTTTATAAGGGGGCGTCCATTAATTACGTGAGGCGTTCAAGGGGGGGGAGGAGTGGGTCGAGCCAAATCTCATCTAATCGATCCGAATCGGTCCGAAAATCACCAAAAATGCCAAAACAAGAATTAATGGACGCCCCCTAAATATTTGTGAAAAATTGTTACCAATTGTTAACAAAACACATTTTAATAGATTTGCGATACAAATTTTCAAAAAGAAATTTTTAAACACTTCTTTACTAACCTGGCCAAATTAAAAAGATGCAAAAGAATACTCTGACATATTTCTATTTAAAATTAGAAATGCTAAAACAATTCTGACTGCTCAAAATTTAGAAAACTGTTAAAAATACATTGATCCGCGAGGTTTTCGACTATGCTAAATTCGAATCTGATTGGATTTGGGTCCTTTTTACCGTGAACTGCATTTGGAGTCAAGGCAAATTCAAATTTTCCGAAAAATCTTCAGCGATGATGAAAACTCGAGCCAACTAGGTACATAATATATCATCTCCTGATGATGCTAAAGTGGTTGGCGAAATGCGCGTGTTGAATGGTGTTTTAGTGTTATTGGAAAACGGGTTTACATCCGTGTCATCAAATCATAAATCATCAAGCTTGTCAAACACGAATTACGAATTATAAAAAAATTAATTCAAGAAAAGGATTTTATGATACTAGAAGCCAATTATAATTATAATGCTACATTTTGACATGGTAATGTTTTTGTGTTTTCTGGGTTTCCTGAGGACTGTAGAGCAAATGTGTTATGGAAATAATTTTAAGTCCCTTCCAGAGCATCATGGCATATAATAATAATAGCCACCCCTTCCTCACACAGATGGGGTTACTCTTCGGAGTAATCATGCAGAGAATGGTATTATTATTGTTATTTCATTGTGAAATAGACCTAGGCGGTTTTCTTAATTTTGTTAGTGAATGATATTGCGAAATGATGGTCAGAAAAAAATGTTTCTCATGCATTTGTTTCGCTCATTCCATAGAAACAGAAATAGCAGAATCAAGAGGTGTGTTTTTGTTGCTGCTATGTGTATTTTTTCACCTGGAGTCAAGTATGATTGCAAAAAGGCCAGTCCTCTTCATCCTTTTCCGGACCTCCTACTATTTCAGAACTGAATTGTATGCGAAAAGTATTATTCACAATACCTACCGACAAAAATATACTATAAAAAAATTCAATACTGTCTTTTGTAAACTGTCTTAAGAATCAACAGGTTATGACTTACAATTTATATTATTTGCATTTATTTAAAATTCACGTCGCGTAAATTTTAAGAGGTAAAATGTACAATTCTTGGTTTTTGCTGAACGCGTTTCTCTTATAATATTTCCCTTTTTCAACGCAAAAATGCCGGACTGTAAATGTTTAAACTTGAATATTCTAAAAAAAAGTGAAGCTCTGTCTTACCATAGGTGCTTCACGCCTGAACCGGTAATATTTCATCCCAGTTTTTTTATGCATATCACATAAAGGGGCTTACCCTCTCTACACCCTCTCCCGTGAAGTCCTTTCTTGTAAAGTACAACCTAACTCAACTACAGAACAGTTCCTTTATTCCATTTAAAACACAAAATAAATATTACTATAAAAATAACTACCGTATATATATAACATATATGTATGTCTGCTTTAAAGCAAGTACCTAAAAACTTCATAAATTAATATAAACAACAAAATACACAAATTGTCATGTTCCTTCATTTCCTTTTTTTTATTCAACTTATATGAAATCTCATCGCAACTGCAGTTGAATGTATACAAAATTGTTCTGCGAAACACAAACAAATCGGTGGGCATCTAACAACATTAATAGTGCCTAAATGAACGTTTGCAAGAATTCAGAGATCTTCTAGGTAATTTTTTTATAGCCTGATATACAATCACCTTTTAATTTGTTTTTTTTTTTGCCTACTTTTTGGAGGTAATTTAACCATGTCTAGGGAGATATACCAGCTAGTATTAGTTGCCATTTGTATTGCGTGCTGCGATGATAGCGTTTCTGTTGTTCGAGTCCGTGCCGTAGATTTTGCCGGCCTTCTTCGCCATTGAGCCCAGCAGTTCTTGGGAGAGTTTGTGAGCAGACTTCAGAGAGGTAAGCCACTCTTTTAGGCCTATTTCATCCTGAAAAAAAAAAGGAAAACTTACGTATGTTTTGAGACTATATTTTATCTTGTATATTTCAAAAGTCTGAAAAAAAAATATACTCGTAGTTAACAGTTATTTAAGAGCAAAATTGATGAAGGAATTCATAAACTCTAAAATCACTGATGATGAATTGTTTGTGAGACACTTTGAATACACTGTACATTGATCAAATTTAGTAAAGTCCTTCTAAAGTGAATGTGAAGATATATTTTTAATTCCTTTGATGGCTAACACCGCCCAATGGCGTGCATATATCTTTTATAAATTCGAAAATTGTGAAATTATTGTTTTCATTCAAATCTGCATACAAAACTCATAATATTTGTAATATAATTTTCTGTAAATAATGCACATTTAACCAGACAATCTGAAGTTTTAATAAACCTAGCTGAAATCAAACACAAACACTTCACTGGCGGAAACAAGAGGGATTTACTAATGTCGTAAATCATTTTAACGACACAGTGGACCGCATGAATAGCTAACCAATGTATTCGATGCAATGCAAAACACTCTAATTGGGTCACTGTAGCTCACAGCGTGAATGCTCTATCTTGCCGGCTCTTCAAAATTTTCTTAAGTATAGTAATACACATAAAGTTCTTTTAATTAATTATTTTTTCCAGCAATTTTAAACGCCTTATTTTAATGCTAACTAATAAATTTATATCTATGTATTTTTTTTAATATTCCAAACTAGCTTTCAAAGAACGTCACGAACTAACAGTTTACTTAAGTATGAATATAACATTTGTATGGTAAGCTCAGCAATTTTAGAAAATATTTCTGACAACCTTGCTTCTTTTCATGTCTTCACATTCACATTAGAAATACTATACAATTACACTAACAATAAGTAACTTCGTTAGTACTTACAGGATTTGTTAGGACTATCTTGCCGTCTCTCATCCTCACTACTATACAATTTTCATTTTTCACTTGCACCAAATCTGGACTGACTTCCTCGATTTGATCCATGAATACTAGTTCTGGCTTGCGGAGTCCGGATGTAACTCCAGCCTGTTCGGATACAGCTTCGCATACCTCATTTGCCAGCTGGACGTCCACGGGCCTCCTAGCTTTTTTATATACCCATGTAATATACAATCTGATTCTGAAAACAAAAAAATCCGGTGTCCAAAATGTTAATGTGTCACTGTAGAAAGGTATTTTTAATGGAATCCCTGTATATGTCAGCATCAACCATCATCATCAAAATCATTCCTTACCTTTTTCATCTAAGTCGTACAACTTCTTTTGTTTGGCCCTCTTTTTGTGTTCCGTTTTGTCAGCCTCAAAGTTAACCGTTTCGAATACTGTTTCTGCTACTTCGTTCTGCCACCTTTCGGATATCACAAGTGGAAAATTTTTATACAATTCTTGGTCGGCGTCCGTCAACTAGAACACAGTTTTTAGTCGATTACAAGTGATTCTTGTGGAATCGTATGATCAACGACTTTTTTTGCAGTTTTTTTTTTGTTAAGGAATAGTTTAAAAAGTGAAACAAGTAAATGAAAACATATTTTACCTTGATGCCTTTAGTGTCCTCTTCGTCGAAGGACCCTATATCGAAAGCGTCGGCCGCATTGACCTCCCCCCTGGGGGGGATGAGGGGCGGGGTATATTTTTGTAAATACACTTGTTGCCAGTCGATACCCGCAAAAAACGGGTGTTCTTTCACCTCCTCCGACCTTAAACGACAAAGTTAAGAACAGTCAAGGGTATTATTGAAATATGTGGAAGGCTCTTACCCATTCCCCTTACAGCCTAGTCTTTTATCGATATCCCTTTGTAATAAGCCTTCTAGGAGCAATTTTAATTCTTTGCTGAAAGAATCGGGAAGTTCTACGTTCTGGAACAGAAAACTGGAAATTACTATGTATTCATTCTATAAAGGTAAAAATACTACATCAAATTGTCTCGGAATTAGTAATACTGTAAACTATTTAAATTGAGATTTGAACTGTAAATTACCATGGTCAAGGTCATCCTATCTATCTCGTGTTTATCTTTGGTTTTGTGTTGGCGAAATGGCGAGTGTCCTTTGAGTAACTTGTACAGCATGCATCCGAAGCTGAACCAGTCGGCGCTCGAATCGTACGCGGTTCCTTTCGATAATACTTCTGGTGCCATATAACCGTGGGTACCTCTGGAAAAAAAAAACGCACACGTAGAAGCTTGATTTGAGAAGACAGACAGCAATGCAACAAGTTGGCTGTGGCAGTCTATCTTTTAGAAAAGATAATTGCACTTCCTTAGAATAAATCCGGGATAATAATGCAAATCGCTTGGCCTAGTTTTTCGGATCGGATGTTACGCGAGTTTGGGCTCGAATTGGCTGGGTATTTGTAGAGTGGTAGAGTAGCCGTCATGTTGAACATCACCACAAAAGTCAAATCAACAACAAAAAGTTCCAGTCACTCTATTTTTCAAAATAATTTATGACCAAAACATTTTATATTGACACATCGTCAGTGCTTTAGAGATTTTAGTGCCTGAATATAAATTTTCAAAAAAAAACAGTGGTACAAATAATTATTTTAAGATACAAACTAACGGATATGTCAAACGTTCTATTAGCTTTTATCAACTTTTATTGATTGCTGAACATTCGGGAAATGGTAACTAACATAATATATCAGTAAAAAGTAAAATTATCTAATATGTATAGTTGAACCTACATAGCAACGGTTTACGGACTTAAATTTTTTGCGTTACATGGATTTAATTATTTAATGAAATGTCATTAACGTAGAAATAGTTCACTAATTGATGACTAGAGCGGGGTTTGTCTCTGCCCGGTATAGGCGGGCGCTTCCTGCATAAAGTACAATAACAGAAAGTAAACAATAATTTGTTCTTGCGCATATTGGACATTTTTAATAAACAGTATTATTAAATGTAATAATTATATTTGTAATGAATAAATAATAACAGTTTTAGATACGACAAGCGATGAACGATTTTTGTACACGACCCGCGACGCCTGTGTAATGCAAAGACAAATACCTCGCACTTCTGATGACATGACATAGCCCTATATATAGTATATCACTTCAAACCCTGTAGCCCTATCTTGGGGTTTCTTTGTAGAAAAATTAAGCGTGTTTCAAATATTTTGAAATCGTGTAAATAGGTTGTCGGAAAAGTCATGACGTATTTTTGCAATGGATGGCATTACATGTATTTTTATATGAGAAATATCATCACGATAGGCTCGAGTGTTATACCATTTGACACCTGACAGTTTGACCTTCATTTCAGAAAAAAGTAATCAATTTGGTCGCGTCGTTTGGTTTTTACATCAAGTTGAAAATGGAAGATCAAACTGTGCATTTTCGGCATATTTTGCCTTTTTATTTCCGCAAAGGGAAGAACGCAAGGCAGGCCTGTGAAAAATTGCTTAAAGTTTACGGTAACAATGCCCAACAAGAGCGTCAGTGCCAGAGATATTTCACCAAATTCCGTGCTGGTGACTTTGATGTCACAGATGCTCCTCGCTCCAGAAGGCCCATGGAGGCTGATGACGACCAAATAAAGGCACTGATCCAAGCAGACCCACATTCGACCACTCGTGACATTGCGGAGACACTAAACCTTCATCATTCCACCGTGCACGATCATCTACGGAAGCTGGGATTCATCAGCAAGCTCGACATATGGGTTCCTCATGAACTCGAAGAAATTCATCTCACCAATCGCATCAATAACGCCGATACTCACCTCAAGCGCAATAAAATCGATCCGTTTTTGAAGCGACTGGTAACAGGCGATAAAAAATGGATTGTTTACAACAATATTCGACGTAAGAGATCGTGGTGCAGTGGAACTGAGCGAGTCCAAACACAATCCAAAGCTGATCTTCACCAGAAGAAAGTGATGCTCTCAATATGGTGGGATTATAAGGGCGTGGTGTTCTTCGAGTTGCTACCGCGGAACCAGACGATCGATTCCGATGTGTAGGTACTGTCGCAAACTGGATGATTTGAATACATCTCTTGCGGAAAAGCGGCCAGAACTCATCAATCGCAAAGGCGCAGTGTTCCACCACGACAACGCGAGACCCCATACAAGTTTGGCGACTCGTCAAAAGTTGCTGAAGCTTGAATGTGGAGTCTTGTCTCATCCTTCTTACTCACCGGACCTTGCCCCATCAGATTACCATTTCTTTCGTTTCTTGCAGAACGACTTGAATGGTAGATCGTTCGAGTCTGATGAGGCCATCAAAAAAGCATATCACCCAGTTCTTCGCTGGAAAAGAGCGGTCCTTCTACGAGCGCGGAATTATGCAGCTCCCAGAAAGATGGCAAAAGACCATCGACCAAAATGGGCAATACATCATTGATTGAACCTTGTTCTATTATATGTATATCATATAATAAATGAGCCTTGAAAATCACATAAAATATGCATAATAATAATAAATTTTCCGACAACCCAATATTTACTGTATCACCCCATTCGTAAATGCATAATACCTGTGGGAACAGGCCGTTAGAGTATGGTCGTAAATTTGTTTATGGTTCTATGTTAGAATAGTCAATTGAATACCTAATTTACAACAATGAAACAGTAAACAAGGCGTTTGACTCACGATATGACACTGAGATATGAGTGTGAATATAAAATTTCGTATACGGATGCATAAAAGCTTTATATAAAAATCGGGGGAGTGAAGGGATGCTAAACGATATCGCTACATTTAATAACGCATTAAATGATGGATATCCCCTTGAACCCAGATGGAATTGACGGAGGCTACTCAAATATCCCGGATATCAAAAATGTTTAAATCTGCATAAAATTTGTGAGCAGAAAAAATGTTATTTTATTAAAACGATAGCATTGAAATAATGAATACAGTTTCTGTAAAGGAAACAGTCGGCAAGTTTGCAGGCAGGACTTAAATCAAATTGATTATGACCTGTTACGAATACGCATTCGTCTGGAACAGTCGGGAAAATGAGACCAGTCCATAACCACATGCATAGACAGAGCGAGAACTATCATCAAACTGTGTCGATCTAGTGAAAACTATATTAAATATGTCTATACATTTGTAAAAAATATATTGAATTTATTCGATCGAGTCGAAGGCTTCATAATGGCAATCTGAACGAAAAAAGTGTCATGCGATATCGTGTTATTTCCAATAGCAACCTTCTAATAACTATATTTCCAAAATAATACGCAATCATAGCATATTTCGGCCACCTAGCATTTTTTAACTATTATGAAATTAGGGTTGAAATCTGAAACAATTATGAAAAAGGTGAAGAGCCGGTCTTACTTTTCCACTACCCTGAATATAGGCTTGCAACTTCCTGAAAATTATCTCATCCATTTTCATGAATACGTAGATATTGGATTGAAAAAATGATATATGTATAACAAAAAATGCGATCTAGCGGTGAGGGGTCGTAATAATGCGACCACTTATCACAATTGCCATGAAACTGATGTGTCGTGATAAAACGAAACACATATTGAATACATGAAAACATAGCTGTCAGTATTAATTATAATATGTTTCAGTTTGCAAGGAAAATACCTCGTGGTATACCTCTTAGTAACGATTTGAACTTGTCTACTATTGATATTCATTCAAAGGATATTTCGGGAATTTGAGGAATATTTTGTTCTCGCTCAAATTAAAAACCCATACTTTAATAATACAATTATTTATATTTTTTTTCGGAACTACTACAGATTTCATAATTTGATAATGTCTAGTTGAAACTGTTAGGTGATCGAAATATTATGAGCATTGACTCTTATGTGTAAAACGTGTATTAATTTTTTTTTTTTTTTTTTTTTTATATATTCAATTTACTTACACGCTAGCGTGGGGTTTTTTCTTGGAGAAATCACAGGCTAATCCTAAGTCTGATATCCGAACATGTCCGTGTTCGTCTAATAATATATTTGCAGGTTTTAAATCTCTATATACAATATATCTCCTATGCATGTGTTCCAGCCCTGAAAAATAAAATACAAATTACTATTTTATATAACAACTAAATATCTACATGAACATATGTGAAGATAAAAATAACGAGATCAGTATACAGGGGCGGCAAAGGAAAATCTTTGGTGCTTGTCAATTATTGGAGAAAGAAGGCAAAGAACATCAACCACTGACGAATAATATTGTGGTGGGCGGAGCCACCGTGGAGAGTGTAGCTTCTATTGGAATCATTTCGTCTGTGGCCTCTCCCTCTAACCAACGAATTATTATTACAATTGTGCCAGACGGAAAATGTGATATTGCCAACCATGTATCAGTTAGATATATTGAGTAATGAGGCGAAGTCTGGAGAAGATGCTGGACATTTCAATTAACGATATCAATCCCTTTCTTCAGTAACGAGTACTTTGATAAAGTACTTATTACGTAAATATTTCATTTAATAACAATCAGTTATGTAAAATATTTTCGTAAGTAAATTTCATTAGTCGTCAGTTTATTCAGGTTTTCAGAGTCATCTTGACAGAAAATAATCATTATCTGAATTGCGTATATTAATGGCTTTTTTATGTCTTACTTTTGTTTTCAATCAAAGCGTTGTGTTGCTCAGGAATATTTGCATAAATGTAAATCGGCAAACCCGAGAGGAGTGGATGCATTAAGGTTTCCATCTATCCTCATCTTCGATGAACTTCAATCTACGTTCCAAAGCCGATATAACATAAAAGTTGTGTGCACTCTAGATTGATATTGGAAGAATGAGGAGCAAACCAAAACTTAATATGTATTACCTTCACGAATCACGCTAACCTAGAATTGCTGGAGAAATTGGATTGTAAATATTTAATTCTGGTTGAATATTCTTCCACACAAATGTGAAGGAGCAGTAAATTTTAAATTTTTCTCTCGTTAAATTCTGACTTTAAAGTGGAAATATAACTTTGTGGAATAGCATGTTGGATAAATATGCGGAATAACGGTGATACAGCTCCAATAAATCGTTCAGGTAGGCAAATTTGAGCCTTAAGCCTTCATCGTTTTCCCGGAAACTATGACATCCACCAAGATGATCCAACATACACTGTCAAGCAATACGTTGTGTTTACACCTCCTCAATGATTTTACGAGCGCGCGCGGTTTTGAACGTCGGAGTTCACTTTCAGTGGGGATGAGTGCCAGCGGGCGCCCGGAAAACTGAACTCGGACGTTCAAAACCGCGCGCGCTCGCAAAAACATTGATATCTTGAGATTGAAAGTATAACTCTTTAGGAAGAAAATACGCCCAACCTCGTTACGCTACGACATCGCTTAGCTGTAGAAATTAATGTTCAACAAAGTGCCTTTTTTCGCAACAATTTAAAAAAAAAACACTTATTGTACACGGCAAAACCTATAATCTATCAAAGTTTACTACGTTCATTATTGTTAATGTTAAAAAATAGCGATTTTAGCAGTTTTTTGCATTTTGTTAATAAACTAATTATTCGATTTTCATGCGGTTGGGCTCATTTTGTAGATATTTTTAATACCAACTTCTTCCACGGACGTATATTTGTAAAATCCAAGGATAAATTTATATAACTCACAAACTCATTTTTCCTAACTTCACTTGTTAATTAGACATTGACGCAGTGGCGGCTGGTGATAAAGGGCACAGGGGCACGTGCCCAGCCCAAAAATAGAAAATATTTCTTTTGTGTTAATCGTAACATAGTATAAAACATCGCTTCCCGCTGTCTGTCCCTATCTATCTATCTATCTACTACCTATGTATGCTTAGATCTTTAAAACTACGCAACGGATATTGATGCGTTTTTTTTTAATAGATAGAGTGATTCAAGAGGAAGGTTTATATGTATAATACATGCATAATATAGTAGAGAAACACTGATAATTTTAGAGGTTTCTTATGTGATGTCGTAAATAATCACATTTTTTTGCGCTTACATTGCAAACGCTGGCTGAACCCTACGAGATAGATCCAAATAATGTACGACAATATTGTACACCTTAAAAAGGTCTACAAAAAAAGTTCGCGATGGTATATGTCTATCTCTTAGGGATAACCCAAAATAACCATTTTTTATATTTCCGTGCGAAGCCAGGGCGGGTCGCTAGTTTACTATAAATTACTCTTACAATAATATCAATTAATTGTATACGACAAACTATTCATATTCTAATTATTATTCCTTTTATAACACAAATCATGTTTTTTATCACATATATATGACTATTGATCGAGCACCGAGCCACCGTACTCTGAATTCCTCGTATTTCGCGCGCGTGGGCACACAGTTTCCCAGCCCTCGTTTTTTAATCGGGCTTTTTCGGTGACTGGTAAAGTTGGTGGCGACGATTGCAGACAGACGTCGTTAAATCGGTCGAAAATCAGCTGAACGGGTCACACTTGTTGAGTGACCTTTTCTAGTGTTATTGTTTATTTTCTTCGGTGAGAAGTGTGTTTTTACTGTTTTATTTGATTGTGAAACGTTTCAAAATGAATTCGGTGGACTTTTTATTGACTAATAAAGATATTACATACGAGATCCGAACGGAAATTAAACGGTTAGGAAGGCCGATACCCGATTTGATTATTTCCAAAACAGACGTAAAACAATCGCGCAATTATTCACGAAATTTTGATAGTAGTGTCTACGACAGATTTAAGTGGTTATGTGGGTGTCCTAAAAGAAACAAACTGTTTTGTTTTATTTGTTTAGTGATGGGTGGCAACTGAAGTGCACGGACTCAAGAAGGGGTGAGTGATTTAAAACATTTAAATGAACGAGCTAAGATACATTCTAGCTACAATGAAAACCATTTACATAATATCTTAGATTTTAGTGTGTTGGGAAAGGTAGATATAAGGCAACAGCTTGATAGTGCTTATCGTGAAAATATAAGACGTCACAATGAAAATGTGGATAAAAACAGACATATTTTAAATCAAATAATTAATTGTATTAAATTTTTGTGAACAATAAGGACAGGCGAGGTGATTTCCTCTACAAATAACGGTAAGATATCAAATTTTTTCACATGTTGCCACTCATTATTTTAATATATTTATGCCCTCAATATTCGTGATTAAATATTATTTCAAAAAGCTACCAAATCCCAAAAATTATTCTTGTGAAAGTCTATATTTTTGTATAAAAGAATTTTTCACTGAAATTCTGAAGTGTCAGTAAAACGCACGACCTTGAAAATTTTAAAATTTTCGCCTGCGGCGCCATTGGTAGCTAATAAGTAATCCTACTGACACGCGCTGTGCCCACCCATGTAACACACCCACGAGCCGGCACTGCATTGACGCACTAATTTTCAGCTGTTGGAATTTAGGTACAATAGTTACACGTATTGAGAGGTACGCATTCCCGTAGAAAAATCCCGGTTGGCATTTTTTTTGAAACAGACCTTTTCCGAGCTTATTTGCCGCGTTTGGAGTAGTACACGTATGGCGGTCGACGCTACTCACCTAATATAACTTCCGCGGCGTAGAACTTCATCTCCGACTCGTTGAAGACGCCGTGCTGGCTGAGGTGGTAGTGGAGGTCGCCGCCGTTCATCAGGTCGAGTATGAAACAGAGTTTGTCGGGCGTGTGGAACGCGTACGTCATGCACACGATGAAGGGACAGTCTTGGCCGGTGCTGACGAGCGACAGCATTATCCTCTCGTTGAGGGCCAGCGTCTCGCCCTGCTTCATCTTTATCCGCTTCTTGTCGAGGCATTTCATCGCGTACATCTTGCCGGTGTCGGCCTTCCGGCAGCCGTACACCTCCCCGAAGCCCCCCTGCCGATGATCCGGTGCACGCTGAAGTCGTTCATCGTCAACTGAAATCAGACAAGAGGGGACGTTCCGCTTAAAATAAATTAATCCTTCGGCACAGCGTGCTTGATGGTGGAAAAATTATGATGAAAATGAGTCCAAAATCGGTTTGAGCAAGCTGATTCTAGATTAAACGTAGATTCAAAATTTATAAAATTTAAAATCGTAGCTGATCCCTTTCGCGTTTTATCCACATTTTTGGATTTTAACCCTTTGCAATGCAGTAAGTCATCAACTTTTTCTTTGAGCACAGCACATTTAGAAATAAAACTATCGTAAATGAGTTTATTATATCTTGTAAATTCAGTTATTTAATTAAAAAAACTTACTCTATAATAGTCCATTAAGTACTAAAAATTAAAATTCATTTGTTACAAAACACTTTTTCACGAGAAAATACAATTTTTGGATTTTGATAATTTCCAAGTGTTTTAATAACAAATGAATTTTAATTTTTAGTAATGGAAAGAAAGTTTAGTTTAATTCTTTATTTGCACGGAATTAAAAAAAATAATTCTCTAGTAAATAAAACTTAATTTCTTGCTGTTGTTGTGGAGTTAATGCCACTTTAATATGTTAATATTAGATAAAAATATACATTTATATAAAACATACATATGATCAAACTCTGTGAACTGGTAATAAGGAAATATCAGGGCCATCTCACAGATTAATATTTAGGGGGTGTAATAGAGGGAAGGCAATGAAAATTTGATTTGAGTTTGAAATCAATCAATATCACGCAGGGTAGACGGCAGGTGGGTAATAATACAACGTAAACCTGATATTTCCGTTTTCCTCCATTACAGAAGAAATTTGAAATTCATTAAAGTGAAACTTGGTGGAGTGGAAAAATGTGGAAGTTGTCGCTTCCATATCAGCAAAATGGAAAAGTGAATTTTTTTGCAGGAAATTGTACCCAACAAGCGTTATAAAATGTTCGTATTCAAAATTTTTTTTTTTTTTACTTGGACCTAACATTTTCTGATATAGCTGTATTCAATTTGTAATTTTTAAAATGATAATATATTTTAAGCAAATAACATGATTTTGTAGTTATTGTATAAAACTGGTGGTGGTTCTTACGAGTAGTATATATTATTTAAACCGTTTTCCTTTTATTATCTTTTGTAAACATAACTACTACGAACTCATGTTGTTTGCTTAAAACAACGCCCAGAGCTTATAACTCGTATTAAAACAACACATCCTTACCTGAATATTTAATTCTAAATTTTTCCATTGGCAAAACCTAGTATATTTCTCACTGAAACAATAACATATGAATACAATTAGGTACATTACATGCCCCCGAATAAATCAATTCTAAAATATGTGCATATCCCTAATTAAATCATCCAAATTGACCTTGTAACGAGATACTCTCGAGTTTAAAAATAAATACCCCACTACTGCAATATCATTAACTCTAATTAGCAACTTAAATTTGACCCAGTAAAAGTTTTAATAATAATGATTATGATATGCGAGGTGTGTTCAGGACTACTTATTTAAAGTTTGTAGGTTGGCTACCGACACAATTTTTATAATACCTGGGAACTGAATGTCTTTTTTAGCCATTAAGTAATTGCTTAGTTTTATCAAAAAAAAAAACGAAAAAACAAAAATAAATTATCTCATAAAAAAAGTTGCTGTTTGGAGTTTAAATTTTCCAATTGGATGCTTATGCTTGAAGAAAATCCATATACGTCGAGTCGTCAAACAGCTTCAGCATTAAATATTAGCCATTCGTTCGCGTACTGACAGAAAATCAGATGCACCCATTAAATTGGTACCAACTAATGAGCTCGCGGCAGACGATTTTGATAGACGAATTCTCTTTCGTGAACAAATGATAGATGACAATACTTTACATATATAAAATGTTTTATTTTCGGATGAATCTACATTTACACTTCACGGCCATGTTAATCGCCAAAACTGTGGTTACTGGTCGAGAGAAAATCCTCACTGGATGAGGGAATCTTCACACGCAAAACCCTAAGAAAGTTAATGTTTGGGCAGGAATAATTGGAAAAAATATCATTGGTCCCTTCTTCATTGACGGCAATTTGTATGGAGAAACTTATTTAGCGCTGGTCCAAAATAATGTTGTACCGACGATGGCAAACTTGTATCCAGCTGAAGGAAACCCACAACTTCCAGGTAATGCAATATGGTTCCAGCAGGATGGTGCACCAGCACATTACGAAGTCAATGTCCGGCAATATCTCCACACAATCAAATCGCTGGATAGGGAGACGTGGTTCTGTAGAATAGCCTGCATGATCACCTGATATCACACCGTTAGACTTGTTCCTATGGGGATATGTGAAAAGTATGGTCTACAAAACCAAACCCGACGATTTAGCTGACTTAAGAAGAAGAATGACACTTGCAATTAGGTTGCTTACCCCGTAGATGTTAACTAACGTTAGAAGACATTTCTATTTACGTCTAGGATGCTGCCAAGATACTGGAGGCATGCATTTTGAACATCTGCTGCATTAATAATGATTTGTTTTTTATTTTAATGTAACGAATTTCCTACGCTAGAGAAACTTTTTTTCTTGTTAATTTCTGCAATAAAATTTAAAACCATAACAGTTTTGAATAGAGAATGAAAATACCTTTCAAATGGAGTATCACAAGCCTCTACTTTCAATTTGAAAATTTTGGGGTTGTAGATGTCACCTGTAGGGGGTTGAATTTAGGGATGTTATTTTTACGTCGCAAGATGTCATTTTAGAATTAGTAATTGACGTGTCTCAGAATTTTCTAAAAAAATGCATAATAATCGAGCTACTGAATTTACTCCATTTGGCTGTTCCACATTGTATATTATCTCGTATAATAAACCCTGTAGGTAGATGTCAAAATATAAACGGAAACCCCGTACTCCACCCGATTATAAATGAAAAATAAATGAGCCCTGAATTAAATCATCCAGAAACGTTCTCAGCATTTTAGGAATAACAGCGCGGTGCTATAAATCATTTGTTAGTGACCGGCAATTATGAGAAAAAAGTAAATTTGAAGTATTATATAACAAATAAGGCCGTGTAATTAAAAGTTCTGCTTCCAGTAAATTAAAATCAAACAATTCGTAATTTCATTGTGTTCGGAACTTCTGTGTACCCTCTTCTCCTGCTTTGTTTACACTCTCTGCTTTTAATTAATATCATTTTTTTCTGTAATTTATGTTGTAATTTGGCGCACACAAGTTCTTAAAACTGTATCTTTACACGCGCAAATTCTCATTAAAAAAACGTACAAGATGGTTATCAGAACACAACTCGCAATATTGATAGTAAAATTTGCATAAATGAATTGGTGTGTTCTGTTTTGCTTATATTTGATATAATATTTGGAAATTTGGAATGTACCGCGCCTCGTTTTTTTCGATTTCGGCTCATCATCATAGCGCCATTCCGATGATTGACGACTTGTTTGTATGTCGTACTCGTAGGTCCATATTTCGTCTCCAGTTATGATGCGTTTCATGAAGTTTGGTTCACTATCGGCTCTGGAAACCATGTCAAGAGCAACCTGTTTCCGATGCTCTTTTTGAAGAACATTCAGCTCTTTAGAAAACCAGTCTCTCCGCGTTTCATGCCCAAAATATCACTTAAAATACCATGAGCTGACATTGTCGATATGTCATATTCTTGGAAGCAACTCTATAACATTCATGTGGCATTTTCAAGCCCTAATGTTTTGATTTTGTCGATGTTATCGGCTGGGGTCCCCTTTTTTTCCCGGGTGTTATTTGGGGGGCCCCCCGGGGGGGGCTTTTTTTCCCCCCCCCGTTTTATTCTCTGTTGGTAATGACTAAACAGGCTTGGTAATTAAGGAAGGGGCTACCAACTTGAAAAAAAAAACATTTTACCGATTCCTTTTAAGAGTTCATTTAAATCCAAATTTCCGGGTACTTTTTGTACGTTATCCCTATAGCCTTTTCATTTATTGTGCAATCTGTTTCTTTCTATAAATTGGTTTAATATACTTTAGAAAAACAAGAAAAGCAAAAGAGAAACAAAGAAAAATTAAATTTTAATTGAGGAAATGCCAAAAACCTTCTTGGTTACATTCAGTAGACATAGTAGTTATTAAGTACAAAAAATATAAGCTATTACACGTTTTCCAGATATAATCGTATGTTGCCCACCTAAAAGAAGCTTTATTCCAGTTGTTTTATTAAAATATTGGAAATATGATTTAACGTTTTCTAAAGAAATAAAAATAGTGTATGACAAAATAAACTAAGTAATTAAATACTGTGCGATTTCAAGGAATTATAGTCTAAAAATAAAACGGCGAACAAAACGGTAGCATGTAATATTATTAATTATTACTAAGGGTAGTGCTATATTCCTGTTCATAACCTTACCAGTGGCGGTTGCGTCTTAAGGACTCAAGGGCTCATACTTTTTTGCTGTGTTTGTGACATAATGTTTATTTAACAAAGTCTTAGTCACGAGACTGATTTTCACTATACAAAATTTAGAGGGTTGACGGTTTCAATTTATCTACACATTTTTCAACAATTGGGGAGGGGGGAGTCCAGGCCCATCTGGTCCCCTCTAAATACGCGAATAATCGTAGTTGGATTTGGATTAAGCAATGGATAAGTCAGGCAAGCCTTGTTATGTTGCTTACGTATAACTAATAGTCGCTTTACACGATCACAATTTACATCAATTTTTATATGTATCTATTTTTATATCTACATTTAAACGATAAACAGAACATATTCTAAATTTCAAGGTTATTCACGTGTATTTTTAGTGATTACTGGTGGTTCTGTTTTCAGTTATTAATGGCCAAATTCTTTAGTATGTTGTCTGCAGTTTCCCATCTTTGCAGTTTACTAAAATTAATTTCTCAAATTCAAAAGAAATTTCTACTAGGTATCACAATCAATTTTTTGTAAATATATTCATCTGAATTCGTCTCTAATTTTAAAGCCGATAATTTTTTAATAGTCAAAATTATTATAACCTGTGCCAACCCAAATATTCTGTTGGTATCTACTTTAACCTTGAACAAATACTACATGTAAAAGTTGATGCAGACATTGATGTAAGCTATGATCGTGCAAAATCGTTATAAAGGCTCCCAAATAAAATTAGTACTAGCCGCCACTGTATTATACATTATAATGGCTTTCTCGTACCGAGGCACCTTCCAAACATTTCCCGCGAAAAGCCATTACCTCACCGGCTAAAAAAGCAGGATCATTAATAAACCGCCACGTACAATCTCTGCGCGAATCTCCCGAATTAATTAATGTATAAAGGTATATTTGTGAAACGTATTAAAGTCGAGGGAACGAGGATTTTCGACGAGATCCCGAATTACCGACGCTCATTTGTTACGCTTTTCTTGTTCGCGGTGGCTCTCGCCAACGCTACGTTGATTTATGCAAAATTTACGGCCAACTTTAATTTTTGATATAATCTAAACGAAATAAATTTATCACATTTTTAATTCTACCGTGTTATACGTGTGCAATATAGCGCTAAGTCTGATGCAAATCTCGTTTAACTCGTTTCTTCAATACGTATGAAATCGTTCGATAAGTTTTTTTTAAACATTATAATTACTGTCTTTATTTCTGGAAAAATAAACAAGCTTCTAGAAAAATTGTTGGTTAAAACATCACTGACCTATCCTCTGAGTGTGACTTGCCTGATAGGTGTGGCAACTACACTCCCGATCATATGTATTTGCCCCCCAATGGCTGAAGGGTTTCAACCCCAATAGTTGAAGAATACATTTGAAAGTTACATTTGTCCTTGTAGTGGCGTCTGTAAGTCGGAAAAAACCCTGAAAAAAATGATCTCGATTTACCCGGATCGAGAGTACCTCCCTCCCCCGTTTTCGAGAATGCTGAACACGATGCCGGTCTCAGAATGTCTCTTTGGGATTGCGCAACCCCCCAAAACGGCCAAAAACCACCCACCTACATCATTTCCTTGTTAAAAACGGCTTTTTCCCCGTTTTCAAATATGCTGAGCACGGTGGTGGTGTTGAAGATGACTTCCGACCCGCACCAACCCCTCCACCGGTCAAAACTCACCCCCGAGAAGGGTGATTTTTTATTTTTTTTTATATCAGCGACAAAACTTCTGTCGCCCCGTTTTCGAGGATGCTGAACACGGTGGTGATGTTCAATATCCCTTGAGACCCCCACCAACCCAGCCAAAACTCACCCCCGAAAGGAATATTTTTTTATATCAGCGGCAAAATGTATGTCCCCTCCGTTTTCGAGGATGCTGAGCACGGTGGTGGTGCTGAAGATTATTTCCGACCCCCACCAACACCTCCACCGGTCAAAACACCCCCGACAGGGGTATTTTTTTTTATCAGCGGCAAAACATCTGTCCCCCCCGCGAGGATGCTGAACACGATGGTGGCGGATGATTTTTTTCTAATCCCTTCAATCCCGAAATCAATAAATAAATCACCCCTTTCGGGGGTGAGTTTTGGCTGGCGGAGGGGTTGCTGGGGGTCGCAAGGGATATTGAACACCACTACCGTGTTCAGCATCCTCGAAAACGGGGCGACAGACGTTTTGTCGGTGATATAAAAAAATAAAAATCATCTCAAAAATCGTCTTCAACATCACCACCGTGCTCAGCATCTTCGAAAACAGGGGAAAAGGCGTATTTTTACAAGTAAATTATGTAGGGGGTGGTTTTTTGCCGTTTTGGGGGTTGCGCAATCCCAAAGAGACATTCTGACACCGGCATCGTGTTCAGCATCCTCGAAAACGGGGGCGGGGGGAGGTACTCTCGATCCGGGTAAATCGAGATCAATGTTCGCCCGACTCACAGTCGCCACTATTGCAAATGTAAGCTATACATAAAGTATCATATATGAAATTAAAGCTTTTTTTCAAGCTCTTTAAAATAGCGTTAAGGAGATTTTTTTAAATAATTATTTAACTATTTTTTATTCGATTAAAAAATGGTAAAAATTTAAAAATTAATTGCCCATCTTTAGATCAGTGTATCTCTAAGGAAAATAACGATAAAAATAATTTGAAAACACGGATTCCACAATTTCCGCAATGCTCAGGAGAGCATTGAGGAAAAATTAGTATTCCCGCTTAAAAATGTCTTCGTTCAACGACCGACAATAATGTTTTCACGAGATGAGCTCCTTTTAATTCTGCAGCGTGAAGAAGTTTCATCAATGTTTTATTATTCACAAGGAACGGGTCTCATATACGATCGCAATCTTATGGTTCAATATACCAACCATATTCCAATATACAAAATATATACCAACTTGGAACCATGTTTTGGAACAAGTTTCAACTGTATGGACACAGGTTAGTTATTGAGATTGTTTCAAAGAAACTTGTGAATTACATTCATAAAAGTAGTCACGTCCTCTCTTTGCACAACATTCATTGTTTCCTGGAGGTTTGTCATCAGGTTCCTTATGTCTGGGCCGAAGGAAATACCCTCTTTTAACTTTGGACGTGATAAAATTGGGCAAATGTACGCGAAACAGCCGCCAGGGTGCGCTAATACCTTGACAAACCCTTTCACTATGTCTAGTTTGATGCGCTATTTGATACTTTCAGGGAAAAGAAAATGGTCGTAAAAACGAAATTACTTAACGTGAAAATATCTCCTGCAAAACATTAATAACATGAAACAATAAATGGAATAAGAGGCGAACATTGCGAGGTAGTCTAATACGGCTGCATTAAAAGGAAGCAATACAAACGATTCTCTGAATGAGTGGGTCATTGAAAGAAGGAGTCGCTCAGGAACTCTTAGAAATCTGGAAAGCGGGAGGACTCCTCGTAAAGGGAGGCTGTTGACTGAAATATGTTGCACACATACAATGGAGGTTTTCTTATAAGAGGATTGTAAATATGGAAAAAATATGTGATGTTATGTTGTTGCAGGTGTTCCAATTAGTCGTTAATAGGAGTTTTGTTTAAAGTCAACGGGGGAATTTATTACATAGAAAACACATAAATATTTACTTATTTGTTTGTTGTTGTTGTTGTTGTTCTTAACCAACAAGTACAAAATTATGTTATATTTGTATCAACGTAATACTTGAACCTTTAAATAATAAGAATTATACTGCAAATAATAACAATTATTGTACCACAATGGTTTATGGTATTTAATTGGTTTATGGTGACTATTAAATAACCGAACGGATGCTACTACCAGCGCGCTGCGAGCGTGTGGCGACAAATTTGAACACAACTGTGTCTAGTGATACTTTCCCCACCCTGAGCTCGCTGGACAAACCAAAGTTCAGTTTGACTGTAGCAGTCGTTTGAATTAGTCTACGCACCTGTGACGCTTCGAAAAAATGTTAAGTGTTCATATGGAGCAACGGGTTAATCTCAAGTGTCTTGTTTAACTGGGGAAAACTTTTACAGAAGCTTATGCAATGTTAAAATAAGTTTTTGAATGGTTTAAACGGATTAAACAGGGACGTGAAACGACAGAAGACGATCTGTGCCCTAGAAGGCCCTCAACGTCAAAAACGGACGAAAACATTGAACAAATGGGTAAATTAATCCACGAAGATCGTCTTCTAAGCATCTGATGGCTTGCTGAAATAACAGGAATTGACAAAGAATGTGTTCGCCAGATTTTGCATGAATCGTTCAACATGCGCAAAGTTTGCGCAAAAATGGTGCCAAAACTACTCACTCCCGAGCAAAAGGAATCAAGAATGAACATTTGCGCTGATATTCTAAACAACATTGACACTCATCCAGGCTTTTTAAACACGGTGACACTGAAGGGGACAAGATTCGAAAGTGTGAAAGCGGTTAAAGTAAAAGCGATGGAGGTTCTGAACCAGCTGACAGAAGCGGACTTCCAGCACCGCTTTCAACAATGGAAAAATCATATGGAGCGGTGTAGAGATCGCCAAGGAGAGTTCATTGAAGGCAAAAGAGTTGCTACTGTAATTGGTAACGAATAAAAAGTGTTATGACAGCAGTTCGGTTATCTTCTTCGATCTTATTTTCCTTAACGTTTTTATTTTTCTGCAATAAGTAAGAACACTAATACGAAAGCCAACCTTTATTAGTTTTCGTCATACAAATCAATTCTACTGTTTCTCCACTTTCTATTATGTGTGTCATTATTTTTAAATTACTGGGTCAAATTATATTTTTCGAAATTAATTTAATTAATTGTTTATTGACGTATATTTTCGCGATGCACACTCATTAAATTCATGATATTAAAGTTAACACAAAAAGTGTATTTATTTTATTTTATCCAGAAGTGAAATAAAATAGAAAAAATAAAATAAATTAATACTAACATTATTTCTCACCTTTCTAAAAATTTCTTAAACGGTTCGTCCCTTAAATTATTATAAATTTCTTCTATATAAGGCTGAAACAAACATTAGTAGTTAAAAAACAGATGCGTTACAAAATAAAAAAAATGTGTATCATCTTTGTAAAATATATTTACTGCTAGATTTGCCAAATATACTTTTGAACGTTTTATAATACGATGAACGATAATAAGTTTTCATCCTTAAAATTTGATGCGTTGATACGTTGATGAACTTTTAAATAAAAGTATTAAATAAATATTATTCGTTTTTTGTTTTCAAATGATGCAAATTTGATCAATAGTGGTTTCAGAAAATCAGTTTTCTGGTAAAGAACTCAATAGTACTTTCGTTGTATAAGGATTAAAAATGTTTTCTACAGACGGTATAAAATGTATCGTTTTTTTTCACTGAACATGAAAGAAATATATCTACATCCATAGCGTATCTTTTATGATGTAAAAAGAGGGTTTGATGTCGATATCAAAACAAAGCTGCATATGACAACAGCATTTTAATCCTTAATAATTTGACCGCGAGATGTCGTACCAGCCTATGTCATATCCCAATACCGGTAAACATCTACTTACCTTCAAAGCTAAATCAAATTAAGCCTACGTATTTACCTCAAACAGTGTGACAGGAACGTCATTTTTCATTAGGTGCCTTTGAACGTGTTGCAGACACTCTTTTGAATATTCCTGGAATAAAATATATAATTGAAGAACCTCAAAATAAATTGATTATGGGAACGCACACATAACAATGTATTCGACAAAGTGTGAATTATATGCAGCGAATAATTATGTATAAAAGGTCTCAAGGTTTTGTATTCACAAGTCTTTGAAGTTGCCTCGAAAGCGATAAAGCAATCGAAAAGAAAGGATCTGTCGGTGAAGCTCACGTCAACGCCCATTTAAACAGATGGAGTGGATCTTTACAACCATTATTATGCATCGCGGAGGTGAGCATCATCACAGGGTCGCACTAGCCCATACAATGGACACTATCAAAATCGTGGGTTCCAAATCGTAAAACCACAGACGCGGAACAATTTTTGTACATGTACTTTAAATAGGATTATTTTTTAGTAGCGATGCCTGTCATTTGATTGAATAGGAGGGACCAAAACTATGATAATTTGGTTCCACAAAAAAAAGTCATCAAAATCGGCCGAGCAAAAGACGTATTTTTGTTCTATTTTTAAATGTACAGGTATAACCTTATTTAATTGTCAAAGCTGTCACATTATGTGACAGTCATTATTTATTTAAGAATGTGACAGTCACTTGTCAAAAGTTTGATGATTCGTTTTGAGCTTCGATATAACCGTTGTTTCAATCTCTCTCGTTCATAGCCTGATTTGATGACTTTTTTTTAATGGTTATAAGTATACAGGGTGATTAAGAAAGAATCGGACAAGACTAAACTGGAGATACTAGACATTCAACA